>JAHLMK010000004.1:2400000-3036732 GCA_019915135.1 Strobilurus pachycystidiatus
CGTGCCCCTCCCGCGGCGGCACGCCAAGTCCTCCACCGTCACCACGGACCCCATCGATCTGTCCCCGGCGAACTGCCCCCCGACGTTCCGCGGGTTCCTCGGCGTGTGGGCGGAGACTGTCCCGAGGATCCAGGCGCTGACGCCGGAGATGCAGCATGATCTGGCGAGGGTGATTTGTGGGCTGGTGCCCCTCCAACAACAACAACAACAACAACAACAAGGGAGACAACGAGGGAACGGGGGCGTAGGTGGGATCGCAGCGGACCTGCGCGCGGTGGCGATCGAGATCAGCCAGCGGCGGACGTTCCAGGACCGGTATGCGGGTGATCTGCAGGCTGCCCTGGACGAGAGCGGGGGTGGGGGGCGGAAGACGAGTTTCGTCCCCCCGCCGGGGTATGATGCCCCGTCGAGTCCACCGCCGCGGAGCTCCGCCGAATTGCACCCGCATTCACAATATGGCGACACCCTGTCCCCGACAGCGGACAGACACTCCCGTAGCTCTGCGGACTCGAGTCCACCCTACACCCCCACCTCCTCCCGCTCCCGCACCCCCTCCCCCTCCTTCCTCCCGCCCAACTCCCCCGCACTGACCATCATCCGCGAGACGCTCTACGCCTCCCTCGCCGACGCCCTCGCGCGCACCCCCGCGCTCCACACCCTCCTCGCCACGGACCCGCCCCGCGCGTACTTCGCCGCCGTGTCTGTTGCGATCCTCGACGTTGCGCTCACCAGTGTCTCCACAGGGGAAGCGCTCACCTCCGTCTCCTCAGGGGCAGGGGAGGTCAGTGTGATGGGCGTTATGGGAAGGACGTTGACGCTGGGCGAGTGCCCGCCGGGCTTGAAGCCGTTCATGGCCGAGCTGGGGAGCATCGCGCTCGTCGCGCGGGGTATGAGGGAGGAGGACGACGATGCCGCCATTCGCGCCCTCCAGGGTGGGGACGAGCGCCTCCCTATACCGAGTGTGGACCGGGTGCGGGATTTACTCATTTTCGGGGCGCGCGGCAGAACAAGAGCAAGTAGTGGAGGGGAAGGGGATGGTGGTGGTGGAGGGAATGGGGGGAGGAGCCCAAGCCCGGAGGGCAAGACGCTGGGGTTCGCGAACCGGATAAGTGCGCTGAGTTTGGGGATGACAAGGTTGCGGGCGTTTAGGGAGCGGCAGGATGAGATATTTGGGATTTTGAGGGGGGTGGGTGTTGAGGGGAGGTGAGCACTTCACACCGGTATGCGAGTGTATTTTCTTTTTATTGAGTAATCTTACTGTTGTAGCTACTACTTACGTGAACATTATACCATTTATGTCTCGCCAACTAGCTTACCCGTCAATTTGTCTGTGCATTCAAGTCAGCGAAGTCGATATTGATATTCACCAGCAAGTGGAATGGTTGGAACTTGGGCGCGTCAAATCAAGTCTTCCGTTGACTGCCTGCTAAGATGCAGGAAGCAGTTGAGAGAGAGTGCACGTGGGCAGATTCTACGACGGAAGAGGAAATACGATTCTGATTCACGATCTTCTGCAGCACTTGAAAGAAAGGGGGGAACGCGGGCCCATACAACTAGAACACGCTAGTAAGAATGGTGGAGCAACGCGTCTTCGGACTCGGAGCACAAGGGGAAAGATGCCCCGCGGAACTGACGCTGGAGCCGAAACGCGGCTATGAGTGACTATGATATCGTTCGTGGTCTTCTTGCAATATACACCATGGACAAGAGCTGGAGCTACAACAAGATGCCAGAGTGTAAAACTGATTTATCGACTCACACAATATCGCCAAAATATGTCTGCTATTCCACCGTGACCAAATCAGCTGACCTTCGTCTATTGGCAGCACTTACCCTTCGGTGAATTCCCTATTCCTAATATACTGGACAGCCCGTCTTCCGGACCTGCAATTAGTTTGCGCTGCTCAGCCATGCCACGGACGCCAGGACGTCAACATTCGGGAGTGCAGGAAGACGCCGAACGTTCGGCGCACGCGTCGGCCATCAAATTTTTTTGATAGTGGGGTCAAGCGGTTAGGACCCCTCCCCTGAAACCAGTCTATCATCTCCGGCGTCTAGAACTTGGAGATGTTCCTATTCACTCGTAGAACTCGGCTTGTGGATAGCGCAACGTGAACTTTGCCCAGCGCCCTGGTTGAACCTAAGCCTAGTCTCCACTTTCGATCGCGAACGTCGTCCTTGAATAAGACGAAAGGATTATGATATTTCGGGAGACTCCGCTTCCAGGCGTAACGGATATGGGTATGTCGGCGCTTTTGTTCGTGTCTTGGGGTTTTCTCACTTCTAGTAGAGCAACTTGCACCGGGGGCATTCGCCACCTCGTTCCGAAAGGAACGAGTCAGACTCGTCCTAACGTCACCTGAACGGCAACTGGCAAATACCTGGCATTCTGCCAGCTTACGTAATCCAGTGACAACAGATGTTTGCGGGCCGGAGGACCTCACACCTTGACGCGCGTTCTGCTCTCCCTCTGACCTGGAAAGCGGTCCGCCAAGTTGTTATCTGTGAAGACCGACATACATACCGCTGTTTGCAGGGTCCACACTGAAGAATGTGAACGAGGCGCAATAGGAGTCAGAGGACTTGCCGCCCCACATGAAGCCCTTATTCTCTCCTGAATACAAGCTGGTGGGGTCGTCGCAGTCAATGGCACTGTAATTCCTGATACAACGTCAACTTGTGCTTCATCTTCCACAGCCGGTCCTTCAGCCACGTCTCCACCTGCAACGAAATACTCTCCATTCGCGCCAAGATTGCGCCATCTGACTCGCCACCCCATTGATCATCTCCTCCATCCCGACGGGAAGGAACAAAAAGGAAGTGTTTGAGGATGTCTGGGTGTGTATGAGAGATGGCAAAGTAAGGAGGAGAGGAGAGTCCAAATTATCCGCGTCATGGCGATACTGACTGCAATGGGATATACATCCAAGCGAGGAATTTTAGCCGACCAGGAAATATAGTAGCACCCCAAATTGGAATGAAATGAAGTTGCAAGAGAACGAGACAAAGTTGGGATAGAACGAGAACTAAACAGGATAAAATAGTAGGGAATGCAACGCACTTGACTCCGTCTTGCTCACACTACCTTGACCGTGCGCATCCTTTTCTTCTATCCTTTGTTCTTCTCCCTAATCCTCATCCGTTTGTCCTTCCTGCTAGTGTCGTCCGTCCCTCTTCGCGTGTGTGGTGCAAGTCCCGCCAGTTGTCACAGGATTACATAAGAGGGCAGGATTCCAGGTTTACACCAGGTGCCGTTAGGACGAGTCTGACTCGTTCCTTTCGGAACGAGGTGGCGAATGCCCCCGGTGTTGGGGACGTATCTCTGGCGAGTTTAGCTTGAGGAGAACCTCTGTGAAATATCATAAGTTTGAATTCTCCGAGTCAAGGCACGTTGGCTAGCGCGCAAAAACGTTGTTGACATGTTCTCCTTGAATTGGTAGCTTTCTATGGACGTACAGGGGGTCATTCTAGCTCGTTTTCACCTGTGAAGCGACTCTCTGCCTACGCAATTCATCTTCGGACATCTTTGCCCTCCCCCGCTCTCCTCAACTCCGATTCTTCCACCCAGTCGACGAGAACAATCACAATGCCACCCAATTCACGCCCCAAAAGCGTGGCGAATTGACGTGCGGACGTGAGCTCGCAAGAACACTGCGTTCATGTCAACGCCGCGAACTAAATGATCTGATATACAAAGGTACATACCGTCTGCTAGCGCTAACTTCATATCAATGATCTTGATTTCCGCGTTGCAGCGCCTGGAAACCCGACATCACTGCGCTCTAGGTCAGATCCGCCATCTGAAAAGGTCGGATTGATAATTGACTCGAGGGAAGGAATGTTCTCGCTGTGTGGCGTCGAGTCCCGATCCATCGTTAGCGTCCTGGAAAGCGGGACAGCGAGTCGAGTAGTGATAAGACGGTCCGTAGCGCTAAATGAGAAGGACATCAGGCTGAAGACGGAATGTTCAATGCAAATTTCAGGTCTCAAAAGGTAACGTACCTTCTAATTTGGAATACCGCTCAAAGAAATGCTCATGACACCCAGGTCTGTATTGGGAACAAATAAGATGGCATCTGGGCAGGTTTGGGTGCCGTCGCGGCCTTTTCCGGAGAGAGTTCGCGTAGTGAGGCGGGGGAGCCGGCAGCGAGTTCCAGGTCGCTTCTGTGCAGTGCGCGACGTGCTCGGAGCAAGAAACGGTTTGATCTGGCCGAGATAAAGTCTTTTGAAGAAGTCAGACTGCGGATTTCAGCTTGCGAAAAGGTACGGCACCTCGAATCCTTGTTTGGATGCTCATTTGAGCCTATGTAGATCCAGATCTCCTTTGCAACACTAGAGCGGCCTTCCGGATGCTTAGTGCGTCTCTTATGGCGGTGCTGAAGCAGGAATTGGGGAGGGACGAGTTGGTGGCGGCGAGCCCCCCTGCCCGTCCTTCCTCCCGCCCAACTCCTCCGCCCTCACCATCATCCGCGAGACCCTCTACGCCTTCCTCGTCCGCACCCCGCTCTCTACAGCCTCCTTGCCACCAACCCGTCCCGCGCCTACTTCGCCGCCGTCTCCGTCGCCATCCTCAACGTTGCGCTCACCTCTGTCTCCACATATTCCTCCGATGTGAGTGTTATGGGCGTGATGGGCTGCACGCCGACGCTGGGCGAGTGCCGCGGACGGGAGAGGGGTGGTGAGGGGAGGAGCTTGAGTCTGGAGGGAAAGACGCTGGGGGTTTGCAAGTTGAATTAGTGCGCTGAGTTTGGGCATGACGCGGTTGAGAGCGTTTAGGGAGAGGCAGAACGCAATGGCTATTTGAGGGGGGTGGGGGTGGAGACGAGGTGAGGTGAGGTGGGGTGGATATGGTAGTGTATTTTATTCAGTAATCTTAGATGTAGCTACTACGTTGTCTTGAGCCGCGCTGAACATCACATGTCTTGCCAAGTTCCAACCTTGCTAACTTTGACTCTCAAGTCAACCCGTGGATTCAACATTCCGCGGTATCCGCCCCAGATTCCTCTAGATCAACTGCCGGTGTTCTGCCGCCGCTTTGGGACATCATCGTGCTGGGTGAGGGTGCTACAAAATGAAGTGACGTCTTTGTTTGACTGAATTCTCCAGTCTCGCTTGCATCCCACAATGAGCCGGAAAAGAGGACCAACACAAAGGTCAGGATGGCCGTGGTTGTCTGAATGAGCAAATTCAGCCTGTGGAATTGTCATGATGTGGCCTCACCGCAACTCAAGGCCCTCCACTTTGGTCACACTTTGGCGTCCTGATGCTACGGCTACATGAACCAGCGCCACACCGGAAGGTGCCGAGAGATATATCGAGGGGTTGAGAGTTCGATCCCTTATGGCGACAAAACCGGGATCCTGAAAGTCCCGCCCTTGTCGGGCTTCCCGCCCTCCCGGATACACTTTGGAGCGAGCACGCATGGTGTAAGACACCCCGGGAATATACTTAGGCCGTGTGAGTCAGGCGGGAGTCGGTACCCAACCAAGTCCGCCTTCCCGACCAATGGGCGGCCATCGATCTGTCGGGCGGTCATCGGGATGTCGGGATCTCCGTCATCCGCAGCGTCGGACCACTCCCGACGCATCGGGAGTATGTGGTAGAAGCTTCGAGAAGAGGAACGATGAGCAAGCATGGGATTGGTATAAATACAGAGACAGCGTTGTACTAGTTACTCAGACTTCGTCCTTAACCAGTTTTCCCCATACAACCCCGTTGGGCACTCTGAGCTCTCCGTGGTAGGACTCACCCACATGTCTCCCTTCGATACCTCCGCCAACGTCGTTGACTCCGACGAGAGAAGGCTCCCCGACGCCACACCTGGGACTAGGTCCGGCGGCGAGCCTCGTACCTTGGGATTAGGTTCCTACGGTATCACAGTCTCTGGCGAGATGGATGTGCGACCATCGAGGGCCCCTATGACTGGTACAGTATGACCAGTCGAGCACAATACGAGGATGTACGTGGTACGCTCGCAGGAAAGCTATGGGTTGACTACAGGGGTAGTCTCTCATGAGCGGGTCCTTGTCACGGCGGGGTCAGGTCGTAACAATAGGACGAAGTCTCCATACTGCCCACGTACCACTACATCGGAACCTCCCTCCCCCGGCGTTGGGGTAACGCCTCCAATCACCACAACCTCCGACACTACTCCCCCCCTTGTACGAGCTCGCAGAACCGAACATCGAGTACTCTCCCTCCTTAGGGAGTTGACCATCCACATCGCGGAATTCAAACCAACAGTACGATCAGGTCCTACTCAATATCGGAGCCTTCTGGGCAGAGCTGCATGGGTCATAGACGTGGTCTTTAGGTTGTTGGGACTAGAGGAAGACTGGGTTCTTCTTCGGTCTCTGGTGAACGGACATATCCCCATCATGGCACGATATATGGAAGTTCTGTGGAGAACCCCCCAACATCTATCTCGACACACGAAAGAAGGATTATGCCTTCTTCAGGCAAGATATCTACGGGGGCCACTACAACGTATACGAACCCCGACATTCTATACCGAGCCACGCCTAGGTCTCGCGGTGTTCTACCACCCCCCTTCCCTCACCCTAGACTCCTGGGCCGTGCACCTACGTAGCGCAACACAAGCTTGCAATACCCCGCACCACCTACGTCTCCTATACGGCGCGGAAATCAGAAAATCCACGGACCCCGCCCAACCTTGGGATCGAGGACTCATCCTTTTTCGACACCCCGTACTCTATCCCGACAACGGGCAGCCTTTCCGCACGTACCAGGAATAGACCACCCAGACGATGCCATGGATCTCCTCGTGGAGGAGAGTCCTGACATGAAATGGAAACTAGCAGTGGAAAGACCGAGAAAATAGATTTCGAGCCAAGCAGCGTAGCTCACTCTCTTCAAAAAAAAAAGGAGACACAGTCGAGGACTGTCGTAATGAAAATCCGGATCCACCGGTCAAAAAACCAACCACCTTCGCCAATAGCAATCCCCACACTGTGAAACGCTGCGCCACCTTCCCACAAGGGCGAGCGTCTATCACTCATCGGCATACCCACAGGAACGTATCCCAGACGAGCACTCGCATCATCCGGACACATGACCTCGGAGGATGAACTACGCGACGAATATCTCCATGGACGATCGACCATCACGCAAATCAGGAACAACACCACGAATACGTTTTGGTGAAAACTCACGCGACGCGCCGATCACAATCAAGAGTAACGCAATCAAAAGACTCTCCTGAGTTGGGTATCAAAAAACAAGAAGGATATATGTCCGTAGGCGAACTACGGGGAACAAGAAATCCGAAACAGAATTCATCAACCCCCTACCGAATGAAATCCATCGCTCCCAGCCACCACTCCTCGGTCACCTCCTCCCACTCGCTCGCCATCCCCATCTCGGATAACCCCTCCGTCTTTGCCTTCTCCTCCCATCGCTTCCCCTCCTCCCCCTCCGTCAAGGCCCAGAAAGCGGTCACTATGTCGCGGCGGGACAAGGAACGCCAGAAGTAACGGAGCGGGAGATGAAAGTCAACGATCCCGCGGATAATGACATGAGGAGGGAGTTCCTCCGCCACTGGTCCCGTCGAGTCAGACGAATGCGAGAAAGAGTAAAGAATAAACTCACCAGGAGGTAGCAAAAGTGCCCACGCACATACGGCCAGCGCGCAGGAAGTATCACTGCCCTGAGGCGGCACGAGCGAAAGGCGTCTCCACGCCGGCGGAGGAAGGAACTCGACGTCCTTCACGAGAACGAGTGCGGCGCGCAGCAGAGTAAACTAAAAGGAAGCGTACCCACAACCCCAGACGTCCAGTCAAACAGCCCCGGCGCGGAATGATTCAACAAACTTACCAAAGCCAGCCACTCCGACGACGACAAAGGTTCCAGTCCGAACGAATTGTTATTCGTCAATCCGTCGTCGACGGCGACGATGCACCGTATCCACTCCTCCAGAACGAGGCCCGGGATTCGCGCAGGGCGCGCGTTGATACGAAAGCCGCGATGATTGACAACCAGGACGGCGTCAGACGGCGCGGCTGTCGAACGACGCGTGATCAGAGCAAGCAGGGAGGTGGGCATCGTTGCGGGGCGTAGGAGAGTGGTTCTGGGGACCTTCTCCAGGGTGGCGCCATTATAACTGCGCACGCAAGCGCTCGTTCCCGCACCCAATCTCTGGGACTTCTGGGATATCAGCAATAGGCTTTCAAGAAGCGCACCTGGGTCCAGAGAATAGACTCACTTGAATGATTCTGCAGATCATTCCGCGAGACCCTGGGATCTGTACCTCAGATGGATATCTGAGGGTGCAGATATGGGGTCTTGAGCACTCAGATGGGGGTTTGGACTCGCAGGGAGTCCTGACTGCCCGGAGAAGATACAACCACGGTACCGAGCGCGTGGCGCGGGTACTGTTCTGAGCTCGGGGAGCTCGAATGATGGAATCATGACCGATGCCGGCGGCAATGAAAAAACCAATTTCTGTACAATCAGAGGCGCATTCTCGAGGACATCTCAGGACGAGTATCGAAAATATACGCCACACAAAATCGATCACGTGACCCGGACAACAAAACATCGTCCTTACGATACAAACACTTCTGTCTATTCAGAATTCTCTCCAAACGCGTCTTCATCGAGGAAAACGTGTCTCGGCCCTCCCGTAGCAGGTTCCGAACCATCACGCCTTCTCTCGCGACTACACTTTGGCTTTAACAAGGCTCGGGGAGTCTTGTAAAAAGCATCGACGCGACCGTAGAAGCCCATAAAAGGGGATCACCCTTTCGTTTCTCGGGACGAGAAACTTAAAAAGGGGATATTGTCATGATGTGGCTGTGAGGGCTGCGCCTCACTAGTGGGTAACGGTCGAGTGATATAAGGCGCACACGAGCTCTGGTGTAAAACACGTGTAACGATGAAGGCGATCGGAAGAGAGCCGAGTAGCTATTAGGCGTCTATGCGGCGCCGGACGCGAATACGTTGGAGTCGTTAGCGAGGTGTGTCGGGAATCCGACGAGCTAACCTAACCACACTGTTGATAACAGATGATAATGGTAAAAGCTAGACTACTACAACGTGTATAACTCGTATCTAAAGCTCTACGTAATACTGATTACACACATTCGGAACGGGAGAGACGGAATTTATATGAAGTGAGAAATAAGCGTACTTGTACAACCGACTACCGCTGCTCCTGGTGTCGGTACCCCTCACAGAGCCCCCCTAAATTCCGATGATCCCGCGAATCCTTCAAACGCTTCGGGTATCTGAATGTCGCCGATCTTCCGGCCGTTCCAGTCTTTAGGGAACGCCACCTTCAAAGCCTCTAATCCCCAGTCCGCATCCGCCATTGAAGGGATATAGTCCATGTCATAACTTGGCTGGCAGCTCAAACCTTCTAGGAATTTACGCCATCCTCTTCCACTCTTGGCTTCCCAGTTGTCAAGGAGAATCCTCTCGCTGATGAAGTCGAAGAGTTTGATGCATTGGTGATTCCAAAATCCCGCGCGGTAGAATTTGGCTGACTGCTTCAGCAAGTCGTCCGACGGGAAGAGCGAGAACTCGACGCCTGAGTGCTCGACTCGGCCATAGAGGAGTCTCTCTTCACTCCCGGTGAGAGGCTCCTGATGAAGCAAGATAGAGCCTTGTGCGCGCGTCCTCGAATTGTTGGGACCGAGGATGTGTAGGAAGACCGCTTCGGAAGGTCCTTTTTTCAGAAATTGTTCCCAGAGCGAAGGTCCAATCCACTTCGACGCGATGTACACCGCCGGACCACCTTTCGCGGCCAAAGCTCGTAAGTGATGGCGCTCCTTCAGCGTCGTGATCATCCGCTTCCAGGTCTTGCAAAAGTTCTTCTTGCCCGGTGAAAAAGGCAAGACTAACTCCTGGTACCCTTCTTCCACTGACAATCCTTGAAGATGACGGGCGTCGAAGGTATCTCCGATTTCGCCTCTATCCCATCTTCCTCTGAATTCGGTCACTAGCGGTTGGTCCCACTTCAATGTATACTCGAGGTTGAATCGAAGCGCGTATCGAAGTAAGTCTTTCATTCCCGAGAAGGTCGCGGGGGAGACGTTGGCCCAGAACTTGAGCATGGCCATCGAGGCTGTTGGCAGGATGAGATACGAGCGAAGCAGCCATTCATCGTCGAAGACACAATCAGTTGGAAAGTCCGGATACAGAGGTGTCTGCAGGTTCATCGCCGCTTCCCAGTTGAGCATGATGTTGAAAAACTTCAGCTCTTTCTTCCAGGTGTGACGCATCGAGGATTGCGGAAGATAGCCGTCTGTCCTTCTGGAAATCGTGAAGTCGGCTTGAAGGCCGTTAACCTTTGGAGGTTTTGGATCCAAGGCCACGGGACGTTGCACTCCCTTCCCTTTGTTCTGATTCCCCGCTTTCCACTCCGAACTCGAGACACTATAGTAGCCGTTGCTCGCGTCTGAAGACGATGAATGGACGAGAAGCGTCTCTTCTCCAATCCTTTGTCAAAGACTAGGTCCTTGCTCGCTCTGCAGTCTTTCTTCCAAAGGTCTCTTCGAACCAGGCTTCTGTAGGATGGTAACTGCCGGCTGAGGCTGCTCCTTCGATGCTTTTCGAGCCTTGGGCCCTTTAGGCGGGACTTTCGACGTTCCGATCCTTTCTACCAGCGATCTGGGAGCTGAAGGAGGAGCTGAAGCCGTCGATGAACGGGAGGGCAAGGTTACGCTACGCTCAGGTTCTTCAAGCCGATTGAGCAGCGATTTTGGCGGAGAAGGAATATCCGGTATGACCGGGCTGGCGTTGGGATTGAATGGAAAGGAGACAGGTTGGTCAACGTTCATTGCCGACGCTCCTAGGTCTGTGAGGCCCGCATCCGTGTTGACGATCTCCTCCCCCCAATCCACAATGCTGTAAACATTTTCATCGATTGTCAAGCTACCGTCTTCTTCCTTCCAGTAGAAAGCTGAAGGCATCACTAGTTGATCTTCAATCGTCTCGTTTCCTGCTACCAACTCAACGCCCTCCACTGAAAAGAGTTGCCCACGTATAGGAGCGTGGTCGGCTCTGAACAATTCCTTCAACTCATGCGCCCACCCGAGCCTCTTCTCTCGTATCGCTTTCGTCTCCATGTGAGCTTGAACTGTTTTCTTGCCCACTCCCGGATCCGGATAAGTTAGGACCCGGTTGCGGAAGAAATGCACGTCGCGTTCTCCTGCTCGATTGACTCCGAGGTTCACCGATTCATAAGTCACTCGGTAGACTCTCATCTCCTCTGGATCTGGTATTCGACGGTGCGACCACCCTTCGAAGTCTCTGACCCAAAAAACATCGTTGTCGTCCGACCACACTACCTGCGCCAAATGTTTGGGAATGCGAGCAACTTCGTCAAAATGACGGTTGAATCGCCGTAAATCAGCACTTTTCGTGCTGAGCTCCGGTACTTGATTGAGCATCAGCTCGCGTCCGAGCCTACGACGAGCTGTTTCGTAGCCGGCCAAGACTCGAGGATCCAGACGACTGTAACGCGGGTCGGACTGGATGGCGTCGAATTGTTTCACGAACACCGGGACGTCAGATTTGATCCAGAAGCTGACGTTCCCGACTCTCAGATCCTCCTTGTCAAATAGGATTACTCCTCTCTTCCTGAAATGAGAGAGATTGAGAGAATCCACGAGTCTCACCGAATCCGGAGACAATTCCAGTCTCCAGTCGTCAAAGATCTTGGTCAACCAGGTAACGTAGGCAATGTAGTCGCAGTACAAGAATCTGACGAATGAACCGATGTACTCGCCGCTGAATCAAGAAGGGAAAGTCCGTAGTAATGCATCTTCTTGTAATCGAAGCGGGCACACGAGATCGTGGAGTATGGGGAACGCTGCTTTCCATTCCTGACACAAATTGATAATCGTATCGAGCGCTGCCGAAGCCCTACGTGCCCAGGCATTAGGCAAAGTCCAACCTCCTTCCCCTTCCGTCCAGGCTGGATTCACCGATTCGTCCCAATCCGTAAACCATTCTCCTCCCTTCGCATCCACTCCAGTGAGGAACACTCGCCAGGGATGATGGCGGTTGAAAGCCTCGGCTTCAAAGTAGGCCCCGATGCCGTACAGGGCGCTATCCTCGTCGTAGGAGCCGCGCAACGCAGTACCGATGGCCGACGCACTTTTGGGAAGGGGTCCTCCACAGTAGGCGACATATCGATCAGGTCCAATGTTGAAAGATTGATGACGGGGAACGCATTTCCGCCCGTTGCAAAAGAGATAGTCCATCTTCGACCGGCGTCGTACTCGACGGCCAATCGGGGCACGCAGGTCAACGTGAGGGCGGTGCTCCACGCCTCCGTGAATCCCAGATCGTGTCCAAGTAGATTCTTCTTGTCGTTTTCGAGCTGCTCGAGAAAGGGCAGGTCGATAAATGCGCTGACGTCCAGAGGACGAGTACAGGGGATGCCAGAGGGAGGGGCCAGATGGGAGTTGCTGATAACGAATGATCGACCTCGTGTAGCTGGCGTGCTTGTACCCCAGGTTCCCCCCGGATAAGTCCACTCCGCTCTCGGGCCGTAAATTCCTTTTACCATGACTGCCATGCAGTCATAACTTCTCAGCGCGTTTATAATCCCTTAACGCGTCCGGTGCGTTGCGCAACTCTCGTTCATTCCTCCATGAATCAAACTGAGGTCCCAAGTCTTTCCAGCGTACGAGGAATTTGACGATGCGCCCAAACTTCCGGTGTCCTACTATTGCCTCCACCTCCTCTTGCTCCACTGGTGGCTTCGACCGCGTTGGAGGTAGCACAGTTCTTTCTCCCATCTCTTCTTCGCTGCGCTCATACTTCCTCAGATGATCAACGTTGAATATCGGTAAACCGACATAATTCTCATCCATCCGAAGGCGATAAACCTTCGGATTGATCTTCTGCATAACTTCAAAGGGACCGATTCTCACTTGCGTGAGTTTCACTCCCTTCCCCTTGCTTTCTTTCCACTCCAGGCTATGTGGATTTATGGTCACCAGGTCTCCCGGTTGCAACTCGGGAAACTCCTTCCTCCCTTTGTTGTAACTCCTCCTCTGTGCATCCTGTGCTTTCGCTATGGCTCTCCTTGCACTCTCTCGGTGCATCTGTAACTCTTTCAGGTACGCTTCTCCGTTCTTGTCTAAGTTGTACTGCAACGCTTTTCCCCCTGTAGTCGGAAATTTTGCGTCCAGTGGCGATGTAGGTTGGAAACCTAACAACAGCTTGAACGGGCTGGTTCCCGTCGAGACACTGAGGTGGCTATTGTAGGCAAACTCAAGCAACTTGATCCACTTGGCCCACGACTCCTTATTCCCCGCTACGTAAGCTCGTAACATCGTTTCTAACATCTTGTTTACGATTTCCGTCTGTCCGTCGTGCTGAGGGTGGTGGCTCGAAGACAACGCCATTTTGATCTTCAAGGTTCTTGAAACACCTTCCCAAAACTTCGACGTCCATCGAGGATTGCGATCGCAAAATATAGAGTCCGGTAAACCGAAACGACATACGACTTCTTTCGCGAATAGATGACCGTACTCTTCAGCGTCTAATCCTGTGTCGGTAGGCGTGAAGATCGCGTATTTGGAAAAGCGATCCACTACGACGTGGATAGCGTTGTATCCCTCGGACCAAGGTAATTCCACAATGAAATCCTGAGCTACTGACTCGAATGGACGAGTAGGAACCGGACTTGATATAAGAAATCCAAACTTGGTAAAGTTGGACTTCTTTGTTTTCTGGCAGACGTCACAAGTCTCACAGAATTTCAACAGATCCGTTTTCATCCGGTGCCAATAGAACTTGCTCGACAACTTCCACCATAACTGTTCCGCACTCAGATGTGCTCCCTCGAGAGGATGTTCATGAGCTTGTTCTATGATCTCCCATTTCATAGCTCGCGGAACGCATAGCCGCGGAACGAAGTCGGCGTCCCGAAAGAACAATAAGCCATCTTCGTCTGAGAAGAAACGATGATCTGGCGTCCAGTTTTTCCCTTCATTGACCAGCTCTAAGATTCTTTTGAACTGTGGATCCGTCTTGTAACCCTCTCGAAACTTCTCCAATTCGCTCTGTGCTAACTTCGTCAGGATGATGGGTGTCGGCTCATAACGCTTCTCATAACCCAAGGTGCGTTCCGGTTCCTTCGACTCTAGCACGTCTGTGGTTTCTTTCTCTTTCTCCATCACCTCTTCCTTCTCCTTCTGTATCTGCCCTCTCGTTACCACCGAAACCTCTGCTTCTGCCATCTTATGAGCTGAGCCATGCTGATACGTATCTTCCAGCGAGGCGACTAAATCGAATTTCGGTCGGAGAGCACCTTTCTGATCCCTCGCCATCGGAGAAGAGTGCCCCGGCGCTTCTCTGGGAATTCTTGAGAGAGGATCTACATTCGAATGTTTCCGACCCGGACGATGAACTATGGTCAGGCCTGGCGCATATGCCGAGAATATCGTGCCCCATGAAGCTAAACGCCGATTTGTTTGTTCGTAAGTCTTAGCCCATTGTAGCGCTGAATGGTCTGTTATCAATAGGATTTTCTCTCCTTCGATATACGGCTGAAATTTGACCAAGCCCTCCTTCGCTCCCAGAGCTTCTCTCTCAGTGGTCGAATACCTCGTTTCTGCACTCTTGAACCTCCGAGAATAGTATCCTATCACTCTCTCCACCCATACTTCCGTCTCCTCTACACTCTCTCCCCATTTCTGTTCGTATATCGAAACGTCGTCCTTATCCCCCATTTTCATGAACAGTCGAGGTACGTCTTCCTCCTTTCTTTCCCAAGCTTCTTTCAGCTTTTCGTACGCTCTAGTTCCCTTCAAATCTGCCCCTCGCATCTTCTGCACTTGCTGTAAAGCGCATCCCAACGCTTCGTCCGAAGCGTCCGTATACAGACGATATGGAAGTCCCTCCTGAGCGTGTCCTAGAACCGGCGCTCGTTGCAGTGACAACTTTGCTTCCTGGAAAGCATATTCTTCCTCCACTCCCCATTGCCATCGTTTACCCTTCTTTAGCAACTCGAATAGAGGACCACAGATATCCGCGAAATAGGGAATGAATAATATGAAGTATACCACCATCCCTATGAACATCTGTAGTTCGCTCACTTTTCGCGGCCTCTGTAGCTCTACTATCGCCCTAACCTTCTCTTCGTGCGTCGCCAGACCCAGGCGAGACACTTGGTGACCCAGTAATAGGATGGAGTCGTAGAAAAAGTGACACTTGGAGGGCGAAAGCGTGATTCCCGCTTTCTCAATAGATTCTAGGACTTGGTCGAGATGTCCTATATGTTCCTCGAAACTTTTGGAATAGACGACGATGTCATCGATATACACCAAACAGAAGGACCATAAGTAAGGCGACAGAATAGCCTGCATGATGCGCTGGAATATAGATGGACCGTTTCGCAAACCGAAAGGCATTCGACGAAATTGGAATAGCCCCCTGTGAGTGCGGAAAGCCGTCTTCTCGATATCGTCCCGGAAAACGTTGATCTGCGTAAAACCGGACAAAGCGTCCAAAGATGAAAGCACGGTCGCCCCAGATAACGCGCCAAGAATCTCTGCTTGCCTAGGAATGGGAAATTCGTCCGCGACGGTCTGAGCGTTCAACTTGCGGTAATCAACACAAAATCTTGGTTTCCCATTGCGGTAGGCTATAACCACTGGAGCACTCCAAGGGCTTTTCGACGGCTCTATCACTCCTTGTTCATACCAAGTGTCGATCTGCTTGTCGATGACTCTCCTCTTTTCCGGTGAGGATTGGTACATGGGAGAGTTTATAGGTTGAACACCCTCCTTCAATCGAATATGCGCCTCCGCCGGATGATTGCCCAATCTGCCGTCAAATCCGAAAGCTAGCTTATGCCTTTCTAGCATTTCCCAGGCTTTGCTCTCCAATTCCTTCGGCAAGCTTCCGACATCCAAAGTCTCCCTCATCTTGCTTGAAGGATATACCGTCGGATCCGGCATGTAGGCCGTCTTAGGGCCTTGCTCCTCCTCGACTTTCTCATCACCTTCTCCATTCTCCGCACTCGCTTCCTTCTTCAGTTGCTCTGCGATCAACACCTGAATCTTCGTGGACATGTTTTCCATTTCTTCCAGCATAGGCCGCGATCTTGGTGTATCAAAGAAAGTCTCGGCCTTGGCGATATAAGCGAGGGTTTCACCTTGCTTGATTACTACCGGAACGTCGCTAGTATTCGAAACAGGTATGATGGGATTGATGGAGGTTAGAAGGGTATTCGGAATCGACAGGTAGCCGTGCGCTTTCGAGTCCAGTAAGTTCTTCTCTACTATCCAATCATGGATTTCCCCGAAATCTCCTTCCACTTTGACGTTCACGCAAGTATGCGGCTTCAGAATATAGTCTTTTTCCGCTCTGATCGTGGTTCTCCATATTTCCTCCCTCTGCTTTGCTCTAGCTCGCTTTCTTCTCATTCTCCGATGCCATTTTGCTTTCACAAAGGCCCCTACTTCGAAGGCGCAAGCTTTCAAGGCTTTCCAATCGTTAGAAGGAGTCACTTCCTGTGCTAGGATGATGCTTTCCGAGTCTCGATAACGAATCCGCGTTCCTTCGTCAAGGTTTCGAGACACTGAAACTTCGTAATTGATCTGGTAATCCTCGCCCAGTAACAATGGCACGGACATATCCGGAACTATGTAGGCTTCTGCTACCGTGGCTATGATCTCTCCATCCAGAGTGGGAGTGAAGATGGGCAACTCAATAAACCCTTCGATAGACCGATTTTTGTCAGTTAGCTGCCATAACTTCATTTTTCTTCCCTGCCTCAATTTAGGTCTATTCGGCATTCTATTGTAGAGCTCCTTCGCCATCAAAGTGATGTTAGCGCACGAGTCCAAACGGAGATCAATCTCCAGGCCATCCACGCTTCCTATCATGCCTCTCATAGACAAAACTGACACGCCTAGTGCAGATTCGCCCAAAGGTCGCACTCTCCGCGGTTTCAGATTGATAACCTTGCACGGACTCGGACAAACATCATGCAAACTCTCAACTCGACACACTTCTGGCTCATACGACCACTCGTCCACTTCTACCTTCAGCGCTTCCGGCTGTGATAAACCCGGACAATCCGAATCATCAACCTTCTCCTCCAGGCATTCCGACTCGGTAGCTGACTGAGTCTTCCCCTCTCTTCTCTTCTTCAACTCTTTCGCCATCTCCTCTATCTCTCTGTCCCTGTCATCCCAAAGATGCGGCAATTTTTCCATGAAAACTTCTTCCTCATCGCCCACTCCTCTCTCTCTTTCCTCTTCCACTTCCTCCACATCCTCTACTGTAGCTCGGAGCAGTGGTTTTCTGGTACCGAGCTCTTCTGCTTGGGACTTACGCTCTGTGGAAAGAACGGCCCGCTCAAAATCCTGCTCTGTGGCCATATCCGACATACGCTCCGACAACAGTATCTGATACGCAGTATCATACGCTTTGCTCGGGATTTCCACCGCATTAGCCCCTGCCCGACGCTTATCCTCCCTTTCCTTAGCCTTAAAGACGTCAAAATCAGGACATTCTCGAGTCCAATGCATCCAGCTACCACAACCCTTGCATGGACTCGGAGGTTTTCGCCCTAACTTAGTCACTACTGCGTCGTTCTTGGGACACGGATACCTTCTGGCGGGAAATTTCTTTCCATCTTTAACGGCTGCTTGATATGCCGTATGTAGCAGTAAATCCGTGCCTTCCAAGTTCCCACTCGGCTCCAATTCAGTGTCCATTCCTTCTAGATCAAAGCCTGTGTCCCGAGGATCGTGTTCCTCCTCTCCCCATTCTATGCTCTCTCCCACATTCGCTACACGCGCCAGTGGAGAAGGTGTTGCTCCGAATCTCCTCATTTGTACGCCTAGACTTCGTAAAGCTGGAATGAGAGAGTCGGTAGTCACTGTGCCCGTCCTGGTAGAGGCTCCCAATAGGGCTCGTTCTTGCTCTCTTACTCGAGTTAACAGCTGTCTAGTCGAATTGATCTCTCCTGCTACTAGAACCGGCTGCCATGTGACTGGAGCTTTATGGAGGATAACCGCGACTTCGTCTTTAGAACCTGGCTCCGTAGAGGACATAATGCGTGCGTAGATGGTTCTCCGATTGATGAAAGCTCGCGGTGATTCCTGCTCGAAGCCTTTTTGTCTGAAGCGCTGAGCATCGAAGATCGAGCTCATCTGCAGCATCCAGTCATGGCCCAGATACTCTTTTTTCACCATTTCTAAGAAAACCAGATAATCGGCTGCCATGTCTTTCCTCTCGGCATCCGTGAGCAAGATATACCACTGATGCACTTCGCTATCTGTTTCGAGCGTGCGCCACATCCACTGTCCTAACTGCTTGGCCACCTGATCCCCCAACGAAGCTATCATTGAAACTTTGTACATGTACATCAACGCCTCATGACCCTTCCTTCCGTCGTATTTGGGAAGGTCGTCAATTTTGATCTCATTTTTGATGTACGGGCCAGATGGATAGTTAAATCCTCCCCCTCCTCCGTTGTTACGGTCGTCTCCACCTCCGCTTCCACCGCCACCTCCACCGCCCCCCGGCGGTCCCGGCTCTCCCGGTGGTCCTGGTGGTCCCGGAGGACCTTGGTCTCCCGGTGGGCCTTGATCTCCTGGTAGACCTTTATCTCCTCGATCCCCCGAGGGTCCTTTACCGCCTGGAGGTCCTTTATCTCCTCCACCTCCTCCTCCCGGTGCACCCGGCGCACCTGCAGCCCCTTGATCTCCCTTCTCTCCTCTATCTCCTTTATCTCCCCTCTCTCCCTTGTCTCCTCTATCTCCCTTCGCTCCTTCGTCGCCCTTATCTCCTTTCTCTCCCTTGTCTCCTCTATCGCCCTTCCCTCCTTGCTTCCCTTCGTCTCCTTTCATGCCGTCGCGACCTTGCAATCCCCGCTCGCCTCTCTCGCCTCTCAATCCTTGTTCCCCTCGTTCTCCTCTCTCTCCTTGCTCTCCTCTCAAACCGCCTCTTCTGCTGCTACCTGAGTAATCTGGAGGAGGGGGCACTGTAGAAAAGGGGCTAGGAGCTACTCCACCACCCCAAATTGTATTGCGACGATTCTCTGGGGTCGAGGTTCCCCAACCAAAAGCGTTACCTGGTTGAGGTGTAGATAAGGAGGGAGCACCGGCGGTAGTCGATCTCCATTCCGGAACGGTAGAGGAGATATCCTTGCGCGGCAATGGTGGCGGTACCGGATGGCGGGTGTCTACCTCGGGAGGATCCAAGTCTAACCCTAAATTATTCCCATCCCCAGGCCCCGAGAAAGGGGAACGTAGCCCCCCTCCCCCTGGGAGTGGTTCGTCTGGGAGCAACGGGCTAGGCCTAGATGTGGGAGAAGGTAGAGGAAGGATTCCCCATAATCTCCTAGAGTCGGGCGAAGGGGTGAATATCTTCCGCCATTCGACTCCTTCGTCGATGAGAGCCTTCTGATGCACATTCAGCGAAGCTCGATGAGCGGGTAGTTGAAACAGTTCACGGAGGCGAGTCGACGGCGAAGACGTAGATTCGTTGAAAGGCGCATACAGTTCCGCATTCGTGGTGGCCGGAGAGTTCGGATCGTACGAATCGTCCATTGTCGCCTGCTTTAGATACTTATGCAATCTCAACTCTCCATCTCCAAGACGGGTCTGTAGGCTGTTCCACAAGGCTAGCAGGAAACTAAGGTCGTCCGATCCGACAAACGACTGCGCATAGATTTTGTCGGGGTCCACAATATAGATACTCGTTCTTTCTTTCGAAAGTTTGGCCGCTCTACGTATGACGTTCTGGAGAGTAGCAGTTGCGCGAATGATGCGAGCAAACGTACTGTGTTCCAAAATGAATTTCCCGTCCCTATGCTCTCCTCGGTTCACGAATCTCTCATTCGTCAGCTTGGTCGCCCTAATCCACTTCACATCCATAGCCGTCGAGACCCCTTCGTTGCCCTCTCGATAGTAATCCCACCACACTTCAGCAGCCTCTGTTCCATCGAATTTTCTAGCCGCTTCCGCAGACTTCAGCCATTCTGGACGGCCGCCACGCTCGAAGCTTTCGGTGCCCGTCATTTCTTGAGTGATGGAATCGTGTTCGAATTCGGAGGGAGCAATAGAAGCGGAATATCGCGGTCGTCGTATAGTGATGTTGCCGAAGCTATCGGCGAGGTTGTTAAGAAAATCCAGAGCTCCGAATCGCCGAGAACTCGATCGTTCCCAATGTGTCCACCTTTGTGAGGGCTGCGCCTCACTAGTGGGTAACGGTCGAGTGATATAAGGCGCACACGAGCTCTGGTGTAAAACACGTGTAACGATGAAGGCGATCGGAAGAGAGCCGAGTAGCTATTAGGCGTCTATGCGGCGCCGGACGCGAATACGTTGGAGTCGTTAGCGAGGTGTGTCGGGAATCCGACGAGCTAACCTAACCACACTGTTGGTAACAGATGATAATGGTAAAAGCTAGACTACTACAACGTGTATAACTCGTATCTAAAGCTCTACGTAATACTGATTACACACATTCGGAACGGGAGAGACGGAATTTATATGAAGTGAGAAATAAGCGTACTTGTACAACCGACTACCGCTGCTCCTGGTGTCGGTACCCCTCACAGTGGCCTCACCGCAACTCAAGGCCCTCCACTTTGGTCACACTTTGGCGTCCTGATGCTACGGCTACACGAACCAGCGCCACACCGGAAGGTGCCGAGAGATATATCGAGGGGTTGAGAGTTCGATCCCTTATGGCGACAAAACCGGGATCCTGAAAGTCCCGCCCTTGTCGGGCTTCCCGCCCTCCCGGATACACTTTGGAGCGAGCACGCATGGTGTAAGACACCCCGGGAATATACTTAGGCCGTGTGAGTCAGGCGGGAGTCGGTACCCAACCAAGTCCGCCTTCCCGACCAATGGGCGGCCATCGATCTGTCGGGCGGTCATCGGGATGTCGGGATCTCCGTCATCCGCAGCGTCGGACCACTCCCGACGCATCGGGAGTATGTGGTAGAAGCTTCGAGAAGAGGAACGATGAGCAAGCATGGGATTGGTATAAATACAGAGACAGCGTTGTACTAGTTACTCAGACTTCGTCCTTAACCAGTTTTCCCCATACAACCCCGTTGGGCACTCTGAGCTCTCCGTGGTAGGACTCACCCACATGTCTCCCTTCGATACCTCCGCCAACGTCGTTGACTCCGACGAGAGAAGGCTCCCCGACGCCACACCTGGGACTAGGTCCGGCGGCGAGCCTCGTACCTTGGGATTAGGTTCCTACGGTATCACAGTCTCTGGCGAGATGGATGTGCGACCATCGAGGGCCCCTATGACTGGTACAGTACGACCAGTCGAGCACAATACGAGGATGTACGTGGTACGCTCGCAGGAAAGCTATGGGTTGACTACAGGGGTAGTCTCTCATGAGCGGGTCCTTGTCACGGCGGGGTCAGGTCGTAACAGGAATTAACAAAGATGCTCAACTCACTGAAATGTGTGGGATTATTGCACTGAACACTGTAGCAGCAACCTTGGCGGCGGAGTACTCTGAGATCCAGATTGCTTCTGTGATCAGAGCCAAAATCTGCGGAGAACAATCATGTAATGGGTAAGTAAGTCAGGCCAGCTGCCACTGAACCTGAGACTGACATTTGCCATCAAGTAGAGAAAGCCTGATTCAGCCAATAGTCGGATGATCTTCACTGCTGTCGAAGCCCTTGTCTGATCCAATAGATTCTTCATCTCTTTGTGGTGAGACCTAGATAATGCAGTGTTCATCACGCTTTCCACATTGAGGTCCGTGTAACAAACACACTGACCATCCAATATAAGCAATAATGCATGTGGCCGTAAAGTTGGCAGTCAATGACAAGATCCAGGAAGACAAGGATGTGGCAAAACAAGGAGACAATGGTACCAGGTTGGGCAGATTGGTCTGGGCCCCACATACACACATGAGAATGATAAGCCCTATTGATCTAAATGAGTGGTTTTCAAAAAGGATGTCTTGAGTATTTCCAAACCTGCTGATGTGATCATACAGGCAAGTGGCAGAAGTAGAGCACATCTTGCTATCATGTTCACTGCAGAAAGTTCCCAAGCACGCCACAAGACAATGCAGTCGCCAATGAGCATCTTCAATGGACAAGGAGATTAGCCTGTAAACTCGGACAAATGACACAAGCATCCCAAAAATGCTTACTGCAAAATCCCAGGCCACATACGGTGCAGTGTTAAGGAAAACATGCTGTCTTTCTGCAATGAGAGTAGACTCGGCAGATGGTGAAATCACTCCTTCATCCTCAACAGCTTGGAGAAGGATATCCCGTGTCTGATAGAAGAAATAAAAGAGGTCGACGGCATATCCCAGGGAGCTCAATAGGAACATGAGGGTGAGCGCGCAAGTCAGTATGAGGCGCCGGATGCCTGCTTTGCGGGCCCAGCAAACAATCCCAATGAGGAGCAGCAAAGAAGAGAGGGATAATGCTGTGCAGGGCTCATCATAAGTCTTGGTACTAGACTCGACTCAGAGCGCTCACATACTCCATGCAATGCTCTCCGCAATCAGTGGTAAAGCGTCGGAGATAATGAACCTGCCAGTGCGGCGCAGATAATAAGCGGTAGTCGGAGACTCGGAGTCTGACATCAGGGTAGCGGGGTATGCGAGTTGTGTGGGATGGACTGGCACTCAGCTGGTATTTAAGTCACAAAAGCGCGGAGCCGTTACAATCTCTTCGAAGATTGAGGAACGACATTCACGGAACGACTTCCGCATTGAATGAAGATATGCCACCATCTGAGGGCCTCGAGGTACATCAAAGAGAATCGGACAGTGTGAATGATGACTTCTTGATGTGATACTGCAATGCGAGTGTGTATCGGGACTCTGTCCTTCCGGAATTCCTTCGTAACTAAGCAAAGCTACAAGAAGGAGAGATTGGGCCCGGCGTAGCGGTTTACGCATACGCGCGGAATCTGACATCGAGGCAGTTGTGTAGATTGTCTGAGACAGACCAACGTGTAATTCAGCTAGTATTTGATCTACGTCACAAGAATGTGGACTTCTTCCGCACTGAATGAAGATACGACACTATCTGAGGGCTCGACATGCATCAAAGATGGATCGCAGACTCGCTTACACCGGTGACTCCGCGTGGTGATATCGCAATGCGAGGGCAAATCTGGCGCTCCGTCCATCCGAAATACCACGGTAATGATTATGCGGACCTCAGCAAAGTTGAAACAAGGAGAGATTGGACCGGCCTACTACGCGTTCGCGTTCGCGTTGATGCCCTTTTGTGGACGGAAAAGCTTGGGCAGCTGCCGGAGTCTATGCATAGATGATGTGCAGATTGCAGATGCCTGGCCGTGAATTACTTGCTGTATGTAGTCAGGTTCCATCGTGACAGAGAATTTTTCTTGGTGAACAGTCATGTTGTCGATAGACGGATCTACGAAATCGTGACGCGGATCCTGGAATTACTGCCACTATGGACAAGTTGTGAAGAAGGCTGGCTGTCGGCAGGTGAACACTACTATCTGCTTACCATAACTATGTCGCATTCACAGCATCTCCTCTCTCGAGTCCATGAAGCAGTGAAACGCAACCGTGACGGGTAGAAACAAACCCGGGATCCGGCAGCGCTGTGCCGCAACACTGCCACGCGCAGGAAATTGTGGAGAGACCTCGGCTTCGGCCATCGCGACCTGACCATCCGACCCATCTCACGCTCTTTGCATCAGGCGATTCCACGCTCTCTTTATGGCCTTCTCGGAAGTAGCGCACTAAGCACAAAAAACTGCCAAAACACTGTACATCGACGACCATGTGTGCGTGCTTTTCTCGCCGTCCCGATCGCTGCCAGTGCTCATGCTGCCAGAATAGCGTTAAGCATATCCCTTCCATTTCCAACGACGACGACATCCGAGTCTCCGACGACAACGGCTCCAGAATCGACGTCGGAGACCACAACGTCGGAGGAGACTACGAGGTCGGAGACAACCACCACTAGCTCAACCACGAGCACGACGAGCAGCAGCAGTTCCGAGTCCACCACCACCACATCCTCGTCCTCGTCCTCCACGTCCTCCACGACCTCTTCGACGTCAACCATCTCTTCGACATCCTCGACGGAGGCTACGACGTCAACCACTTCCTCGGAGACAACGAGCACCACACCCACCTCCACCTCCACCTCCGAGTCTCTAAGTGTCTCCAGCTCAAGTCAGCTGACACTGACCACCAACGCTGGCGGCCAAACCGTAACACTGACGACCGTGGTGCCGGTCACCGCGAGCAGCAGCAGCACTGCGTCCGTTAACAGTGCCAATCACAACAGCAGTAACAGTGGGTGAGTGAGCATCAAAGCCCGTCTTCCATCATTTTGACTAAAGCTCCACTCTAGCTTCTTCAGCAACACTGGTGCAGTCGCCGGCGTGTTCACCGTCGTCGGCCTCATTGCGCTTGCCATCATCATCGCTCTCATCACCACCACCCTCCGCCGCCGTCGTGCTCGCCGGTATGACCGCGAACTCGCCGAAGCGGCCGTGAGCGGGCCGGCTCCCATCTACCTCGATGACCAGGACAACGACAACCTCAGCACCAACGGCTACGGCGGACGCACAACCGGCGGCTACTCGGATGTCTCCAGCATGGGGACGTACGCCCAACACCCCATGTCCGCCGAGAGCTTCAACATGCACGAAATCGGCGCTGGTGCGGCTGGGGTTGGGGTACAGCGGACACGCTCAATGGGTGGGGGCCTGGGTGCCTGGCCGGGTGTAGGGGAAGGCGAAACGCCGTACCCAGCCTTTGCGATGGCTCCGCCTCAGTCGTACACCCCACACCAACAGGCGTACCAAGGATACGATTACCAGCAACCGCAGCCGCAGCCGCAACACGGATACGAGCAGTACGCGACTCAACCTCCTCAAGGCGCCTACGACCAGTACGCGGCTCAACCTCAGGGCGCCTACGACGGTTATAATGACGGGGCTGCTTATGCCGACCCTCAGCCGAGGCACTCCCCCCCTCCTGCTGACCTGTCGCGTGCACCCTCGAAGAGCCTATTGAACGCCACACCCCCACTAGCATCCCAGGACTCTCCACCAAGCGAGAGTTACGCTGCTCATTACGCGTCACCGGTGGGTGGCGCCTCTACGAGTAGCGGTCACGCTATGCCCAACCCATATGACGAACCCGACGGCGAAAGCGATGGAGGATACGACAGTGCGGACGACGCGCCTAAGCCGAAGGTTCTCAAGGTCGCCAACGAGTAAGGGGAGGGTTTGGGCTGGATTGTACTTATTGTTTTTTCCCTGTTGTTGTTCCATTTATATGATGCTGAGTATATACCTCTTCAGAACACTTTCCTGTCCATTAGTTTTTTTTTGTTTATTCCTAATTCCTAATCGACTATGTTTCGTTGTTCAATCTTTTGTGAGTTGATATTCGGTGCTGACTGATTTGGGCCAGCCTTTCCGTTACACTATACTCGTCGACAGACGATGCCATTTGGTCGACGTGTCGAATTCTTCATTGTAGGAGGGTCGGAGAGATGTGCATGCCACAAGTACGCATGATCCTGCTACATCTGTGGTGCACCATGAGATGTGGAGTCTGCCGGGAGAGAGGAATCAGCGCACCAGAGCATAGGCTCTCGATGTCAGTTTGGTTATCAGCCCTTTGGACTGCTCTGTGATCAATCCTGGTTTTCAGCTCGGAGTTGGCGAGGGAAGGTACGCTGTCGTATGCGTCCCAACGCGGTCATCTAATGAGCTTACAACCCGCTACCAAGGCGATGAGCCGATACGCGCACGCACCTGCTTCAGCTCCCGAGATATGTCCTTGGAACCGTCTTCCAACCAAAGCATCGGCAGTCGGTCTGGGGTCTGGTGTCCGTGATGTGTTGTCTTTGCCGCGCCGCATCTGACAGTTTCTGCCCCACCAGATAAGTTGTGTGCTTCAGATTCGTGGTATATAGCCCATGGTCACTGGGTCGTCGTGGACGGATACATTTCTGTGCGAAAGACAATTGTTTTGATAAGTTAGCAAGTGATCTTTTGACAGCAGTGAACTCACAGGTACTCGACTAACAGTCGTCTTACAGCGAACGATTGTTGGCTGGCCTCAAATTGGAGCTGAAAGTGGCCATTTCCTGTCAATACTGAACTCCAAGACTGTTGACTCAACAGGCCGCGCACAAGACCACACTCGTCTTGTTGCTCCGTGATGTCGAGAAGAAGTGTCGGGATAATCCTGGCGGTGCCAACCGCTCTTGCACGCATCATTCTTGTTCAGAACCTACAATCCCAGGCTCTGCGTGACTATGGCAGGATTACCCTGGCTTTGACGCGCGCATGGGACATTCTCGAGTGCATCATATAAACTGTACAGCTGTCTCACATCCGGCAATGATCGAAGGGAGAGCTACATTCACCCACCTCATTTCTTCCACCAGCGACACCATCTCTACTTCCTCACAACATTGAACAACAACCCCTATTTGGAAGTATACAAGTGCACAGGCACTTGCCATTTTCCCGCCTCCCTTACATTGTTTGGTTCCAGGTGCCCACTACTTATACTTACAACAAGTTCTGCCTAGGGCAATGGCTGCGCAACGCAACAGGTTGGAGCGGGGCCGTTCCGCTGCTTGTGGGCACTCAGAGCACCCACACACTCTCACCAGACGCACTCTGTGTCTGACACAAGATAGACACCCAATTGATAGATAAGATAGACATACACAGCACTCAATTTAAATATTCAGCCAGAGTATATATGAATATCCTGAAATTCCGGGGCACTGCTAAGTGTCCTGGTTGTCACATCCAAGAGTTTCTCCGAAATTCCCCCGTCGTGCAGGCACCATCAGCCGACAACACAGCCACAGCCACGTATCTCTTCACAGCCACACTCGCTTCACGCCTGCTTCACACCCAGTTCACACCCACTGCCATTATTAGTATCTCTTGAAGATTCTGTTCAGTGCTAAGTGCTGAGCTACTGCTTCTATTAAGTCAAGAAAACAAAGCAGCTTGCAATTGTATTCTAGAAAAATAAGGGTGACTGCTGCAAAAGGCAAGTGGGCGGCTTGTGCCGCAAAAGGCAAGAGACCGGCGCTTAGGCTGCGAAAGGCAAGAGGGTCGCTTGGACCGCGAAAGACAAGAGGGTCGCTTGGACCGCGAAAGACAAGAGGGTCGCTTGGACCGCGAAAGACAAGAGGGTCGCTTGGACCGCGAAAGACAAGAGGGTCGCTTGGACCGCGAAAGGCATGAGGGCCACTTAGGACAACAAACAGCACTCTGAAAGCTTACAACATACTCCAAGTCAGTGCCCCGGATTCTGCCACGCAAAGCGGTGGCCTATACTGTTCATAAAGAAGTGAGCCTAAGGCATTTACACAACATGAGTAGTGTCCTTTTGTTGGCCGATAGGATCATTGTACTGTACATCCAATCCAGATGCAGAGTTGGAAACTGCATGACTCAACTGTATGCCAGTCACAGTCCCTTGATTTGGATTATCACCAAACTGGATAGTTGAGACAGTGCTAGCCACTGTGCGTCCACCATCTGATATCTGAATTGATGCCTCAACACTGTTATTCATCCGCACAAGAATTATAGTCAGAGTTGGTAAGATTGCCTGAATATAGTCAATATAGATCAGAGTGTGTTGAAGTTAAGATACACACAGCAATGTTCACAGAAAGAATTTGGAAGACTTCCAATGCCGTATTGAGAGGACTGGAAGAGCTTGGATCTTGATTGAACAAAAAGGACAAAATAGCAAGTAGAAGCTTTGCAATAGAATTAATGTGCAAAGTCACAAAATCAGAATTTGAGTGGTACCTGAGTCCCAGCTAACATGCCTCCAGTTTCCACACGAAGAATGAGAATTCTGGTCACTTGCGAGTGTTGTCTTGAGAGAAGCCCATAATGCTGCCTATATATCAAATATTTGCGGAGTTAGCAGTTGATTTTTGTAATGTGGTTTACATACCATGTTTTTACTATGATACAACCTGTTGCAAATACATTTGTTCCGAGTGATATCACAGTATTTGCCAAGAAGAAACTATTTGCAAGCTGTGTTATGCTGGAAACTAGGCCGGAAGCACTTGAAAGTGCTGTGGATACTATCCAAATCACTAATAAGAGATTAGCCAGACATGTACCATAAAAATACAGATTATTATCAGACCTGTATTGATGATTGCCAAACCTCCGAGAACAACATGGAGTAGAGTGCTGTTAGGATACAGGATCCATGCTCGCCATATGACAATACTATCAGAGATTATCCACTGAAAATGACGCTAAGAATACCATTTCTAGCAGAGATAGAGATACAACATACATTTATTGCATTAGGCCAATCATTCATACCATTAAAGATACTAAAGTGGGCCACAAAGTGCATCAAACGCTCTTCAAGATCCAGAGGTGTAGTGTCAACAAAATAGCTCCTGATCTGTGCGAGCAGAAAAACAACATTGGTGATGAATTGTGCTGAGGTGGAAATGGCAAGGAGGAGAATTGCTGCAAGGAGAATTTTAGACCCGCGTGAAGTGAGGGGATGTGTTCTGAGTTATATGAAAGAATCAGTTGCAAGTCACCAAATATACAAACTTGAAAGACAAACAAAGTCACGTGAAGGCAGATGACAAACAACACAAGATATATACCTGTGACATCAATGTCAATGAGCAATGAGCATTCAGATGCAAGAGACTGTGCCATCTCACCATAGAGAACAAAGCCAGCACATGCAAAACTAGCCACATTGTCGTAAATAGCCCAACCTCTCTGTGAGATGAAATCAGCCTGTGCCGGGGTCAGAGGGTCAATGAGACTCGAATCCAATGAGTTGGAAGACATTGCTAGATGGCTATTGAGTATTGACTGAGGTCCCGGAAGTACACTCTTGCTTTATAGGTGCTCTTGACCTGTGATCCTATCATCTTTGGATCACCCAATGATGCAGCTGCAACAATCATTTGATCATCACAATTTGTGGCGTACTCTACGCAATCTGCCTATTCAGCTGATACGGGTCCTTTGATGCTGTCTGCGCTAGATCACCCACTGATTTTCTATGCACGCAAACGAGTAAGTATGTCATGTCCTCTCATCACTATGGCTTGTCACTGACCTGTTGGCCAGACCTTGGCATGGGCCAAAACGGAAACCACAGCAGCCCATGTCATCCACTTGAAGTTGTGTCAAACATCAACCAGTTCATTGATGACCAGATGAGTCTGAGTCCTGCAGACTTTCGCACCTTTGACGGCACTGGTTTGTCCTTGGTCAACCGATTGCCACGGCAAGTTCACCGGACACAACTGTGTCGATCAAGAAGCGCAGGACGTGTTGATTGATGTGAAGTTCACTATAGTATGCCTTGATTACTATCCAGAGCAAGACATACCGCATACGGCTGCAGACGCACTCCCGGAAGCAACATCACGATTCTCATGATGATCATCGCACTGATAGATTTCAGGGCATGATGAATCGCTACATTCAGGGTACATCGTTGGGATAATGGATGGAAATGAGGAGAAAAACATACCGAGTATGGCTCCAGAAGCACGCCCGGAGCAAACATCACGGAAATCTGTATGCTGATCTCTGGACGGTCTCCCGAAATTGCTGATATATCGTCCCACCCTATCGCCACCTACGCGACTTCTGTCGATCACAATGCGCCACTCAAACACTTACTAATGCAGTGCACGTCATGCTTTTTTCAGGCGGAGGATGTTGTCGTTTAGGTGAATTGGGCATGATATCACGAAAACGAAGGGATCCGAGGATAGCAGACCGAAAAAATGAACGTTGAGGCGCCTTGACTCTTGTTGATAACGTCAATCACAAACCTCTTTCATGATCAGTCATCGCCTTTAGTCGAACGCGTACAGCAAGTTCATGTCGAGTTTTCTGTGCCTGTCTCTGACAAGCGCGATAGATGACGCATCGATGAGAACTCTTGTGGCGTTGATATTGAATGTATGCTGATCATCATATGCATATCAGTCCCCATGAATTGTTGATACTCAAATCATCCGCCACATTGTTTGTTACGCGCATCGCATACCATCGTTAATTCATCATATGCTACACAGCACCAGCCATCAGACTCGACCAGCAGAAGACGGTAGAACGACGACACACCACCCTTCATCATTCGACCAGTCGTGACAAGATAAGACTACAAAGGATAATCGGAAGAAGAATGTCAACAAGTGATATAGCAATTCAATCCGAAATTTGTTGTTTCGTTGTAAAGGCGTACACGAAGTGTCCTCAAATTCAAAGCCGCTTGAGTCTTCAAAGCCGCTTGAGTCTTCCTGCCCTGGTGGGAGACGGAGGCCCAGACGAAGCCGAGCCTGTCTCGTGGCCCGAAATGTACCACGGGAGGTCCATACTTGATTCAGCGTCAGAGAAGGCAAAAACATCGAGCGAAGACCCATGGGTACGCTACTCGAGATATTGTCAGATGTTAGTCCATCGGATTTGAAGCAAACACTCGCCGAAGCGCAGTCCAATCCCGTGTTGTTGTCTTTGGAGGAAGCGGTGATCTGTTAGCCCTCGGTGGAGGCGAGGATCAATGTCTTCTCCCAGGCGGCGACCGATCTCGTGTTCGCGGCGACGAAGGCCGCTGGCCCCCTGTGGTAGCCAGTGCCTTGCAGCGGATCCCTTCTCTCTGTCTCCTTGCTAATTGATCACCGTTGGCACCCCCACCCCCGCACGCCCAAAACATGCGGCTCGGGACTCAGACTTGGACGTCGATGCCGATGTGGGTGCCTGGGACGTGAGTGTAGACAATAAGGACATAGCGAGCCTGAGCATTTGTCCTGGAATGGCGACTTGGACGGCGACGGGCATGACTGTGATGCTATCACCAGCGACGCCTTGTGCGCATTCACCAGCATCTTGATTGACACGCGTGGTTGGCGGTGGTGGTAGTGGCTCTTTCGGCTCTGGCAATGGTGGAAGTGGAGGTGGCGGTGGATGGTACGCCTCTTGCTTTCAAGCGATTGTGCGGAATGGTATGAGCGGATACGCAGTCCTATAGAAAGTAACCGGCTGAGCGCGTCGCTCCGAGAGCCTTGTGTCAAACATCAAGCACCTTCCGGAATAAGCATAAGTTATCGTCGGATGGAGAGCGGAGAGGTTCCAGGCGAAAGGCACCTTTGATGCCGATACTGCAAACCGGGCTTTTTCAGTTCAGAACGAACGGTCAGCCCTCCTTGCGTGACGACACGGCTGACCTGAGACTCAGAGAGCCCTTGGCACCCACCTAGCCAGCACCCTGAGAGCTTGTCGTCGATGCCGCCAGTGGTAGTGTGCGATGTTCATAAGCAGTCCCTTGTCTTCAGAGTTAGTTGTTGTAGCGGACGTCCACAGTGGAATGGAGGAGGAGAACGCGAGTCATCGTCGCCGGGAAAGAAGCCAAACAAGCCGGTTTGTTGATCGGGGGACCTTGGCGATCCAGGACGTTTATCGAAATCAAGGTGAAGGTAGGAGGAGAGGTGCATCGGCAAATGCCGGACTACCTTTGCTTCTCACCGCCAGTGCACGCCCCTCATCGTTTCAAATTATCTCAGCCTCAGCCTCTGATATGATGTGCGCACTGTGACTGCATCTGCGCGTCAGTCTCGAATATGACTTCCGGTCTCCGTTCTATCAGAAGCGTACAGGACCCCGGCATGCCGCCTAAGAGGTCCGGATTTTTTGTCGTACATTTCTGGCTAAATATGACCTCCACGTCCGGTTATTTACTCGTACATTTTTGGTCAAAAGAGGGAGAGGTCCGGATTTTTACTCGTACATTTGTGGCCAGGCATTGCAAGGTCCGGTCAAGAAGTCGGACATTTTGGCGCGCTTTCAGGTCACTGCCTGCGTGAATATCTCTTTGCCTTGGTATTATCGTCCTTTTTACAAGTTTTGTCAGACATCTTGGTCTTACAGCTAGAGAAACCCATAAGACAGCAAGGTACCTGGGGGGAGGTACGGTCGGGAACTCGTACATTTTTGACTTGCCGAAGCAAGCCCCGGTCAGAAACTCGTACACTTTTGGTCGATAGAGCGTTGACAGAAATGCCCCAAAATGGTCTTTTCGCAACCGGACCTCCAAGGCGGCATGCCGGGGTCCTAAGCGTACTAACGTGCGTGTAATGCTTCGTTGGACTCGCCAAAATCATTGTTGACTGGCTATCAGTTAATCATCACTTCGCGCGGAATAGTCACCGACATGCAAGGCCCGTCGTCCCATTGCAGCGTTCCCCACCCGGACCTGGTGTAGAGTACGCAAACTGACCGGTGAAGCATTACAGAGGAAGACAACGTTGATGGCTCATCTGCGCCTTTCCCTGCACTCCGTCAGCCATCATCTTCCTGGATGCAACGGTGCTTCTACAAACCACCATCGTCGCATTCTCCCATCACAGCTTGCCGCTGGTGTACGGATGACATAGGCCAACCCCGCTATCGTGCATCTGTTCCGAAACTAACTAAACTTGAAGGCTCGACGCTTGGTAACTGCGCGAACTGTTTCGTTATTGATATCGAAGGTACTTTGTGAGTTGAGATCGGTTTCGTGCGTGCTGACTGACTCAAATTGTGGCCTCTCGAACAGCCTCTCCGCTACTCCGTACTTGTCGACAAACGATGCCATTTGGTCGACGTGCGGGATTCTCATAGTTCATTGTAGGAGGGTCGGAGAGATGTACATGCCACTAAGTACGCATGATCCTGCTTCATCTGTATGAAGTCTGCCGAGAGAGAAGAAGCAGCGCACCAGAGCATAAGATCTCAATGTCAGCGTGGCTATCAGCCTCTTGGACTCTTAATATTATGTGGTCAATCCTGATTTTTGGCTCGGAGTCGGCCAGAGAAGGTTTCTGTCACATGCATTCCAACGTGTGGTCATCTGGAATTCATCTAATGAGCTTACAGCACGCTACTAAGGCAATGAGCCCATACACGCACGCACCTGCTCAAGCTCCCGAGATATGTCCTTGAAACCCTTCTCCATCTAAACTAATCGGTAGTGGGTCTGGGGTCTGGTGTTCGTGTGGTGTTGTCTTTGCCGCGCCGCATCTGATAGTCTGTGTCCCACCAGATAAGGTGCGCGCTTCGGTTTCGTCGCACATACTAGCCCAAAGTCACTGGGCCGTAGAAAATTTCGAGTGAATTACAATTGTTTGAGGACAGTCAGCAAGTGATCTTTTGGCAGCAGTGAACTCACAGGTACTCGACTAACAGTCGTCTTACAGCGAACGATTGGCGGCTGGCCTCAAATAGGTGCTGAAAGTGGCAGTTTCCTGTCAATATTGAAATCCAAGACCGTCGACTCTCATCAGGCTGCGCACGAGACTTCACTCGTCTTGTTGCTCCGTGACGTCGAGAAAAGAGCGTCGGGATAATCCTGGCGGTGCCACGGCTCTCGCGCGCATCATTCTCGTTCAGAACCTGCAATCTCGGGCTCTGCGTGACTGGGGCGGGATTATCCTGGCTTTGAGGCGCGCATGGGAGATCCTCGAGCGCATCATTCAAGTCTCATGATATGGCTCCACCGCGGTGCCCGTGCCGGTGTGAGTTCTATTCTGGTGCTGCGCGTACTGCCAAGTCGCCAAGAACTTCAAGGTGAAGGTTCCCACGGGCCAGCGCCGATCAAATCAGGCAGGTGTGTTCACTTCGAGCTATTGCGCATGCTGTCATCTCAAAAGACACGTCGCAGTGATTTGCTTGTGAGCTTTTACCGCGTGTTCTGTCATCATGTCCAGAAACACCGTAATGGCATACAGGACGCCCATCGTTAACCACGTCGGGTCAATACCTAAATATCGTGTCGCTTGTGACAGCGACGGATTTTCCAAGGAATAGGTACAATGTTACGGTGCCGAGGAAGCAGAGTATCTTACGTCCTGACCTTGAGCCAACTCCCAGGTATGACCTGTAGTTGAGTACTGAGTTCCGTAGTGTGGCGCACGTATCATTTCCATCACCGGATTTTCATGACATGACATGCTTTCAGGGATCAGGAAAAGGCATTAGTGGTACCACCTTTGGGACTGGCATAAGCCCATTATTGACCATGCCGTGTCTTTACTGGCTCTAATCGGTGGCCGTGTCAGTGGCGGGGTTATGCAGGGGTGTTGTACATATGGCCATATCATTGAACTTATTGAGTAGCGTAACAGAGCGCAAATAGGCGGGTAGATCCCATCTGTCAGGGCTTCAATCATCAAGTGAGATGTGTCACTGAGATTTCTTAGTGTGGCGCAGATGTGTTTCGGGTCTAGCATCACCATATTATGATACCCGCACAGATATTCAAATTCTTGACTCAATGTGACTCACAAATAGTCTTTTCCCGCGCTTCGAGATAGATTTGAGAGTTTTGGAATACATATGCATCTAAGTAAGTTAATCCGAATCCTCGGTTCCATCTAGACGCTCGGGGACTTCCTAAGCGCGCTTTCATATGTAGATCTATCTCTGTGACCCAACCATCAACAGCAGGTGCTTCCCAATCGTTCTGGAGGTTCATCTTTAGCGCTCTCTCATATTCCGGGAAATCTCTACCCAGCGGCTGGGTCCTCTTGCTCGGTCCGAGGTCGAAGCCTCCGATGTCCATGTCGACGTCAGTCTTCTGTGCATGAATTCAACGGGCCGAGGGCCCTACCTTCATACCCTTGTGGTCAGCTGAAGGGAGAGGAATGGGCGCAGCGACCGAGGATGATCCCGTCAGCGAACTCGTGAGGGGCGAGGGTACTTCGAAAGTCAATGTTGGACGTCAAGCCCGGAGGCAGCCCTTCACGGAAACTTCAGATGTCATAGGAATGAATTTATCGACATGAGGACGTCCTCAAGTTGTTCCAGCGTCAATCGCATGGGGAACTCCACGCGGCTTTCCCTCTTGAGGACGAACAGGGATGTCGAGATCTCTTTTGAACGTGGTTGACCATGACTGATGAGGTGACATGCCCCAGTGGTCGTGCAATTGATTTCGATTAAGCACACTGTAGAACCGCGAAATATCGCCGCAACTATACGAATTCATCCTGCAACATGTGGCAATCAACTTACTGTCCTGACTTATGGACAAGCCGTCCGGATCCGTAGCGTAGTTGAAGGAATCATGAGTCGTCAAAGCCATACAAGAGGATCTATACTGCAAGCACTAAACTATTTAAAATACAGGATGAAAGAGAGCTGAGCTCAGCAACGTCCAAATCCAAACGAAAATACAATCACTTTCGTATCGTAGTGACTCCATTCAGTCCCGTTTGAGATTTCGCCGAATGATGAACACCCGTTCTCCGTCTTGAGCAGCGGTCATTTCCTGGATGCCTGGGATCCGCTCGAGCTCCTGAGTGGAGTGCCCTTGGGCAATAACAACATACATCTCAAGGCCATCGCCGACCTGGAGGACAGGGCTGATGAGCTGATATCGGAGAAGAATTGGAGAAGAGTACCTCGATGTGCCGTTCCGTCGCGCTGGTGAAGGAGTCAATCACAAGCGATAGCACCTCCGACAGGGGGAGATGCACTGGGTGTGACGTTCCAGGTGCAGCTACTTGGTTCTTGAAGTATATCTAAACAAGAAAGAAGGGAGGAACGAGGTGAGTAATAACTCAAATAAGCCTGAGATGGACAGATTTAGGCCCAAAACACTGGAGAGAGCGTGGACTTGGAGATAAAAGGACTCCAGGATAGCTAATGGGATATTGGAGAGGGGAATAAATCGGGAAGACGTCGGAGAGGCGTCCCGACCAACCTCGGGAAGACGGAAAGAGGCAGAACGCGAAACGGCACGGGATCGCATTGCGTGCTCGGGATGGGTGCTTGGTGAATGCAGCGGATAAATGACTAACCTGGTTGTCCAAGAAGGGTTGGACGAGTGATTGCGCTGCGCCAGCAGCGCGGCATGCTTCGCGTTCGTATGAGCCAACTGGATCAAAAGAGTAGACGGCGCCCGAGCCTGGTGAAAGCACCATGAGTTGATTGTATTGCAAGGACACGAGATTCTGGCGGACGCACCGTCTTCCTCGATTCCACCGAGGATGTTGTAAACATAGAAGGGGAAAAATCGGCGAGCATAGAGCATAGATTGGATGAGACGGGCAATGGCGCGCAGAGGCATATCTTTCGCATGCGCATGGCGATACCACTGCGAAACAAAGACGCGGGAACGTGAGCACGGGCCGACAGTCGGGTTGGCGGCGGACACGCACCTCAAGCCTTTGCCTGACCTTCTTCACGAACATGTTCCCGTCGGCCGCAAAACCATTGACCGCCAGCACGGCCTTGTCCGTCCTGCAAAGCGCATACGTCAGCTACGGTGGCGCAACAAAAAATAGACGGAAACGTGCAATCGGAAGACCTTGGGCGCATATCGCGTCTGGATACTGTAGCCCTCGCTCTGGCGGGTGTCCCCGGCGATGACGGTAAAGTCTTTGCCGGCGATGGCCAGGATGGTGCCGCCGTTGTCGCTGTACGGGTTGAACTGTCTCTGCTGGGGGTGAACAATGGTGGATGTCATCGTCATCGGCGTGCGTGAAAGAGGCGGCGAGGAGCGGGAGGGGCGGGCGCGGCGGTGAGCTGGCGGAGGATGGTGGTGGTGGAGAGGGACGTGCAGGACACCAAAGTGGAAGCAGCAGGAAGTATGCGTCCGAATAAGTAATGACGCGGCCTTTGCTAACGCGGTCGTGGGTAAACTCTGGAAAACTCCGAGATTTGGCCTTGCCGCCTCCATCGACTCGTGCTTGTCCGTCCTATTTTCAATTCTGGCCTGCAATCAATGCCTATTCTCCATGGAAACAATCGGGGATCTCTCCTCTTTTCACCTGCGCTGCGCCATCCTTGTCTGATTTTTGTCCGCTGTCTCTGCCAGGCTGTTCTTCCGACTACTTTCCGCCGGGAAAGGCCCATCTGCTCTGAATGGCGTTTCCTTGTGCACGCTATCATGACAACAACTCCGCCTTCCATGCTACCCAGGGAGCGAGAACACGACAGTAACATACTATCTATAGGTCCGCTCACTTTTGTTCACCGTGTCCAGAACTGTGCCCAGAGAAGCTGATCATCGGACATCGCTGGTTTCTCCATCGAACGACCCTCGTCCTGGCGCATCTAGCGCTCACGAACCTGCCTCCGGCCCGCTCTCACATCTCCGATTTACATCGGTTTTAATGTTGATTCGACAGGGACCTGAGGCGTGATCTCCTCGCCGCTGCCTTGCGGCTCACAACTTCAATCCTGACTCCCACAAACCATCATAACGCGTTGATGCAAACTCTAGTAAACTTCGGCTGGCCTTCCTATCTCACGTTATGCTCCTTTGTTGCCTCATTCTTGGTATCATTGGCCGGATATTTCTTGTGTGGTCCTGGATCCGCTCGCTTATCTTCAGCACTCCCTTGGCGTGGCGACCAGAGTGGCGAGTCTATAGATGGCGCGGAGCTGTATAGATGGGGCCCTAACAAACACCGACCAATTGGCGGTGGCTTTTGACGTTTGTTTTCGACCCGCGGGATGGTGAGCTGCGATGAGTGAATTACTAGCTATTTCCGCGCAGATTCCGCTCGCGAAAGAGTAACCGTTTTTGTGGCTTACACATGCGATGTATTTTTCTTTGACTTCCATCCCGGCCCTCCCACACCAATATTCTCTCACACTGTTAGCCGGTACTATCCTCCCGACGCTGATAAGGTGCGCGTCTGCATAAAACTTCTACGCGAAAGCGTGGTAGTTTCTCCGAGATTCGAGTGCACGATTACAGCTGATTGCGCCTTCTATGTGTATGGCTACGCGACTCGGATGCTACTGACGCTTTATTCTTCTTGAAAACAGGCTCGGCCAGCAGCGGAGTGGGACGAAACATTTCGCCGATAAATGTCCTGTTGCACCCCAATCTCACGACGGCCACGACTCCATGAAGATCGTGAACGTTTGTGAAGGATACTCCTCCGATGCGCTTCTGTCGCCTGGGGCACAACGTTACCGTTGAATCTGGACTGAGGTAAGGGCGTATTGCATCATTCAATGAACGCGTTCGTGTCAATTGAGCGGAACATCTGGATGCCTTCTCGTATTCTTTCATTGAAGGATCGAGACTGTAGAGATCATTCACACCAATCTGCCGAGCAATCCATCTTGAACGGAGCATGACTAGAGCAAGCAACCTAACGACATTGAATAGACTAGCCGTTTGTAGGCGCTGACTAAAGATAGCGACCGGCGACCGCCATTTGTCTGCCTCAAAGAATACAAGTCTTGCTTTCAGTCAGCCCGGTTTAGGTCAAGTCTTTATCAAAGAGAGACGCGTCATATAAGTGCTCGGTAGTCTAAGCGACAAAGATACGAAAGACTCTCACAAAGCGTTCTCACAGAGCTCTTCGGAAGCGACAGCACGGAGAGTGAGGTGTAGAGTCATACCGCCAGCTTTGAGGCAGTGCGGCACCTTTGCTCCAATGAATCAGTGAGACCAGGAACTAACAGCGGGAAGCTTAGAATGCAGTAAGACTTGACGAGTATCGTAGCGTCACGACAAAGACAACGAAGCCAGGACGTATTTCGGGAGGTATAGGAATGCAGTAAGCTGTCGTGTGGATTGGGGCCTGAGCTATATAGGCGAAATGCAGTCCGGCATCGCGGCAGGGGCTATGCGGTCATTGCATATGTATACGATCGGCGCTCAAACTTTAGTTTGGTTCTTTTTGTCCTCTAACCATCACCACCTGCCACCGCCTCTGCCGTCGTCAATCGCTTGCACGACCGCGGAGCACAACGTTTTCACAATTTCTAACCAAGAAAGAAACAGCGACCTTCGTCTGTTGACCCTCGAGTGCGTCCATTGTCCGAAAATGGCCCAGATCCGATGACTGATTGCTTTTTTTCTTCCTTTTTCCTGCGATTAGGTGGGTATCCGTAAGAGGTGCGTTTTTTCGCGACTTTTGCTTGCTTCTGCGTGACTAACGCTTGCCTGTGTAGGCGAACCTCCCTGACAGGCCCTACACCCAAAAGCGCGCCTAAAAACTCAATTCAACCCCGTTTCCTGTCTTCTCCATTCTCCCCAACCCCCACCCGCGCCCTTCAAGCTTTTCCTCGCTGCACAGGGAGCGAGGAACCTGCCTTTGATCGTCGAACTCCTCCCCGTTACCGTTCCCGTCACCGCCCGGCTCGCCACGACCGCGGCGGTTCAGGTCCGGTAGCTTTCGAGTTCACCTCACCCCATCCACCAATCTGCCAGACACGGTCTCAACCGTCTTTCCATCTTTCACTGTGCCACAAGTGCCCGCCACCAGCCAGCCTAGCAACACAAAAACGTTAGCATCCACCAGAACGCGAAGCATGTCCCACGTCGAGACCCTCCGCGCCAACTACAGCGACCTCGCACGCACCAACCCGGAATGGTTCGCCACCGTCAACGGCATCCTATCCTCCCCCGGCCCGCTCCATCTGACTGCGGAAAACGGGCACTATGACGAGTATCCCTTCCCCTCACTGCCTCCTCTTCTCCGCGGCCACCCAGATGTTCATCTTCGGAACGGCATTCTCGAAGCTGCCAGGCTTTCCAACCAAGGCATCCCGGATGCGGAGCGGGCTTTCTTCGTAGCCGACCTCTGCGAGGTATACAGACAGCACCAACGCTGGCGTACTCATCTTCCCGAGATTCAGCCTCACTACGGTTCGTTGCCCCATATACGCGTGTTCATCATTTTCATTGACATATCCTTTTTTCCAGCTGTGAAAGCCAACCCAGATCCCTACATTCTGCGCTTGCTTGCTGCGCTCGGCGCCGGCTTTGATTGCGCGTCCAACTCTGAGATCAACCAGATCCTTGGCCTAGGTGGCGTCAACCCGTCCCAGATCATCTTTGCCAACCCATGCAAGGCCGCTTCGTTCGTTCGCGCCGCTGCCAAAGTCGGTGTAGACAAAATGACATTCGACAACGCAGATGAGTTGTACAAAATTGCGCGCGCCCACCCTCGCGCCAAGCTCGTGATCCGCATCCTCGCGGATGACAGCAAGAGCATCTGCGCGTTCAACGTCAAGTTTGGCACCCCGGTTTCCAACGTGCCTTCACTCCTCGCCAAGGCACGGGAGCTCAGCCTGGACGTTATCGGCGTAAGCTTCCATGTCGGAAGCGGATGTTATGATCCATCTGTGTACACGGACGCTATCATGCGGTGCAAGCAGGTCTTCGACATGGCCGCGGAAGCCGGGTATCAGTTCAACTTTTTGGATTGTGGTGGTGGTTTCGAAGATTCGCTGTTCGAGCAGGCTGCGCGGTATCTGCGCGATGCAATTGATACCTACTTCCCAGATAGGAAGGGCATCAAGATTATCGCTGAGCCTGGGAGGTACTACGTCGCCAACGCCTTCCGTCTGGCCGTCAATGTCATCGCCAAACGCACGCCGACCATCGAAGGCAAGGACAAGCCCGATGTTATGTGTACGTTTGCGTTTGCGTCTATCTTTGCCATCTGCTAAGTATGACATATTGCAGACTACATCAACGATGGCGTTTACGGCTCGTTCAATTGCCTCATGTTCGACCATGCTGTCGCGCACCCTTACGTGCTCTCGCTGGACTCGTCCTTCCACATCCCTGCCTCTGAGCCGCTTGCCTCCAGCAGCGTCTGGGGCCCCACATGCGACTCGATTGACAAAATCTGCACGCAGACGATGCTTCCTGAGAGGCTACAGATTGGGGATTGGCTCGGATTCGATAACATGGGCGCGTACACGATTTGCGCTGCGAGCCAGTTCAATGGGTTCGAGGTCAGCAAGGTGGTGTACACGGCTGGCGGGGTAGGCGAGCATGAGGTTCGGGTTGCACTGGCGAAATTTGCCGCGGCTGGCAATGGGTTGTGAAGCTGAAGGTGTGATGGTGATGGGGGAGGAAGAAAATAGACGACTCTTCCCCGGAGAATTTCTGTTCTTATCTAATGAATGCTGAAGTAGAGATGGACGAGTGGATACCACATTATCGTATACTTACAGATCTAGAGCCATTTCCTTATGAAATATCTTGCCAGTTCGTACTTACCTCTAGAACGAAAGGAATTGGGAGATCTGGTTTGACGGACTGCACTCAATCAATGCACGGCGTGGACCCACAAGAATGACAGGTTCGTCAGATTCCACGAGACTCAGGCTCACATGTTCGTGTGAGAAGCGAGCTTGACCCACGACGGTCACGAATCGATTGATCCGTCCCCAACGCCGGCCGCGAATAGATTCCCCCATGGCTCCCATGGCTCCAGAGCAGAGAGATTCTGGAGAGCTCTTTTGGGTCCAACAACAGCCACATCTCGAAGAGCTAGGATACTCTCTCCGTCCTCGATATCATCCCAACTGGACACCTTCTTGGATTTTACCAGACGGTTCCCGGAGCTCTGAACCTTCTGAAACATTTGAAGATCTACATGTGAATCTGGTAAGCCTATCTCTCGACGATCGAATAAATGCTTGAACTAAATGATACCCAGAACATTCGCAAAGTCCTTGATGCCACACGGGTGTCAGACGGTGTCCGAGTCGCGCTGAAGCAAACCGCGCGAGACTCTGTGGAACTCAAGATGCTGCAGGAACTTTCTTCCCCAGAGAATAACCTCCCAGAAAATCACGCCATTCCTCTTTTCGACGTTCTTCCTGTTGCCGGCGACAAGGATCTGGTCTTGATCGTGCTCCCACTCCTGCACGTATTTCCCGTACCCCTGTTTCATTGTCGCTGGGAAATAATAGACTGTCTTCGTCAAGTCCTAGAGGTCAACTTGCCCCGTTGATTGCGTTTCTCGGAACTCATTCTCTTGAAGGGGGTCAAATTTCTACATGACCGAAACATCTCCCATGGGTCAGCATTTCTCGCACAGATCGACTTGAACCTGACTTGAAGCTACCGTTGCCTCCAGAGATATCGGTACATTCAACATCTTGATGGATCCTCAGAGAGTATTTCTCAATGGGTTTCACTTCGCTACACCATTCAGCAGCGATGGAAAGGGCACAGAGCCCCAAACACAGCCACGGTGTATGGCGGCGCCGGTGGCGTATTACCTTGTGGATTTCGAGACAGCCCAGTATCGGCCTGGGATCATTGCTAATGTCGCGGTTCGTGCTAAGAGTATTCGCTCGCAGTGGCGTACAGCCCCAGAGTTAAACGATCCGAGAATGATATACGTCAACCCGTACAAGTTGGACATCTACAACATCGGGGAAACAATCCTCGATGTGACTTTGGTACGTGTTTGCTATAACCGACCGTGTCCCGCCCCTCATTGATGTTCTCCATGTAGATGTTTATGGAAGCAGATATGAAAGATATCGAAACCATCCTTTTCGGCTTGATGCACCCTCATCTCGGTCAACGAATGACTCTAGACGCTGCACTGGCAGCGGTAAACCTCCTCCTCTCCTCAAATAGTGAGCAGTGGCTGAAAGAAGATATTGTTCCGTGTATAGACCGATACAATGCGGTCCGTTTCCCACAACATTAGTTCCACATGTAAACAATATATCATTTTGAACCGAGCCGCAAGTGAACCAACGTGACTTTTGGCACAAAATCCGGACTGTCGACGCAATACACATCAAGCCTCGGCATATCTGCCTCCCTGAAGAATAGGTGCGTGCGCGGTCTGTGCGGCGAGTCACTCCAATGAGCTCGAGGTCCAGGCTAGTACAGTGCTGTACATGGCTAGTGCGCCTTGGGCGGTGTTTATGTTGTCACTGGATTGAAGGTAACGGATAGACCTCTCTCCGCAGAAGGGTTTCTATTGTTCTGAGGTAGAGTGGCATCTTGTACTTACATACCTATAACTTCAAGGATTCGGGATATCTGGTGTGACGGACTCTGTGATCCAATTATGCCCGACATGGACCCACAACACGGACGGTTTGCCTCAGGCTCACATGTCCGTGTGAGAAACAAGTTTGACAATAAACGGCCACAACCGAATTGCCTAATGTCTTGTCATGAACAGAGAGACGCTGGGGAACTCTTCTGGGTACAACAGCAGCCACATTTAGAACGGCTATGATACGCTCTTCGCCCGCGATACCATCCAAACTGGACACCTTCCTGGATCTTACCAGACGGCTCCCAGAGCTCTGAACCTCCCGAGAACTTTGAAGATTGGCATGTGGACGCGGTAAGCCCTTATATTCCCATTGGATGTCCCATCTTGAACCTTACCTGCTTCCAGATCACTCGCAAAGTCCTCGACGCCACCCGGCTTTCCGACAGTGTTCGAGTCGCACTAAAGGACAATGTTGGATTCCCTGCTTACCTCGAAGAGTGAGCAGTGGCTGAAACAAGAGATCTTTTGGTCGCTGTCTCGATCATACAACGCGGCAGCATATGCTGAGGCCAGTAGACGATGTCCAGATGATTTGGGTTAGAAGTAGGGACTTAGCAGAGCAATAGGTCTGGGACTGTAGCGTACATGTTTAGGACAATAACGAATACACTTTCCTACTAGGAGTCAACGTGGAGAGAAATGGACGGCGCGAAACGATATCGGAAGTTTATCACCAGTGACCGAAGAGCGCGAACGAATTTGAGCAGGTCATGATACAATTCAAATAGACAACGACAATCTCGCCAGTCCCCCCGGGACTCTACACACCCCATGGTCGCCATACACGAACCCGTTCTCGCTTGCAGCGAAGAAGCTATTCCCAACGCCGACTTCTCCTGCAAAGACCGCCTTGTCTTCTTCCGTTACGAGGAACGTGAGCGAAGATGCCTGGTCTGACTCGGGTATGGTGTGAAGCTTGCCTTTGGGGCGGAAGTAGAACTAGGAGACAAGACGTGAGTGAGGCAACAATTCATGTTAAGAAGGGACAGCCTACCTGCACCTCCATTCCGATACTAGGACCCTCCTCGCCGCTCAGCGATAGCGGGCCTCTCGAGGGGTCACCAGCGGTGATAGTATAGACATGTTTCCCGGAAGGGTGCATGATGTAGAATTCCTCCTCTTCCTTGAACGACCGCGATGTCTTCACGTTCATACCTTTGCTATTTATCGCATCAAGGAGCAACTGCGTGGGATTCCGCCCATCCAGGGTGTTCACCATATTCCCCTCGCTGTCCGTTACAATCATGGGCTTTTCCGAGAGAGGGACGAGTCCGAGGAAGTCGAATGTGGATGTGAGTTTAGGACGGTTTGTTAATGCCAGACCGACAGCGCCGGATGAGTGGACGGATTTGTCGTGGAAGAGGGTGAAGGGGCGGCCGGTGATGAAGGGAGTGGATGTGGCGAGCAGGCCGAGCTGTCTGGCGATGATCAGCGCGGATGTAAGGGGAGGTGACGCGAACGGTGCTTACTCGGGCGGCGTGCGGGAAGTGCGAGAGGGATGCCGACAGGCCTTGCGGCGAGGAGTCAGAAAAGTACACGACGGCGTTGACGTCGGCTGGGCTGAGAGAGAAGTTGGTGTCAGTAATGGATAGACAATCGCGTCCCGACTCACTCGACAGCGTTCAGCTCCTCGGGCAGAGGATCGCTCTTGCGTTTACTCCAGACATCTTCCCAGTCCAACGGCTCTAGCGAAGTCTCAGACTCGTCCTTTTTCCGGAACGAATGCCATCGCCCGACTTGTGGAATAGGCGTGCCCTGTATTGTGGATCTGAATGGTATACACGTGTCCCGGTCGAAGAACGAAAGTGAGCACGTTATGAAATCGGGTCCGTACGCCGGCGCAGCGAGGCAGCCCACGGACGACGCGCTCAGCGCGGAGACATTGGTGACCAATTTCGATAGCTCGGCGGCTGCGACGTTGGGCGAGAGCGCGAAGAGAAGAGTGTGACGCGCGTAGCGGCCGGCGAGCTGCTCAACGTGGTGTAGAGCCGTCGACGCTGAGCGTGCCACGATGGTGCATGAGTGGATGGGCATAAGCGAACTAGGCGCCGGCTAGGCGCGGTCTGAGCGCAGCGGAGGTTGGCCCAGACCGGCCCGCGAAATGCAGACGCTCCCATTGGCTGATGGCTGCCGTACTCGGCCCGCGTCATAAACCCGTTCCAAAACACAGCCATCGCCCCACTAATCTCCCTCCGCTCATCCATCACCATGTATTCGCTTGCCATCAAGCAGAGCGTCCGCCCATGCACATCGCTATTCTCCCGCCGCGCAATGATGTCCGCATATAATGGACCCCATGCTGCCCAGCCTCTCGCCGACTCCCCGCCCGTCGTCGTGCCCTCCACATCAGCGACAACATTAGACGCGGACTTTGCATCGCCACAAATTGCTGCACGACCACCACCGACGCCCAAGGCGGAGAAGTCGCGACCAAAGATCCGGGCGACGAAAGCTGCCTTGACCATAGTGCGTCCTTCGTTGTGTGTTATGTTCATTAGATCTGACTCGTGTTCTCCAGACACCCACAGCCGTCTCCCGTCTTCGCGCCCTCCTCCGCGGCCCCACCCCACAACTCATCCGCATCGGCGTCCGCAACAAAGGCTGCGCAGGCCTATCCTACCACCTCGAGTACGTAGAGGCTCCCGCAAAATTCGACGAAGTCGTAGAGCAGGACGGCGTGCGGGTTGTCATAGACAGCAAGGCGCTCTTTTCTATCATTGGGAGCGAGATGGATTGGCAGGAGGATGCCCTCAGGTATGTCGTCGTGTTGTCTTCTTTCCTGCGGATGTTGACGGATGACACGCTCAGCTCGAAGTTTGCGTTCAAGAACCCGAACATCAAGGACGCGTGCGGGTGTGGAGAGTCGTTCAACGTTGGTTCATCATGATGAGGCCAGATGGCATGTATTCTATTCCCCCACTCTACATTACTTCGCAGCAAGTGTATCAATAGTCAGGCATTTCTCACTAGAGACAGACAATACATTCTATCCATCTCACGCCCGGGTTCGCACTCCCATCTATCGCATGCAAGGCAAGACCGGACGCCGATATCAAATGGACGTATTCTCGTCTCCAAATACCTTGGTACTATCGAGAGTAGTAAGCAGCAAAGTCATGTGTAGCGCACCGATCCCCAAAATTTGGGTAAGCTAACAATACTTCCATTGACGCTGAAAGACGGACATGGACACCTCATACCCAGGCGGGTCGCCGACTACGGGACGATGAGGGAAAGTGCGGGACTGTCCGCTGTCGACCGGAACCTTGCGCTCAAGTCGTCCTGCCAAGAAAACGCGTCCACGATATCTGGCGTCCAGAGCATGCCGTGCTCGTTGACGACACTCGGTTGCCCAGGTGGTGCGGTCATTGCTTGGTTCAACGTGTCGTGTGGGGTTCGGCAGGTGACTGACAGTGACGGTCGCTGTTGCGCGTCCCGACCAAACTGGCGACCAGACTTTCCATCGTGTTCCGATCAGATTCCCATCGTGTTCCGTACCTCCTTGACGAGGCGTTCATCACTAGCTTCATGGCGTTGCTGGTCACCATCACTTCTGAAAGTCCTTGTTCGTGCGGTCAGGAATATTTGTGTGCCATTTTGATGAATTCTGACTCTGAGTGTTGGGATCCTCTGCGCACATCAAAGTTGGGCACGCTCATATCTCATATGAGGCGGCAGGTATCCGCTCGTCCAATAATGTGATCGAATCGAAACTGTGTCTGACACAATCATTCCAGTCTATCGAAAAGCTAGAAAAGGAGCACAGATACATGATATGTAAGAAGTAAGAATGTCCACAAACTCAACTATCCTCCAGTGGCTACAGATTGCGCATCAAACTCGACCTGACTCTCGGCCCCATGTTCCTCAGGAATGCACCCCTTGGAGTGGCGATACCGGACCCTTTTGCAGCCATCACAGCGCAGAGTCCAAGTGTCTGCACCATCTTTTTGGGCAGAGTTGGTCGAACCCGAAGCCTGTGCCAAAACTTGCAACTGATTCGGTATATCTTGACATTTGTCCTGCAGACCGCCCTTCTCGGACTTCGTCGATCTCCCGGTCAAGGACAAAATGCTTGAGTACACTGGAGCCGGTAGACTGGAAACAACTCGCGCCGTTTATCCGCCCGTCAGATTGGGGCTTTGTGCTGCGGAGGATCTCCAGTTCTGTCTTGAAGTCGGAGAAATCCCCATATTTAGATGAAGATAGAGCGAGACCTATGGCTACAGTAAGAGATCTTCCAAGAGAAGCTGCGTATACACCCGGACGGCGTGCTGTTAGGTACCGCCGGATGTCCAAGGCCTCTTGAATATGACGATAGCCATTACTGATGTCTCCAGCCTCCTGGCATAAAATGGCAGCGTTATGGAGCGAAATCCCAAGGAGTACAATGAATCGCTGATTGGTTGCTACCAACTCACGACTCAGCTGAACAATGCGCCAAATGTCTGCCAGCATGAATGTCTGTGAGGAGGAACACATGTTGTTCCTGACACAGTAGACAAGGTTCAGGAGTGATAGAACCAAGTCTGGCTTATAAGTGTCTGCGTCAATTTCCATCAACTCCTCCCTCAACGCCACAGTTTCTTGGATGGTCACTATAGCTTGCTCCGTCTCCCCTACATCGAGCAGATACATTGACGTGTTGTTCAAGGCCGCGCTGAGCTCCACTCTATAATCCGCAGATGGGTTGCCGTCTCGGTGCAAGATGCGGAATATAAGAACGGGCTCCTCAACGATCTGTAATGCCTCAGCTGACTGTCCCAAGCGTTGCATTGCCGTGCAGACCCCAATGAGAGCACGGCCAACTTGTGCGTCAAGTGGACCGGGTGTAGCTTTATTAGGGATGAAGCCACGGTAGATACGGACAGCCTGCCAATAGGCTTCTCGTGCGTCCTCATATGAACCAAGATCGAGAAGCTGGTTGGCCAAGTTCTCCATGTCTGCAGCAACCTGCATAATTGGAACAGAATGGGCGTGGAATCGGAGGTCTCGTATAAGCCCCAGAGCGTTGAGAGCGATGATTTCCATCTGTTCGGCTGGGTCGTCAACTGCTGCATAATGGGTGACAGTGACCCCGCGCTCGGCGAGGGATGCGGTCTCGAAATCGAGAAGGGTGTGATTGTCTGGGGAGAACGTCCGTACCGCCGCAGTCGCAGAACGTACTTTCATTCGCACATACTGAGTCTCCAGCAACCTACTAATGACTTTATCGGTTCCACTCTGTGAAGAGATTGATTTAGACTGGTGTTGTGTTCAGAAGATATCTTTACCTTAGTATCGAGAAGATTGATTAGGTCACCATCCAGCAGTGCGTGTGAGGCAGGAGAGAAGATATTATCTTTTTGGGCAATGTCGAGCGGGGACGGGAAATTCTTCTTGAGTTGGTCAAGTCTCTGCATGACATCTCTGCGGAACTGCTCCGTCAATTCAGCAGCTCTCGATGCAGACACCTCGATGCGAATTAGGCCATTCATCTGAAATGTAATTCATGATTGAACAAAAACATGACGGGAGTATTGCGAGAGACATACTGTGAATCGGCGATGCAGAGCTGCTACGTCGCCCTCAATTTGCTTCAACTTGAGCTGCAAATCCTCAAATCCCTGTCTTGCGATCAAGGATTTGAGTTTGAATGCCCGACTGCTGAGTTTGTCTGTCATTTTGCCGCACTGGCCCGCTGCGCTGGACAGAGATCTACAGACGTGTCATGATCTATCAACAGCTGTGCCGAGGGCTAACATACAACTCAAGAGTAGAACAAGCATCCGCTGGATCGCGACCACCGTTGGGCGAGACAGTGTCCAAGAGTGCGGTCATTTTCTCTAGCGACGTGAGGTCTTGCGAGATTGTATCTGCGAGACGGCGAATTTCTCGCTCTGTAGAAGGAACCTGGAATGAAAGACAACGCTCTGAACGCTCTGTAGGCAACCTTGGAGAAGGACAGACTTTATCAATGGCCTCCTTGAGCTTCTGACCGACCTCTATGAGAGCGACGACGCTAGCGGCAAGACCTATCGCTTCCATGCTGGTGGAAGAGGAGAGAACTGTCGACTGGCGCACAGCTGTGGTGTTGCCATCATCCATCAGAAGGCTGTACATCAGCTCGAAGTTCACACCCAAATGTGCGATTTCCGCCAGCGGGCACGTCTGACAACAGGCTCGGGCTGAGCTTGAGGACAAGTGAGGAGTGAGTCGCGGCGTCGAGCATAACAATCCTTCCTCACACCCACATCGCTTTCCTCTCCCACACCCCATCAAATAGCATAAAACCTGCAAAGAAATGTGTATATAAACGTGATGGATGGATGGATGGATGTGTACGAAATGTGATAGCAATGTGACAAGATTTACAACCGCCCCAGACCCCTACATACCTAACCACCCGTGCGCCGCGGGCGCTGCATATCGTGATTACTGCGCGTACGCGGTATCGTCCCCAGAAACACGCCCTCGAACATCCGGTTCGCCTCCCTCTCCCTCCGCGGCCTGACCGTCGCCGTACCCTCCACCGCCACAACAGGAACGGGCACCTCCGCGTTCGCGTTCGCAATTGGTATCCCAGCGGCAGACCACGCCTGCGGTATCCGCGCATGTGCTTGCGATCGTCTTTCGTGTCCGTGCCCGTGTCCTTGACCTTGGCCTTGGCCTTGACCCTCAGCCAACTCTTCTCCGTCCTCGTTGTCCTCGCGTGCGCTGCACCAGAACCGATGCCCCTCGCTCCACGCGGTGCTCTGGCATTCCTTGCCGCAATATTTCGCCTTGCGGCACCGTCGACATTTTGCGAATTCACGAGGTACAGTCTCCCATCGTCCGCATAGCACTACGGATATGCATGAGCATGAGAGAACGGTAGATAATAGATTGACTCACTGTTCGCGCACTGTCGTATCCCACCACGGCTCTCGTCCTTTCTGCATGCATTCCTCATAATCACGCCAGCCCAGTACTGGATTTCCGTCGGGAGCTTGGGGGTATCGCTCTCTGATGAGCTCGGCCGGAACGTGAATCTCTCCACCAGCGAAAAGACATTCGTCTGTCGTCCGTTGGCAGGAGCAGCTACGGGAGGTTTTTCCCTCTCCTTTTCTTTGCCGCGTGCAGTGAAGGACTTGAAGAAGCCGCCACCAGGTACAGAGGATGATGACGACGAGCCAGGAGAAGAATTCGTCGATGATGGCCCAGCTTGGGTGGAGGATGCGGGAGGAGGCTTGATCGCGATGGCATGCGACCTGGGGATGGGTGGCGCCGGTGGTTGCGTCTTGGTGGAAGCGGGGTGGAATGAGGCTCTGGGTTCGTAGAACGCCTGCCGGACGTGTGGATATTTACTGAGATATGCGAGCAGTTGGAGACTAAGCAATACATCCTCGTCTCGATATGGCCCAGAATCGCGTACGCCGCGGATGGTGCCGGTGCCGGTTCGTGGTAGAGGAGTGACTCCGGGACGAGGGGTAGCCTCGGGCGGTGCGCCCATGGCCATGTCATCATTGGGCTCGAGCGAGACGATGCCTTGGTCCACGCCATCGCCCTGGTCGTCACTGATCATGATACGCGCGTCAAGGGGTGTCGCCAGCGTCTCTGCGACCGGTGCATCTGCGACGATGGCAACGGCCCGGCGCAGAGGCGGATCGTCATCGTCGTCTTCGGTTTCGGTGTCCTGGCGAGACGATGTGGGAGAGGGAGACGCGGGTGGTTGGCGCTGAGTGCGAGGGGCATCCCAGGTGGGACGGGCGATGATGGTCCCAGACCGATCACGACCTGGAACGACGACGGTTCCGGTCGGCGTGCTGGAGCCAAGGGGGGTAGTCGTAGTAGATGCCTCGGTGGAGGTGTCGCCTTCGTCGCTAGTCGAGGCAGCCAATTCTTGCGCCTGCGATTGGTCAGTAAACGAACTAAACTCAACACCAACAAGCCTACCGCATCGACGCGGATCTGCCTCTGCAGAGCTCTCGCTAGCTCGCTTGCTTCGTCGCGCTGCCGCTGCTCAGCCAGAGCCTGACGCCTGGCATGCCGCTGCTCTCTGGTCTCCCGCGGGGCGCCAGATGCACTCGGACTGGGCCCAACTGCGAAGCCTTTCTTCGCGAGCCACGCTTCCAGGATGCAGCCGACAACTTCAAGTGTGCCGGCCTGCACGACGCGACTGCGAATGGACTCGCTGCCGCGCACGCCTATGTTGACAACGCACTGGAAGGCAAGCGAGAAGCGGTACGCGGCGTGTTTGTCAAACTGCTGCGGATTGAGAGTGGGCGTGAGCTTGGGTGGGCGGGCGGAGGGCGGGGCGAGCCCGTAGAAGAGAGCCGGATTCTCGGGCGGCGGGGGACAGAGGCAGAATTCGTGGAGGATCTTGACGAGACGCTCGAGGCCGCCGTCCTGGGTCATGATTTCGCGGATGCGCGGCGAGGTGGATGTGAGGTAGGTGAGCTGCGTCAGCGAGTTGAAGAGCGGGAGCGCCGAGGACGTATCGAGGGCTGTGGGCGGCGGCAGCGGGAGATCAGGATCCCGCCAGGATGGAGCGGACGGGGCACGCACCTCGGCGGTCGTACAGCTGGGAGCTGATACAGACACACGCCTTGTTCTGCGCGGGAAACGCAAAGTTGGACTCGCGCATTGCGGGCGTCGACGAGCAGCACGGAAGCAGAAACAGAGAGGTGTCGCAGTCCAGTGCTGGCTGCGAGCAAAACGCTGATTCACCCCACCGGCGCCCTGTGTTTGGTTTTGTTTGGCGGCGTGGCGCATGAAAGGCCCGGCCGCCCAAATCCGTTCTTCACTCCTCTTCCTCAGTGGATGGCTGCCTTCTATTAGGTGTCTATATCGTGCGAGCTACGCGCCCTGCTGCCACCCCACTGTTCGCGCCATTCCGCTTTCTACTTCCGTCTCGGATGAACCGTGGAAGGGTGGTTTGTGGCGTGCACACGACCCACATGATACGCACTTTGATCAATTCATACTCGGACCGAACAAATTGCGATCATGTTCAAGTCCGAGACTCAGAGTCAATGCATCGACTGTACTCGACACAGCTTTACTCAGCGCACCCAACGGCCGGCCGCAGAACGACTTGCTGGACCACCGAGGGTCACCAGAGCAGCGCCGCTAATCAACGACACTCCAATCCATCTCGCACATCAAGATGTCACGGCCACCCACGCATCGGATAGACTGAAAAGACCCAGTCCGATGTCATCTGAATCGAGTCTGGCTGGCGAGCGCCCCGAGCGCTGGAAGGGCATGTGTGCCCCCAGCCAGGTGATTCAACTCCAAGTAGCCACCAGATTCAGTCTCGACCACCAGTAAAGCTGCGCCACAGCAGAGGCATATTTCACATGGCCGAGGCACTTGATGAATTGCAGCCACGCGGGAAGTAAGCACGTGGCTGGCGTCCCGCGGCCGGCATTCGGAGTGGTCGGAGTTCTAATCCCTGAAAATAAGGTTCAGCCACACTTTGGGCCAATTTTCGCTGTGCCAAAAGTTGCCCACGACAACCGACGATCAGCAAGCAAAAATGGTGAGACCGAGCTCGCTGTCCCGTATGGCCCGCTCATCCCGCCTCGCAGGCCGACACCAAAGCCGCACCCACGAACCCGATGAAGGAGCCCAGAATCGAGAAGCTGGTCATCAGTGCGTTTGCCCCGTCCATCCACACCCGCCCCGTCTGACATTGCCCGCCTCCTAGACATCTCGGTTGGCGAGTCTGGCGATCGTCTGACCCGTGCGTCCAAGGTGCTCGAACAGCTCACCGGCCAAACACCCGTCACGAGCAAGGCTCGCTACACCGTCCGCACGTTCGGGATCCGACGTAACGAGAAAATCGCCGTCCACGTCACCATACGCGGCCCGAAGGCGGAGGAGATTCTGGAGCGGGGCCTGAAGGTCAAGGAGTACGAACTGCGTCGTCGCAACTTCTCCGAGACTGGAAACTTTGGATTCGGCATCCAGGAGCACATCGATCTCGGTGCTCGCTACGACCCCGGTATTGGTATCTTCGGAATGGACTTCTACGTTGTGATGGGTCGTCCGGGTATGCGGGTAGCGAGGAGACGGGCGAAGAAGACTCGCGTCGGCTTCACCCACAAAGTGAGGAGGGAGGACGTGATGAGCTGGTACAAGACCCGCTTCGACGGTATCATCCTGGTGCGTCTCTTTCCTTCCTTCGTTCTTTTTCTCATCCTGATTTTCACACCAGAAATAACCGTTACGCCGGCCGTCGTTATCTTGCTATGAGTCATGTACCTATGTAGTATGCAGCCAGTACAATCCACGCATTCCTCCCCGATGTTCTTCAGATGCAATGAGTGTATTTTTTGTTCGAGACAACACTGAGGGCTGAACACACTGAGCACTCGAGAAGACAGGGTAACGTCTTACCATTAAGTGCCAACGACGATGACATGGCATGAGAACATACTTCTCGTACGCATCGCGAGCCCATAGCGACGACGACAAGATGGTACTGTACACTCAGTCAAAGGCGCATCTACATAGAGTAGTCATCAACATGCACCTTCCCCGGGTCGACCGCGCCGGCAGTCATAATCGATGGCACAGCTTCAGACAAGTCACTGCTGCTCTGCTGCTCCAGTGCTCTGCCGACTTTGAGCGTCTTAGCTGGCCGAGCTTGACGATCCGGCCGGCCACACTCACCTGTGGACGCGGACAGTGCTTATTCGGGCAGCGCGCGGGGAGTGCGAGGATTGTGCCGACAGGCTGTGCAACCACTCAAAAAGTTCAGGATGGCGTTGACGTCGCCTGGGCTGAGAAAGACGTCAGTGTTGGATATGTCAAGATGGACGCGACCCAAATGACTCATCGACGTTCGGCTCCTCGGGCAGAGGACTACTTTTGTTCGAAGAGCGTCCAGCGTCTCCAGCGGGGCATCGGACTCACGAGCACATATAAGATCGGGGCGCAGGTGGTGTACAACGCGAGAGGTGAGCCTTACCCTGGCGAAGTTTGCCGCAACCTGGAGATGGGCTCTGACGGGGGGGGGGGGGGGAAAGAAAGGAATAGATGTCCTAAAGGTTTCTCCGTAACTCTGTAACTTCTAAAGTAGGATTTTTGGTAGAAGCGCCCGCTTGTAAACTTACAGACTATTGACTAGTTTCTTACGGCCCGAGTTAGTGATTATAGGTTCACAGCAGCATCATCTATTGAAGGAAAGCAAAGAGCATAGTGGGAAAGTACAGAGCAGAGTATAGAGTCATAACGGGTCGTGAAGGAGTAGAAGGAGTACATGGAGACACGAGACAGAGAACAATGAGGGAGAGAGATAGAACCACGGGAGAGATGAGAGAGACAAACGCTTGTGCTCCAGACATAGAGTCCTGGATCTGAACGAGTAGACGGAGGCTGAATTGTAGAATTCTGAACTGCTGGTCATGAGATGGTAGCCGGGACGACTGCGAGGACAGGTCAGTGCGCACATAGCAGTTGAGCAATATGCATAGTACCTTCCAGGCCTGAATGTTGATGTGCTTTGTCTCGACGCATGACTGCCGCGGTGTGAAGGCATCATTTGTGAGGCATTCGGGTTTGCTCCGCGCTGAGGGTTTGGTGGATATACAAAGCTATCAAGTTGACCTTGGTGTTGATTCCCGATACCCTCATCATTGGACATTGGTTGAGTGTGTTGTCTGAACTATTGCATTGTGGTTACACATCTATGGTCTCTTCCGCCATGAGCGCCACGCAGCAAAGTCGGATAATGAGCATCCTAGATCAGCTTGAGAGCGAGCGTCTATCTGTGTCTATGCAAAACGTCAAATCTCACGCAGAGAACTGCAGAACGCCACCAAGAAGTTTGCAGCGTCACCGCGTCTCGTCTACAAAACTTGTTTTGCCTATTTTTGCCGGAAGTTGTCCCTTCAGCACAGTTCAGCAGTACTCCATCACCGGCAGCAAAGCAGGCCAAGCGTTTTGCGTCATCTGAAGATCAAATCATGCATCTCTCATCTGCCATGGATTCTGGAAAAGCTCGCAATTAAACAAGATCCGCAGTGAAAGGAACTCTGGGCCGTTTACAAGCTGACTGGACCTGTCCACCCAATTCATTGGAGAGGGCGCGTGTTTGATGCCCCAGAACGTCACCAATCGCGCGCTCAAGAAGAGGATACCGCTATCCTTTCCCTGCTGCTCAGATATGGTAAAAGAGCCTTGAGATGAATGAGTGGACGCGCAACGTTTGCGACTAGTGTTCATTTATACAGGTTAGAAAAAGGTTGTCAAGACCCTGCAAGCTCAAAGTTGCGCTGTCGCCCCAGCGACCTTTGTAGGGCTTGGCACACCCGCTGGGGACGATATGTCAGATTCCGTCAGAAAGGTGATATCCGCCTTCTCCAAGTTGCCATCTTGCTCACCAAAGTCAGTATTTATACGCAACCAACCTCGCTGGTAGCCTCACAAACTTTGTTGAGGCTATTCAGGACATGATCACACTCTTTCAATATCAAGATACCATCAACGGCTGGGAAGATATAGACAGCAACGCCAAGAGTCCCCTCACAGGTTTTGTCAACAGATATGCAAACTTGGAACCACTTTTATCCTCAATTATATGAGGAGACCATCAAGGAGAATGATGATTTTGAGGCGCGGAAGTTTGCTTGTAGGCAGATGGGTTCCTTGCGCACTCTCCTGGAGGCTCATTCTTGCCCTAATAAGGTCTCCGTATTGTCACTAGCAATCTTATGGTCTCTCGTCGGATGTATTGTGCATTTTGGACTTGAGTCTTATCTAGAAATCGCAAAATTCCCAGTTTTTAGGCTCAGGCGTGCATAAAGCGTGTCAGCGTTTCTTGAAAAGGTCCGAGACGGCTTGGGGAGAGGATAGGAAGATTAGAAGCTGGGATAGGATATGGATATAGACGACGGGGCCAAGTGCTTTCACCCAGCGGGACACAAGGACGTGCATGAGAGTGTTGGAGGTTCTAGGTTTAGCGCTGAGAGAGGTATCGGGGACCTCGGAACTGTTGGATTAGGATTGGTCATTGCTGTAGAGGCTCGCTCCAGCAATAGGGAGGAGGTTGGGTATGTTTCCCAAGATGGGTATAGGCGTTGGACCAGGAGGTAGACTCCGTTGTTGCCTTGATAGTGAGAAGATTACTACGGCGGTCGTGAGGAGGATGGTGCTGGACACAACGAGAGTAGTCGTCATGGTGAAAGACAAATATCTGCGGGTGGTGTTGTTTAGTGGAATTGGAGGGTGGGAAAAGGAATAGGCTCTATGACAGGGAAGAATGAATGACATTTATCATCAAAGCGTTGGCCTTTAAGATGACGGCAGTAGCAGATCTCTTGAAGAAACTTGTACAACAACGTTCAGCCTTCAGAAGTCTCTTCAAGGTCTGGTGCCTCCAACACACAAACACGGCGCACCGTCTGACACGCACTCAATTCCCTCCGGAGGTTCTCCCTTGTCCCGCTTCTGAAGCTGACGTCGGAAACGTCATGAAGATAGTATCCAATTCACAAAATCCTAGGGAAGATAGCATGGCAGCAAGCGAGCACCAGGCATTCTCAACCGAGTTTCTGAGCCTATGATTTAAGCGCCTGCTCAAGCCACTATGTCCGGGATGGCGTCAAAAGTGTGAAGAACAGATGGAATATCGACAATTGCAGGCAGAAAAGGTGCTTCACCGTGCGTCAGCCTTGGAAGGCCTGACACGGACTGGAAAAGATCTTTCAATTATGACTAGTTAGTCAAACTCTTGCAAGGAACGGAATTGGCTTGATGCGCACAAGAGAGCGTCGACGACGATAAGACACCGCAGTTTTATTTTACTCCAATTGGACCAATCGCGAGATTTGTATTCAAGTAGTGAGTGGGGCGGTCTAGGTATAACCACATAGAAAAGACCAATGGCGCTCCCAGACCGGTCTCGTGAATATTGTTCGAGCCTAAAAGCTGCAAGTAATCAAGGTACAGAATTTGTAAAGAGGGAACAGTGTCCGTATCCAGGCCTGCCATGACGACTATCCTCCAGTTTCCAAAAGTCTGAGCACTGGGATCAATTGTTTGAAGAACATTCAATTTGAAGAGTATGTTACCTGTGGATCCCTGAACATTGCACTAATCATACATCTGGTAGTCTGATTCAAGGATAAGTCAGGTGCTTAATGTATCTCTGATGAGGCAAACAGCTTCGCCATTCTCCAGATCACAAACAAACAATATCAACTTGGAATTTTGGATGCGCCACACAGTCCGAGTGCTCTCACCCTCGAGTCCACCATCAAGTCCAATACCTTTAGACCATATACCATGGGATCTAAAATGCTATGATGGTAGAGATCTGAGCGCTGTGCAGAGGGTAAGCAAGATGGAGAAAACGATTCTTTTTTCAAAAAAAGCTCGTACTTTCAATTCCAAATCATTCTGTTTGCGGAAATGAGAGCTGCACAGGGTTCTCGCAAGGGAAATTTTATGTGAATTTGCCTTGCGCTTAGGCGGTAGATCCCGTATTGATGAGTCGTCGACCGGCCGAGAGATTGAAGAGCAGGAGAGCGGGAGGACAGCTAAGCCGTTCAAGGAAGGAGGTGATGGGCGGCCAGAGAAGCGTCGCGCAGACCAAGACAAATCAGAATATTGTAATTACACGCCACTGCCCTGCAATTTGATAGAGAGCAAATTGAAATGGATCTGTTTGACATGACACATCTCTGTTGCACAAGCGACACCATACAAGATGAGTAGATGTACCTCGCAAAAGCTGCACTTTGGCAGAACAGAAAGGACTACTTGATAGAGATGGTACAAATTGCTCAAGGATATCTTACTGAAGATGAGAAAAGCCCACGGTCCGGAGAAAACTGTTGACGTACTGATATACATGTGTTTGCGCTAATGGCGCACACAATACGCCCGAATGCGACTACCGAGATATCATTCCATCTTTTCTCGGAACTTGGTTAGAAACGGTTACGAGTGAACATATGAACCCGGCATTTCATAACCCGGGGCGTGATGCTCCATGTTCAACCAGAGCGCTGGACCAAATTTACGTTACTGTATTTACAGGCCGAGTTGTACGGAGGGAGAGAGAGATGGTGACGGTTATGATGGAGGGGGGAGGGGGTGGGAGGGGGAGTGTGGAGATGAAGGAGAGCACAACAGCGTTTGATTTGAAGGCGGTGACGAGTACCCGCACCCCCCGCTTGCTTTATCCATCACTTGCGCTGAAGTGACCGGGGGAGGGGCAAATAATGGAGGAGGAGGAGGAGGAGGGGAAGGGGGAGGGAAGAGCGGAGTCCTTCACTACGGGATGCCGGAGATGAGCGCAAGCTGGGAACACACGCTCTGGAAAAAGCTGGAAGTTGGCGACGTTGTCATGTTTTTGGGTGCGTCTTACCCTCCCTTACCTCCTCCCACTCATCAACCAATCCCTCACAGGTTCCCGCAGACATCCTCATTCTCTCCACCTCCGAACCGACGGCAACTGCTATCTTGAAACCAGGAACCTCGACGGGGAGAACAACCTCAAATCGCGGCGCACCGTCAAGTGCACAATAAGCATCCAATGCAAGGAGGACATCACCCAGAGCAAGTTTGTCGTGGACTCGCACACGTCTATCATGGCATCATCCGTCCCTCTAACACCACTATGGCGAGGACAAAAATGATAGGGATCAACAAGGGGCTCATTGTGTATACGGGTCAGGACACGAGGATCATGCTGAACGGGGGCGCGACGTCGAGTAAGAGGAGCAAGATTGTGAAGGAGACAAATTTTAATGTTATTGGTGAGTAGCACTTTGAGTTGGTGTTTGGTGTTTGATATTCATAACTGACGCACAATGGTAGTGAATTTGGTGGTTCTAATTACAATATGCACGATCACGGCAGTATTCAATGGCATCCAGGATGCAAAAAGCGGGACAAGGAGATTGACAGTGAGGTGACCACTAGCAATGCGGTCAATGTCATTATTATCATTGCAGACTAAACCTACCAAACCTGGAGAGCGTCAAGTCGTGAGTTTAGCGCCTCAAGTCCATTCTGAACTTGTGCTGAACAGTTGTCCAAGCGCCGAATCCGAAGGCTCAGTGTGTCTTGTCCGCCGGACACTCACACCGGGGGCATTCACCGCCTCGTTTTGAAAGGAACGAGTTAGACTCGTTCTAACCTCACCTGGACGGCACCTGAGCGACACCTGGCCATTTTGCCCTGTATGATGTCATCAACGGATATATTGGGCCGGCCATGGAGCCGCGTCCTCGACTCTCTGTTGTTGACTCCAGAGGTCCTGTAGAGCTTGAACCTTGCTTTGTAATTGTCTTTTCTATTAGCACAGTCGTGAATTACACTAGCTGTTACAATCATCTTTCAAATTATACCACATCAATTTGCAAGTACCATAACACGAGTTCTGAGCTTGATTATATGCATAACAGCTGCTACTTACACCCCACAGGCTGACTTGACTGGAAACAGGATCAAGGGAAGCAAGACTATGAAGTTGTGTTTCCGAATCACTTATCACAACTGATATATAGTCAACAACAACAACGGGTTGAACAAATGTGTCAGCATCAGCGTCAATATTGGGGGATGAATGAAGGGTTCTGCCAGAACATCCGTAGTTCCTGTCACTACTCCCCAAGACATGCTTCTACCACACACAAAGTCAGCCCAGAACAACATCAACACATTGAGTAGTTACAGAAAGTGGTCAGGGTCACACCCATTCTTAGTGTTTGCTTGTGCGGCCGCTTCAGCCTCTGTCGTGACTTAGAGGCAGGAAGAGAAATTCATTAGTGCACTACTTTTCTGTGAGGGTGTTGGTGTGTAATGTAGGCAGCTTTTATTCCACACCAAACATTGTTGCAGTGTCAGAGAGGTCTGAACAGTGACGGGGGTGACGGGGATGTTGGTTGGGGGATGTATGACATGCATTAGGGATATGAGTGGGTCTGGGCCGGAGAATGTGGGCGAGGGAGCATAAAATACATGTAGCAAAGGTACCAGCAGGCCATCAGAAATTGAGCGCTACAGATCACCAATCACCCATCTGGATTCACGTCGACACAGGCATTTACAAATCTCTCTTAGACAACATGCACTATAATCAATGTTTGGGATCCGCCACCTTAAAGTCCTTCAGAATGAGTCAACTTAGTTTGGAACACAAGAATTTGAATGGTGCAGCCGGGGGAGATGAGGAAAATTAATAGGGAATGGTCAATTGCACACCATTTATAACAGATTTTCAGACAGCGGAGACATCAGGATGTGACAAGGGCAGTGTCAGATTGTAAGTGTCCTTGGAGATGTCAAAGCTGTGCAGGGTGTCGTTGGGCGCATACGAGATAGTCTGTGTGCAGTAAGTGTGTCCAGAAATTCAAGTGGTGTGCTCATTGGGGGTGCAAATAAAGGCAAAGATAGGCGGAGCACAGCAGCAGTAGCAGAGGGAGTCATTAGCGCGTGAGCACGCGGGTATGTGGGAGAGGGATGCGTCGAACGATGAGCTGTGGCAGAGGCAGAGTCCAAATTTGGTTTTGCCGGCGGCCGCACTGGCTCCTTTGCCGGCCCGGAATATCCGTTGATGACGTATAAGAGCAAAATGGCCAAGTGCCACTGAGGTGCAGTCCACGTGAGGTTAGGACGAGTCTAACTCGTTCCTTTCGGAACGAGGCGGTGAATGCCCCCGGTGTCAAATTGTACCCGGATGTGCGAATGGTTGGCAGTCCAATGAAACTGCCAGCCCGATACGTTTTGATACTTACTTTTGTCAATCAGAATCTCAGATGTACATGCAGACTATAGACTGCAATAAGCTGGTTGCAATGAGACATTTGGTGAGACTCTTTTGCAGCGGCAAAAATCATTGGCTGACTTGATAACTGTAGGCGTCTGTTACGTTCCCGAAGTTCTTAGTAACCAAAGAGCAGAGGGCTTTGGCATTCTATGTGTTTTACAGTTGTTAGCGATGTGTGTATGGCCCCACCACCACCGCAACTAGCGTGTTGCGAGGCTGGCAATTGAGGCAACCACTCCTCTATGTATAAAGTTGGTTGTAGAGATGTCCACAAATATATATTCGAGTATATTCTTATTCATGCACACAAATAATCCCCCCTTCAAGGATCATAATTGTTATTCATGACTATACTCTCAATCTTATTCGTCAACTTAATCTTCACTGCGAATATTTTGCTTTTATTCATGAATATTCACAAATATACAAGTATAATCATCTCAATGTCACTCAAGATCACAGTTAAAGTTATTGAATGACCTATTAATCATTCAAACAGTATCTAAATTTATCATAAACTTGTCTTTAGTACTGAGAATTCAGTATTGTCAGACATTCATGAATGAGTTGAGGATTATGTGAACTTAAAGGTTCATATTCTATATTCGTCAACTTATTCTTATTCACGAATATAATATATTCATCATATTCATATTCATGAATAAGATTACAAATATATTCATGAATATTCTTCTTTACTCCTTATTCGTGGTCATGTCTAGTTGGTTGCCAACATTATCTTTCCGTTTGTTTCAAGTACTGACCCCATTTTCTATATCTGTTGAGTTTTTTGTTGTGTACTTGTATTCACCAAATATCATGCAGTCGTTTTCAAAGACCAGTTGTCTTGAGCATTTGATACTTACCACTATGTTCCAGTGTCGCTCATTGCTATCGGTGCTAACTGTCATGCATCCTGACCGATACACTGTGATTGAAGTTGCATTTGTTGGCCACCCTGCTACTTGCAAAACTCTTTCATTGGTTGGTTTGCCTACCTGGTACGTTCATCTATGAACTTCAGTTGATTCATTTACTTATCTCTCGCCAGCAGCGTCGAGGAGTCGGCTCAAACACTAGATTGCGAACATGGTAAGCGCTTATAGTCTCTGCCATTCGCTTTATACTTACCGGCTCCACAAGATCGGGATCATAAGGACTTCTTGGCTTGACGTTGAGCTATGGCGCCTTGCGATGGTACGTCTTAGATCACCTATAGTTGTAGTCATTTGACATGTGTACCGTTATAACGGTTAAAAATTGATGTCAAAAGTACCGTTACAAGGGGGTCCCGTTATAACAGGGGACAATTGACAGATGAATTATAACTTATCGAAGGGACTTGTACTGTAGTATTTTGACCGTATCTTTTGGTCACAGGTCACGGACCTTTTTGAAATGAAGATCTGAGCACTTTGTCCCAGGTCACAGACAAAAATCTGAGGTACACAAGGCTTATAAAGGAAATTTTTCTCCGTCCGCTTGATGGAGGGCATACAAATAAGGCAATTCCCGCTTGATTTGTCAGAAATGAAGATGTGTCCCGGTGAAGATGAGAGGTCACAGGTCACACCCCATGAAAATATGGTCAAAACACTACAGTACTTTATCAAAAAATAGTAGTATGTCGTATATACTTATTGGTTAGGTTGGAGATTAGTTAGAAGGTTAAGTTAGGTTAGGGGATTGATTAGCTGGTTAGATTAGGGTGAGGTTGGAGTTTGCTCAGTGGGATAAAGACGTTTTTCTATGTATAAGTATATTTTGAATTAAATCATGGATTTTAAATGCTTAGAGTTAACTTACTAGCTCTAAGTATGTTATTTGAAAATATGCCACACTTAATGTGAATAAAGATAAAAAGAAAGAAAAAAAACCAATAAAAAAGTTTTTATGACTGAGTGATCAAAGTGATCATAGAAGACTTATTTTATTGCTAGGTCACAAGTTCAATCCTGACCAAATACAGTAATTTATTTCTTCAACAAAGGTAATTACATAAGCCCCATTATACTCATACTCGTTGTGTGCAAAAGTGACCGAGGTACAGCCACATTGGCAATCATGTCAATTTTCGCACGGTTGGCTGCATCATACATACTGCGTAGTTATCGACTGTTAATCATAGACTATGCCCAAGCGCAAAACAGAGCACCGTCAAATTGACTCTCCACGCAAAAATTGTCTCATCGAAGCCGTATTCGTCCATCACAACATCACCCAGGGTGCCAGAGGCAAAGGAATCAACGTTTCCACTGCTAGAGACATTTGGCACAACTTCCAAGCACGGGGCACGACCTCTAACCTTCCGCGGTCTGGGCGCCCTCCAAAGGTCGATGAAAACTTGAAGAAAGAGGTCATTGAGAACGCAGAGCAACATTGGCGCAAACCGTTCCAGAATATAGGCAACGAGGCGGACCCTCCAATTAGTCAGCACACTGTGGGCAGGATTCTCGACAAGGATGACCTCCATCGGCGTGTAGCGCGCAAAGTCTCCTTCCTGAACCCAACGCAGAAAGATAAACGCTTCAACTGGGCCATCAGCCATGCCAATTTCACGGTGAAGGATTGGATGCAGATTGCGTGGTCGGACGAGTGTTACATTGTGTTGGGCAAGAAGAAGGGCAGGATTTTTATCACATGGCGTCCAGGGGAGGAGTATCTGGATGAATGCTGTGTACCCACTATCAAACAGTCACCGGTGCGCGCCATGATTTGGGGCTCGGTCATGAAGGGGGCCAAGGGTCCGCTTCTTGTTCTCGAATATTAGGTTTTGAAAGTTCAGTTGCCAAAACTGCAACTGAACCATAAAAAACTTGAACTGAGCTAGCAGTTCAACATTCAAAGGTGTTTCCAAAAGAACTGAAGACCAGTCCCGGTTTACAGTTCTCTCATCTCACCATGTTAACCCACAACTGTGGGAAGACTGGTTGAACCGGTTAAACCGCTCAACAGTTTAACCGGTTTTAAACCGGTTTAAACCGATCTTTTGACATCTCTAAATAAAATGAACCCCCGGGAATCGAACCCAGGGAGTTCTGACCACCAAAGACACATTTGCGTCAGTGAGGCTAATCTACCACTTGGCCATATGGTCACATTTGTTCCTAATGAAATGGCTCCATATCGGCATCTTTGATCACTCAGTGGCAAGCTCAACAATGCAACTTGGAGAGTGCAACCAATTTTTTGTTAACCCACAGAGTAGGAAACCGTCTTGGTCTGTCTTGGTAAATAAATGCACACAATAAATTCCAATAAATAGGCCCATAATTTTGGCTACACTTTTATCACCCCGTATCATGGCCGCCCGCAAACACCTCGATCCCGTGGAGGAAAGTTCTACTGACGAAGACTCAACTGCCGGTACTGCGGACGAGAGCGACGGGGAGGCGACCGAGGACGAGGAGGAGGAACCGGAACCGGTTGCTCCCATGCAAAAAACACGGAGTGCAGCGGCTTCGAAAGGCAAGGGGGCAGCCAAAGCCAAAGCCCCGACTGATCTTCTTCCCCTCGCGTTTGGTGTTGAGGTCCTCGGGCGGGCGCGGGGCAAGGATGACGATGGGCGTCAGGTAGCGACGAAGAAGAAGAAGGCGGCAGCCAAAAAGGATGCTCCACCACCCAAAAAGCGCCGGAAGACTGCCACAAAAGAGGTTGTTGAGGTTCTCGAGGAATCTGATCCTGAGGTATGTTAACTCACCTCAACGAACATTCACCTAAAACCCTTGGCTAGGTCGTTCAGCTGCGACATGATCCCAATCTTCCGGAAATGAAGCCCGTGCGAAAGGCCGCGGACGACGTGCACCTTATCTTCTCCCATGTTGTCGAAGTTGAGTTTCATGATCCCAAGACAAAGACGACGACCATCAAAAAGGGACGCTGGTGCAAAATCTGCCGGTGAGTCACGGATAAATTTGAGATGAACCAAGGCTTACCGCCAATACCAAGATTTCCGACAAAAATGGGAAGAAGGCCGCCTGGTTTTCCGACTCTACGTCCACTGCTCGCATGCATATCCGGAGTATGCATTTCCCACTTTATGACAAGCTTTGCAAGGAGAGCGGTCTTGAGGTACATCATCATGCCATTCCTTGTGACTTGTGGAATGCGAAGATAGAGGCGGAGGCGAAGGCGAAGGCAGAGGCAGAAAATAGGGGGGGGTGGTACCGGGAACATTGGCGTCAATGGGGTTTGATAAAAAGAGGGTCAGGCCAAAGGAGTTTTCCAAGGAAAGTGCTCTTGAGCACACTGCAAAGTTTGTCGCAGTGACAAGCCAGGTGAGTGTTTTGTTAGATTGAGAAATGATAACGCACTAATATGAGCCCAGCCCTTCTCCACTGCTGATAACCTCTTCTTCCACAACGTGCTCTTCTCCATGCGCCCGTCCAGCAGGAGCTCTGAGTTTCCCAGCATCCACAACGTCACCACATATCTCCACAATCAATTCATCGCGGCAATCGAAGAGGATGCAAAAGAAGTTGCGGTGAGTTATCAAATTATCTTGCTTAGATTGTTGGGCTCACCCCAAGGCAGCAAGCCATTGGTCTCCTTGGCAGTACCGGAGATTCATGGTCGGGACCGGTACCTTCGTCCGTGTAGTGAAAGTTAAGGGCAAGATGTGTTGGTCTTTGAAAACAGTGATGCTGGGCTTTAGACCCATCGAAGGTAAGCATGATGGCGATAATCTTGGGCGCTACTTTGTCAGCATGTGCATTTGGATGGGGATTATCGATCCAGTGAAAAAGACTTTGAAGGCAAGTGGTCAAGAAGGAAGTTTGTTTGGCTGTGTATTGATGATTGCCATCAGCTGGGGCCAATCACGTTGGACAACGCTTCCAACAACACCACACTTGCAGCAACCGTCGAAGCGGTGCACGCTGTCACTACGCGAAAGAATTGCACTCAAAAAGTATTATTGGCAAACCACAAAATGATATTCAACGAAAAACTACACAAAGACAATTACGTAATATTCCTTATTAGGGCATGAACGCCATGACTCAACCACAGAACGCGCCGGAACATTCCGGAACATGTCGGAACATTCCGGAAAAGGCAAGAAAGGACCATTGAGTCAGTATGAGTCAGTATCAGTCAATTGTAGTCATAGATCTATTTATAGAATGTAGTCAGTAGCACTATATAAGGGAGCTGAATTGGACCAAAAGAACGTCAGCTACCCCAATACACAGCTTAGCTCTCAAACTCAGAACGCATTCTCATAAGCCTAAAGACAAGATAATATCATTATCAAGTTAATTACAGCTTCCTCGCACACGCTTCCAATCGAAGAACAAGAGTTCCGCAAGTCAAGCAAGTCAAGTTATACAAGTCAAGCAAGTTATCGTATTAAGGTGTTTAGAAGACTACAACGGTAGTCAGGCTAGCCCTTCAAGCAAGTCAAGTCAAGAATTGTACGCACATCACAAGTCATCTAAAGCTATCTCGATAGCTCTCTACCCACCGAACTCAACTGTCACACAGGATCTGTTCGAAACACTTCCGTACCGTGACATTAAATTTGGAGCCCACCGCGAGGGGGTAAATCACCCTTTTGCACCACAAACTTTATATGCAACAAAGTACCTCAGACTTTCCGTTTGCAGTAGAGTCACCAGAATCATCAGTAGCAACTTCACTGGAGGAACGCTATCAACCACCCATTGATCCAGCTGAGTTACAAGAACAAATATCAGCCTTGAATAATTTGCACAGTGCATTTTATTCCACACAACCCCAATCAAACTCCAGGCATACTAGTTCCTCATCAGAAACTTCATTGTCTATCACCAATTCACATTCACCAGCCGAAAACATGGCACTACCACTTCGAACCCCAGCCGACATCCCAATGGGAAATACACGCGATGCAATCAAGACCCCCGTGATCTCAAGCCTTTTTTCAAAAGACTTGAGCGTCTATTTCAACAATATGCAGTCAACACCAACTGAGAAAAAGTCGAAACCATGATTGAATACATGGCACCCAAGGTGGTGAAATTCTTGGAAGGATGCAGTCACTATCGAACCCCCAATTACAATTTGTTAAAAGATGATATTCTGGAATTTTATGACGTTGATAAAATTAACAATTATTATCAGCCCAAGCATCTTAAAAAATTAACAAGTAGTTGGAGACACAGAACAGTTCATCGACTAGATCAATGGAAGAAATACCGTCGTGAATTTGTCACTATAGCAGGTTGGCTGCAAGGCCAGGGCAAACTAACAAACGAAGACTATAATGCATACTTCTGGCATGGCATTCATAAGAAGCTAAGAAGAGATATCAAAAAAATTCATATCTCTCGAGACCCCACGGCAGATCTGTCTCAGGCTTTTGCACATGAAACAGTAAATCAGATTGCCAGAATCATCCTAGAATGCCCATAGGTTCGAATACAATCTAGCAGACACTGACTCTGATACTGATTCAGACAGTCCAGAAACAGCCACCGAATCAGAGGAAAACAACAGCGACTCAGACTCTGACGTCTCAAGTCGAGAGAAATGACACAAAAGTAAACGACGACTGCAATTGGCTTTGAAAGAAAAGAAAAGAATAAACTTACAAGCCAATTCAAACGAAAGTAAGAAAACTGAAGTCGTCAAAGAACCAGAAGAATTGGATGACATCATACATCGTCTAGAAAAACTATCTATTGACGACCCACAATACGCCATTCATTATTCCTCCTTATATTATTAAGCATTGCAGCTTAACCCAGAAGCAGCACGAATTTTAGCCATGCCACCAACAACACCTAGTATGACCAGACCCCAAGGAACATCAAGATACAATATGCCAAAAATACAACCCGGTTATAGACCTGCACCTAATCAGAATACAGCTCCATACGCACCGCAGTACACATCTCCAGGCAATAATCTGCAATATACGCCACAAAGGGCGCCACAAATCACACCACAAAGGGCGCCACAGCCTATGGCACGAAACACTACCTGTTATGGATGTGATGATCCTAATCACACTATACGTGACTGTCCTACCATCCGGAAAATGATAACAAAAAATCAAATAGCCCAGAAACCGGATGGGAGAGTGGTAATGACAGATGGTGGACCCATAATGCGATACAGTAATGAGAACATGGCACGGGCAGCCCTTCGACAGATAGCCAGCCAAAACAGTCAAAAGCAAGGACCCACTACTTCATACATTGAGGAAGTACCAACAAACCATTTTGGATCTAACTTCATTGAAGTAACCAGTACAAACTCGGAAGAAAGCCAAATACTATTAGGAACTGAACAGGCACCAACTATTCAAACTGAGGACATAGAAATAACACTGGAAGAAGAGTCAGAAGAAGAATATCCCTCATATTGGGTAAGCAATAAGGGAAATTCATTTAGCGCAGACAGACCGAAGCGAGCTATAACACGCAGCGCACGCGCCAAAGCTATGGAGGAGCAATTTAAACCACCCAGTACGGCTACAAGTCAGAAGACCAAACAAGACTCAAACAAGAAACTTTTGAACACAGGAAAGAGCATCCCAACCAAACCCACTGTAATCATTCCAAACCCAAAGCAGTTTCCCGAACCCATTCCAATAGATATACGATTACCCATTAGGATGGAAAACAAGGACTATACAATGAATATAGATCCCAAAGGGCCACAGGAGATTAAAATACCTAGCAGCGAAGAAAGAAAACTTGAGAAATCGCCCAAACGCGTCAAAGGACCCAAACGAGCATCAGAAATCAGCAGAATGACGGACAAAACTGACCTCATGAAGGTCATCCTTAATACTGATATAACTCTAAAAATGTTCGAGCTACTCGGAGCTTCTCAAGATATTAGCGAAGCCTTAGCAGAACTACTGAAGCGGAAAAACCCAAAGGAAGGACTAATATCTGGAAGTATGCAACACGAAGACTTGGACACAGACCTTCCAGTACTCTTGCAAGTTGAAGAAGTGTATGACCGGGGAGTTCTGATTACAATACCCTTAACAGCCAACGGGGTAAGTGTAAATGCCATCGTTGACACCGGTTCGCAGTTGAATATTGTGAAATGGTCGGCCGCCGAAAACCTTGGATTAGTCATTGACGAATCGGTAATAACAACCATGCGGGACGCCAGTGGAAGAAATACACAAATGCGAGGTTTTATTTGAGAAGCCGAGTTGTCACAAGGAGGCGGACAAGTACGAACAAAAGCAAATCTGTTTGTAGGGCTAGAAACGTTCCCTTCTGACTTGTTGCTCGGCAGACCCTGGCAAAGAGGGAATTTAATATGCATTGACGAGCGAAGCGAGGGGACGTACTTGTCATGATGTGGCCTCACCGCAACTCAAGGCCCTCCACTTTGGTCACACTTTGGCGTCCTGATGCTACGGCTACACAAACCAGCGCCACACCGGAAGATGCCGAGAGATATGTCAAGGGGTTGAGAGTTCGATCCCTTATGGCGACAGAACCGGGATCCTGAAGTCCTGCCCTTGTCGGGCTTCCCGCCCTCCCGGATACACTTTGGAGCGAGCGCACATGGTGTAAGACACCCCGGGAATATACTTAGGCCGCGTGAGTCAGGCGGGAGTCGGTACCCGACCAAACCCGCCTTCCCGACCAATGGGCGGTCATCGATCTGTCGGGCGGTCATCGGGATGTCGGGATCTCCGTCATCCGCAGCGTCGGACCACTCCCGACGCATCGGGAGTATGTGGTAGAAGCTTCGAGAAGAGGAACGATGAGCAAGCATGGGATTAGTATAAATACAGAGACAGCGTTGTACTAGCTACTCAGACTTTGTCCTTAACCAGTTTTCCCCATACAACCCCGTTGGGCACTTTGAGCTCTCCGTGGTAGGACTCACCCACATGTCTCCCTTCGATACCTCCGCCAACGTCGTTGACTCCGACGAGAGAAGGCTCCCCGACGCCACACCTGGGACTAGGTCCGGCGGCGAGCCTCGTACCTTGGGATTAGGTTCCTACGGTATCACAGTCTCTGGCGAGATGGATGTGCGACCATCGAGGGCCCCTATGACTGGTACAGTACGACCAGTCGAGCACAATATGAGGATGTACGTGGTACGCTCGCAGGAAAGCTATGGGTTGACTACAGGGGTAGTCTCTCATGAGCGGGTCCTTGTCACGGCGGGGTCAGGTCGTAACAATAGGACGAAGTCTCCATACTGCCCACGTACCACTACATCGGAACCTCCCCCCTCCTCCGGCGTTGGGGTAACGCCTCCAATCACCACAACCTCCGACACTACCCCCCCCCTTGTACGAGCTCGCAGAACCGAACATCGAGTACTCTCCCTCCTTAGGGAGTTGACCATCCACATCGCGGAATTCAAACCAACAGTACGATCAGGTCCTACTCAATACCGGAGCCTTCTGGGCAGAGCTGCATGGGTCATAGACGTGGTCTATAGGTTGCTGAGACTAGAAGAAGACTGGGTTCTTCTTCGGTCTCTGGTGAACGGACATATCCCCATCATGGCACGATGTATGGAAGTTCTGTGGAGAACCCCCCAACATCTATCTCGACACACGAAAGAAGGATTATACCTTCTTCAGGCAAGATATCTACGAGGGCCACTACGACGTATACGAACCCCGACATTCTATACCGAGCCACGCCTAGATCTCACGGTGTTCTACCACCCCCCTTCCCTCACCCTAGACCCCTGGGCCGTGCACCTATACAGCGCAGAACAAACTTGCAACACCCCGCACCACCTACGTCTCCTATACGGAGTGGAAATCGGGAGATCCACGAACCCCGCCCAACCTTTGGATCAAGGACTCACCCTCTTTCAACATCCCGTACTCTATTCCGACAACGGAGAACCTTTCCGCACGAATCAGGAATAAAAACACCCAGACGACACAATGGATCTCCTCGTGGAGGAGAGTCCTGACATGAAACGGAAACTAGCAGTGGAAAAACCGAGAAAATAGATTTCGAGCCAGGCAGCGTAGCTCATTCTCTTCAAAAGAGAAATACAGTCGAGGACTGTCGTGATAAAAAATTCGGATCCACCGGTCGAAACAAACGACCACCTTCGCCAATAGCAAAATCTCCACACTATAAAACGCTACGCCACCTTCCGACAAGGGCGAGCATCCATCACCCATCGGCATGCCCGCAGGAACACCTCCAAAACGAGCACTCGCATCATCCGGATGCCTGATCCTAAAGGATAAGTCAGACGACAGAATATCTCCGGGAACGATCGACCATCACAAAAATCAGGAACACCATCCGTCACCACTAGTACGTGTTGGTTGGAACGCACGCGACGCGTCAGACGACGCGACCAAAAGCCAGGATTGGGGTATCACAAAAAATGGATATACGTCCGTATGCGAGCTACGGGGGACAAGAAATCCGAAATAGAACTCATCAATCCTCTACCGAATAAAATCCATCGCTCCCAGCCACCACTCCTCGGTCACCTCCTCCCACTCGCTCACCATCCCCATCTCGGATAACCCCTCCGTCTTCACCTTCTCCTCCCATCGTTTCCCCTCCTCCCCCTCCGTCGAGGCCCAGAAAGCCGTCACTACGTCGCGGCGGGACAAGGAACGCCAGAAGTACCGGAGCGGGAGATGGAAGTCAACGCTTCCACGGATGATAACATAGGGAGGGAGTTCCTCCGCCACTGGCCCCGTCGAGTCAAAACGAATACAAGGAAAGTAAAAGAAAGAATAGGCTCACCAGGAGGCAACAAGAGTGCCCATGCGCACACGGCCAGCGCGCAAGACGTATCACTACCCTGGGGCGGCACGAGCGAGAGAGGACTCCACGCCGCCGGAGGAAGGAACTCGACGTCCTTCGCGAAAACGAGCGCGGCACGCAGCAGGGTAAACTAAAAAGGAAGCGTACCCACAACCCCAGACGTCCGGTCAAACAGCCCCAGCGCAGAATGGTTCAACAACTTACCAAAGCCAACCATTCCGACGACGACAAATGCCCAAGTCCGAACAAATTATTATTCGTCAAACCGTTGTCTACGGCAATGATACAGCGTATCCACTCCTCCAGAACGAGGCCCGGGATTCGCGCAGGGCGCGCGTTGATGCGAAAGCCGCGATAATTGACAACCGGGGTGGCGTCAGACGGCGCGGCTGTCAAACGACGCGAGATCAGAGCAAGCAAGGAGGTGGGCATCGTCGAGGGGCGTAGGAGAGTGGTTCTGGGGACCTTCTTCGGAGCCGCGCCATTATAGCTGTGCGCGCAAGCGCTCGTTCCCGCACCCAATCTCTGGGACTTCTGGGATATCAGCAATAGGCTTTCAAGAAGCGCACCTGGGTCCAGAGAATAGACTCACTTGAATGATTCTGCAGATCATTCCGCGAGACCCTGGGATCTGTACCTCAGATGGATATCTGAGGGTGCAGATATGGGGTCTTGAGCACTCAGATGGGGGTTTGGACTCGCAGGGAGTCCTGACTGCCCGGAGAAGATACAACCACGGTACCGAGCGCGTGGCGCGGGTACTGTTCTGAGCTCGGGGAGCTCGAACGATGGAATCATGACCGATGCCGGCGGCAATGAAAAAATCGATTTCTGTACGATCAGAGGCGCATTCTCGAGGACATCTCAGGACGAGTATCGAAAATATACGACCACACAAAATCGATCACGTGACCCGGACAACAAAACATCGTCTTTACAATACAAACACTTCTGTCTATTCAGAATTCTCTCCAAACGCGTCTTCATCGAGGAAAACGCGTCTCGGCCCTCCCGTAGCAGGTTCCGAACCATCACGCCTTCTCTCGCAACTACACTTTGGCTTTAACAAGACTCGGGGAGTCTTGTAAAAAGCATCGACGCGACCGTAGGAGCCCATAAAAGGGGATCACCCTTTCGTTTCTCGGGACGAGAAACTTAAAAAGGGGATATTGTCATGATGTGGCCTCACCGCAACTCAAGGCCCTCCACTTTGGTCACACTTTGGCGTCCTGATGCTACGGCTACACAAACCAGCGCCACACCGGAAGATGCCGAGAGATATGTCAAGGGGTTGAGAGTTCGATCCCTTATGGCGACAGAACCGGGATCCTGAAGTCCCGCCCTTGTCGGGCTTCCCGCCCTCCCGGATACACTTTGGAGCGAGCGCACATGGTGTAAGACACCCCGGGAATATACTTAGGCCGCGTGAGTCAGGCGGGAGTCGGTACCCGACCAAACCCGCCTTCCCGACCAATGGGCGGTCATCGATCTGTCGGGCGGTCATCGGGATGTCGGGATCTCCGTCATCCGCAGCGTCGGACCACTCCCGACGCATCGGGAGTATGTGGTAGAAGCTTCGAGAAGAGGAACGATGAGCAAGCATGGGATTAGTATAAATACAGAGACAGCGTTGTACTAGCTACTCAGACTTCGTCCTTAACCAGTTTTCCCCATACAACCCCGTTGGGCACTCTGAGCTCTCCGTGGTAGGACTCACCCACATGTCTCCCTTCGATACCTCCGCCAACGTCGTTGACTCCGACGAGAGAAGGCTCCCCGACGCCACACCTGGGACTAGGTCCGGCGGCGAGCCTCGTACCTTGGGATTAGGTTCCTACGGTATCACAGTCTCTGGCGAGATGGATGTGCGACCATCGAGGGCCCCTATGACTGGTACAGTACGACCAGTCGAGCACAATACGAGGATGTACGTGGTACGCTCGCAGGAAAGCTATGGGTTGACTACAGGGGTAGTCTCTCATGAGCGGGTCCTTGTCACGGCGGGGTCAGGTCGTAACAGTACTTGTTGTATAAAGATCTTCACGACCCAACCGGCAACCGACGCCTCGTATTCCGGGCTCTCGGAATTCCCAAACCCTCCGAATATAGGTTGATGCGTGTACAGACGGAAGAGGAAGTCACAAACGGGTTACAAGACCTGGCCGAGGGCACGTATGCTATATACGCACCATCGGACGCCAATGGAGGAAGCGAGTTTGACGTGGAGTTAGTCAAGATGACTATGAAGGAGTCAGACGACTCACTCACTTGCATGGTAGCCGAAACTATTTCCAGTCCCGAGATGTACGTCAGCCAAGCCGAATCCAACAGAGCCTTATCAAAGGTCAGGAGTCGAGGACCGGGAGCCGAAAAGGAATCAGACATGCAGCAGGAGGGCATTTTCCAAAGCATATTGACATTCAGTTGGATTCTGACTGTCGTCGAAATACTCACAAAATATGTGACCACGACCGCAAATTTTATTGTACAGAGCGAAAACAGTCAAAGAGAAAGAGATAAAAGGGCGACGACAAGAAGCGAGAAAATCGCTGACCCTGCCAACCAGGAGAAAGTCACACGAACACAAATACCGGCGATGGCCGGACCGGCGCTTGCTCGACGGTCCAACGCCCACCACCATCAACTATGCGAGCACCCAGACAATACCATTCTTACCAACAGCCATCCATCCTCAGCCGTCATACTCCCCGCCGCGTCACCAGATGGCAAACGGAAGTCATTCGTCTACCCACAATACCCGCTCGAAGGACCTACGTTTGGGTCTGCGCACACGACAGACGGACATATATACAGGCTAGCCGAAATCCATCAGACGCTTGAAGGGCCTATTCAAGGTCGTTTTTGCGATCTTACTCGCGGGGTTTATCAAGAAGCACCTTTCCAACCCTCCGAGCTCCCTTCGAGTTACCAACCCACTCAAATTTACGGCGACTGCTCTATCCACTTTCCACTTGAACGCGTTCACGACCGAGTCTACGAGTCAGGCATCATTCTAGGAGGCTCCTTGGTCCGAGGAGTATGTCCACCACACTTGGGCTACTTGTACTATTGTCTCAGTTACGGACCTGTCTTCCATAACGAACGAGCTACCATGGAGGCGCGCTATGATGAAGGAATGAAAGATGCTGAGGCATGGGTTCAGCAAGTAAAGTCATTCGTGCCCAGTACTATGGAACCGGGAGGTGTGTACAATGAGTCGCGTACCCACCGAGCACGAGTTGATAAATTTTCAGGCAGTCTCAAAGGACTCAGGGAGTCTTGTGCACGACGCCCCGGTGACCCTTTGCCAAATCCCCCAGATATTATCGAGTCACCTAACGGGCTTCAACACGCCGTCGGGGGTTCTATTTTTCCTTACACCGCCCTCAATGCACCCTCTCCTTTTGACAACGAGGACCTACACCACATCCGATCCACGACCATGAAAGTACAGTCAGCCTATTCACGAGGAGGGCTAGAAGAAACCACCAACGAAGTCGTCGCCACCGCAGAAAATCCCTGTTTCCACTCATTCGAGGCGAGAGGCATGGGTGCTATCTTCCCCGCGTACGAAGGCGACCATCACGATCTTGTCTCTGGCGTAGTCTTCGGTGCCCAATTACGGTGTGCAGGAGGCCAGACCAAGACTTCAATGATTTTCTGGACCATGATACCGCTTCTTCCAAACCTACATCCCGCCATGTGGGATTTAGATTGGGAACCGGGATCGGTAGAAGCGGACAACAAACCCCGCACCGTACCCGTTTGTGAACAAGAATCGGACGAACACGAGAGTTGGGGACAGACGGACAGTTCAGAAGAGGAATCATCGGATGAAGGTACGCCTCAGTTGCAAAACATAGCGGAAAAATCTCATCAACTACTAGACAAAGACCATAGGAGATATCGTCACAGCAAACGGCGAGGCAAGCAACTAGTGAAGCCATTCGAACCCCCTCCTAGGCCAGTTACGTATGACACGTTCAAGGTTGTATCCCGAGGAAAAGTATCCGAAACCATCTGGCTAGTGTGGAGCGAGGTATTACAATGGGGAGAACCAGGACTTCGGAACCACGCTCGAAGTCTTTCAGCCGTAGGACGTTTCCAGATCATCTCCAAGATAGCCGTACGCATGCCCCAGCAACTGCGAATGGAAGAAACAATCCGCAGCGCCATACTTTTGGACGCACAAATTAGTGCCCCCGACAGAGTAGCCCATTCCGCACACGCTTTTGTTTATCAAATTGACGGGGCAACATACAGCACGCTGGCGGCCGATCTTATGAATCTGGGATTTCACGTTGCGTCGAAGCCCCGATCAACCTTTGGACAACCAGCTCCCCTCTGCCAAACACAATTCACTCCCGCCCCATCCCGCCGACCTGACTCTGTAGTAGAACCCCCTGTAGCAGATCTAGCTACTATTCAAGATATCCTGGCAGGGTTCTGTGGACACCTACGAGCGCGCGAGCGACTTAGTGAACGCGAGCAGACCAAGGAACATTCCCCCTTCCAATTTATTGCTGTCCACGGGCGAGTATGGATTGCACTAGAATCTGTACGGCTTAGCGAACAAGCCATTTTACGAACTGGCGTGCTCTTGGATGCGGTGCTCAGAGTGGGAGGTGGACCTGAGCTGCTCGGACCTGCCCTCATTGCCATGGTGTACGGTGGCGAACCCAGTCAAAAGGCGGTCCGCGAAAAGGGGCTACTAGTGCCGGACAAGGCCATGGTAGACGAGAGATTTGCCAAGGAAACCATAGGAGAGGTCGGGAACTTTGTACGAGCCGCAAAGGGAAGTGGAGAATGGGTGTCCGAAGACGCGTATCCGTCCCTTTTAGTAGGAACCATCGACGAAGACGGGGCTCCACGATATACCTCCTCCGATCCCACGGCGGACACGTACCGCGGCATTACCTTCGAGAGAGGACACATCTACTATCACGGAATATATTACCCCAGAACTCCCCAATATTTCCGACCGCTGCCCTCCTATCTGAATATTTTCTATCTGGCTAGTCCACCCACGGACAGGCAATCCTTGAAGGTACATCGAAACGCGACTTACGACACCTTGTTACACATATACGTTCCGCCTTCATTGCGCCAGCCGGGAGTCATTTCACCTGACCATACGGTGTTTGATCCATTGCGTACACCTTCTCTTGATAAATTTAAACTGGAAATTAACCCAACTACAGAACGCGTCCTCAGCACACCTACAAGCAGCCAGTGGGCAGCTGTCTGCGCTTCGATTATGGCATCCCGCCCTGCGCCAGTCGAGCATCTACAACCGGACTACAAGCAACACGACAAGCTATGTATTTGGGCCATGATATGCGAGGCCATTCGACGATACTGGCACATCAACGACAACATCTTGCTCAACGCAGTGATGCCGCCCACTCGTTTTGATCCATTGCTCATGCATGTCATGCGCGCCTCGAGCCAGACCACCATAGCCCTTCCTTCCTTGCAACTTGGACATTTATGCATGCAACAGCTCGTCATGCCGAAGGTCACCCAGCACCAGTATAACGACCAAGGAACCGAACGCTCAGTAGTGGGGACGATGCATCTGTGGCTAGTGAATGAAGAAACTCTTCCCGGACACACCGACAGACGCCAAAATAACCCCACCTTCGACAAAGAATATCCTCAGGACAAGTACAACCGGTACTGGGAAGACATGCAGGGTATCGATGAGGACGGTGTAACCAAGGGGGAGCAAAACGAATTCAAAGACCTGGCTTGCAATGACGCAACAATGTTCCTCGACCTTCAGAACAAACATCTTGCCTCGCTGGGACGCATACCCGAGCCACCGCCTGTACCCCGAGTACGGGGGATAGACACTCCCGCATCCATTTTTGACGCACCCCGACGTCAACCCCGACAACCCGGCATAGCCACTATTCCGAGATTAGTTCCATCACTGTCCGACACCTTCTTCGAAGCTATCTGCAAAGTGGCACGACAAACCAAACTGCTCACGGACGTGTTACCCCCCGGACCAGTTGACCCCGACACAGCCCGACGCTTTGACCTCGATAGTGACTATACATTCAAGTTGCCGGGGCGGATGGCAGGTATGACTCGCGTTGAAATGGGGGTAATCGTCAAGGCCATGTTGGTTCAGGACAGCGAACCCTACATCACCACTGTCCACGGGTTCTATACTTTTGTACCCGAATCGACGAAAGTCACAGCAGACGACCCGAATGATTTGGACGCTGACGCCGATGAAGATACGCCAGAGTTGTCGATCCAAGACCCGGATGAAGCGGTAGCGAATCAGGCAACGACAAATGAATCAAGCGAGGTGAACGAAGGTGCGGTTAATTTCATGATGCAGGATGTAATGGTATTAACCGACTATGATACAGCTTCAAGTTTCCATTCGGCCAACTTCATTGACACCGCCCTCGTACTGCTGGGTGCGAGCACAGGGGTTGTCACCAGCTTCCAGACTACGATCGACGCATCAAGCAGCCGAGACATCATGATTCCCATCCAATCCTATAATCGAATCATCCCTCGTTCTAACTTGTTGAGACGAGAAGCGCTGGGACATCACATACTATCAGAAGTAGCCATCAATATGAAACGCAAACCTCCCTCGCCCATCCTTCAGCCATCACCAAAGCAAATCCACGCGACACCCGCAGATGGCAAACAAGGAAGCAACATGGACTTGGAATACCCGGTAGACAGTTTTGTGGATAAAGAATGGAACACGGTGGTAATGGGTACGCCAGCCGTTATTCATCGACCGTTCTACTCACTTACACATAATATAGGAAAGCAGTCATTCCTCACCCAGCATACCACGTCGTCCAATTCCAGCGGTAGTAGGCTTTGCTCTCCAGCCTCGTCCAAAACTTTTTCAATCTACTCTCACGACATGAAGGTTGCGGAACTCGAGGCGGCAGCACAGTCCAGCATAGTCTTGGCAAACACAGTTCCCTATCCATGCATTGATAACAGACGCTATGGTCTCCCGACACGCAACAGTGAAACGGATGGGAACAATTATCGAGACTCGTTCACCGTTCGGACCCATAGCATGTCACCGCCCATATTTGACTATGATGGAATCGACGCTGATAACGAAGGAATGAACGATTGATACCAGCATGGAGATATCCTGCCGCGGTCCAGGGAGGTTGTCATATTCCGGGAACCGCAAGACAACCACCCCCTACGACATCGCGGAAACGGGTTCATGGATCCTGCAGTAGTTAACTGCTTCACGTGGCGCAACAATGAGGACAGGATGGTCGGACTTCCCTTTCGCCTAGCCACGGAGCACATCTACACGGCCTCGCTTCAGCTTGAGGATTGGCCTATGTCTGATGACACGGTTACCCAGCTCAACCGAAGACGAGTCATACGCGGACTCGAAGCGGCTACAAGGATGACGGATTTGTTTGATGATGGGCAAACCATCAACGAGATTGAGGGACTACACAACGATAGCATCACCACCTATGCGGATCTGCTCACATACGGCCGCGGCAGCATGACGCTGGCCATCGAGGAGCCGTACACGCGACAATGCAAGGACGTTCTTTTGGCACGAGCATTCCCCGAAAGAATGGAGATCCTAAAAGACCCCGATACGGGCTACAATCGATACTACCTTCGAACGAGCCACTCCAAGTTGTTGGAAGTCCGCATCACGCCCTGGGAAAAGAGATTAGCCGCACTTCGCTACGGGAGACATTACCTGGTTCAAGGTATGAGCCGTTTAGCCATCTCTTTACTCACGACAAAATGGCGTAACATCATTGATGGGTTTCCATCCTCTGACGACACACATCATTATTTCCGTTGGCATTGTGTTTTTTTTTGCCTACTTGACGACGAATCACTCACCGCCCAAGGGTTTCGCGCGCTCTGCCTTCACGGGGGCTATATACGAAACGGACGCATGGAGACCCGAGCACCTCTACTCCCGGATAATCCGCTACTTACATGGCAAGAGGATGAGTTTCTTCATCACACAGCACTTACCCTTGAGGCAGGCGGGCGACACGAGCTCGCGAACACAGTGCGAACTATCCGATACCAACGAGTGCTACTTCCCGAAGAAGTATACCGGCTCTTGGAGCTTGGATACCTCGATACGCTCGACTCGTTCGACGATTCTGATTTTAGGAGGGGCTTTATGGCTGACAAGCTATAATGTGAGCGCTTCCAGGAATCACTTCAAGACATCATACTCACATACTGATAGAACCAAACCGGATGACACGAGTCTTACGAGCAAATTCTTTTTTCCATTCATTCCAGCCGTCTTTCAGTCTTATCAAACACCCAACTCAGTTACTCGTCTACCCGTTGAATTAATGTACCATCATCAGAAATATGCCGACCCCACTCTATCAATCATGTCTGATCACGCCTCCGTCGCGTTGTATTCATCACAAACTACTACCACCCCTATTCAGTTACTTGTACTCGTCCTAGTCTTTCACATTGTAATGTTACTCTTGTGCATACAACTTTGGCAGAACAAAAAATACCGTGGCAACCAACAATCAAGACAGGATAAATTGCGTATATAAGTACACGGCAATTTAAAAAGTTGTCAGGGAGGAGCATGGGTTGGAACAATAGTACAATCAGCACAGCCAGCAGAAAAGAGGCATATCGTGCTAGACTGGGAGACGTATTACACGGACAAATACAAGTTTGAAAAAGACGATTTGTTGATATGCTGTACGGAGAACAACCCGTACCCAGAGACAACAGATAACATATTCACCATGTACAAGGCAGTGGACCGTAAAGTCAAGCCTGTTTCAGGCACCTTCCCAGAAGAAGCCAGGGTATTACGAACCATACCAAAGGATCCCTTATTATCACTCGAAACCTTACCATTTATTTTCCCGGAGTTTATCCCTACAGCACGATTAACCACAGACCGAATGAACAGCCTAGAAGTTAATCAAGAAGGATTTCTCTTACCAGAAGAAGAAAAGCTTTTCAAACATATTCTTCGGTTGCATGAAAAGGATCGCGGTACATTGAGTCGGGAATACTTCTCAGACTATATAATGGCCACCGTACCACACGTCCCTTGGGAATACAGAAACATTCCAATACCCCCTGGAATCAGAGACAAGGTAGTAGAACTGCTCAAAGGCAAAATAGCAGCAGGAGTATACGAACCCAGCCAGTCATCCTACCGATGCAGATGGTTTTGCGTATTGAAGAAAAACGGAACACTACGCATGATCCATGATCTACAACCACTCAACAAAGTATCCATACGAGATGCAGGACAACTACCCATTATAGACGATTTTGTAGAACCATTTGGAGGAAGTCAGTGCTTCACAGTATTTGATCTATTTTGGGGATTTGACGCAAGATTAGTCCATCCAAAATCCCGAGATCTAACAGCATTCTATACGCCTCTAGGATTGCTATGACTCACTGCACTACCAATGGGATATACCAATTCACCAGCAGAATTCCAAAACTGCATGACATTCGTCTTACAACCTGAAATTCCAGAATCAGCCAATATATTCATTGACAACTTAGGAATTAAAGGACCTCGAACAGCATACCCTGATAAACATGGTCAACCGGAACGCCTTAAAGAAAATCCTGGAATTAGGCGTTTTATATGGGAACATGCCCAAGATGTTCATCGTGTCATACATCGTGTAGAGTGTGTCGGTGCTACATTTTCACCTAAGAAAGTCCAAATGTGTCGACCAAAAGCAGTGATAGTAGGACAAACATGCAGTGCGGAGGATCGTACACCAGATCAAGAGCGAGTATCCAAGATCTTGAAATGGCCAACACCCACCACTGTTACTGAAGTCAGGGGCTTTCTGGGACTATGTGGCACAGTACAAATCTGGATAGAAAATTATTCACAATTAGCACAACCACTCACAGAACTGACACAAGCAACACAAGACTTTATCTGAACAGAAAAACGCAATCAAGCCTTCGAAACGTTAAAAGCCAAAGTAGCAGACACAACAGCGCTTCGTGCAATTGACTACAGGTCCAAAGAACCTATAATCCTGTCAGTAGACACCAGCTATATTGCTGTAGGAATGATTCTTTCACAAAGAGATGATTGAGGCATAAGGCGACCAGCTCGATATGGATCATTACCCTTAAATTCAGTCAAATGCAGATATTCCCAGCCAAAACTGGAACTATATGGGCTATATCCAGCATTGCGACATTGGCGAATATACCTAATCGGAGCACCCTCGCTAACGGTAGAAATGGATGTCAAATACATAAAGGGAATGCTTAACGAACCGGATCTACAACCAACCGCAGTAATCAACAGGTGGATTCAAGGAATTTTAATGTTTGACTTCAAACTAAAACATGTACCAGCTACCAGATTCAAAGGACCAGATGCACTATCCCGACGAAGAGCAGCACCTGGAGAAGAACCTAATGAACTGCAACATGAGGATGACGAATGGCTGGACAACATAGCACTCATGACCTTGATTCCAAGTCTGGACCAATTTCAAAGCAACGGACAACAACTAAAAAAAGTACTAGAAAATGCACAGGAGCCAGGCACAAACCAAACCTCTCCTCGACAAAATACAGCCGATCAAGAATTACATGAAATCTACAACTATTTAAACAGTGACGAAAGCTCAAAACTGCAGCTAAGTCAGCAATTCTCAACTAATCAGCAAAGAAAACAGGAGAGGTCCTTTTGGGATGCGTCGCAGCCAAGCCCGGACTCCGTGTGCATCTCCTGTGCCACGACGCTCGCTTAGGCAACTTCATCATCACAAACATTGACAAGAGTGGAGGAGACGGCACTCGCTATGCGTACATCATGTGTCTTGACAACACCCCCCAGTTTACCTATCATTCCTACCAGCGGGTAGTCGTTGCCAACGAGCACATTGATTATATTTTGGGAATGGAAGCCGATCAAGTGATGCCCGACGAGAAGCGATGGATGAGAGTAGCCGAGAAACATAGGGAGACCCTCGATATGATATTCATGGACAAGCGCGTACGATACACGTAGCGTACAGATAGACGAAAACCACCACTTAGAAAAAAATAAATACGGCGGACAACAAAAAACGTGACCAACAACGGACGTGAAAAGCAAACAAAGGGGAAAACAACACTTAGCAAAGCACCATCATCATGCCAAACGAAAGCAACATGTTCCGCCGCCTACTGCGCATTATCAAAAGGCAAACAGAAGGAACTGATGAACCAACGCTAGACGAGAACGCTCAGGAGATTGAAGTACGCGCACTTCACTGACAAATTAACCCGCTTGACAAAGATTATAGCCACCGTCGGATCTCCCCACTTATGAGCAATCTCTAAACCACTATATGCAACGATGGGCTCTTTCTCGCCCACCTAGATTCCCACAGCCCGCACGTTTGTACCAACCTCGTCGCCTTCGCCTACTTGAATTGTCTCTCGATGCCGCCCAATTTCTTGGCGAGCTCCTTCCAGTTTTGCGAGCCACACCCAGCACCGAACATCTCGTCAATATCTTCCATGACGAATTAGTCAATAGCGCTCGCCTGTATACGGACCAGTATAGACGCACACAGGACGGAATGCTCGAGGCTGAACCAACCATCACATCGCCCTCCAGCGCCGTTCCATCCCTATTTCCTAGCCATGAAATTGAGACCATCACCGGACACTCCATCCCATACATATCCGTCACAGAGGGACCTCCATCCTATCGGGGTATTGATCGCCTACACAACGAGCTCACATAGGGACATGGTGGAGCGCCGCTACACCAGAGCTGATCAGGATGTTTGAGAATTGAATAAGTTCGTCGCATGCCTTTTTTGATATCAAATGCACATAGTTCTTGGAAAATTGATTTTGTGATTGCCAATAGTTGATTGGGGACGATCAAATTTATCAGTGCCCCGCGAATGTCACTACGCGAAAGAATTGCACTCAAAAAGTATTATTGGCAAACCACAAAATGATATTCAACAAAAAACTACACAGAGACAATTACGTAATATTCCTTATTAGGGCATGAACGCCATGACTCAACCACAGAACGCGCCGGAACATTCCGGAACATGTCGGAACATTCCGGAAAAGGCAAGAAAGGACCATTGAGTCAGTATGAGTCAGTATCAGTCAATTGTAGTCATAGATCTATTTATAGAATGTAGTCAGTAGCACTATATAAGGGAGCTGAATTGGACCAAAAGGACGTCAGCTACCCCAATACACAGCTTAGCTCTCAAACTCAGAACGCATTCTCATAAGCCTAAAGACAAGATAATATCATTATCAAGTTAATTACAGCTTCCTCGCACACGCTTCCAATCGAAGAACAAGAATTCAAGCAAGTCAAGCAAGTTCCGCAAGTCAAGCAAGTCAAGTTATACAAGTCAAGCAAGTTATCGTATTAAGGTGTTTAGAAGACTACAACGGTAGTCAGGCTAGCCCTTCAAGCAAGTCAAGTCAAGAATCGTACGCACATCACAAGTCATCTAAAGCTATCTCGATAGCTCTCTACCCACTGAACTCAACTGTCACACAGGATCTGTTCGAAACACTTCCGTACCGTGACAACGCCGGCCTTGGCCTTGAATGGAAGGCATCACAGAACCAGCTCTCGTGCGTTAACTTGTTATAGACAATGACGGGCTCTTAAACCAATTGTCTAGCTGCCTTGCTCATGTGGTCAATTTGGCTGTTGGTGACTTCATGAAGTCTGTCACCTCAGTTGCCGCCCTCGAGTCCCGCGATGCCATCTGGAACTACGACCCCGAACAACCCAATAACCGTGTGATGGATAACAAGTTGGATTTCATTGCTTTTTTGCGCACTCTGGGAACAAAAGTGTGTCTTAACTCATTTCATAAGATTGTTTGCTAACCGTCTGTCCCAGATTCAAGCATCCGGGCAGCGTATTGAGGAATTCCACAAGATTCAGGTCCATGAGTGCGATATTCCGATAGCCCTCTCCATGGTTCTGCATGGTAATACTCGGTGGGGAACCGCCTTTCTCATGATGGACCGTGGCATCATTCTGAAGAAGGTGTGGTGCTACCATCCACAGCTTATAGTCTTCCCCTCATCTTTTCCAGCCCATCAATCTTTTTCTCGCCAAGGCCGACATGATTTACGGTCCAATCACCACCTTGCGTAAGGATGGCAAGTTCATCAAGAACATACCCTGGTCGGCCTTCCAGATTGACGAGGCGGGCTGGGAGCACATTGCTGACTGCCGAGCCATCCTTCAAGTGGGTCGTTCTCACAGTCATCTCAAGCCATGCACATTTGTTAACTCACCTCAGGATGCCAATGAAATCCAGCAAATCTTCTCCGCCCAAGAGCAGGCGACAATTCATTTAGCTCTTTCTGGCATGGAGAGTTTGATCATAAAGTGGGAAAAGAAGCGCAAGAACCCCCGATACACCCTATACCATGATGGACTCGATGAAGCATTAGCAAAGGCCGGGAAATATTACAAGAACTTTGACAGGAAACCCTGGATTGTCTTGGGCATGTGTACGCTCTTCCTTTTATCTTGCCCCGACATTCTCACTGAATTTGCAAGTTCAGTCATCCACCCATACTACAAGCTGGAGTGGATTTGTCTTCATTGGGGTAGTGCTGTGGAGCAAGCAGCGGAAATTGCTGCTGGTAATAAAAAGGCCAAGAACTGGCATGACGAAGCGGACAAGATTGTTGAGGAGGCGGTGTGTTATCCATAATTTCTGCATCACTCTCCTGATATGTCGCTAGATGGAGAGCTATTGGCCAAAGCGCCTTACCTTTGACAACGACAACAATGCCAACGCCTCGGATGATGACGTAGCTGACAGTGAGGAGGAGGAAGTAGTCATTGTGCAGCCACCTCCAGCCGAGGCCGAGGAGGAAGACAACGAGGACCCTGCCGTGGTCTTTGCTCGCCATCGTAAGAGTTTGGCTAATAAGAAGGCTGCCGGATTCTCTGGATGGCAGGCTGAGCTCCGCGCATACAGTAAGGATATCCCATCCTCCGCCAAGGCGGACATGGACCTATGCAAGTACTGGGAGGTGAGTTAGCAATTGCCTCTCATGGATGTACCTGACAGTGTGATCATCCAGAAAGCAAGTTGCCGCTATCCCACAGTAGGTCGTCTTGCTCTTGACGTGCTCCCGGTACAAGCCTCGTCAGTACCCTGCGAACGCCTCTTTTCTTCCAGTAAGCAGGACGCCGACCAACTTCGGGCACGCATCGGGCCTCTTCGATTCGAGCAGACCCAGGTTTTGAAGTACCGGTGGCGAAGGGAAGGTGTGGACTTTGCACAAACCAATGGTGCTATACGGGAGGTTGTTACCATTGGTGAGTATGAGGCTATGTTGGCAGACGATGATGAGATGGCGCGCCTCGACGCGATGCTTGTACCCCGCCCGTAGTCCAATTGTGATAATATATTGCCTTGTGATGAGTATCTTAGTTGGAAGACAAACGGCACAAACAAGATTGTTATACGCCGTTAACCCCCCACACAAGAGTATCTGCCCTATTGTTAACTCACTGGTCTGCCCCAACAATCTCCTCCTCCGCAGACAGTGTTTCCTTCCCTTGGCGACGGCGATGGCGTTTGGATAAGTTATTCATGGAATGTATGTTGTGTTCTGTCACAGAGTAGTCATCCCGGCGTTTAATCTTGGCTGCACGGGGAAGAATGTTAGGATTCAGGCTAGGGAAATGAATATGCATATGTAGGAATGTTCAAAGAACACGTACGCAAAGCGGCGCTGTTCCTGCTTGCGCCGTATCTCTGGGCGATGCGTGGCACAATACATCTCATTGTGAGCCTTGTGCTGATCCAGGTACTTCCGATACTCGGTGGGATTTTGTTTGCGCGCAGCACGTAACCGAGCCATTCCAAGTGCCGCCGCCGACTTCTTGCTTGCTGATGAAACAGCAGTGTTAACGGGAATGGTAGAAATGGTGGGAGGAGCAGGACGGGGTTGAGAATGGACGGGGTGGCGTTGACAATGTTGGATGATCAACGGCACGTTGGAATTGATGCTGGATGACTCGCTGCCAGAGTCTTCGCCGGCAGTGGTGGGCGTGGGGGTTGGTGGGACATCCAGTGCGGAACAGGGGATGAAAGGTGTAGTAATGTCCGAGGTTTAGCTCCAGATCACCGCCATGTCATAAAGCCGGTCAAAAAGTATGCGCTCGTTGCTGGTAGTGGCTCCGCGGCAGTCAGAGAGATATGCGGCAGCGGCTTGTTCAGGAAGACGGTGGCAATATCGACCACTAGCGCCTTTGGTCCGCGCCATGGTGGTGGTAAACGCCTAAGTTGGATTAGATATCAGTCATGATCAAACCTGCAGAGATATACCTCAAAGAATGAGATGCACAAAACAAAACTTGCAGGGAGTAAAGTTTGTGAGTTGATCAATCAGAAAGGTTTCAATAAGACTCTGCTACAGGCAAATGAGGAATGCGTCGAGGAGGGAGAAGATGTACAGTCAATAGATGTGGCTTATGTGGGGGGTTAACACTTGCTGAGGTTGTGAGAGGGGTTAACAACATACCAAGGATTGGCACCGACCCACGGAGTTTACACTGGAAGGATTAGCCATGGGATCTACTATCGTCAAATGAGAAGAACTTGCTCGGAATAGTATTAACGCGTTGCCTGTGCTGGACAGTTGAAAGTTCGGTCTCCTTGTTTACTCGGGTACGGCTTTGGATTGATCGATCAAAGTCCAACTTCCTTTCCGACCACCACCAACAACAATGGCCCGGACGCCAATCTCTAGCGCGCACTACACGGACATCAAGTCCCCGCAGAAGGCGGCCGAACAGTACATAGACGACCAAACCGGCTGCACCACGGCGCGGGAGTACGACCTCCGAGCACTCGCCTACGAGCTGGCTACACTCGTACGGCTGAACTGGGCTTACACCACGCCCGACGCCGTCCCTCTGTATGATCTTGTCAACCTGCCAGCAGTTCCTCGTCCCCGTAGCCCACCACCGCCCTCTTAGACACTCGTCCCATACGGATACGGCAGCGATGAAAGTGACGCGGGCACGGACGTTGACAACGATTACCGCGTGTTCGACGCGTTCGACGGCGGTGGACCCGCGGGGCCGGATCCTCCATATCCCAGCCTCAAAACCACCCCGCTTCCTGCCTCCTCCCCATCCAGCAGCGATGAAGAGCCTCTCATGGTGCAGCATCGCCGCCATCATCCAATTGCCGCCGCGTCCGCCGAATCCAACGCCGAGCCCTCTAGCCGTCTGCGTAGGCGTGTCCGGCGTCCACCACCCTCTTCACCACGCTCTCCATCATCCGCGGAATTGTCCGATGGCGCCCGTCCTAGCTGCAAGCGACGACGCGTCTCTTCTGTAGACAGCTCCGAAAGGTAGCTCCGCCGCCGACGAAGACGATGAGGACGGCGGCAATGGGGATGACGAAGACGACGGCGACGAAACTGCGGCGCGCACCGATGTTGTACCTCCCTTCCACGTCCACATCCCTCTACTTCCCTTCGGCCCTGCGCGTGGCCGATTCCAGCCAACAGCCGCGCAAGTGCGTGAGGCACGTATTGCTCAGGATTCATCCCAAGGAAAGGGCAAGGGACGGGGAGGCGCAAAGATCTCGAAGGGAACTGTCCAGGGAAGGACCATGGCAACAAAGACATCCGCCCGCCCTTTGCGTGGGCGTGTCTCTATCAGAGGAGGACCGAGGACGGTGCCTACAGCAAAGGGCGCGGCTCGCATGAGGAGCACCACTCCGGGATACGCGGCTCATCGCAAACGCGCCGCGCAAACTGGCATGGCAAAGCATCGGCAGGAAATCAACGCCGACCCCGTTCTGCGTGACTTATATCGAGCAAAGCATCGTGAGGAGATGGCGGCGTATCGTGCGCGGCAGAAACAGTACGTGCAATCTTTTCATTATGAATTTGTTAACTAACACAATGTTTAGAAATACGGAGGCCTCATCGTCCAACGCTGGGCGGCACAACAAGGGGAAAAGATCAAAACGTTCTCGAAGGAAGGACAACACGGAGGAGGAGGAAGAGGAGGAAGAGGTTGACGAGTTGGCAGGTGATGGTGGCGATGACGAAGGTGGGGATGAGCGGCGACGGGATGGGGGAGGCGATGGATCAAGCAGTGCGCCGCGCCGCCGTCGCATTGCTGCCCGTGGAATGTAGTAGCGATTTTGTTTCTTGGCTTTTGGTAGTTTGAAGCAGGACTTGAAAGCAAAAATCAAATATATTGTGAAATGAGCTACGAAGCACAAGTAATACTATGAAATGAGTTAATGCACATGATAGGCGCCCTAATGAACGGCACAGTTTTGCGAGCGGGCGGTGGCGTCGGCGGCGGGGATGGGCGAGCAATGGACGCGGCGGCGGGCGAGGGCGATGGCAAGGTGCGGCGACACCCTGGCAGGTGATGGAAGGCCTCAGCTCTCAAAAACTCCGCAGCGGATAAGGGCGCTTATCCGCTGCGGAGTTTTCGAGAGCTGGGAGTCGGGTCCGCGGCGGGCAGGGGGAGGCAATGGATGCGGCGGCGTGCGAGGGCAGCGGCGGCGTGCGAGGGCGGCGGCCGTTGCGGAGACGCACTGGAGGGTGATGGGGGAGTAGTGGTGCATGGGAGCCTCAGTTGAGGGCTTACCCCGTCGTAGATCCAGATCTACGAATGCGTCAGCCCATCAAACGGATACGCCAGAGTAAATCCGGCGCATCCAAACAGAAAAGAATGGAATGTACGCACCCGGAATGAGCGCCCGCATCCGAGCGGCGCACTCGGTTCTTGTTGACGGGCCCCGCCCATTTCCCATCCTTCGTCGGGGCGGGGGTCGAGCCGTCCTCCATGGTCGGCGTCCGGGGTCGTGGTTGCGGTCGCTGTGCCAGCCGTGTTGGCTGGTGGTGGGAGCGTTGAGAGAGCGAGATCGATGATGTCATCGATCTCGGCCAGTCCAGAGCTGGGTCGGAGTTGAACTCCGACTCTTACCCAGCAACCACAACGACGGCGGCATGCTGCGCATCATTGGCGCGTATCTGCTGCCGAACGCACTCTACCGCTGCACTCTGCCTATCTCCTTGAGCCATGTTCCGCGTCCCACCCGCCTTCAACGTTGATTTGCACGTCGTGCCTCAAGTAAGTGCTTTGCACGTGATGTTTGGGTTTAATTTGTTGACTGCTCTCAACACAAGCTTGACTTCCAACCACCACCCCAAAAGCAACCAACGCGCCCCACTGCCGGAACTTTGTACGCAGGTAGGTCTGCCCTCCCTTTTGCTTTCTTTTCTCTCCTCTTCTTCGTCTTCACCCCCGCTCTGGCGCGTCGTGCCCGACGACTCAACCATGGGACGCGACCGCATGGCGCGTTGAAGTGGGGGGTCTTTTGAATCCCTTGTTTTGCTTTTTCTATTTATTTCATCGACTCATACTGACGGTTTCTTTCAGCAATGGGGCGGACGACGCGCTCCGGGAAGGAGTTCACGCCGTACGCCGACTGTGAATACATTGTCGTCGACGTGGACGTCGAGGACCTTCTCCGCCAACGCTTTGCCGAACTGGACGCGACCGGGGACGACGCCTCTGATCAGGACGACGATCTTGAGAGGCCGGAGGGCGAAGAGGATTGTGAGGAGTCGTCCGTCGAAGACGAGGTGCGTGTTTTTCTTCCCCTTGAGGCGGTTGGCTGATCCTCTGACGACGGCGCAGCCTGTCCCATCATCATCGCGCCGCGATGCCCCGGGCCATACGCCTCCTACTCCCCCTCGTCCCCAAACGCCTCCCACCTCCTCATGCACGTCATCATCCCACCCCCGCACCGCACCCCCGCGACTGTCCGCCTCCGCGCAGCTTCCCTGGTTCCCCCACAGGCCCCCGCCTCTGCCCCCATCCTCTGCGTCATCCTCGCTGCCCCCATGCCCCCATGCCCCCACCCTCCCCGCTCCGGCTCATCCCCGCCCCCCTACCCGACACCATCCCTCCCCCGCGTAACCACAAAGCACGCAGCTCGAAGCAGCGCCGCGCCTCGAAACGCCGCCTGGTCCAGAATGCTATCGGTGATGAGGTGAAGGACGTGTGCAAAAAACGACGCGCCGCGGCCATGGGGAGCATCGAAGTGGCGGACGTCGACGTGTCCAACCTCCCCGTCAACTCCTCCGGATTTGGAGGCGCTCGACGCAACCCCCCCTCCGATAAACGGGACGCCGATGCCCTGCAGCGAGAGGTGGGCTTTTGTTATGTGGGCCACAACGGCAACGGGACCATCCTGGTGGTGGATCGCAACGGTCGGCTGATGATTGTCATCGGAGGCTGCCCGCGCGATAGGCAGGGTTGGCGCGACGAAGTGGAGAATGAGATTGTCTGTGCCATTGAGGGCGGGAAAGTGGGGGTGCACTTCTCCAAGAAGGAGAAGAAGCACAAGCGGGGTCTGTTCCCCGCCACAGCGATTGGCGTATTGTATGGCGGTGGTGAAAGGGTAAGTGCATATCTTTGTTGATTTTTGGTGATAATCGTTAACTCACTGCCTTTTTTTCTAGCGTCCAGGTAACCGGCGCCTCTCCAAAAGTGTACGACGCTATATGGAAGGGATTATTGGGAACCGCGCAGTGCAGCGACTCTCGGGTTTTGTCAATTATAAGTCCTTTTGATCCCAGTTAATGTCATCTGAATTATCATTGCTAGCATTGTTCCGTACCTACAACCCCGTGATGTACGAGGAGTACGCCGCTCATCAAGAGCAGCTCCATGCATTGGATGCCCGCCTGCGACGAAACTTTGAGAACAGTGTGTTCTCATGCACGACGGTCAACAGTGGCCCCGTTTCCGTCACCCTCCCCCATGCTGATAGCACCAACAAGCCCAATGGTTGGTGTGCCATCAGTCCTTTTGGACCGTACGATCCGAAGCGCGGCGGGCAGCTTGTTTGCTGGGACCTTAAACTTATCATTGAATTTCCCCCTGGCTGCACCACGTTTATTCCCTCCGCCATTGTCGTCCACTCTAACTGCCCCATCCAACCAGGTGAACGTCGATACTCCATTTTGAAGTAAAAGCGGATTCCAAGGGTAGGGAGCGTTTTCAGAGGTCTCTGCACTCCTCACACACTCTCTCATACTGTCTGAGCTCACTCAGTACAGTCCGGCACCGAGCAGCAGTGTTCTCATTGTGGTATCTCAACTTTCCCCAAATGAGCTCAAAATCATTTGGCAGTAAATCGCAAATCACAAGACATCGGTCATAGCTACCATGTTGCTGATTGCATCGTCATGTCTCTCATGATGTCCCGGACCCATCCTATGAGTTTGGACATGTCACACCATTATGCCCATGTGTGGTATCAACTTTTATCCAAATGAGCTCAAATGCATTTGCGAGTAATTTCCATTTTTGGAGATGTAGCCTCATGCTACTGACTTCCTTTCTTGACCTACTAGCCTCAAGGCTATCTCCCCTACCCAGGGATGCTATCTCCGATCACAGGAGCTGTCAATCATGACAGCATCTGTCAATCATTTCCAGAAGATCACTTCTGATGCCATGTGTTAAGTTACCCATATCTCAGCCATGTGACATGGAATAACTTCGCACTTTCCCAGGATCAATCTGTCATCATCTGGCTTAGGCCCAGTGCTGTCTGTCAGCTGATGCTGGGTCTAGGGCGCCCCAGAGTTGCGAGTTTGATTCCCACTGTGTTGCAGCTTGCTTCCTGCCTTCATCTTCGCATTTTGGCTCTGCAAGGTTTGCACACAGTGTCCCTCCAGTTCTGCTCACAGGAACTGATGCTCCTTTCACCAGTGTACGCTTTGGACAGTCTCTAGCCCTCCCTGCTGTCTGCTACAGCTAGATCTAACTCGATCTTTCACTGCTGTCCATTGTCACTGGTATGCTTATCCAACTTGATTTTGAGTTGATGCCTTATCTTGTGCACAGTGTCCAATCTCTGCCTGCTCCCACGTTTCCTGATAGCGTCGCACTTGGGATTCTGTGCACAGGTGTGTCCCCAGTCCACTCTTCATAGGCTATAAGCTCAATTTCGCTTCTGTGCTCAGTTTAGCTTGCTCTGCCTTTGTTTCTGCTTCCCCACCCTCCACTCCCTGTAACTGTATCTAGTTTCTTGTATGTACTTGTATTAGTTTGATGTAGTACATAGCCAGTCACGATCCGCGTAATTTATAGGCCCTTGGGCCCGTTTTAGCCTAACTTCATCGGTGTGAACCTTTAAGCATTAGACCCAGTACACGGCTGGCGGTCTCTTTCGATGGGTTGCAAATGGATTTTGCACCAAGGAGGCGCGCCTGTTTAAGGCAACCGCCCAAGAGCAGGAGAAGTACTGGGAGGAGCGAGAGAGTCGCTGGACCCGGGGGCTCCGCTTCTTTCCTAAGATCTTGTAGGATATTTGTTAACTCACCTTGAATTGAACTTGCAATTTTGTTTTTTTTTGGTGAAAGATGTGAGGGAGTCTGCTTGAAGCTCTAAAACACATAAGGACCACGTCCGTTTGGCGCAGTGGTTAACGCCCTTGCTACATGTCTTGTAGAGATGGCTCAGAATGGCCCGGGTTCAATTCCTGGGTGGTTCGTTTTGCAGCTGGGTGGTGCTAAAACCGGTCTTGAACCGGTTGAAACCGGTTAAACCGCTCAGACAGTTAAACCGGTTTAACTGGTTGCCGAAACTGTCTTGAAACTGGTCTCTTGTGCAACTGCAGTTCAGTTGTGAGTTGCATGAAAAACTGTAAGACCAGTTTACAGTTCAGTTGTGGTTCTTTGGAAATCTTGAAAAAAAACCCAACTGAACTGAACTTTCAAACCCTATCGAATATCCAGGCGGGAAAGGCGGTGGGATGAATGGCGAGAGGTACAGGGAGCAGGTACTGGAAGGAGCATTACTGGAGTACTACGACATGATGGTCGAGGACCATCCGGACTTCCAATTTCAGCAGAATGGCGCACCCGCTCACCGTCGCAAATTTGTTCAACAATGGTTTAAAGACCACAATATCCCCCTTTTTCCCCATCCACCGAGCTCTCCCGACGTCAGCCCAATTGAGCATGTATGGCACATTCTCAAGAAGCATCTTCGGGAACGTAGACAGCAGCCGACAACATACAACCAGCTCTGCAAGGCCATCTTCAAGGTTTGGGAGGACATTGATCAGGCTGAGATAAATAAGTATATTGACAGGATGCCAAGGGTTGTAAATACTGTAATAGAGGCCAAAGGTGGTCATACTAGATACTGAATGTCAACACTGATTTCTCGCCGTCGCATAAACCATCAAAGGGGATCCGCGAGTGTTTTTGCAGAGCCATCAAAATTTAATGTGCCGAGATTTGGCGGTGGCTGTACCTCGGTCACTTTTGCACGCAACGAGTAACAGTGCATTTGACATAATATTCAATCATTATAATGGTGGATATTTGGCTAGATTCTACAGCTATTGCTCGCTTCGTTATATAAGTAGGTGCAGGCCCACGCTTCTTAGGCGCAAAGGGCATGCTAAGAATATATAAATATAAAGTTTGCGACGCCAGATGAATCTTACTTTTTGAGAGCCGCTATGAAATTTTGAAAGATGGCGACGGATGTGGTTGATAAAGTTGGAAGGTAAGTGAGGGTGTCATTGATTATTTGTCGATACTTGGCCTTGACAAGGGCAGGTTTGGTAGAACGCAGTTTAACAAACCTCCCGCTCCATAAAATTTTAAGCTCTTGGGGAGGACTCATTATTATATTGCTATATTTACCTTCTCATGTTTTTATTTTGACAATTCAATCAAAGATGCTGTTCCAACGTCGTAGTCACTCCCAGAGCCAGAATGAGCATGAGTCACATAAGTTACATGTCACAAACTATTTTCACCTCTGCTCTCAGCCACCACATCCAGCAGCGAGCAGCACCTTGTTAGCTTCTATTTATGGCGGGCGCATTCTTGGGCACCGGTGATGAGTGTTCCTTTCTTTTGTCGCATTTTTTGCATTCTGCTTGGCTAGAGCTGACGGCTCAGCTCCTGGGAGCGGTAGTACGCATTGGTCCGCTGTTTCAACCAGCGGAGGCCGCAATGAGAGCTGTAGTCGCCGGTCAGGCCGTGTAGCACCTTTTTTCTCTCTTCTGACGCGCCCAACACTTGCTGACAGCGTGCATAGGCCCTCATGAGCCCCGAGCGACGCGTAGCGGCCGCGTTTGGTCGCCGTTTGTAGCCCCCATCATCAAAACCAAAGCCCTGCTCCGGGAGCTGTTTGTTTGCCGCGCCAAAGAGCTGCCTCCGTCAGGTGAGGAGGAGCACGACGTCGACATAGTCGGCAACCCCAAAAGGCGCCCTTGGGGTGCTGTTTGTCGCAGTCTCTGTCTTCTTGGACTGCCCGTCGCGCCGGTTTATGTGCCGGGCGTTGCGGAAACTCACGCCTCCACCCTTGCCGCTTTCCTCGCTAAAGCTGCACGAGTATCCGCCCTCAGACGACAATGACTCTGACTCCAGAAGCAGCAGCAACGCCAGCAAAACTGATGCCGCCGCCGGCTATCCCTCAGCAGGAGACGAGTCCCTTTTTACCCCCCCCCCCCCTCCCCCCCCCCTCCCCCGTCTCCGCTCTTTACACCGTTGGAGTCCCTAGTTGCGTCTCCTATTGTCACTCCCGTTGCCGCACAGGCCGCCTTGCCTCTATTCACCCCTCTTCCATCCCTGCTCTTCACTCCTTTGGCCTCTCCCGAGCCGTCATCATTGTCCTCTGTTTCTGAAGATGGATCGGATTTGGAGCTGCTCTCTAGTGAATAGCGCGGGTTGGGTGCGGGTGGTCTAACCTGCATCCGACCCGGACCCACAAATCATCCTGGACCTGAGGTAATGGGTACGGGTCTCGAATCGGGTCACCCGCGGGTTGATGGCAGGTGGCGGGTCACCCCACTACCCACTCAATAAGTCTCTTATTTTGCTCTCAAAAGCATTCAATGAATAACATATAGGTAGTCTATATATATATGAGCAGCTAATGTAGATTACAAATGTCAAGATACTGTGTCTAGATGTGATCAAAGCCCTCGGGCATCAAGACGTCCCCGTTTTTGTCATTGTCCTCCTCGGGTAGGGCTGGCATTGCCACGACAGCTCCAATGTCTCGGTCATTCAACATATCAGCTTGACTCCAGGAACCAAGGCACATGAGCACTCGCGCCGTCTGCACAGAAAGCTGGTTGCAAATGTGGCTCAAGAGGATACGGCCTTGACTAAAGAACCTCTCCACGCCGACAGACGTCGCTGCAAACATATGTCTATATCCATCCCACCGCTTACAAGAAGGATTACTCACGTGGAATGGACAGGTAGTCCAATGCCATCCGTGAAAGTACCGGGTACTCTTTGCGATGGGCATGCCACCACGCAAGGACGTCCTTGACCTTCTTCTTACGCGGCGCCGCAAGGTAGCGTTCCAAGTCAGTTGAGGGGTCGTTAATGTTGACGGAAAGCTCAACGTCCTTGTTGTCGTCGTCATCTTCATCCGAGAAGCGGTTGGATGGCTTGACTTTCTTGGATATCAAAGCCTGAGAGTAGTCAGTACATGATGCAATGAAAGTAGATGGAACATACCTTCTTGGGCGCTGCTGCTGCTGCCTCCGGAAGACTTGCCTTGTATGCAGTTAGGTACTCGGCAAAGACACGTTTGATGAGCGTGTTAGCGTCCAATTTCCAGTTGTCAGGCCAATCATGTTGGTCAAAGTAACCAATCTTGTGCTTGGGATGCATAACTGTATTGATGAGCACACAAAAACAAGAGTAACAAAGGCACGTATCAAGAGCCATCCTGTAGACTTCCGAGTCATCCTCAAGCAAGTAATATTTGTTCAGAGTATCCTTGGCGACAAGGGCAGCAGCCTTCATGGGGGCAGCAAGTACCCCATTGGGGTCGTCTCCGCGCTTCTCAATAACGGCAGTAGCAAGCATTGAGTTCAGCTTGTCCATTGCTGGGATCACAGTGCCAAGGTTAGCGTCGGCGCGTGAAAAGTACGTTGTGGCATCCTTAAACGCCTGCAAGACGGGGATGGGGGTGAGAGTAGATGGCTGAAGAAAAAGAAGCACGTATTCCGAGGACCTCACAGAGATTTGCCAGGGCTGTCCATTCATTCGGCGTAAGTGCGTAGTCAATGAGAGCATCATCACCGGTAATCTCCCAGACCACGCGCCTATACTCGAGTGCTGTTGTAAGCATGTCGTATGTGGAATTCTAGCGCATCGAGACATCCCGGAGCAAGATCTTGGGCGTCAGACCGTGGTTAAGAACAAGTGTCTTCCAACGAGGAAGCAGGATTGTGGTCGAGTTGATGATTTTGAACGAGACGGTTCAGATCTGAGTGGTGGAGTCAGTACGGCATTAAGACAATTAAGAACTAAATGGGCCGCGGACGTCATGAGAGAAAGAACACACCTTGCGTAAGGCCAAGGCCACAGTCTTGGTGTCAGCAAGGAACTTGGCTTTGTCGGCTTCCGTCATGTTTGCAAAGGCGTCGTAGACGTCGTCCGGGTCATCCTGATCAGTTACGCCAGCCTCCAGCTCCTTCAACTGTGCCAAGAGGTCGTCAATGTCAATGGGATCCTCCTTACCAGTGGCTGCCCTTGTGGCGGCTTCCTCATCCTGATCCTGTTTGTCGTCCTTTCCTTTTGCATTCTTTGCAGGCTGATTGAACAGACAAAGCATACTCTTCGCGACTAAGTTGACAATATGAGCAAAACACTGAGTCCGGTTGCGTGGACCATCAAATCCTGGCAGCGCATCGACGAATTGCTGCATCATGACATCATTGGGACTTGCGTTATTGCAGGTAACGCTCAAGATCTACCGTCAAGAATGAGCTGACCAAGTCAACAGGAATGGATTACTCGGTGGCTTACTTTCTCTTCAAGACCAAACTCTTTGAGGACTGTCTTCGTGAGGATTGCGAGGGCTTCACCGGAGTGCGACTGAGGAAGCAAGCGTGAACAAGGATGGCACGGTGATACGCATTGTAGAATCCTAGTGCCAGAACCAAGGAATTTTGCGATTCCTGTAGGAGTCTATACCAGGACTTCCAGTCACAGCACAACGACCAGAGAGACACACGGAGAAACTACCTTAACGCAGGCAAGTCTCCAGGACTAAGGAAAACACCATACGCGCTTTAGGACGCGGTATGATCGACCGATCGTACTCCTTAACTCCGAATATCCTTATCCAAGCGTTGTACTCTTAAAACCAGGAGTTCATTCAACCGTGTCGGTCAAGCAACGACAAGTGCCTACCAGAAATAGCACTACGGAAAGTACCCAGGCAGGAGATAATCTACCAAGAAGGCTCAAGGAGTTTACTCGTGCTAAGTCAGAACTCGTGCGACCAAGAATAGATCACAGAGAGGATCTCTCTTCCGGGCCATGGCGCCTTCGGAATAGTGATCTCCGCTCCGACGCCCCGCACCAAAGAAGAAAACGGACTTCGATCCGCCGCCGCCGATCACTAAAGATAGACCTGGCTAAAAGGCCCGATCATGAATCTTGTACCTACTGGAACTCGCGTATTGACCTGGCGTCACTGAGTTGTCAAAAACGAATCACCTTCCAAGCGCTAAGGACAAACCCAACCAACGCCTAAGGACACGAAAGAACTCATTAAGGAGTTTTGCCAAGACCAGCGGGACCTCGGGAGAACAGAAATAGACTTGAGGAAGAGCCAGATCGGTGTTGTGGCGCACTTGGCGCTGACCAAGTGTTCAGTCTTCTCCCGGGTCAGCTGTTTCGAACAGGGATAGCCAATCAGGATGCTAGTACAGAATGACTTGACCTCCGAGAGGCCCGACAGGTAGTAAACCCGCTTACAGTACAAAATAGTAGGAATAGTATAAAAGGCCAGCCAATGCTTAAAGGTTCACACTGATGAAGTTAGGCTAAAACGGGCCCAAGGGCCTATCAATTACGCGGATTGTGACTGGCTATGTACTACATCAAACTAATACAGGTACATACAAGAAACTAGATACAGTTACAGGGAGTGGAGGGTGGGGAAGCAGAAACAAAGGCAGAGCAAGCTAAACTGAGCACAGAAGCGAAATTGAGCTTGTAGCCTATGGAGAGTGGACTGGGGACACACCTGTGCACAGAATCCCAAGTGCGACGCTATCAGGAAGCGTGGGAGCAGGCAGGGATTGGACACTGTGCACAAGATAAGGCATCAACTCAAAATCAAGTTGGATAAGCATACCAGTGACAATGGACAGCAGTGAAAGATCGAGTTAGATCTAGCTGTAGCAGACAGCAGGGAGGGCTAGAGACTGTCCAAAGCGTACACTGGTGAAAGGAGCATCAGTTCCTGTGAGCAGAACTGGAGGGACACTGTGTGCAAACCTTGCAGAGCCAAAATGCGAAGATGAAGGCAGGAAGCAAGCTGCAACACAGTGGGGATCAAACTCGCAACTCTGGGGCGCCCTACACCCAGCATCAGCTGACAGACAGCACTGGGCCTAGGCCAGATGATGACAGATTGATCCTGGGAAAGTGCGAAGTTATTCCATGTCACATGGCTGAGATATGGGTAACTTAACACATGGCATCAGAAGTGATCTTCTGGAAATGATTGACAGATGCTGTCATGATTGACAGCTCCTGTGATTGAAGATAGCATCCCTAGGTAGGAGAGATAGCCTTGAGGCTAGTAGGTCAAGAAAGGAAGTCAGTAGCATGAGGCTACATCTCCAAAAATGGAAATTACTCGCAAATGCATTTGAGCTCATTTGGAGAAAAGTTGATACCACACATGGGCATAATGGTGTGACATGTCCAAACTCATAGGATGGGTCCGGGACATCATGAGAGACATGACGATGCAATCAGCAACATGGTAGCTATGACCGATGTCTTGTGATTTGCGATTTACTGCCAAATGATTTTGAGCTCATTTGGGGAAAGTTGAGATACCACAATGAGAACACTGCTGCTCGATGCCGGACTGTACTGAGTGAGCTCAGACAGTATGAGAGAGTGTGTGAGAGGTGCAGAGGCCTCTGAAAACGCTCCCTACCCTTGGAATCCGCTTTTACTTCAAAATGGAGTATCGACGTTCACCTGGTTGGATGGGGCAGTTAGAGTGGACGACAATGGCGGAGGGAATAAACGTGGTGCAGCCAGGGGGAAATTCAATGATAAGTTTAAGGTCCCAGCAAACAAGCTGCCCGCCGCGCTTCGGATCGTACGGTCCAAAAGGACTGATGCAGGTATTCGCGTCTGCGGGGCTAGGGCTCTAGAAGGCCCGATCCAGATCTTCTGACAGTCGGCGGCCTGCGTTGGCAGGGCTTATGCGCTGCCAGTGTCGTCCAGATGACGGTTGACGCGCGTCAATGCGCGCCAACGTCATCCACAGCTGTCGTGAGCCGTGGTGCATCGATCCGGTTCCGGCGAGGGTCGGAAATGAGAGAGAATAGATGAGAGAGGCCCCAGGCAGAAGCCTGGGGCTGGATGGCACGACCTCGTTGTCGTGCCGTTGTGGTACGAGCAGAGAGACGACGCTGGGCGTCATCCGATCACAATCCGGCAAGTGCCGGATCGTGTTCGGAACGTTGTTGACGGCCTCGGACTAAGAACAAAACTATCGGGATATGCAACAGTATCGCCTATGACTGCTGTCCATGTGAAATTGGGAGCAGTCTTTGCAGGGTACAGCAGGAACTGACCTTCCGTGGTGAGTCCCCCATCCGGGATTCAATTTGACGTGTGTTGCATCCTGTTGCGACTCGGCGGCTTCGTTGTGCATGAAATTCGCTCTAGGTACCACCAAGTATACCCGTTCAACACCCGTACCCGTACCCGTTCCAGCGGTACTCGGGTAACGGGTATGGACTGGGCCAGACCTCGAACGAGCGAACACCCAGCGGGTAGAGTATCCCGATACCCGGGTATATACTCGTTGGGGACTCTAGACGTTGCCGTCTCCTGTCTCGACTCGTTTCTCCATGGCCTCAGTAACGACCTTGGGGGATTTCTTTGCTTTCTAAAGCAAAGACATCAAGAGGTTACACTAAGAAACCGACAAGTAACGAAAGGACATACCTTGCCTTTCTCAACCTTATTTGGCTTGACATAAGCGTTATCCGGATGCATAGGGCGACCCAGGGACAAGCCAAGGAAGTGGGCGTTAGACGCCTTCTTGCAGCTGCTCACTAAAGGTTGAAGAATATGGGCAATGTGGTGTGTCGGCGTCTGAGGGTGGATCCCAAGAAGATGTACCAGCATCCCCACATAGAGGCAAAGATTGAAAAAGAACACCGCCATGTCCGTCGACACCTTGGAACCAGCCGGAAAGGTGTGAAGGTCATGGGCGACGGCCTAAGAAAAAACAAGGACAAGATAAAGTCAGGATCAGGAAAGAACAAAGCAAGGAAGTACGCACAAGGACTCTCACCATGATCTTGTCAACATAGCCGGTGGTCTCCTGTGCCAGCTCGGGATTCGTACACGCCTTCTTGAGGTCCAGACGGTGGACCTTGAGAATGATAAGCGTAAGATGCATGCTGAGGTACATAAGGATGTCGGGCGTGTTGACTGGAGGGTTGTAGTCGAGCGCATAAGCAACAAGACCGGCGCCAAGGTCGCGCGTAGTGATCAAGTCCTTTGCGGACGGAACATGCGGTGCTGTGGGAAGCAGTTTTGCGATGAGAGTCCAAGTTTTGGGAGCCATAATAGAAAAAAGGCAGAAATGAAAGGTCTGGGGACAAGTCCCAGGACCTTTTATAGTGGAACAAAGCTAGGCAAAAGAGGGCCCATCGAGCGACAGAAACCAAAAGGGGACTTTGTCACGACGACCTAATACCCAGGATAAAGGTTTTGAGCCACCAAGGACTATGTCGCGAACAACATTTCATAAGTCAAGGGGAGATGATACGCAGGGCACTATTCCAGTACTGAAAATGGGGAATTTTGCGATTCCTGAATAATTCAAAGACCTTAGGAACCTCCAGTCAAGTACCTAGGATAAAGCACGCAGGAGTTACTGCCTTGACACGGGCAAGCCTCCAGGACAAGGTCCAGACGCCTAAACAAGTCCATTAAGACAGGCGCAATCGAAACCTTCGATCACCTTCATCCAAATATCCTTATCCGCGCATTGGATCTCTTTCAAGATTCCGTACCTTTGCGTGTACCTTGTACTACAGACTATGTGTTATAATCATTTGCACCCAAGGAGGGTCCAAATGTCTCCAAGCGGTTCAGTCAGAGCAACCCAAGACCTGCACACATCGACCCAAAGACCTGAAAGGTCCCGAAATAGTTCAAGGACGTCATAACTCTTCTGAGGGAATAACCTTCAGAGTTGTCAAGAACTCCGAACCGACACCTTCCGCTATGCCGATTGATCATGATCCACAATCAAGAACCACCCTGAAAGAAGGGTGTATTACCACTTTAAGAAAGCACTCCCCTGTGGCGTTTGCGCTCAAAAGAATGTTTTTGATGCTCTCAACTCGACCTATCCACAAGAAAGCAGGTGTCCGTAAGACCTTGCATCATAAAGATCTTAGATATTTAAGGATTGAAGTCCTTATTGGATCTTGATCTCCTGGGCCCAAGGATTGTACCATACCGCCAAGGTGGCGTATATGGCTAAAGGACCAAGCGCTCCATACGCAGTTGTTTTGACCAGGAATAGCTAATGAGAATCCAGTGCTTGTATGACTCAAAAGTCCGATGTATCCGATCCTAGAATAGATGCTTACTCAGTAGGAGACTACCAATAGTATAAAAGGGCCCAAAGGACCCATATTTTGGGAGCTTAGATTCCCCCAATAGTCGCTAGTCAGACGCAGCCATTGTAGTGAATCTATTTTGAGTTTTGACTCATTTCTGCAAAGTACCCAAAGACCTCAAAGACCTTTCTAAATTTAAAGACATCAGGTGTTGTCAAGCTCCTTGAAAGACTCAAAAGAACTTTATTCTGACATACCAAGTCAAGTACCAACAAATCTACTTGATGTTAGAACCTTGTATTCGCAAGAAGGCCAGTTTGCAAGTGGTTTTGCCCTGCACTCACGCTCTTTTGTAAAGTACTTTTCTTTGAGGAACAAGTTGAGTTTGAACGAGTGTTGTTAATGTCTGAGACACCTTTCAGAACCTTTAGTCCCGGTGCAAGACACTAGAAGTTTGGTTTAAATGCAAGAAGGAGTCCTTATCGTTAGCAGTCCAGTGGCGTAAAACCTGCCGTAGCGGCCTGACGATTCCAAGACAAAGTTCTTGTACATCAGAGCACTTGATAAGTAGAAGCTACATTGCCTCGCGCTGTTTAAGGTCTTCATACGTCAAGAGGTTTGGCCTATGACTTCAAGGTTTTCTTGTGTCATTTCGATCAGAATCCCTACACCCTCAAAAACAACTTGTAGTTTAACTACACCGTTCGGAATACATCTCTATTTCTCCATTACCCAAAAGCACCTTATTCTTCTAAATCTTTGTACACCCCAGCTCTTCTTACAAGAAGTATTAGTTGTGATAAGGATTGATAGTGTGGTTAGACGATAGCTTCCTTTCAGAGGTCTATTCCAAACTTGCACATCAGCGTATCATTCCCAGACGGATGGACAGATGGAACACATCAAACAGGAACTGGAACAGTACCTCCACGTCTTCACCAATCACCAATAGAACGACTGAGCATCCTGGCTATCCCAAGCTGAATTCTCTTACAACGACAAAGCCAGTTCGTCTACAAAGAAATCCCCCTTTCAACTGATGTATGGCATCAACTCCCTTTGAGGCACGGAACTCTGTACCGCCACTCGGAACGAGAGCGCGGACAAGTTTGTCACTCGCCTGGACAAGGCTTGGGAGGAAGCTCGCGCCGTCCTGGCGACCGCCGCCGCCACTATAAAGAGGTTTTACAACAAGAAACAACGACTGGACCCGGACTACAAGGTCGGGGACAAGGTATTTCTCGAGACTACCAATCTCAAAATCAATTGTCCCTCTATGAAACTCATCGATAAACGATATGGGCCTTTCAAAGTTCTGAAGAAGATCGGTAGTGCGTCGTACCGCATTCAACTCCCCTCCTTGTTCAAGATACATAATGTCTTCAACACGGTCTACACCCGACCCTACGTTGAGGGACTCCCTCACCAGACCTATACGCGACCCGACCCCGTCATCGTGGATGACAAAGAACAGTGGGAGGTCGAGAAGATTGTAGGGCACAAGAAGTTCCGGGGGCGAACCCAATACCTCCTCAAATGGAAAGGGTACCCCCTGGAGAAGAATACTTGGACGTACAAAGCGGATATTCAAGCGCCGGCCCTCCTCCGGGCTTACAAGAAGAGCGAAGGGATCGTAGCCGACGTCCTACCAGCAGGAAGTCAGTCCGAGGGGATATTGTCATGACTTGATTGCGCCACAGACGCCTAGCCAACCAAAGGCGGCGTCCACGCGAGCGGAAGCGACGTTATCACGCCCATCGTTGGGATCTATTCGACGGCCGTCCGTCGGTAGCACATGGTGGTGGAGCTCGACCGACGGGAAAGCGGGATCGGGCGAGATGGCGCAATGACTCGTGAAATGACTCGGAAATGAGTCAGAGGGGCGTCGAGAAATGTATAAAAGAGTCAGTAGTTAGTAGAGTAGTTCTTTAGAGAACTGTTGTCTTTCCCCCGGGATTCAATACACTACCTTTTACACCGCTCTCCAGTCGTTGTATTGTGCGCCCTCGCTATAGACAAATAGGCCCGACGCTGACAATTACTGAGGGCGTGATACCGGTCAACTCCAAAGATGGGCGGGTAATCCAACTTGTTAAACAACATGCATTGTGCTGCAAAGGGGCTATGTTTTGTGATTAGTAATTCTACTGAGCATGTCTGAAATCAGCACGTTGACCTGGCGATGAAGTGTGCGCCTTGTTGCTAAGAAAGAGCTCGGTTGGCCTGTGAAAAGTATATTATATAAAACATCAAAACTATGGTGTCAGAGCTGTGACTATATAGAAGAGAATTGCGGCTGTGTGGAAGAGATATGTTATTTCCAATGATACCCGGTGTGGTCTGTCTGTCCGATCAATCCACAATTACTCGGTCTAATTTTTGTGGAGGGCCATTGCCACTTCTTCCTGTACTACAATGATGTCGGAGCAGCTTTTTGCATTTGCCTTAGCTGCTCAGCCTGATTGCCGGACATTGCGTCCAGTGCAAACGTCCTCACCAAAAGTAGCAACTCTGAAAAGTTGTGAACGACGAGCTGATTGGGTGTATGCTTCCTCAACACTATCATCGGATCGTCTGCTCATCTCTTGCAGTGCAAATGACCTGGGACGGCTGATAGCAAATAAGGAGATGAAGAAAAAGTACGATGCTTCGCAATATTCTCTGAAGACATCCGGATCCACAAGTCCTTTGTCATTGATGCCCACATCGGAACTCAATCCAGCACTGGAGCCCGACGCTCAGCCAAAAGTGCCCGATCCCAAAGAAGACACCCCAGCTCCAGATGAGATTTGTCAACTGCGGAAGCTTGACCATCTTTTACTGTATGACTTTGTACTGACAAATATCTTGTAGGCCTTCGTAAACTACCTTCATGTCAACGACCTCAATGTGTACAATGTGAAGCCCAACTTTGCTTGTTGCGACCTCATTTCCGCAGCAGAAAAGAGATTCAACAAGTCGTTAAGCGTTAATGATCCTGCTCTCAACGGCGTCATGCTCTTTGATGCTCCAGGAACGTACCTTTTCTTTAACAATGAGAAATTTGTCTTCACTATTCAGATAACGTGGGTCATTTATGAATAATCATTGACATACTCATTAAGTTCAGTTTGATGGACAAATTGAATGATAGTGTTCACAAAAACCTCAGTAACCTTCAAGATTAGTGAGTAGCTCGAGTTGGGTCCGGGTCACTTCACTGCTATCCTACCCAATTCTGGTGGCATACCCGCCCAGTCGGGTCAGGTGACGGGTACTCGCCTTACTCCTCGCGGGTTCCAAGCGGGTAGCGGGTTATCCGTTACCCGCCCTTTTTTGTCTTTAAAACAGCGTCCAGACGGCGTAGATTTGTTGTTATATCGTTTGCTACATGATTGGGGAGTTTGTGCCTGCAGATCCACTAACCTTATATGGTTAGCCAATTTGCAAGCACTAAATGTCCCAGTGTTATGGCAAGCCATGAGAATTCAGAATAATACAACCTTCACAATCTATATTCATAGAATAGTATTGGTACTTAGATGGTATTTGAAAATATGTATAGGATGGTGTGCCATTATGCGATCAAAATTGGGTAAGCGAGTGGGTCACGGGTGCTCGGTCTGTGATCTGACCCGTACCCAACTGGCACCCGTATCCCAACCCAACGCGGGTAATCCGGACCCGTGCTTTTCACTATCTAAAATTAGACGCACATATGCGGTATTATAGCTGATGCCAATGGAGTACGTGAACGCTAGTCTATTTGTGACACATCTCATGTATTATAGGCTGTTTGTCATAGTGCAGGGGAAACGAAGAACAATGTGAAGCCCCAAGGGGTGATGTGTGGACTCTACATTAGGTGTATGTGCATCTGTTTATGCACCATAGCGGACAAAGCAAGCCAAAAAGTATAGTTATTATTATCTCGCCTTCATGGCTGAATTTTTTTACAGGCAAAATGAGCTTATCAAAAGGGATATTTCCAATATTTTTAACATATATATGAGGCGTATGAAAAGCCTTATTCCTGGATGGACAATTGAAATCCGCAACTTTGCTAAAACGTAAGTTGATCAATTTTTGTGCACTCATTCTAATTTTTTCGCAAATTGTGAATTCCAAGTTTTGCCAACTTGTTCTAAGAGCTGGAAAAAGAGACGGACATTCTCGAAGGTACAAGTCTCAACTTTCTAACAGCTACTCGTGATGGCTTCCAGAATTTTTTCCATTCCCACCATGATTATTAAGGACCTCCACGAGTCAATACTTGAGTATACTCTTGACCCGTGACATGAGTACTCATGCTTCAAAACCAATACTCATGACTCTTCTTTGACTTGACTCATACGGGTACGGATCAAGACGAGTACGAGTTTAATGAGTCAATACTCACGGATACTCTTGCTTTTCAAGTATATATTATTCTATTTATATAATGAATGACTATTATATAGAAGTTATTGATCAAATATTTATAGAGGATTCATAAAACATTCATTTAATCAAGGAATATATGATGATACACCTATTATGAAAATTCATGTCTCCAAAACTCATACTCGCGACCCATCTTTGACTTGACTCTTCTTGATCCGCGGATCAGAACGAGTCATACCCATGAGTATTATGACGAGTCAAGTATGCGAGTATACTCTTAACTCTTAATATTCATGGAGGTCCTTAGTGATTATTGCCCCGTTGCATATGGAATGTGGTAGGTTGGACCGCGAACTCTAAAATCGATGAGAAAAATGCAGCATATACAGAAATACAGCCATACTTATGATTCAAGCACCGACCACGCACATATTCCTAGTGAGCAGTTCATAAATGCCGACTACTCAGTTGGCGTTAACTTTAAAAAGTACGCACTCTCTGCTCTCCTCTATATGAACTAATATTTATTTAACATCAAAGTGTGGTGCTTCCTTTGTGGAGATTGCCTAGGCTGAAAATGTTAATTCACATGCCACATTGGCCATTGATAAGCCACCCAACTTTACCTGCTGGAGTACATCAATCCAGCTTTCAACCTGCCCCCCGTCAAAGCGATTAAAACAGAGGCCGTTAGATGCCGCTCAGCTTCTCACTGCTACTGAGGCTCTCCGTTACTCCACATTGAAGCAATGATATAGCCTACCCTTCATCGACACCAGCAATTCCAAGGTCGTTGCTTCTTCGCTCCTCAATGGCCTCGTTCTTCCGCACTGGCTTGAACCAGCCAACCTTCTACTTCAAGGACAAGCCGCCGCCTTTGTTAAAAACGGGAAACCAACAACAGTCACCTCACGTAAACCTAACTCTGTTCACAGCAAACAGAGTAACATGTCCATCGCCAAACGGAAACAGACGCACCAAAGTGCCAGGAGCCATCTATGAGAGATTATCCAACTCATGGGTCATTGTTAAGACTGTGCCCCAGACCAAGTCAATCGGATGTCCGAAACCGGATTTCTCGGTAAGCACAGCACAAGCGGTGCTCCGAGCCTGTGAAAGAATAAGCGTAGAAGTGTTTGAAAGAAAGGAAAGGTAAAAGGTTTACCTATTCTGTATTGACACGTGTTTCCACACCTGCAACCCTATGGATCTTCGTCAAGCGGTAGTCCGGCTATCCTTTGGTTGTGGTGAGAGTTGCAGGGGGCCCAGTCTTGAGAATTGTCGGTGGTCCGGAATCAGGGCTGCCTGCGTTCAGCAGGTTGGTCCCTTGAATTGAGCCTTGAATCTGGGGGTCCGCCAAGGAAGAGCAAACCCAGAGGAAAGAGACAAGTGATGAGCTCAGAGGTCCGTAAGGACAACGCAAGTTGAAGAATGTAAGTCTTTACCAACGAGCGAAGTTCCGCAAGTTGAGTTTAGACAAGAAGAAGAAATGAAGATTAGACTGGAGTGTCTAAGTTGATATTTGAACTGAGGAAACATAGATAAAGTACAAGCGCTTAAATACTGGACTGAGTAGGTAGATGCATAAAGAGATAAGTAAGATCACAAGCGAAGGTTCACATGTATTGGGCAAAGGACAGCATGATTTGAGTCAAGGGTATGGCAAGTTTGGCTGTAGAGATGCTGAGTAAAGGATCAGGTGCGGAGGTCCGAGCGGCTCGGCTGGACTTGGCAAGACTTGGCGAGGATGGATGATTAATGGGGTCACAAGGAGACACGTGATTGGCTGAGTAAGTCGGAGATCCGGTCCGATCCTGTGTCATGACGCATGGATATGACAGTCATCTTGACCAGGATTTTGATGACCATGGGACCATTGCTTGTGTCCTGACGCATGGCACTATCGCAGTCAAAGCATGCCATTCACTACGCCAAGCGACATCTGACAAAACTCATGTCTTATGCTGTAGACTGATAGGTGGCTACTTCCACATATACTCCCGTCTCATCAACTTGCCGCGTACGCCCATTTTCATCTGTTTTGTCTCTTTACCGCTAATCGCTGTGCCAGTTGCATCTACTCCCCACGACGCGTGAGACAAAAACAAATTTGCTGTCATCGTGGTTGATACGAAGAAAGACGAGGTTATACAACCCATGAAAGAATACAACGATTTCCTCACAAGCGTAGAAAATTAGGATGCGGCATACGTGAACTAGTTTTCACTTATGCATTTATATCACCCACAATTTGTAAGCTCAGTCCTTGTTTCTCCTTATCTCATATTTGATGTCTTGATAGCATTGGGGACGTCATTATCACATCTGTTTTCTTTCTTTTACTACGCTAAACGTTAACGTTGAGAATGACCTTATTTCAGAATACGTCCATTACTCTCATGTCTCCGCTTTTACTTTTGCTCATCCACTCCTTCTCATGCTTCAATATATCGATACCCTCAACGCACATCACGCTTCATGGCCTGCATGATTTAAGGATCCAAACGGCAATGTCATTCTCTCATGGTTCACCGCTCACTTCATTAACTGCTGATGTGCACATTATTTTAGAGACGTAGAATCACACCTAACAAACAATACAACTCTTAATACTCTGAATAAGAGTAACGTTTCTGCGAGTTTTGGAATATTGGGTTTTACAATAGAAAATTAAGCTTGATTCATTACAACACTACACTTGAAAACAAGGTTCTTGCATAATAGAAACGTAAGTGTGCACAAAGTGCGAGTTTGAAAGGGATGGTAGGAATTTTGACCAATTGACAAATTGTTTGATTTTTAGGGAACAATACACAAGCCTCTGAACTTAAACTATGTGCCTTTCACAATTCTCGCACTAAAGGGATTGTATCAAGAACACAATAATTTATTGCCATACTTAGTATATTTCTTGTAATCTTGGTATAAGCTTATTCTTTGAATTTTAGTGTTTGCGTGGGTTTTAAACTAAATTGTGCTTGTATTGCACTTGAACTTGCAAGAGATTATGCTGGTTAACGTTTTTTGCAACTGAACAGTCCTCTCTAGGGAAAAGTTGGCTCAAACTGCAAAGTCTCTGTAGTGTCTCTAGAGAGATATTATGCTCAGAAATACCGCCTCTAGTACGTTAAATTTAATGAATTTTATTCTTTAATTAAGTTTACTTTTGTTCTAAACCCTTACTCTTAATGCATTAGGTTTATTTTTTAATTTTTAGGTTTGACTCGAATTTGAGTTTCTTTGAGTGCATGCAAATCAGATTCGATTTTGTACAGAGTTAAACTACAATAGAGCTTTGTGGGCTCATGGCTGCAGATCACTAAACTAAACTACTATACTGTATCAACATTTCTTTTATACAAACTGGTCTCTATTGTACATTAATCTTAACTTACTAACTAGTAACCACTTGATTTTCACACTGTAGACACCAGTCTAGACGCTTCCATTTTCTTATTATGCCAGTTTATTCATGACAAACCCTCTAGAGTTAATTCACGTTGACAAATGCCAAGCTTAGATTGCAACATTCTTGCGTGCTTTCAGTTGAATCTTTCACATGAGGTTCATCTTTTCTTAGCTTTTGATTGTTCTTGGTGCTTCTGTACGATTCGAACTCTTCAGATTGCGTCATCAATTTAGTCTCAATTATTTGATTGAGTCTAGAGTTTTATTTTGTTTAAAAATTCACTTTAAGATTCATAATAGATTGTTGATTTATTGTTCGCAATCTGTCTTCTTGTTTCAATCTTTACTGATTTCAAATTAGATTTAATCATCTGAAATTTGAAAAAATCTTAGTTTCTTGATTCTCAACACTTTTGGCATACTGTGCATTATTTATGAAGAACACCTGATCATTTTTATCTTTATTGACTTTTTAAAGAGCTCGGCTGTCAGTTAATTTTGTGCTATCGTGAGTTCTAGATTCAAAATTTCAAGGAGATAGTTGTATCTTGTGATAGCATTACTGAGTTTTCATCCCCATTTATGCTGACTTAGACTAGTCTGTAGCGTAACCCCATTCTACTCATTGTTAGGAAGTGAGCTAATCGAGCTCTAATCTTTTATGAACAATATTGACAAAGTCAAGTCCAAATTATTTGAAACTCGAGTTCGTTTCTTAAACGAGTCCTCTTTAAGAATGTGTATATGATGTTAATTTAATAAATCAAGTGGACACTTTGAATGATGATATTTGAAGATAAATTTCTTCTGGAGGCTTATTCTTGCCCTAATAAGATCTTCGTATTGTCACTAGCAATCTTACGATCTTTCGTCAGATGTATGGTGCATTTTGAACTTGAGTTTTTTTAAACATTGCAAAATTCTCAGTTTTTAGGCTCAGGCGCGCATAAAGCGTGTCATCTCCCTTTAACTTTTGATATGTTATCTGCAACATCCAGATCTTCATCTTGAACCATGATTCATTTCACTTATTTTTCTGGTTCTTTCTTTGGGTTTTGTCTGCACGGATGCAATCCCAACTTTAGTTGACGCAAATAAAGTGCTCGCTGGATCTTCATGTTATCTTCACAACTTGGTTAAATAATCAGTGGTTTCTGGTCAATTTTTCCCAGCACCTGCTAATTATTTCATTCTCAAAATTCTTTTACACCTCTCATAATGCCTTCTCTTATTTTTAAGAAATCGTGGACCAAAATCGTCAACTTTATCTCTAATGAGCCTCCCGAGACCGTCTCTCAATTACTTGAATAACGCGTCGCTGATGGCAAATCGCTCTTCATCTTTATTAAATATTGGAATTTGCTTGCTACAAGTTTGATTCCCGTTGTTTTAACACTTTACAACAGCCTCTATCTGTTAGTCCTTAAGTCGATCAAGTACATGAATTATATTAAAGCTTTCGCCAAAGATAAGGCCAAGGCCGCATTTTTGGACATGATCATCATCAAGGTTACGAATGAAAGAAATTATCAGATTTTGTTAATTTGTTTTGTGTATGCAACATCTGTAAATCAAAACTTCATTGATCTCCATTAGGAAAGTGGACCCTGCACTCGTCAACTCATACAGTCGCTACCGTCCTTTCACTTCTTCTTGTACAGATTTGATTTTTGTTATATAAAATCCAAAAGTCTCGTATTTATATTCTGAAAGTTTCTTAAAAACCGTGACCCTTTTTGTTCATATCTAAAATTTTCAGTGTTCGGACCGTTCGTCCGCTCACGCTTCCGTTCAACAACTATAAGTTTGAATTTTTGGAATTGTTGCATTTCTTGCGCTACAAAAGCACTGATGTGTGGGTATGTAGTGTTTTATAATTCGTTTATGTAGACCGTTCAAAAGTAAGCGTTTTTGGACTACTTTGTTTTGGTCTTGTTACCTCGTATCGTTACTCGTACTCCCTTGCTTCTTTCAGCAGATTGCGTATCGTTCTCAGCATGGTTCTGTTGGTCCTGAACATTGTACGTCAGTTTTTTTGTTACTAAATGCACGATGTCGAGCGTCGCTTATCAGGTTTTTATTGTGTTGTAATGCCCCCCGTCGCGCATCATGATTACGGCGAAAGGGTGTGCCATGCAGTATTGGTGTAGGTCTCTTCCATCAAGGACAAATTGTTTGAATATAGTGAACTCAAGCTTGAATCGTGGCTGTCCGTTGGCTCTTTCCTCTCGACTCCTAGTCGTCATCTTCCACGTGTTTCCGATGTGGCGGTCGAGTATACCCTCGTCTGGAAATGGGCGCCCGAGCACATTCCTTCCGTTTCCTCTTCCGAAGTCGATCTTCATGCACAACCTGTCTCCTACTGAGCGTATATGCGTCAACTCGTCTCTGAATGCGCCCTCTCTCAGTTTCCTTGTTATCGTCCACCCTCGCTGTTTATACTTCTCTGCAACCTCCTGTGTCCTCGTCGCGTCGTTATGCACTAGCTTGGTGAAGATCCCGGTGCTGAGACGCAAAATCATATTTGGGTAGAAGCACATTGCGTAGTTTGATGTGACTATGTTCATCATGATAGCTATGTGCATTCTTAAACAAACGGTCGGATGGAAGTTTGGATCGCACTCACTTGAATGAAAGCCGAGTATGGTTGTCATTGGTGTTAAAGATCTTCACGAGTGATTAGAAGTAGAGGATATCCTTGATCCGAACCTTGACTTTGATTCAAAGTTTAAATCATTAACATGTCAATGATCCGAACCTAAGGATCATTGTAAGAATTAAGGTTCATTCACTGAAAGTAAAAATCATTGAAGGATCATTGTTGAATCATTAACTTTATGCAAATACAAGTACAGAAAAGCTTCCACAGTACTTAAATAACTTTCAATGGTATATATTGATGATTATGCATGCATATTTTATAAAACATCAGACATTTATCACTCAAACATAGAAGGATCATTCAATCATCCTTGATTCGAACTGCTCAATGATCCGAACTCAAGGATCATTGAAAGGATCAAGGTTTATTGAATTTTAAAGAGGATATTTTCTTTGAGGATCAAGGTTCAGATCATTGAATAACTCGTGGGGATCTCTAAAATTTGGCGTTCCGCGTGTGAAAGTCAGTTTGATCTTCGCATATGTGATTGGGTGTACAAAAGTCATTATGGAGTGTATGTCGTTTGGATGGTGAGGGTGTGGGCGCCCTGTTCCTTGCGTCGCGAGGCCGTCAGCATCTGGTTGATCCACCATGTTTGCGCATCCGCTATAGTAACCAGCGTAACGTCGGGACCGCCATGAGATGTGACGTTGCAGAAAAAGTTCATGTCGTGCAGGACGGTAAACATGGGTAGCCATTTGTCCCATATGTTGTACAAGTCCAAGTCCGCGTCGTTGAATTGTTGACGTGTAATGAACCCAAGTGCGGCAGAGCCTGACACGATCCAGCTGTTGTTTGTGAACACTTCAAGGAATTGTCCCATCCCGATAAAGTCTAAAAGGGGAATCCACTGCCATAAAGTATCTTTGAGTTTGTATTCTTTGTCCATGAAGGCTCTAACGTGCGACCTAAAAGCACGGTTTGTGCGCCCCAGATTGAGTAGATCTAACTCGTCCATGAAGATGAATAAGCGTGCCCGCAGAGCTTCGCTCTCGCTTCCTCATACATCAGCTTCCATAAGTATATCGACTCAGTTGTCCTCTCACCTCATAGTCGCTGTTATGGATGTCATGCTTGTGCGGTGTTTGACGCTTGTTTGACTCAATCGTAGTAGATACACTTCGGTAATCTAAATCTCTAAAATTGTATTCTCTTCCCACGGCGTATCTCCTTCCTCTTGTTCTATCATCCTCTTTTTCTAACTCATATCTCATCTGTCATGACGGTTGTCAATACTCCTAATTCTAAGCTCTTGTCCTCTTTGAAGTTGTGGTCTACAACCCGTCACAATGCCTTGTCTATTCGCAATCTTCTTCGCGAGGCCAACATCCTCATCGGTGACCAGTTGGCAAAGTTGTTTTTTGATAAAACCTTGGTTGTCGGTGTTACTTTGTGCCTGTACGCCCATACTCAATTTGCCGGGCGTGTTATTACTCTCTTCGAAGAGATGGGGTATACAGTCGACCGTTTGGTATTGCTTCGCGACCAGATGGTCTGCCTTGTCGCTTTCCACGGCTTTCCTGCTCGTCTGGAGCGTATTGTTGCGCGAAATTCGCAAGAAAATGTCACTGCAGTGATGCATGATGCTCGTGGTTATGTCGTCTCTGTGCATTTCTCTCCTGGACGTTCCGCAGATGCTTTGCTCTCGTCTCCGTCGAGCCAATGCTTAAAGGTTCACACCGATGAGGTTAGGCTAAAACGAGCCTAAGGGCCTATAAATTACGCGGATTGTGACTGGCTATGTACTATGTCAAACTAATACAAGTACATACAAGAAACTAGATATATTTACAGGGAGTGGAGGGTGGGGAAGCAGAAACAAAGGCAGAGCAAGCTAAACTGAGCACAGAAGCAAAATTGAGCTTGTAGCCTATGAAGAGTGGACTGGGGACACACCTGTGCACAGAATCCCAAGTGCGACGCTATCAGGAAACGTGGGAGCAGGCAGAGATTGGACACTGTGCACAAGATAAGGCATCAACTCAAAATCAAGTTGGATAAGCATACCAGTGACAATGGACAGCAGTGAAAGATTGAGTTAGATCTAGCTGTAGCAGACAGCAGGGAGAGCTAGAGACTGTCCAAAGCGTACACTGGTAAAAGAAGCATCAGTTCCTGTGAGCAGAACTGGAGGGACACTGTGTGCAAACCTTGCAGAGCCAAAATGCAAAGATGAAGGCAGGAAGCAAGCTGCAGCACAGTGGGGATCAAACTCGCAACTCTGGGGCGCCCTAGACCTAGCATCAGCTGACAAACAGCACTGGGCCTAGGCTAGATGATGACAGATTGATCCTGGGAAAGTGCAAAGTTATTCCATGTCACATGGCTGAGATATGGGTAACTTAACACATGGCATCAGAAGTGATCTTCTGGAAATGATTGACAGATGCTGTCATGATTGACAGCTCCTGTGATCGGAGATAGCATCCCTAAGTAGGGGAGATAGCCTTGAGGCTAGTAGGTCAAGAAAGGAAGTCAGTAGCAAGAGGCTACATCTCCAAAAATGGAAATTACTCGCAAATGCATTTGAGCTCATTTGGAAAAAAGTTGATATCACACATGGGCATGATGACGTGACATGTCCAAACTCATAGGATAAGTCCGGGACATCATGAGGGACATGAGAGTGCAATGAGCAACATGGTAGCTATGACCGATGTCTTGTGATTTGCGATTTACTGCCAAATGATTTTGAGCTCATTTGGATAAAATTGAGATACCACAATGAGAACACTGCTGCTCATTGTCAGACTGTACTGAGTGAGCTCAGACAGTATGAGAAAGTGTGTGAGAGGTGCAGAGCCCTCTGAAAACGCTCTCTACCCTTGGAATCCGCTTTTACTTCGATAAGTCGCGCATGTCTCTATCGATGCTGGATTGACTCGTTTTTCAGCTATGGATATGAATTTCATATCCGACACTTTTGTTATGGCGCTGTATCCGTACACCACGTTTGAATGTCGCATCAACCTTCTTTTGCATCATTCCCTTCCCGCGTTCGTCTTGAAACGTGTGTCTACTGCCTATCCTCAGTACCAGACCGTGCACTCTGTACGCAATGTTGCGGCGTTGCTTTCGGAGGGTGAATTCCTTGCGCCTTTGCGCCATTTTGGAGATGAATATTGCCGGTTGATTCACCTCGCGTCCAACCAGGAGAGTCGTCAGTTTCCGGGATCAAATTCATGGAATTTTTCACCTGTTTTTACTGCTCGTGCCTTGTCAAGACACTGTCATGTCTACCGAGTCTGGGGAGATCTATTCACCGATGGTGTCATTTCCTATCATTGCTTCTCTGTTCGTATGGACGAGTTGCTGTCTCGCAAAAGCCCTGCTGTAACTATGCGTCATTTTCTGTAAGTTGTCTGTCTGTATTGTTTTTGTGCCTTCTTGATTTACTGTTTTCAAGCGGATTTCCTGTGTTTAGAGGGCATCTCCTTTTGCTGTCCGCCACGCTTGTCAAGGACGGCTCCACTCTTATGATCAACCTCCTGTCGCGCAGTTTTTCACCTGATACATCCGATACTGCCATCAAGTCTGGAATGGTATTGGTTTGGGATCTCATTGCGACGCAGTTCAACCGCGTGTTGTTCAGGTTCTGAATTTGGCCGGTGGCCCTATTGATTTGAATGGGACGGACTCTGGAGCCACGTCCTCCAGCGATACCGCGACTTCTCGGACGTTGTCTAATTTGGAAGAGGATTCTGGATTGGACGACTCGGATGTCTCTGGCGGAGACGATCATGAAGATTATGTTCCTTCTAGCAGTGATCTTCGTAGTGGCAATTCAGGTTCCAGCGTCAGCGAAGACGGTGATGTCTTGGTTCTTGACATATCTTCTGATGCAAGTGGGGAGCTTGGCTGTAACGAGCAGATGGATCATGGGGTCGTAGACATTTCCAATAGCAAATACGTGGCGCAAAGAGAACCTTTATCCGACTTTCGGTACATACTTTTCACATCACGTCAAATGTATCATGCTGTCGTTATTTGACTTGCGGGTATATGATATTGGCGTCACAACATATGTATCATGGGGTCGTAGATTGGTCGTAGAGTTTTCTGACATTGACTAGGTACCAGTAGGACAAAGGGTGGTTTTTGATTTGACCTTCGATATATGATATACGCGTTCTGAATTAGAGCAATTATTTATCTATCTGGATATGTGTTGTGTTTCAAGGCAGATCTCTGGTGGGACAACGTGTATTTGTATCATTCTAGCTTCTGACTTACGCATATAGACTCTATCCACTTGAGCCGCGACTCCACTTTCTCGTCCTTTCATCTTAAGTTTGTATCGGTACCTTTCAGTTCGTGTCAGAACTTTCTGATGGTAATAAGGTTTTAAAGTTGGAATCGCATTAGACCCATTTGGTAAGTTACGCCTACTGTCTCATTCTGTTATCATTGTCTTGTATCTTCATGCGGCGCATACTGCGCGTCGTATCATTCATCATTTCCACGCTGTGCACATTCCATTTCTTTGAGAATCGGCTCTGGATTTAGGCCCGTTTGCGCTTGGCGTTAGCAGCCTGAGTAATCTTAACGATTTACTTGCACGTGTCAAAACTTGTCGACTTACCTGAGTTACAGTCCCATCGAGGAAAGAAACTGCCCGTAATACCGCGATCAGTTTGTAGTCGTTGTTTTTGACCGTGACGGCGGAGAATGACATGTGTACTTCTACGATATCACTGATCTCGAATTTGAATGGCGGTATTGTCTTGAATCTGATTACATGGCCGCAATCAGTGTCATTGTAGTACGATGTCTGTGGACTCACTGATGGTTGGCTCAGTGCGTTTGATCTGCCAATAGTCCACTGTATTGTCCGTCGTGTGGCAGACGTTGGTATCTATCATTTGCGTGAGTATGTTTTGAGGGTCAACTTCCGCCTTGAACACGGCCTCTTGCAACCCAACGGCTTGATCACGACGAGTGAAGTAACGGTTAGAGATGTCGATTGTCTCGTGGCCTTGGTAGGTGTCCATGAACTTGATGGGTCCGAGGCGATTGCTCCCAATTTCTCGGGCAAACAGCGCGTATATGTCTGCCACGGCTTCAGTTGCCTCGGTGAACGTCATAGTTCTCTAGCCGATGAGGGACACGCTCTGTCGCAGGTATATAGCTTTCTGCTTGCTATGACAATGTCAGTCAAAGAATAGCGTCGACTAAAGGTATGATCGTACCCTGTTGGTGCTTTTGCTGGGGGGAGTTGGCATTTTGCCAGAGCGACGTGTACCACAAAGTATACCTCTTCCTCTTCTTTGTTAAAGAGGCGGTATTCACCTTAGTTGGAAAGGTGTATGACCTTGAACCGCGATTCCGTTGCGCTCAGCACCTGCGTATGTTGTTTAGCGGTCTGATAACCAATCTGTACCGTGACTTAACGTCGCTTACTTGCTCTAAGTATATACCGTCTGGATTGTCTTTACAACGTTGAACGCTGTTCTCCGCAATCAGTTTCGCTGTATTATTGTCAGATCTCGACTATAGGCAGAACTCGCGGGATCAGTGCTCACACGCTAGTTTGACGTCAAAGAAACTGTCCATGGCTTCCAAATGGTGTCACTTTTTGCGCTTGGTTTCCGTTATACCTTTATATTTGAGTTTCCTGAGTCGTGGCCTATGTATATTTGGGGATAGGTTTGTTCTGGAAGATCTCTGCATGTCGCACCAATGCCTTGGATGTATGCCGTGCAAAAGTGCCATTGCGGCATGCGTCTATTGCATATTCTGTGCGACTACTTTTCAGCCTTCCTGTTTTGGGTCCGGCCCTTGTCGTTATATGATAATAATATGAATAATTTATGTCCAAGATTGATATAAGTGGCTGGTCTCGCATTGGTTTTTTGTCGTCTTGGCTTCTTGTCCGGACACTCCAGTATCTGCTCCTCCTCAATTTGGCTCTTCACCCTGATCCTTCACTTGATATGTGCGCTAAACCGTATGTGTCGACATGTGTTCGTCTTGTGCGGGACTCATTTCTAGATGATAGTATCTCAAAGCCGTACGTCAGCGATGAGAATGATCGGTATAGCTCTTTCCTCATTAGTTTTTGATGTGTGGCGAATGATTCGCAACGCAGTGACCTCCCGAGTGCCGGAACTTTGGCATCCGGTGCTAAACCAAAGAAGACCCAGAAACGGTATGTCCTTGATTGGCTCTTCATGTTTGACGATGCTTACTTTATCTTCTTGTGAAGCCCTCGAGAGTCCACATCGCCTCCCAAGACCGCCGCTCAGCCTAAGAAAAAGGCCAAGGAAGCTAATGCCGTACCGACCGAGTCTGCAAATATTACCCTCTTCGGTGGTTTACGCTCATTTGTTTTCAGTCAGAACTTACGCCCAGATTGAGGAGGCCCAGATACGCGCTTTGCAGACCAAATTGGAGCTCAGCAAACGACGGTCGCGACACTCTTCCGGTCCTGTCAAGAAGGAGATGTGCGTCAGCTTCTTATATTTCGTTAGTCCTTTTTGTTACTCATGTCTTGATAGCGACCAGTAGCTGTGGATATGAGGCTCATGGCCTAGCAATTGATGGGGTCCCATTCAGCCTCAAAACACATCAATTGCTAGGATTGGGCAATTGCTAGGAATATGAGCCTCATGGTTCAGGGTCCTAACTTGATATATTGCTATTAGGTTAGTTGGGCTAGGTAAGGGTTAGGTTAGAGGTTAGAGGTAAGGGTGTCTCGGTGTCTCGGTGGAAGAAAACGGTATTTATATTCAGTAAAAAAGATTCAGCAATGAATTATCACTTTTTAATACTTAGGGCTTGTCCCTAAGTATGTCTAATTCATTGTGTTTATTGTCACAAATACTTAGGGCATGACTGCCCTAAGTATGGAATATAGCAGCAGTACTTAGGGTTAGTGAAACTAAGCCTAAGTCTGTAATAATGAAAATTTATTGCTGATGTAGTCATAAAATGCAATCAAAGTTCACTATAAATAAGGCTTTCTGGCTGAGTGGTTATGCCCCCCAAACTCATTATTTTTAGTCAGAAGGTCAGTGGTTCAATCCCTGCTAATGACAACGATTAAAACTCAAGTTGCTAGAGCCTAGTAATTGCTAGGTTTGGAGGCTCAATTACCCTGGGCAATTGCTAGGGAAATGAGGCTCCAATCTACAGCTAGGACTCTGATAGCGCAATAGACTCTATGACGGAATCAGAGCAGTGAGTCGTCCTACTGCTTGTATCTGAAGTTTGTGCTGACTTTCTGTGTCCATAGGACGAAGCTGGCAATGTGTGTTATCATGTAGCTTATTGGCTTCATTGTTGACGTGTTCGATAGGGAAAGGTCGTTGAACGAGTCCGGTTCGACTAAGTCGCTTCAGCCGGCTTTCGAGGAAACACCGTACGTTATTGTTGCAGGTTGCGTAACATTGTGGCTCATCGTCTACTTTACAGGGTGGTCATTCAGCCGAAACGCGAAGATGATGTCTTTGACGAGTAAGTTTTCCTCCGAATCTACGTCGGTGTCTGATCTTCCAGCACAGTGGCGCTGCTGGTATACTCTGTACCCCTACACCTCGCAGCAAGAACAGAAACACTGGGAAGTATGTATTTATTCTCGGCTCTCTGTTTGACGAATGTATAATCTCATCAACAGGTCGGTCAAGAGCGCCGCGTCTGGAAAATAGGCATCTGAGGACAGGGGCCTCAGTGCAAAAGCCAAGTGTGTATATTTTTGTATTGTGTGGTCGCATTGTTCATTTCTGACCTAGGGGCAAGCGTAAGGCGGTGATCAAACCTCCCAAGGGCGTCATTGACATCAGGTAAGGACTATCTTCATCTTGGGTATTTGCGACTGATTCTCTATGGGGTTCGTAGTACCGACGAGGATGATAAACCTCCTACGTCTCCCGCTAAGAAGTCTTCCACTTCTGTAGCCTCCGCTGGTGACAATCGTGTTCAGGCGATTGCAAAGATGGATCAGTATCTGTCAGAGATGAGGTCGGTCCTAGTTATGCTCTGTTGACGTTGTCGTTGTAACAGTGTTTTAGTGATAGGTCCTGTTCGCTGCACGACCTCTCGGACGCGGAACTACACAAGGTCCTTCCGGACATGGATATCATGAAGTCCGTCTACGAAAGTCTGTCCTGGCCCGCCTGATACGTCTAGATTATCCATAATTGTTTCCTGTGACCTAATTGTTTGTCCTATGGTAGCTATGTTGAGCTTCACGCCATGCGGAACGACAGAGACTTTATATTGGTCGGCGTCGTCCCTGTCACGATGCAAAGTTATTATGATCTTGCCTCGCAGTATGCTAAGAAGTAAAGCTTCTGTTCGCTCAGTCCAGCGTCTGTCTGACCCTCTCCCGTAGTCGCGCAATTGAAGCATTTGCTTTTGTCGCTAGTGAGGTCGTCGTAAATCCTGCCCGCATTGACCCGCGCAATTATTTGAAAGTTGGTCCACCGGGAGGAGCTACTACGCAGTGAGCCTCATACCACGTCGAACGGCGTAGGCCTGCAGAACCAGTCCTCATGATTGCTCATGGCTTCGTCCACAGCTGCAACCTGTACAACATAGAGGACGATACAGGAAAGGCGACTAGGTCGATTGCTCTCTCTGTTACCAACGTCGAGCTGCATCGTATGACGGCCGCTCTTTTTGCGCTTTGGCAGTTTTCTCCTGGCGACGCTGGTCCTGTCGTTTATTTGCAGCTCTCTGAGACCGACAACGACACCATTCTTTATTTCAACTCGCGTAGTAAGGCTAGTTTGCAATTCAATACGTCGACCACGCCGCAGAAAGGCCTCGCCTTTCTGATGAAGAAGAAAGCAGCTGCTGCTGTTTCCTCCTCTCAGAAATCCTCGTCGTCGACCTCGGCTGTCGCTGGGCGGACCATTGCCGGCACTCAAGCGCCCCCGTTTTCTCAAGAAGGTGAATTGATATTTCCTTCCGCTTCAGCTGTTTCTTATTGTATTATTTGTAGTGCCCATTTATGATTCGCGTCTCGGTGAAGAGGAGTTCAAATTCGATAGCGAACACCACCAGTAGCTGTGGTATTTAGCCTGCCCTCCAGCTACAGCTAGAGAAAATTGTTTGATTTGCAGATAGCTGTAGCCGGCGCCCTAGCTACAGCTAGCGAGATCTACACATTGGTCATGGCCCGGACCGGGCATCCGTCATTATATAACCCAGCCCTTGCCCCGCTCTCAGTCCCAATCAAGTCTGCGGCGCATTCCTGTACCTCTCTCTGTTCAAATCGGGTCACGGCCGCCTTTCCTTGCCAAAAGGGTTGCGCCCGAAAAGGATCTTATTTGAATACAAGAGATCTATCATTTAATGCTACATGCCAGAGGCCTCGGCAGACACGGCATTCGACTCAACCGACGGCACGCTTGCGGGCTTACACTTTTGCTTGCCCGAGTGACCTACCAGCCATCTCCAAGAGAATTCCGCATGCACCTGGTCAAGCATTTTAGCCTGTTGACAAGCATAGGCCTTCCGCCCAAGTTGCTCCGCCGGTGATCCAAACTCCCTCTCTCCCCGAGTACGCCATTCAGCCGCCTCATACCTCAATGAGGCCAACGTGAATTCTTGCTCCGCTTCACCAAGGATCACCTCCTCGCGCCACCTTTCCTTCCTTGCAAACAACTTGCACCACTCCACCCGGACGGCTGATAATTGATGTGAGCCCTGGCGCAAGAAAAAAAAAGAACTCACTTTCTTGTAGATACTCGTCAGAGTCATCTGGAGCCCCCTGTGCCGTCCAGATCCACAACAGTTTGCGCCGTCCATTCCCCCTCTGCTCAGCCCCCGTATCATCAGCCTCATCACCCAAATAGACATCTACCGCCGCTGGCATGCTGGCAGTTGCCTTCCCCGAAATCTTTGCCAACTGCCGAGCCGCCTTTGCATTGTGATCCTGAACAAAGCGTAGAGCGACGTCCTCCTTGGCGAAAACCCGAAATTACCCGCACCCATCCTCCCCCACCAATTGTGCCAAACCTGTTCGGGCCGCTCGATATCGCCTTGCTAGCCCATCCATACGATTGCTCACGCTATCAATGAGAGTGCGCGCCTTTGTCGTCCTCGCTTGGCCGGTCAGATAAGTGTTCCGAAACATGATAAGATGGCGCTTAGCATGTAGGCGTACACGTAACAGCAGCAGCGCTTCAGAACACTGACCGCGACGAAGAGCTTCCTCCATATCAAACAGACATAGGCCGCAGATGACTGCACGGACTGCGCTATCCTGAACACGTCCGGCAACATCAGACGGAAGCCAGAGCTTGATATTCTCCGCAAGAAGAGGTTTGTCAGCCGCAGCTGCCGCCTCCTCGTCCTCGTCCACAAAAGAACGAGCCCCTGGCATATAGGTCGACTGCAAAGCCCGGAATCGCATCAAGCCCTTCATGAAACTTGTCCGCCTCTCTTTGAGTTTTTTCTCGCGCTCCACCTCGCCACCCAGCTTGATGCGAGACTTCTTGATGTCTTTAATACGACGCCTAATGCTTAGTTTAGATACCCACAGTACGAAAAAACACTCAATGCTTACTGTATATCCTCCAACCGCAATCCAATTCCCAAGAACACAACGGCACTGGACTTCTGAGACCTCGTAGTTGTGTCGCCATTCAGAGATATCGCCTCCGCCGCCGCCTCCTCCTTGAGTTGCTTCACTACTTCGGCTTTTGTAAGTGTACCTTAGGAGTATGGTGTTAGCTCCCCATCTGAACTCAAAAGAAAGAAGTACCCACTCGACTTGACGTGTGAAACGTAGGGATTCTTGGTGATTTTCCGCTCCTTGTCTAGCAGATCCTCCTCCGCGTGCCGTGCTATGAGTTTGTCTTGCCACTGCTTCTGGATTGCGGCGCTCAGGGTCTTTGTCGTCTCCCGGTAATTCTCAAGCTGGGCTACGCGTTCCTCCCGGGCGACTTCCAGACGACGCAGCACCAAAGCACCTTATCAAATTGTAAGCACACTTCAGACAAATCAAATCCAAATGACTCACCTAGGCCGACGTTCTTGACAAAATTGTGATTATTGACCGCGTCATTGAGCGTCTCGTATCGAGCATCTGCATGCATCTCCTTTATTGACGACGCTGACGGATTTGTTGCTGACCAAACTCGCTCCACGGCCTCGCCGTCCGTCATCCCAGCGCCCGTTCGGTATTGTAGTGAATTCTTCAGATGACATTCCTCTTCATGTACTGCGCCATGCCATACAGGGAGCGGCACGCGAATGATTGGGGGCAGATGCTCCGTTCCTAAGTCAGGCTTGAGAAGGGCGGGCATACCGGAGCGACGTGGGTGTAGATTGACCTTCCATTGACAACCTATATCATATGAGACAAGAATTTGCGCCAACTCTTCGCCTAGCACCGAAGCCCAGAACATGTAATCCATGTTAGCATATCTTTCAATGAAAATTAGGTTTGCGCTCTCGAAGAAAACCATTTGACTTACTGCTCGCCCTTCAAAAGATTGCCCAGTCCTAACGGGCGTACAATTTCATGCCGCGTGCAAATGCAACCCCCGACGCCCATTGCCCGAAGTCCCGCCGACGAGCGTGTTTCCTTCTGCATGAGGACGGCAAAAGCAATACATGTCAAAACCTTGAACTCAATCAGAACGCTGACCGCATGACAGACAAAAAAACATACATCTTCCTCTTTGACATACCGCTTCAAATGTTCGAAGTAGCTGTCATTTGGGACGAGGTTCCCGAGGGCGTCACCCAAAATCGGATACTTTTTGTACTTGCTCTTTTTGCGCAGTTTGTTTGCCATCCAAAAATTAGCGTCCAACCCAAGAAATAATTGATATTTGAACCTGATTCAATAACAGTTAGTCGGGATCTGAAGTCGCAAAGAAAGCGAAAACCAAATGGTGATTGACGCACTTCAAGTTCTCCTCAACGTCACAAAAATTCTCCGGTATGTTGACCTTCGCGCGAGGGCAGGCCCAGCAACAAATGGCAGCTGATCCAAGTGGGGCCGACTTGATACCTTCCGACAGATATCCAATACCCTGACGGCGCATGCGCTTCAAAAAAGACCACTGACGCGACATTAGGGCAAAAGACTTGTAGCGGTCTGGAACCCAGGTTGTGCCCAGAGGATCGGTAGCGCGTTCCAACGCCGTCATATAATTGCGGACGTTGACATTGACGATGACGTTCAGGCGGCAAAAGTCATTAAGTGCCTCAAACGTCGCGTACGTCTGAGGGAAGGACACCGTAGCCGGATATAAACCAGTATCCATCGCAGCCGACCATCCGGCTGCATCGTCACCATGAGCATCGCAACCACAGTTTGCAACCTTGCTGTTGTGCACGCCTGTGGTGTGGATGACCGTTACGCGCCGGATGGCGCCAGGCAGCTGACACCGACCCCCGCCATGCCCAAGCTGATATACGACTCCCAGCGCATATAGCGGAACCAACTCAAAATGTTCTCCGTCTCTCCACGCCTATCACCCATTGTTAGCAATATTCTCTGATAGCGAGTACACCACGAACCCAAATACGATGGAACGGTTGACGAGAGTGTCGTCGGACACAACACTCTAAGCACTCCAAAGCATCGCCACACTGGTCGCATCGAAAAAGCTCATGCACGACGATGGCCAAAGGGTCCGTTGCCAGAGGGGTAGTCGGTAGTACCCAGACCTTACTGCATGTAGCACATTTAGGACTAATGCCCGCATGCTCGCGTGTAAGAGTTTTGGCGAGAAACCTGTCTTGAAAGGGTGGCCAGACTGTCATTTAATCGTCCTTGATATAAGTGAGTCCAACGGCTTAAAAAGCAAGCAAATTGAGACTACTCACCAAAATAATGTATCGCTTAGACTGCGGCGAGTCGTTGTCCAACTGACTGTCCTCTACCTTGCCAGCTAGATCAAGGAGTTTGGCGGCGGTGTCCGTCGTACTATTGTTGGGCTGCACAAAATCCTCCCACTCATCATCTCCCTTCATCCCACCGCCACCGCGACTGACCTCACCTCCCTCCTCCCAGCTTGACGTCGCCGCTGCGGCCGCGCCAGACGAGAATATCGATGTCCGTCTCGTCTTTGCCGGTTTGGGCTTACGCGCCGCATGGTCCCTATGCATCCGAGCGCCATCACTCGAAAAGGTATATGTGATGTCCATTTGATGTAAAAGTGGACCTTCCACGCGAAACTTGCGAGGAGCTGAAAGATTCACGCTCGACTCAAATCCTGACGACTTTTTAGGACGGCCGTGTTTTGGTGCGACAGACGCAGAAGCAGTAAAGCCATTACGAACGAGGGCCTGTCGATGAAAAGCGTCCGCTTGCTGCTGCTCGTAGGCGGACTGAGGACGGCGGTTGGAGTTGGAGGGCATGGCGGGCAAAGTGGCGTAGGTGGGCGGCGACAATGGCGGAAGGAAGGGGAATGCAAGCACAGAGCAGCACTCTTCCCAATTTGGCGTCAATCCTCCATATGGGGAAATGACAATTCTGATCTACTTATAAGAACCACCAGCTCAGCCCCCAAGGCAAACTATCGCTACAACCATGACCTGGGACGGTCGCACTCGTGCACTGCGGATGCGAGACCTGCGTGCTGAACGCCCTGCAATTCGCAAACAGCTCGACACTCTGCGCCTGTGGCGCCCATTTTATTGTGAATGCGGGGCATATCAAGCCCTTTTTGAATTCTGGCCGCTGTTCCATGTATGGTGGAATCGACGGTACAATCTTGTGGACGTTGATGACCATCGCCGATGGGATCAAGTATACATTCTCTCCCTAATTTTTTGAGCACACGCACTCACAATTACACCAGATCACAAGTCGCCAATTTAGGGTTTAAAAATCCGGTCCGGTCCGGTCTTTTGACCTCTGAGGTCATGGACTGGGAACTGGACCAGTCCAGAAAATTTCCAAATCTGGCTGGACCTAGGACTGGACTGGTTAGGACCGCAAAAACCAGTCCTAATCAGTCTGGTCTGCGGTCCTAAACCGGTCCAGGACCAGTCCAAAGGATCACGAGCCTAAATTTATATTTCTGCACATTTTCGAGTAAGTTTACCATCATATAAGTTTACCAGATAGATTATATACTCAATGACAGTGAAATGAATGACTAGTGAAGCTTGTATAATATATTTTAGCCACAACAAGATGACATTTCCAAATGTAAGAGAGTATGTGCAGTTAAATGTACTATATGAATATATATGTCATGGAAAGTTTACCATAGGAACGCCTCAGTGAGGATAAGTTTACCATTGACCGGTCAAGTCAAGGTAAGTTTACCATAAAATCATATATAATGACCCTTTAGAAGGACATTTGATTAGTTTTAACTGAACCCTGAATAGACCGGTCCAAACCGGTCCTAGACCAGTCTTTACCAGTCCTAATGAATCTAGGTTGAGCTCTGGACCTAGGACCGGGACTGGTAGGACTGGTAGGACCGGTCCATGTTGGACTGGTCATGTGACCGGTCCAGTCCGGTCCAGTCCACCGGTCTTACCGGTCTACATGGACTGGACTTTGAAACCCTACGCCAATTGGTGGAAGACAATTTTGAAATCCACTGGCCCCACATGCATTGCACCACTCCGCCCACTGTCACCCCAGAACTAGGGTTTTAAAGTTGAGTTGGGTTGAGTTTTTTAACTTCTTTTGTGAACAACCTCAACCCAACCGATTGTTAAAACTCATGATTTTCCAACAACCTCAACCTCAACCTGGTTGTTTTCAACTCTTCACAACCTCAAAAAACCCTCAAAAATCAGTTGCAACCTCAACTTCACTTGTTTATGTCTCTTTTTAACTCAAATACATAAATTTTTTATTTAAAATGTTACTTTTCAATGACTTACAACTGTACTTAAAACTTAACAGTCTCATATCACCTTAAATACATATTATATGAGTATCAAAATGACACAAGTTGTTGAAGGTTGTTGAAAGTTACACCTTCAATAAAAATCTACAACCCAACCCAAGTTGAAATTGTTGAATTTAGTTAAATTTTCAACAACCTCAACCTGAGTTGGGTTGGGTTGTTCAAACAACCCGGTTGTTGCAACTCAACTTTGAAACCCTACCCAGAACACCTCCCTGCCGACGAAGATACCGCTCTTCAATTTTATCTGCAGCCTTGCGCCACACACAAGTACGCCTACAGCATATCATAGTTCTTTCCGGGTTTGCTAATGACTTCCTTCAGTGATCCTTTCCTCCAACCGGGCAGCGAGGAATACATGACACGTGTTGTGGTCTATATTGACGTGTTACGTCTATGTAGCCATGCAGGAGCGCCTCCGGCAGCAGTTTGTCAAAATATTTGGTGACATTGTCCTGTAATTTACACAATAGTGCAGATACATATCTCCAAAGTCAAACTTGCAGTCATTCCTCACAAATGTAATCTCTTATCATCCCTGCAACGACAAATTCAAAATTCTATCGCTCTTCCTACTGTAGAAGAAATTCCAAAAGTAATAAATAAACAGAAATTCTCTATGCCCTCAGACTAGCCAATCACAAACTAAGAGACTCCAGTAAGATCTCATTCATCGCGGCACATTCCAGACAAAAGTTCCAGTCAGCCTCTTCTTCCTCAATAAGCTCATCTAATGCACCCACAATGTCATATAAACGTCGCAGATAACTAGGCTGGCGGGCGTGTAGATCTACAAGTCAATCAAACGCGCGCAAATTCAAAAGGGAATTGACTTACTGGGTGGATGTGTATGCGAACGTCGGAACCAGGCCTTTAAGATTTGCCAATTGGGGTCCCATTCGTGGAATCCTAGGGCAGCCGCAATGATCATCACAGTTTTGGGAGTGGTGCAGAAACTCCCGACTGCTACGACATCCTCGTGCGTCAGTATGCCACAGTCTTGAAACTGTTTGACTAATATGAATCCTCGCAGCACGCGCAGCGCGTCTCGGACATAGGTCGACACTCCCCAAAGAGACTCCACCGGCAACAGAGTAGTTTGGAGTGAGGGTTGGGCATCCAAAGCAAGGCCTATTGACCGACATGGAAGCGCGTCAGCTTGTAAGATATGATGACGGCAAGAAGAAAAATACCTTTGTCCACAAGCCTCCGTCTATGACGTTTTGTCGAGATTGGTTCCATGTCTACAGAACGTAAAAGGCGGAGTCGTTTCCTGAGAATGCTGCACAAACGATTCAATGTTCAGGTCGAGTATGACCAGATGGATAGAACGTACGTTTGCGCGCCGGCATGAGGATGCAGATCCTGAAGCTTGAAGTGTCCAAGAGTATGTCGCATACGACGTTCCACGTGAGGAGCAGGAAGAGAACCATTGGGGTTCATGGTGGCGTTGCAATGGCCGGAGAGATCTGCTGCCGACATAGATCATATACATCCTAGTAGTCAGGGATGCAATCAAGGGACGCGTACCTCCTCTTGATAAAGGGCGACGTGCTCGCACTTGGATCAGCAGCAGCATGTCCCATCCCCGCGAACGTGTCAATGTCTCTTGGCACGGTGAGTTCAATCTATTCGACGCGCCAGGAATCAATCACTTACCAGAGCTGATAGTCTGTGCTCATGAATCTGCATGCATCACGCGCACATTTCAGAAATACCCAAGTCGCACCGACGGAGAAGGAATCGAAAGGCCCTGGTACTATATGCGGGTCGCACAGGGCCGTATGGCCCACATGAACGCTCGCGGCTATCGGCAGCTTCAGAAGAGTAGAGACGTCTTGACGAAAATGGTTGCTAGCCGGTTCAAAGAGGAGATGAGGGCACTAATCAAAGTGCGAAGATAACATACAATGACAGACTCCGCTTATATTAAACGGACTTTGATTTCTCTCACGCACGTTGATCTACAAATCCAATTCAGCACGCCACCATACTTGAGATTCTACACTGTGGCTCTGGATCCTTCTCGGAATAATTATCGACACTGTGTTGCGCTGCAACACAAACATGTCCCTCAACAGACGAAGACTTACGTCCTGGATATTATCTCAAATCTCATCTGAATGGGCCCGCACTTATGAGTCAGCAAGATCACAGTAGGGTCATAATCTTGCTGACATATATGGTCTTCTCCCATCCTGGACTTTCTCAGTCTGCGTCCGAACTCTCGCATTCCCATCATCAGCAAATGATTGACGATTTGACTTTCTCGTCGCCTCCCAACCCCTATCGCCCATCGACGCGGACGCAGCTGTAGGCACATTCTAATCAATTGCTCCCGACGTTGCTAACATCGATTTCCAGCATTCTTGAAGGTTTGATACGCCGCCAGCGCCCACTTCTGCGCTGGGTGGACGAACCTTTTCCTCACAGTACGCATGTCCGTTCTCTCCACATGCGGTCCAACTAACACACCTCCAGTGGAGCCTCTGCCTGCGCGCAATTTTGACGCTGAGGACATCCGTGGCGTTCCCCCCGAGTACCTGATGAAAAGTCCCCTACGAGAGAATCTTGAGGAGGCGCGCGGTGGATGGCTTATAAAGCCCCTGAAAATGTGTGGCATTCTTACTTGGGAAGATGTAGGCCATCTACGAGACTTCCTTGATAACGAGGAAAACCGCAAGCACTTTTGCCTTGCCGTCGCTCTCTCCTTGAAGGACAAGAATTACTATCGACTGTTGTTCTTTCTAGGATGGCCGGCCAACGAACGTCAGCCCACATTTATCAGTATGTCATTTATCAGCACACCTTGCGCGGCTAACTTTTATCAACAGGAGAACAGCGTCGTCCTGCGTATACTGTGGGAGATATGGTGCGGGATCGAGAACGTCGTGAACACAAGCGCGCCGCCGTCTCCGTTTTTGAGTCAGCCCAAGTTCTTGATAACGCCGCCGCTGCGGCTGCTGGCCGCGCTGCTCGTAGCATGACGGTGGAGGACTTGATGGCCAGAGCATTCCTTGTAGACAGCCAGGAGAGTCGTGACGCTGTGCAATCTGAATCCGAAGAAGAGCCGTGGTAGTTGGACACCTGTTATGTATCTTCCAAATGAACCCATGTACCTCCCATATGCTTTAAAATCCAATGCATGAATAAGATACAACACGCGCCGTTGCCCCAGTCTGAGCCCGACAGAGACGGCCCAAAAGGGAAGGGTCGGCCTCCTTGGTCTTCATATACAGCGGGCGGATGAACGTAGATTCCAAATTCTTTTGCATAGTAGTATGTAGGGTGGAATGTCTACCATATGAATATAAAATCTCAAAAAAGTCCAATAAGTGCATAATGACATTCATGTTTGCATACATCAATTGATCGACTACTCTTGTCCGTACTTGTCACCTCGCCCTCAACGACTCTCTTTTGGCAGGCGAGCAGACAACAATCAAGGCTCATTTAGCTATAGCTCGAACTCACTCCTCACCTCTGTCATGGGTCGCAAACGCCTATATCTGACAGACGAGGCCAAGCTCGCGGTAAAGCGTGCTAATTGTCTAAATTACTATTACAGGTGCATTTCCCTTCACTGTCCCATGTTCTCTTCAAATTGACGTAGGTCCTTTCAACATCAGAAACCGTAAAGTGATACAACGCGTCCAAAATACCAAGAACGCGAAACGGAGAACCGCGACGGCGAAAAGTGACACCGAGAAACCTCGTCCTGCACGAAGAGGGCTTAGAGCGCAAGCTGTTCCGCACTTGTACGTTACTCCCTTGGTATGGCGTGCAGCCACTCAATTACGACAATTCTAGACCTGAGAAGGAGTCAGGTCCTTCTCATCGGCGCCGCCTGCTTGGATTGGCAGAGACCGCAGACCGTGAGCTACAAGAATATACTGAGTCCAACGTGGCTACCCATATCCTGCGGCTGGCTCAGCATAGCGCTTCTGTCCCGAGAAATGTGGGATTAGACATGATCGAAGTGAAAATGGCATATCTTGCGGAGATGCGCGTTCCCGCCTGCCAGGCCTTGGAGAACCTCGCTATGGAATACGGCCCTTGTTTTGAGGAGTGCGACGCCGCACAGGGCATTGTGGATTGCTTCGAGATGGTAGACGGATACCTAGAGATGATCTATAGCCGCTTGCAGGAGGATGAGTTGACCCAGGCTCTCGCGGATAGAGCATTTCCTTTCTGTAAGTCGATATTCTCATCGTGGGAGAGGTACGTCTGCGCTCCGGAGCACCTGTACCGTCCGACAAGTACTGATCAAGTGCGGCAGCGTGCTATTGCCTTCCCGAACAGCTCTTTTGTCTCTGTGACTCGTGAGACGCTTGCTGTTTATTACCATGCTTACTTTGTGTCGATGGTGGAGCCCGATTATGACGAAGAAGATTTTTTTGAGGAAGACACGAGAACATGTGAATCGTGTTGTTGGGGAGGTTATGCCTACTACGAGGAGCTTTGGGCAGAATTGAAAACTTAGACCCAGATGTACGTGATTGTGAATAGGTCTTGCTCAGTCGTTCGTATGTCCATGTAATCCTTACTGCCGCGGGGGAGTCCTTATGGCAGTGTGCTGTATATCAAATTTGAACTCTCTTCCTCCCTGCCATAACATCCGCCGTGTCGCCCCATCATGCATGCCCACCGATCCCAAGATGCCACTCATCACGCATGTAATGTGGTCGATGTAATCTTCAGATGACTGGACGAGGAGCTCGGGCGACATCCCTGTGCGTCGGAGGACCTACAGAGAATGCTCGAGTGTCTGCAATCCCTCGACTTCGAGGACCCCCCTGCAAGTCTTTGTGACTCTTGGGATGCTGTTGTTGAGGAGTTGGCAGAGATAATGGGGCAGGCGTTGTTGGTCATTGGCAGACACGTCCCTAGCATACAAGTCGTTGACGGGACACGCTCTTTGTTCTTGCCGCAAGCAGTGGCATTCTTGGAGACTGTGGGCGCTCTGCTGTCGATCACATTACAATGTCCCCCGTTCCTTGCGGCTGGGGCGACGTTCGAGTCATTCTTGGGTGGTCTTGTCACTCTGCACAACCTGGTGTACTTTGACGGACAGGCCAATGACGAGATCATTGCAACAATGGCTGAGTCGCTGGACAGATTGGTAGGGTTTTAAAGTTGAGTTGCAACAACCGGGTTGTTTGAACAACCCAACCCAACTCAGGTTGAGGTTGTTGAAAATTTAACTAAATTCAACAATTTCAACTTGGGTTGGGTTGTAGATTTTTATTGAAGGTGTAACTTTCAACAACTTATGTCATTTTGATACTCATATAATATGTATTTAAGGTGATATGAGACTGTTAAGTTTTAAGTACAGTTGTAAGTCATTAAAAAGTAACATTTTAGATAAAAAAGTTATGTATTTGAGTCAAAAAGAGACATAAACAAGTGAAGTTGAGGTTGCAACCGGTTTTTGAGGGTTTTTTGAGGGTTTTTTGAGGTTGTGAAGAGTTGAAAACAACCAGGTTGAGGTTGAGGTTATTGGAAAATCAGGAGTTTTAACAACCGGTTGGGTTGAGGTTGTTCACAAAAGAAGTCAAAAAACTCAACCCAACTCAACTTTAAAACCTTATAGATTGGTAAGGAAGGGTGGATTTGGCGTCAACCAGACGATGCTTGTCATGTCGACGTTGCTGACAGACCAGATTGCTTTGGTGATGTCGAGCGTATACACGTCTCTTGACAGCTTGGCCATCAATGTCTGGTTTTGGCATAGTTTTCGCTTTGCGCAGATGATCATGCACGCGTATCATACTCTGGGAAGGAAGCTGCTCAGTTGCATGTCGAGGGGTTGGCCGCAAGTGATGCTCTACATGGAACACACCTACGCTCTAGAACCCACAGATGCGGAGCTGGTGATTCACAAGGGTACGCGTGGCGCATGTCTGAATGTCCTGTTCTACCTGATGAAGGACGATTGGGCTGTCTTCCTGAACGCGTTGAACCATGGTTTGTGCCCGTCCCTGTGGACTATTGTTCGAGAGGGGGACGATGCGGCTGGCTTAGCTGGCTTCATACTGAGTATCATGCGGAGTCAAAGTATCCACGTCGACGTGATCGTGATGTTGTACCACTGGATGATGGAGGCAGAGAACGTGCCCCAGCTGTTCTACAAGGGGTCCACGGTCTCGTTGATCCGAGAGAGTTGGAACGCCACTTACGAGGTCGTCAAGGAGCGGCACCACTTTTTCAAGAACGGAATGTACGTGAGTTGTAGTAATTCCCAGGTACGAATCGAACCGCCTCTCAACAATGTACCATACTTAATAGGTTCCCACAGCGACTTCACTCCGATCAGGATTGTCTCGTCATAAGACCGTGCACTGGCTGTTACTGTGCTTGTTAGTGTTTGGAGACATGTCAGAGAGAACATTGGAAAGCCGGTCACCGCAGCGAGTGTCGGCGTGAAGGTGAGGAGTTCACTCAGTTAGTATCCTGCATCTAACAATCGGAAATAGAGTATCCCGCTTCAAACTATATAGCTTCTTGGGGGATGCTTCGAGTCTTTGTCGAGCAGAACAAGATTCTGGGCATGATCACGTCAATATGCCGAGGGAAAGTGCTCGATACTAGCGAGCCAGGGTCGTCGCGTCTATGTCTGACTGGCACAAGGGATGGATGTGTCATCTCTAAGCACTTTAGCATCAGGCTGGATCTCATGTCGACAGAGCCCAGGTGGAACTTGCGAGCTAGTCGCAATCCTGCATTGAGCAACGGAGAGCAACACGAGCTAGTCATTGTGTATAACGACAATGGCAACCGTTGTTTGATATACCGACCTATAAATATGTTTGCATCTGGTGTATTTGTATGGTAGATAAAAACAAGCTTTTTCTTGCGATACCATGGACGAGTGCTAATTATGCCGCACAAATGAGAACATGACGTTCTGTACTTTTTTTGTTTTGTTTTTATTTGTTTGTGTCGATTAAGCTTCTCATAGGATTCTGGACATGGTTTGTGAGACAGTCATCCATAAATTTTTTCGTACTTTTTGAACAATTTGAACCGCGCCGGGTCGATTAAAAGCTTATACTATTATGGCAGCGACGATCAGTTACCATCAAATCCCGCGTCATAATGTGAAGCACATCTTTGAGATCTTTCGGTAAGAGCCTTGTATGGTGGCGTGTAGTCATGGCTTTGAAAATGCCGAGCATAAGGCTTCCTGTTAAGACCGTGCCCCAGACCAAGTCAATCGGATGTCCGAAACCGGATTTCTCGGTAAGCACAGCACAAGCGGTGCTCCGAGCCTGTGAAAGAATAAGCGTAGAAGTGTTTAAAAGAAAGAAAAGGTAAAAGGTTTACCTATTCTGTATTGGCACGTGTTTCCACACCTGCAACCCTATGGATCCCCGTCAAGCGGTAGTCCGGCTATCCCTCGGTTGTGGTGAGAGTTGCAGGGGGCCCGGTCTTGAGGATTGTCGGTGGTCCGGAACCAGGGCTGCCTGCGTTCAGCAGGTTGGTCCCTTGAGTCGAGCCTTGAATCCGGGGGTCCGCCAAAGAAGAGCAAACCCGGAGGAAAGAGACAAGAGATGAGCTCGGAGGTCCGTAAGGACAACGCGAGTTGGAGAATGTAAGTCTTGGCCAACGAGCGGAGATCCGCAAGTTGAGTTCAGACAAGAAGAAGAGATGAAGACTAGACTGGAGCGTCTAAGTTGATATTCGAACTGAGGAAACATAGGTAAAGTACAAGCGCTTAAATACTGGGCTGAGTAGGTAGATGCATAAGGAGATAAGTAAGATCACAAGCGGAGGTCCACATGTATTGGGCAAAGGGCAGCATGGTCTGGGTCAAGGGTATGGCAAGTTTGGCGGTAGAGATGCTGAGTAAAGGATCACGTGCGGAGGCCCGAGCGGCCCGGCTGGACTTGGCAAGACTTGGCGAGGATGGATGATTAATGGGGTCACGAGGAGACGCGTGACTGGCTGAGTAAGTCGGAAATCCGGTCCGATCCTGTGTCATGACGCATGGATATGACAGTATCCCCCCTTCAAGGTTCTGGCCTCCAGAACCCTAAGGTCAACCACCGGGGCCAAAATCCCTCACCGTGCAGGTCCGCATGAGTCACCGTTCGGGTCCGCATGAGTCACCGGAACAAATCGGAAAGCCTATTTGCTGACGAATCTGCGGATGTCCCCTCAAGATCGGGGAAAACCGGCTGCGCAGAAGCGCAGGTCCACAAATCCTGATGACAGAGTAGCGGATGCTCGCGAGTATAAAGGCAGAGACTCAACTCTGAGAAAAATTCAAAAAATGGCGCCCCATATGATCCCCGACTCCACTGCCTGGGTTGAGATTGACGGCATCTCGTACTTCGCCCCCTCGGACCACCCCGAACTCCGCAACGTCGTGCTCCAGTACCTGGCGGAGGACCCGCAACGCGGACCGCCGCCCCAAATGCCCGACGCCATATTCGATCCCGGGGCTCCGCCCATTCGGCCCGCCACACCCAACGTCGGACTCCCGCCCGAGCCTGCGCAAGCAGCAGAAGACGCCGACAAGAAAGCGCGGAGGGCCGCGGAGCGTGCCCGACTTGATTGGGAGGAGGAATGCGAGACGCTGCGGGAGGCCGCGGACGAACAGAGGTCTGCGGAGTTAGCAGAATTCGAGAGGATGGCGGAGGACCACCCGCGGAGGGCCCTGGAGTTCTCCAAATACCAGGACGACCTCGCCGCTTTCTGGGAGGAACACGAGGAGTGGTGGTCGATCCTCCGCTCGTGGGACACAGCGAGGAGCGAGGTGGGGAGGGAGAAAGCGGGGAGTCCGTCGACGCGGAGGAGGGCGAGAGTGGAGGACAGCGACGAGGAGGAGCGGGGGCCCGCCAAAAAGAAGGCCAAGGGGAAGGGCAAGGCGAAGGCGGTGGAGGCCCGCACCGGGTCCACGCATCGGTTTGGAGATCACCGTGAGTGTTTTATTTTATCTTGACATGGCGATGGCTCACCGGGGATCCGCAGGATGCAAATTATGCATTAGCCACGACAAGGAGCCCTGCGTCTGGGGTGGGCCTCCGGCCAAATCGTGCGACGAATGCATCAAGACGAAACGGGCGTGTGGACTCCCGCCCCGCCACATGGACGTCCACGAGCTGGACTCTCGTGAAGCCTCCCGTATGAGGCGAATCAGCAAGATGGTGTCCGAGGTGGCGAAGGATATGGGCACGGAGCTCCGCACCGTATTCGCGGAGGAGATTGCGAAGGCAAGGGCGCGGGAAGAAGGCTCGAGTGGAGGTCCATCTGGGAAAGAGGAGGGAGATGAAGAGGAAGAGGAGCAAGAGGAGGATGAAGAGGAAGCAGAGGGGGAGTAGATAGAAAAATGATATGTTTTTCTTTTTCTTGATTTTTCTTGGTGTGAAAGCGAGATGGAAATCTAAGTGGACCGCCGAATCGGCGGAACACCGCAAAACAGAGTGAGGCAAGGAAAACTGAGATAGTAAGAAAATTCCCTTGGAAGGGCTTACTACGCGGTAGTAGCCTGGGGTTTTGGTTTCTTGGGGTAACGCGAGTGGAAGTCCGCAACCAGCTCGTCCGCAGCAATATCGTCAGCGCCGACCCAAGAGAACTCCTCATCCGTGCCCTCGTAACCGGACCACCGCACATAGTAGCGAAGGGGGGTCCGATATCTCCTATCCAGCTTGGCGTCTAGTATTTCAGAGACTTCATAGTGAATTTCTCCTTCAACTTCGACGGGAGGAGGTGGGGACTCCGAACGATTGGGAATGGTGTTCTCTTCGAAGGGTTCCAGTTGGGATACGTGGAACACCGGATGAACAAGACGAAGGTAGTCGGGTAGCCGCAATGTGAAGGCGTTAGAACTGGGTTGAGCAATGATTGGGAACGGACCAAGGTGGGTTTCCGAGAATTTTTGGGTTGGCCGAGTAGTGTTGATGTACTTGGCCAGGAGGTAGACACGATCACCAATGCGGAAGTCCGGAGCGGCTATCCGTTTCTTGTCAGCTTGTAACTTGTAACGGGATTGAGCGAGGGAAATCTCATCTCTAAGCATCGCATGCAACTCGTCCAAGTTCACCACAAAATCGCGTGCTCGTGCGGAGGCCAGATCCCGTTCCGGATACACCGTAATGGAAGGGTGGTACCCTTTGTTGGCAAAGAACGGGGAGATACCAGTGGACGCATTGGGAGCGTTGTTGTACGCAAACTCTGCAAGAGCCAAGAGTTGATCCCAGTTGTCCTGCTGGTAAGAACAGTAAATGCGAAGGTACTGTTCCAAGGTCTGGTTGGCGCGTTCGGTTTGGCCATCCGCCTCAGGATGGTGCCCCGAAGTGAAGTGGAGCTCCATATTGAGAGCCTGAGCGAGAGCGCGGGTGAAATGAGCAACGAATTCGGAGCCCCGGTCAGAAGTGACATGCGATGGGACTCCGTGCTTGGAAAAGACATGGATGACAAAGAGATGAGCTAGCTGCTCCGAAGTGATGGTGTCATGAGTGGGAATGAAGATAGCCTGCTTGGAGGCCCGATCGATGATGACCAGAATCGCGGTGAACCCGTTTGAAGAAGGAAGTTCTTCAATAAAGTCCAGAGAGATGGAGTCCCAAGGGCGCAGGGGTACAGGCAATGGTTTGAGTAAACCATAAGGACGATGGCGCGTGGGTTTGTTCCTGCCACAAACAGTACAAGACTTGTGTTATGGATCTCTAGCCTTCATCTTCGTTATCTTATCTGCGCAGAATTACCCTATTTAAAAATCCATTAGCTTCCTCGTTTAACCCTCACCTATTTAGTTCGCGTTTCACTCGGACAGCCCCAAGGCTATGCCGGACAGCTTTTCGCAGTAGTTGCGCAGTAGTACACTGCCTTGAAGTACAGTATTTAATCAGTAGCAAATCCTTCTGTGAAGGACACCTTTTACTGCCCACAACTAAACACATACCGATATATCTGTTTTACTTACTCTGTTTCAATCTCATTTCATTCTCAACTCATATTCATTTCGTGTGACTTCGAACTAACTAGTCATACGTTCTCGGCACACTACACTACCGACCTTCGCTTCGAACCGCGATCGAACCCTCGACCTTCGGATACTCCACTGACATTCGCAGATTATCCGACATTCACAACATTGGTGGACACATTCAACTTCATCGCTACGTCCGAAGCTATCCCGGGGAAGTAATCTACAGATAGTAATCAACTCATCATGGCGGAAACATATCCGCCTTTACCCAGTTCTGAAGCAGGATCGCGAGGGCAGAGCCACTCGCCGCGTTTAACAGAACAGCAAGGCTCCACCCAGACGGGCTCTCAAAGCCATACTACGGCGCCACTAGATGACAGTCATGTCACCATGGACCGTCGAGGTCGCAGGACGACACGCGGTCCAGAGACCCAGCCACGCGATGACTTTGAGCACCTGCGATTGGGCAATCTCAATCAAGGGTACGGGATCGACGAGAAGCTGATCGGAGGCTTCGTCGATCATATAGACGAGTGGCCCGACGCCACGGCCCGAGAAGTTCAATTAAAAGGTTTGATGCATTTCCAGCCAAAGGCACATATCGTGCTAGCGGTAGGAGAAATGTACCGTGACAACCCAGAAGTCAGGGAGGCTACCTTACAGAAGTGGTTAAGCCGACGAGTAGATGCCTTAGAATTGATGGCTGAATCGAGTCTTCTGTTTGATGGTTTACCTACAGCGCCGGTTCTGAGTGCATATCAAGTAAACCAAGAGTATCTCCGTGAATTACGAGCACTAAGAGACTTGATACACGCACCATGGGCCCTGCGTCCAGCTAACGGTGACATCGAGGGATACCATCTTGATGAGGATAAGTATATTCACTATATACAGATGCTTCAGGCTCGACTGCGCATTGCAGTATCTTCTCTCGTTACATTCGGTAAGAGAAAACTCAGACTGCCTCGATGGGGACCGGAAAACGACATTGATTTATGGCTCCCCGCTCACGATTACGAAGTCTATGTGATCGCGTTCATCGCGCAGAGTGAGCAATTCTTATTTACGCTAAACAAGTACCACGATTGGGCTTCTGGAGCTCCTCAAAGCGGGAAAATCGATCAGGAAACTGAGATACTGCAGTCCAGAGTTGCGCAATATCAGTCGACAATTTCTCAATCACCGGTGGATGGTCCGCGCAGAGGGAATACCCCAGATATGTCAATCTCTCAGGGTTTACAGTCCCGACGACAGGTTGTGGAACCAGTTCCGTCCAGAAATGGGACGAACATTCCCTATATTGACTCCTTCGGGTATCGTGGAGAAGCCCCAGCCGGTCCCAGTGTGCACTTTGCAGGAGAATCTATCTCAGGAGTATTCAACCCGCGCACACGAGGAGGAAACATGGCGGGTGCTGGGCCGTTCGAAGACAGTAATACGCAGGGCTACGCGCCCAGACCAGGTAACTCGAGCCAAGCTCAGTCCCGTGCGCAGACGCAGAGCAGCCGGATGTCTTATTCAGGAAATGATGATAACTACAATCACAATCAGACATTGCCCTATGCCCAGTCCACGCCTCTCAACACGTCTCAAACGATGCAACCACGCGCACAAGTCTCTTATCCGCCAACAGCGTATGCATTGGAAGCAGACATGAATGATGGAACGGATCCCAGTACGCGTCGATTCACAGAAGCATCTGCCTCTCGCAACGATCAGAACAGATCAGATGCAGGGCAAAGATCTTACCCCGCAAACAACTCTGATCCATCGGGCAGTAAAGGACCTGGTGGAGGTGGAAACGGACCGCCTCATCGACCATCAGACGGATCTGGATGGCCATCACGGCATCCCGGAGGCGGACCTCCTGGTGGAGGTGGCGGTGGAAACCATGGAGGCCCTGGCGGAGGTGGCGGAGGAAATCCAGGCGGAAATCCAGGTGGAAATCCAGGCGGGAACCCGGGAGGAAATCCTGGAAGCGGTCCTGGAAATGGAACTCCTGATAATCGGTCTGGAGAACCGCACTTTGATATGAAGCTCAAGATGAGTGATGTAGAATCTTGGGACGGTAACACTGACCTTATAATACATTGGCTACGGAAAATGGACGACATTGCAGACATGAGCGATCGAACTAAGATTCAGCTTGCTAAAATCGTGCCTCGAAGATTGACAGGTGCGGCGGGAAGCTGGTATTGGTCCATGGCACATGATCATCGTAAGTCAGTGGAAGCAGATTGGAAGACACTGCGGCGCGAGATCACAGGCTATTTCCTCACCAAAAAGTGGTGGGAACGCTTGCGAAAACGCGCTAGTGATACCAGATTCCGTGATACGGGGCATGCACGCGAAACGCCGAGCCAGTACTTTATTCGGAAAACAGACCTTCTCACAATGGCATACAACTTTGATGACTCTGAAATGATTTCGGAAGTTATGAGCGGCGCTCCAAGCCAATGGAATATGATTTTAACCACTCACTTGTATGTTAAACTCGTGGATCTTCAACGCGCCATACACTTCCACGAGGAAGCATTAATCGAATGCCTACCACAGCGTCATCATTATGAGGAACAGATCAAGGAAACGGAACGCACCGTACGCGTACACCTGGTAGGAGCGTCGACAAAGCTCCCGCCACCAGCGTTTCCCAAGGATGATTCGAACATTACGACTAAGGGTCTGACTCCAAAGGCGAAAGGTGCCCGGCCATGCCGACATTGCGGCAGTGCTCTACATTGGGATCGTGAGTGCAGATACGCGAAGAAGGCATTTCGAACAGCACGTACTCGTCTAGCGCAGACTGACGGAGATCTACAAGAAGCACTGGACGAATATGACGACCTTTACTGCGAGGTCCTTGACGAGTTGGAAACTGTTAGTATTGAGTCCGAATCCGACATCGAGGAGGATTTTGAGAATGCCTCGCGGTCAAACAACGAATCACGCAAGAGTGAGTCCGTTGAACGAGTTCCGGGGGGCAATACACTAGACATACAGGATCAGCAATCAAGGGAATCAACAGGAAATCCTTCAACAAACTCACAAGCTTGTGCACAACCGGTACGAACAGTACGTGCGTGTACGGCCTTCTATCAGAAGTCTGCACTCAACCGTCGCTCACGAAGGCGGCTAGCAAAGGAGATCAATCGCGTAAGCTATCTAGTTAAGACGAATACACATTCTGACCGACCACTTGTGGAGTTGCGCAAGATCATAGCGCGTCCATCTGGATGCACGTTCCTTGGAAGTAAAGCTACCCAGACAAAAGCTGGCGTTAATGGCATCAGTACCGACATCATTAACGTGATCGTCGACTCTGGATCTGACATTACATTGATATCAGAAAAGACGTGGAAGGAATTGACAACACACCCGAGAGCCAAGCGAGGACAGATGATCAATCTGCTGCAAGTGACCGACGTATCGGTTATCAGCGAGTATACAACGATAGATCTTTTCTTCGAAACTGAGAAAGGCCCAGTCCAAATGAATGTGGACGCCTACATAGTGAAAGGGATGAGTTCTTCTTTCATTCTCGGAAACGACTACGCTGATCAGTACTCACTATCTATCATTCGTCGCGATTCTAGAACATTCATCAATTTTTCCGATACTGGCAGAGAGATAGAAGTCGAAAACTCACTCGGAAATCCAAGGATCATGGAGAACGGTCAGTCGTTCTCGGTTCAAGTTGCAACAGGAACGGCAACTATAGGAGTCGGTGTAAGTCAGAATGCGGCAGAAAGGCGTTCGAAAACTCACCGTAAAGCGCAGAAGCTCAAGAAGAGAGCTCGGAACTGGCTCGCTAATGGTGCCGTCAGATGCACGACTCGGACAGTCATAGGACCTGAAATGTGCGTCCGAGTACCGGTAGAAGCTAAGTTCCCGGACAAATCTGACTGCTTGTTTGTAGAACGATCAGTACGACAAGACTCAAACGAACGCACATTCTGGGGGTCTCCAGACTCGTTGATAGCAAAGGAGAACGCGTTCCTTCACATATCGAACTTTGGAGATCAAGCTGTCGTCATAGCACAGGGACAAAAAGTCGCCATCGCTCATAACCCACGCAATTGGCTCGATAGATTCCCCAGCGATGTGAAACAGCGAGAAAGACAAGAGCAACACGCAAACTTTGTTCGGCATCTTATAGCGGAAGGGCAAAGTGCGGCGATCAATCTAACTTCACGATCGAGCCTCATTCAAAGTCAGACGGAAATCACATCGAAGGCTCAGCGTAATGCGACCGAACCTGACGATCCCAGTGCATCCGCACCCGTAGAAGGAGGACCTAAAACAGCTAGCATTCCTTCAGATCCCACGTCTTCGCAAGACTTCCTTGACTCAGTGAACATTTCGACAGACCTATCCGAAGAGCAACGTGCATCCTTGATTCAAGTTTTAGAACGAAACCAGAAGGCGTTCGGACTGGACGGACGACTAGGCAGCTACGAAGCTCTTGTGAGGATTCAACTGAAGCCAGACGCGAAGCCAGTGTCTTTACCACCATTCCCAGTCTCTCCAGCTAATCGCGAGGTAATTGACAAACAGATGGATTCATGGATACAGCTCGGTGTAATTGAGCCGTCTACTAGTCCGTGGGCGGCGCCTACATTCATCGTATACAGGAATGGTAAGCCTCGGATGGTCGTAGATTATCGAAAACTGAATTCTATGGTTATAGCTGACGAGTTTCCTCTACCTAGACAGGACGACATCACACAAGCCTTGAGCGGAGCACAATGGCTCACAACATTAGACGCCCTCTCGGGGTTCACACAACTTACCATGCACGAGGATTCCAGAGATCCTCTTTCGTTTAGATCTCATCGGGGTCTTTGGCGGTTCATTCGTATGCCATTCGGATACCGTAATGGACCTAGTGTATTCCAGAGAGTCATGCAGACGGTGCTCGCACCCTTCCTTTGGATCTTCGCACTTGTCTACATCGACGACATAGTTATATTCTCCCTTACCTTCGAGGATCATCTGAAGCATGTAGATCAGATTCTGAACGCTGTCACGAATTCAGGACTGACCCTATCACCCACCAAGTGCAACTTCGCGTATCAGTCGCTACTTTTGTTGGGACAAAAGGTCTCCAGACTAGGGATGTCAACTCATCGGGAGAAAGTAGAAGCTATTCTGTTGTTAGAAACTCCGCGCAACGTAAAGGAACTCCATACCTTCTTAGGTATGATGGTTTACTTCTCAGCCTATGTTCCGTTCTACGCCTGGATAGCGCAACCATTGTTCCAGCTCTTGAAGAAAGAGACGGAATGGAATTGGCTTCCGTTGCACGATGAAGCCTTCGAGTTATGTAAACAGGTCTTGTCAAATGCACCGGTTCGCGCTTATGCTATAAGAAACTTACCGTATCGTGTCTACACCGACGCGTGTGACTACGGCCTAGCCGGGATTCTTCAGCAGGTACAACCTATTTGCATACGGGACCTTCGCGGAACGCGGATGTACGACCGACTAAAGAAAGCATTCGACGCGAAAGAAGAAGTGCCAGAGTTAGTGGCAGTGATATCTAAGGAATGCAACGACGTACCTGGAAATCACATCTGGAGTACTGAATTCGAGGATACCGAAGTGCACGTTGAACGAGTGATATGTTACTGGTCTCGAGTGTTGAAATCCGCAGAACGAAACTACTCGCCTACAGAAAGAGAAGCGTTAGCTCTGAAGGAGGCTCTAATCAAGTTTCAACCCTTCATTGAGGGAGGAACTGTGTTAGCCATAACGGATCACGCTGCATTAACCTGGAGTCGTACCTTTCAGAATGTCAATCGACGGCTGTTAACATGGGGCACGATCTTCGCGGCGTTTCCCAACCTCCATATTGTTCATCGAGCCGGACGTGTACACTCCAACGTGGATCCTATCTCACGATTACGGCGGCGACTACCTCCCGAGCTAGGACCGAAGTCAGATACAGTAGTATCAGCAGACTTGACGCGAAAATCCGAGGATGCCTTACGAAATATGTACATTGAACTAGGAGAACATTTCGAAGAAAAACTTCTCACCGTGGCTACAAAGTTCGTCGCTGCGAATGAAGTCAACTCGGAACCTGCAGTCCAGCATTTGACTCGCGAAGAGGTGGGTCTGGCCGGTTCAGGACAGTTAGTCTGTTGCAGGGCTTTCAACATCCAAATAGGAATGTCCGAAAACGAGTTGGAACGATGGCGAGCGGCGTATCACAACGACGGTCACTTCAAAGAAGTCATTGAAGCGATTCAAGACCCCAAGTACCATTCTAACCCCCGATTTCCTCAATACTTCTACGGCGAATCAGGATTGGTGTTCTTCGAAGACGCGAACGGAAATAATCGTTTGTGCGTACCAGAAACTCTTAGACTCGAAGTCATGAAAGCGGTTCACGACTCGGCAATGGAGAGCGGACACGCCGGATACCATCGATGCTACAATCGACTGGCTGTTACGCATTACTGGGCCGGAATGTCGCGCGACCTAAAACGGTATGTTTCAACTTGCGACATCTGTCAGAAGACAAAACCGAGAAGACACGGACCTATTGGCTTGCTACAACCAATAGCCATCCCAGTACGACCGTTTGAAGTAGTCACGATGGATTTTATCCCGGAGCTGCCGCTCTCGTCAGGAAAGTACGATAACATATTAGTACTCGTAGACAAACTTACTAAGTTTGGAATTTTCATTCCTTGTACGATAAAAATCGACGCGCTGGAAACTGCGAACTTGTTCGTCAAAGAAGTCATCTGTAAGTATGGCATACCGAAGCTGGTTATCACTGATCGAGATACTAGATGGCGTAACGCGTTCTGGAAAGAAGTTTGTGAGCTCATGGGAGCCACGAGAGCGTTGACAACCTCACATCACCCTCAGGCAGACGGACAGACCGAGGTCCTTAACCAAGGACTCGAGATCGCGTTACGAGCCTACGTAGGCCTAGAAAGAAACGATTGGGACTGTTGGCTTGATAAGCTAGCGTTCTCGTACAACACCACTCCGCACTCGAGTACGGGAAGCTCACCTGCTTTCCTTCTCTATGGATACCAGCCCGTCACGGAAAGCGCCATGTTAAGTGACCCGGACTATATTCCGCGTCCGTTTGGCGATCTGGTCACGGCGGGAGGAAAGCCAGATAGACTGCACGAATCGCACGAAGAAGAAAGTGCGGTGGACTTGGTGGAACAGTTTGAAGCTGCTCGGACTCGCGCCAAAGACGCCCTCAAACTCAGTCAAGCATTTCAAGAAAAATCATATAATAAAGGAAAGTTACTCACAGAGTATGAGGAAGGGGATTATGTTGTACTAAACCCACACTCCTTGGAGCTGTTGAAAAAGAAAGAAAAGGGCCGAGGGGAGAAATTACTGCTGAAATACGACGGACCGTATGAGATCGTGCGGAAACTAAGCCCTGTCACTTACCAACTGCGGATGCCCGCAAACAGTCGCATCCACCCGATTCTGAATATAGCACATCTAGAGGAGTATCAGAGGTCACCACCCGAGTTCGGTGACCGACCTACCAAACAGTTCAGTAAGACCGATCTCGAAAGCCTAGTAGAGGAGACGGAGATCGACAAGATTGTTCAGGAACGAATGATTCGCGGAAAAGGAAAACACAAGAGAGTGAAAATGTTCAAAGTTCGCTGGAAGGATCAAGATCCTAGCCAGGATCAGTGGAAAACCGCGAAAGCGCTCAAGAACGCGCCAGCAGTCATGGAAGCTTGGATCAAGTCGCGAACCGAGAGCGGCGCCAGTACGGATTAGTCATGCCGCCGGTGCCGTACACCTGAGGCATATTCTATTATGTCCTCTCAGCTTTCATGATTCCTGTCTTGCATCTAGTCATTATCTGTCGCGTTCCGAAGCCTATATGGAGCTTAAGGGACGACAATTGATGTCGCTCTCTTTTCGCTTTTACCGCGTCGCATCACTGAGATGCTCGATCACTCATGGGACGCGTACATTCTTCCCTCTATAAATCACATTAACTACGACCGAACACGCACTCAGGAAGGCCGCATGAAACAATCTGACGGACTCTAGAAAGGGGTATGGTTCTAGATACTGCAACGAGTATGCTCGAGCAAAAAGGTATAAAAGGCTTCATTCGATAACGACAAAAAGCATGTCTCAATTCACTCCCCACTCCAGCTTTCCTTCGCTCCATATGCCCATCCCTCGCATCTCTACTCCCATTTATCCACTTTTCCCCGAGGATCCTCTATACAGAGATCTTCTTCTACTTCCAGACCCAGACGTAGGCAAGGTCCTCGCGTTAGTCGTCGAACCGGCGCTGGAAGCTGTGACTCTCACTCAATTTCGCTACATGGACGACGGCGAATGGGATATCGTCTATGAAAGAAAGATCATAACCACGAGGGCCTACCTGTTCCTTCGTCAGTATTTCTCGCTAAACTCCCGAATCCGATACTTATCACGACAACGCAGGCGGTGTCGTTCGCAAAATCACTCCGAGCGTCTTCAAGTTTTCATCCGCCGGCGCGCTGATGTCCGAGCAACAACTCGAAGACCATCTAAACGAGTGCGGGCTGACCGTTGCGAAGGGAGATATGGTAAGCTTTCGATGGCACGGTAGGTCTTCATAAGCTCATTAGCGACATTACAGTTGCAAACTTGGAGTTCCGTTCATAGTGCCATCGCCTTTGAACGCGACATCATCGACTGCTTGGCGCGCTTTATGAACGCCCTGTCTCTTCTCCTTACCTTCACGAGGGATAGCAACGAGATGTACCACTGGCAACCGATTGGAAGCCACGAGTGGTCGGGATTCGACTTCCTCGAGGAGTATAGCCCCACTTCTATTCTCGTTGAAGCCGACCGCCGTGGACTATCGGTGTACGCTTTGCGCACACTTTATTCTGGTCGTTATCGTCGCACGCCGTTTCTCAATGCGCCGGAATGGTCTTCGAGCTCGTCCGACGAATCTTCCGACGACGAGTCACCCTCACCATCCCCGGGCACGTCATCCAATACATCCTCCGCTACCGATTCTCCAACTCATGACGAATCTTTGCCCGACATCGAGAAGGGCTTCAATCAGATCGTTGTAGCGGAATCGGACCGCGACTTGACCACTTGGCTAAACGCGTCAACCGAATGCCTCGCTGCCACGTCTCGCGTCAATCTGGATCTACGCGACGGGATGTATTTGCATCCTTCTTTCCTTCACGACAGTCCCGAATCCGTTTCATCCCTTTCCATGGTCAAGGAGGAGTCCCCGTCTCTTTCGCCTATGACGTTCAGTTCGCCCAATTTCGAGCACTTCGCCGACGCAGAAGCATCGGACTACTCTTCAATGTTCGGAGAAGACGAGAGCGTCAGCTCGGTTCTTTTCAATGAGGACTACGGCTACGAGTACGCTCACTTCTACGAGTCCGATCTTGACTCTTCAATTTCTACTCACTCGTCGATGCCTTCGCTCATGACGATCTCCGAATCCGGAGCCAGCTGGAGCGCGGACAGTCTTCTCATCAACGCGTCAGACGATGAAGTCGTTCTTTCCATGAACGAGCCGAACGCCGTCTTCGGTAGATGGGATCGCGACGTCGAGGCTGTGCCTCGCTTCCGCCCTCGCTACGTACGCGTCGACTAAAGGTTTCAAAATGGTAATTCTACGCACGGGGGGCTGTGTTATGGATCTCTAGCCTTCATCTTCGTTATCTTATCTGCGCAGAATTACCCTATTTAAAAATCCATTAGCTTCCTCGTTTAACCCTCACCTATTTAGTTCGCGTTTCACTCGGACAGCCCCAAGGCTATGCCGGACAGCTTTTCGCAGTAGTTGCGCAGTAGTACACTGCCTTGAAGTACAGTATTTAATCAGTAGCAAATCCTTCTGTGAAGGACACCTTTTACTGCCCACAACTAAACACATACCGATATATCTGTTTTACTTACTCTGTTTCAATCTCATTTCATTCTCAACTCATATTCATTTCGTGTGACTTCGAACTAACTAGTCATACGTTCTCGGCACACTACACTACCGACCTTCGCTTCGAACCGCGATCGAACCCTCGACCTTCGGATACTCCACTGACATTCGCAGATTATCCGACATTCACAACAACTTGACGTAGTGGCGGACAAACTCACGAATCTTGGGCCAAGTGTAACCCCGCCGGATTAACTCGAGGGTGCGATTCTGACCAAAGTGGCCAGCAAGGATATGATCGTGATGAAGACGGAGGACTCGCAAGCGGAGGTCCGAGGAGTTGGGAACATAAATGCGGCCGTCCAACCTAAGTAGACCTGCATCATCGGAGGTCCATCGAGAATTAGAGGGATCACCTGCAAGGGCTAGTCCCGCTTGGACCTCCGGATCCTCGTCGTAGGAGTTCTTGATATCGGAGTGCAGAGACTCCAGATCCATGATGACGGAGGCCCGAAGGGCAGGATATTCTAAATAGGTGGCGCGCAGTGAGGAGGATAACTGCTCCTGGGTGAAGACTGGCCTGAAGTTGTGCGGATTCACCGCTGCATATGAACTGTCATCTCGCGCGTAAACGTCCCAACGCCTAGTGAGGGCGTCCGGCTTCCCGCCTTTTGAACCAGGCCGGAAACGGATGACCATGTTGAACGCGGAGAGGTACTCGGACCACCGAACCTGGCGACGAGTGAGGAGCTTGGTTGTTGAGAAATACTCCAGGTTCTTGTGGTCTGTTACCACGTCAACAGGGAAAGCCGGACCCTCGAGATAGTGACGCCACTCTTGAAAAGAGTCGAAGATGGAAAGGAGTTCCTTATCGTGAACGTCGTAGTTGAGCTCCGGAGGGGTGAGACTGCGAGAATGAAATGCAATGGGATGAAGGTCATCATCGTCACCAATGATGGATAGGACAGCCGCAATGGCGTAGTCAGAGGCGTCGGTTTCAACAACAAGTTGGCGTCCAGGTTGCCAATGAGCGAGAACGGGCGCCCGAGTGAAAGCCTCCTTGAGAGCAATGAAGGCAGAGCGTTCCGGATCTCCGAAACTCCATTTGAGGTCCTTTTTCGTAAGGCGAGTGAGCGGCCTAGCGATTTCGGAGTAACCCTCTATGAAACGTCGGTAGAAGTTGGCAAAACCAAGAAAAGACTGGACGTCCTTAACTTTGCGGGGCTCCGGCCAGTCGACGATAGCTTTGACTTTATCGTCGGACATCCGGAGGCCCTCCGGGGACATGATGAAACCAAGGTACTCGACAGTGTCCTGGTGAAACTCGCACTTGGAGAGTTTAAGGAAAAGCCCATGAGCGCGGAGCCGCTTGAGCACCTCTCGAACGTTCTTGACGTGGTCCTCCATATTGTCGGAGTAAACCAAGATATCGTCAAGGTAGACGACGACTGATACATCGAGCATATCAGAGAAGATGTCGTTAACAAAACGTTGAAACGTAGCTGGTGCATTGGTCAGCCCCTCGGGCATAACTCTCCACTCGAAAGATCCATAACGGGTACGGAAAGAGGTCTTCCATTCATCGCCTTCGGCTATCCGAATAAGATGATAGGCGTGTCGGATGTCCATCTTTGTATAGATCTTAGCAGAACGAGCTGTGTCAAGGAGGTCCGTGATGAGGGGGAGTGGATAGCGATCCTTCTTCGTGATCTTGTTAAGGCCTCGGAAGTCCACGCAGAGTCGGAGGTCCCCAGATTTCTTACGAACAAAAAGAACCGGGGCTCCGATGGAGGATTGCGACGAAGTGATGAAACCGGTTGCCAGGTTTTCATCTATAAACTCTCGAAGGGCTTTGAGTTCCACTTCAGAGAGAGAATAAATGGGACCTAGCTTGGGGAGCGGAGCCCCGTCCTCAAGATTGATCTTGTGGTCGTAAGGACGGTGTTCCGGAAGCACTTCCGAAAGAGAGTCGCTGAAGACGTCTGCGTAGTCTCGGTACTCCGGTGGGATATCCGAGACATCTGCTGGTTGAACCTTGGCGTCCCGTAAAGAGGCACCAGGATCAGGCCGCATCGAGAACTGGTGAGAGCCAGGCTCTTTGCAAGCGCGGATGTACGCAGCAGCGGATATGACAGAGACCTTGGGTGAAGAAGAGATGATGAAATGATCGCCTGGAGGGTACTCGTGGATTGGTTCAAAGGGAAAAGATGGTTTTTTTCTAGATTTTCGAAGAGGAGGAGCAAGAGGGGGAGTTTTCGGACGACCGCTGGGTATTGGCGGATCTCCGAAGGAAAAGTCAGCGGCGGAGAGCGGATCTTCCGCTGACGCTGATGAGTCTATGGAAAGTGCATCATCAACTGGATAAAAGCTTTGCAAAGCAGATGGTTCACCCGTAGCGGTGTGCCGGAAGGCAACACTGTTCTCCGACCAATTAACCAACGGGTTATAACGGTGGAGCCAGTTATATCCGAGCACAACGTCGCAGGTAGAATCAAGGGGAGTGACATAGAAGGTCACAGACAGAGGATCTCCGGAGGGAAAGGTAACCGTAAGAGTAACCGTTTGAGTGATAGTAGAGCCAAATGAACCGTTCAAGAGTCGGAGCTCCACAGGTGCAGTATCCGAGGTGGGAATGTGATGTTTGAGAATAAAACGAGTGTCGATAAAGCAGTCGGATGACCCGGAGTCGACCAACGCAGAAAGGCGAACCTTTGCAAGGTTGGTGCGGGGGTCCGGAATCGTAAGAGGGAGAACGAGAGATGAAGGGGTTGTGGAAAGAGCGGCGGCGTTGAGAGTAACAACCTTGTGTGTGCAGCTGTTGGAGTCAACGTAGCTCCGATCGTGCACTAAGGTATCGGAGCTACTCTCTATTTTTTCAAACTCGCAGCGTCCGATGGTGCATCAGCTTTAGAAGTTGAAGTTTGAGCACCACGTGCCTTGAGAGCGGCCTTCCGCTTGTTACAGTCCTCTGCCTTGTGGCCCCCAAGTCCACAGAAGAGGCAGAGTTTCTCGGCTATCCGCCGAGCCTTCTCAGCGGGAGTCAACTTCCCATCGGGCCCAAGCTTGTCCGCGTAGGGTCTCTCAGCCTTCGGAGCTCCACCAGAGCCCGAATTCGAGTCCTTTTTCGCGTTGTCAGCCTTGGCAGGAGTCGAAGAGGAAGATGACGTAGCTGGTTTGGGTTTGGGGGTACCCGACGAGCTAACAGAGCCAGAAGGAGTTGATGCCTTTTGTTCCCTGTGTTGCTCGGCCTTCCGCTGCCAATAACGATGGTCAATTTCTTGACATTTGGCGCGGAGGTCTTTGAGATTGTCGGGACGACCGTGGTGTGACAACGCATCCTTGATTCGCGGCGGTAGTCCGCGATAGTAGGAGTGTGTGAGCGCATTGGTGTCCCATCCAATTATTGACGCTAAGTTGTTAAACTTAACGTTATAATGGAGAATCCTGTCGGAGTCCCGCATCCGAAGTGTCTCCAGTTCATCCTCAGCGCTGCCAGTAGGATCATGAGGTCCAAAGTTGACCTCGAGTTCCCTGACAAAGACATCATAGGATAGAGTCCACAACGGGGGGTCCGCAGTTGGGTGGAGGATATCCGGCTCAAACCATCCCAGCGCAGTCCCAGTCAGATACGAGATCGCATAGTTGATCTTGCTGAACTGGGTCTTGAATGCTGCAGGACGGTCTTGAAAATTGAGACTTAAGGATAGTAAGAATCCACGTAGCTTTGAGGGATCCGATCCACTGAATGGATCGGGTTCCCTAACTTTTGTCCGCACCTGCTGGGTGCTAGCAGGCTTTATCGCGGCGCCAATCGATGCACCCATGGAGTCACTAAAGAGCCGCATCAGCCGTAAGAGCTTAAGCTCATCAGGGCCAATTTCAATGGGCTCTTCAGTGGGGTCATTGGGTGGCCCTCCGCCAGGAGGTCCACCACCACCCCCACCCCCACCAGCACCACCTGGCGGACCACCGCCTGGTAGTCCACCACCTCCACCACCACCTGGTGGACCACCGCCTGGTGGTCCGTCACCTCCACCTCCACCTTCGTTTCCCTCGGGTTCGCCCGGATCTCCACTTGGCCCTGGTTTATCTTCGAAGGGATTGCTAGATACCTCTTCCTCACCCCCTGCCTCAGATTCGGGCAAGGGGATACCCGCACCACGAGTAGGAGTGTGCGGTGAGAAAGCGGCCCTTCCAGCGGCTCGAGGAGTAGCCTGGTAAATAAAACCAGCCTGGGCCAAGCGTTCTGGAGAAAAGGGATTTTCAGGGCGAATAGGATTAGAGGGAGGCTGCGTAACTTGGACAAGAGGGGGTTGTCTGGGAAACAACTCTTGGGCAGCTTGGAAAGGTGTGGCGCGGGTCATGGCACCAATATCGGATACCCGCGCATGGAGGGAGATACCCATGGACCTGCGACGAAGGACATCCTGAGAGCGTCGTTGCGCAACCGTATCCAGAGTAGATAGGTATGTTTGCGCCAGGTCCTCGTCTGTGGCACTGTGGTTGGTGAAGTAGGGATTGATGGGTGGGGGAATGTTGTGATCAGACATGGCTGAGAACGGCAGTATCTTGTTGACTCAAAGGAAGAGTTCGAATATACTGTTAAGACCGTGCCCCAGACCAAGTCAATCGGATGTCCGAAACCGGATTTCTCGGTAAGCACAGCACAAGCGGTGCTCCGAGCCTGTGAAAGAATAAGCGTAGAAGTGTTTAAAAGAAAGAAAAGGTAAAAGGTTTACCTATTCTGTATTGGCACGTGTTTCCACACCTGCAACCCTATGGATCCCCGTCAAGCGGTAGTCCGGCTATCCCTCGGTTGTGGTGAGAGTTGCAGGGGGCCCGGTCTTGAGGATTGTCGGTGGTCCGGAACCAGGGCTGCCTGCGTTCAGCAGGTTGGTCCCTTGAGTCGAGCCTTGAATCCGGGGGTCCGCCAAAGAAGAGCAAACCCGGAGGAAAGAGACAAGAGATGAGCTCGGAGGTCCGTAAGGACAACGCGAGTTGGAGAATGTAAGTCTTGGCCAACGAGCGGAGATCCGCAAGTTGAGTTCAGACAAGAAGAAGAGATGAAGACTAGACTGGAGCGTCTAAGTTGATATTCGAACTGAGGAAACATAGGTAAAGTACAAGCGCTTAAATACTGGGCTGAGTAGGTAGATGCATAAGGAGATAAGTAAGATCACAAGCGGAGGTCCACATGTATTGGGCAAAGGGCAGCATGGTCTGGGTCAAGGGTATGGCAAGTTTGGCGGTAGAGATGCTGAGTAAAGGATCACGTGCGGAGGCCCGAGCGGCCCGGCTGGACTTGGCAAGACTTGGCGAGGATGGATGATTAATGGGGTCACGAGGAGACGCGTGACTGGCTGAGTAAGTCGGAAATCCGGTCCGATCCTGTGTCATGACGCATGGATATGACACTTCCGGAGGCTTGAATCAATTTCTCTCACGTGTTATCATATACCATCCTTTGTGTTTTCTCACAGCTTACATTCCTGATTTTTTTTAGATTTTTTGGAGGGCCTTGCCCACATTGTGCCAGGTAAGAACATGCGTCACTACGGCAACGACAATCAATTACCATCAAGACCGGTGTCATAACGTGAAGTACGTCTACCAAGTCCTGCTCTAAGAGCTATAGATGGTGGCATGCCGTTTCTGCTTTGAAAAAGAAGAGAATGTGGCTTTGAGACACTTAGATCAATTTTCTTGCGTCAGATTTGGCTTTTTCCCACGCAATGCCTTATACCATTCTTTATGTTTTCTAGAGAGCTACCTCCACGAATTTTTTCAGAATTTTAGGAGAGCCCGGCCGACGGTGTGACAGATAAAAGCTTACGTCACCAGGGCGACGGCAATCAGTTACCATCAATTTGCGCGTCATATTATGAAGTACGTCTACCGAGTCCTTCTCTAAGAGTCACGGATGGTGGTGTAGCGTTTCTGCTTTGAAAACGAAGAGAATGGGGCTTTTGGACGCTTAGATTAATTTTCCTGCGTCAGATTTAACTTTTTCCCACGCTGTACCTTATACAATCCTTCATGTTTTCTCGATACCTATCTCCACAAATTTTTTTCGTAATTTTAAGATTTTGTGGAATGTGCACATTTAAACTTAAAGTGGCACAAACAATGCTAAGCGACTCTTGACCTCTTACCACCACCATCTCAACCAGCGTCAATGTCAGTGTGAATACGCTGGCACTTGGCTTATGACTGACTCAAGTTTTTAGATGCAAACCCACACTGCCAATGACATGTAAGTCTTTCTCTTTGTTTCACAGGTGCTTTATGCTGATAGCCATCTCTACAGCATTGTGTTCATTGTCAGCGCCACCCTTGCGTACATTTTTGCGCGGCTCGTCATCCGCGCGTTGACGGTTATGGCCGCCAGTCTAGTCGCTGTGTCGATGGCCAGCCTACGCGTTATTCTTTGGCTTGTTGTCTGGATTGCGACCGCCTGTATTGATGCGTGCAAGTTCGTGATCGCGCATGTCAACGTTCTCGGCGTCCGCGGTGTGGTCAGACTGGCAATGGCGTGGATTATGTGGTTGGGGAAGAGAGACATAGAAAAGTGCGGCCCTGAGCAGACCTTTGTGGCGATGAAGTTTGAGAGGTAAGTTTCTGTGCTTCGGCTATATGGTGCACTGACGATTTAGGTCTCTGGCCAAGTATACCGTGACCGTTTGGCTGTCCATCGTCCGCGTCGTTCTGTGGCTGACGTGGATGCTTATCTGCAAGTTGTGCTTGGACATCATCGAGATCACCGAAAAGGCCATTGGGAACCGTATCAATCGTGAAAGGTGGGGTCCTTGAAGGTCAGATGGAAAATCAACGGGCTTTTTTTCTTGATATCTAGTGTTGTGACATTGCTGTGTGTTTTCTTGTAGCCCTATAGTTCAAATGTATATACAATGTGTTATTTATTGTATTGACCCTATTTTTGTCCATTCGTACTCGGCCAGCTCGTCCTAACATAATTTGAACAGGCTCACTTTCTCATGTTCTTGTGAGTCAATTATCTCTTTTTATGAATTGGTGCTCAATTTTCTAAATCTTAATAAGGGAGCGAACCTTCTCAAGGACAATATTTCGGGTTGTATTTATCCCGAGAAGCTGGCCACTTTTTTTGCAATCTTCATTTACTCTTAGGTTTGGCACAGCTTTCACTTGCATACCGTCAATCTGGCCAACGTTCTTAATGTCATCGTCATGATTTGCATTAAGAAGGATAATATTGCCACGGAGTCTGTCAGCCTTCCTTCGATTCATCCTCTCCATCTTAAGTGGAAGAAACTCGTCGAGGCTACTCCTTCAAAGAATAAAGAAAAAGCCAAATCTTCTGAATCCAAGAGTAAAAGCAAACTCAAAATTTTGGTTCATATTTCGATTTTTTTATATTTTAAGTTCAAATTTCTTATATTTTATGTTCTAGAAAGCTTCTTCTTCTTCCATCGTTCTCGACAATTCTATTCAATTTGTCACTGACAACATTAGTAAATCTTCTTTTGCTAATGGCTTCTAGTGAGCTGACGACTATTCAGAAATGGGTGAAGTAAACTCTTCTGACTCTAAAGTAAGCTTCTGCTTTTTTGACTTAAATTATGAGGCTGATTTGACTGCTTTTTTAAAACAGCTCTCTGTGAAGTCTTTTGACAATGAGAACAGCAATAAAGAAGTAGTTGAAGTTGTTACACCTTCCGCTTCTACAGCTTTTGAAGCCGTGAATTATTAGTTCTTTAGCTTTTTGAGTTTGATTTTAACTTTTATATAGTCAGCTCGCTTGGTAAAATATCTTTACTATTATGAAGTCAACTATAAAGTCAACAGTAGTTGTAGACATTTGATATGTGCACCGTTATAATGGTTGGAAAATGTTTTAAAATTACCGTTACAACAAAGCCCCGTTATAATGAGGAATATTTGACAGATGATCCTTCACTCGTCGAAGGGACTTATATTTTGTCGAAAGACATTATTGTGTTGTATAGACTTATCAATTAAGTTAGGGATGGGTTAGCAGGTTAGGTTAAAAGGTTAGGTTAGAAGATTAGATTAGAGTGAGGTTGGAGAGTTGCTCGATGGTATAAAGACGTTCTTCTGTGTTTGTAATTTATATGCATTTTGAGTTAAATTATGGATTGTGAATGTTTAGAGCTAGCTTGTTAGCTTTAAATATGTTATTTAATATTGTGCCACACTTAATGAGAATAGAAGTAAAAAAAAAAAAAAACAGTATTAAAAAAGCTCTCATGACTGAGTGGTTGAAGTGATCACAGAAGTCTTATTTTATTGCTAGGTCACAGGTTTAATCTTGACCAAATGCAGTCATTTATTTCTTTGATGAAGGTGATTACATAAGCCCCGTTATAACGGTGCATTTAACATAATATTTAACCGTTATAACGGAGGACATTTGGCTGAATTCTACAGCTATGGCTCCATATCTGCTGCTGCGTACATCCGCGCTTGCAAAGAACCTGACTCTCACCAGTTCTTGATGCGGCCTGATCCTGGTGCCTCTTTACGGGACGCTAAGGTTCAACCAGCAGACGTCTCAGATATCCCTCCGGAGTACCGAGACTATGCAGACGTCTTCAGCAATTCTCTTTCGGAAGTGCTTCCGGAACACCGTCCTTACGACCACAAGATTAATTTTAAGAACGGGGCTTTTGACACAGCTTGTTCTGCCAAGATCTATACAAAGATAGACATCCGACACGCCTATCATCTTATTTGGATAGCCAAAGGCGATGAATGGAAGACCTCTTTCCGTACCCGTTATGGATCTTTCGAGTGGAGAGTTATGCCCGAGGGGCTGACCAATGCACCAGCTACGTTTCAACGTTTTATTAACGACATCTTCTCTGATATGCTCGATGTATCAGTTGTCGTCTACCTTGACAATATCTTGGTCCATTCTGACAACATGGAGGACCACGTCAAGAACGTTCGAGAGGTGCTCAAGCGGCTCCGCGTTCATGGGCTTTTCTTTAAACTCTCCAAGTGCGAGTTTCACCAGAACACTGTCGAGTACCTTGGTTTCATCATGTCCCCGGAGGGCCTCCGGATGTCCGGCGATAAAGTCAAAACTATCGTCGACTGGCCGGAGCCCCGCAAAGTTAAGGACGTCCAGTCCTTTGGCCTTCTTCTTGGCGGGCCCCCGCTCCTTCTGATCACTGTCCTCCACTCTTGCCCTCCTCCGCGTCGACGAACTCCCCGCTTTCTCCCTCTCTACCTCGTTTCTGGCGACATCCCACAAGTGGAGGACCGACCACCACTCCTCGTGACTCTGCCAAAAAGTAGCGAGGTTGTCCTGGTACTTTGAGAACTCCAGGGCCCTCTGCGGATAGTCCGCGGTTTGCCGCTTGTATTTGCTTAACTCCGCGGCCTTCGCAAGGTCTGCGGACTCCTGCAAGGTCTTGCATTCCTCCTCCCAATCCAGTCGGGTACGCTCCACGGCCCTCCGCGCCCTTTTGTCGGCGTCTTCTGCTGCTTGCGCAGGCTCGGGCGGGAGTTTGACATTGGGTGTCGCTGGGCGGATAGGCAAAGCTCCGGGATCAAAGATAGCGTCAGACATGCGAGGGGGCGGTCCACATTGCGGATTCTCCGACAAGTATTGGAGGACAATGTTGCGCAGCGTCGAGTGCTCCGCGGGGGCAAAATAGGTAAAATAGGTGATATTGTCGATGGTGATCCACGCCGACGAGTCCGGAATTTGAGGGTGTGGTGGGGGCGCCAATTTTTGAATTTTTCTCAGAGTTGAGTCTCTGCCTTTATACTCGCAAGCATCCGCTACTCTGTCATCAGAATTTGTGGACCTGCGCTTGTGCGCAGCCGGTTCTCCCCAATCTTGAGGGGACATCCGCAGATTTGTCAACAAATAGGCTTTCCGAATTTCTCCGGTGACTTATGCGGACCCAAACGGGGACTCATGCGGACCCGAACGGGGACTCATGTGGACCTGCACGGTGAGGAATTTTGGCCCCGGTGGTTGACCTTAGGTTTCTGGAGGCCAGAACCTTGAAAGGGGGATACTGTCATATCCATGCATCATGACACAAGATCAGACCAGATCTCCGACTTACTCAGCCAGTCACGCGTCTCCTCGTGACCCCATTAATCATCCATTCTTGCCAAGTCTTGCCAAGTCCAGCCGGGCCGCTTGGACCTCCGCATGTGATCCTTTACTCAGCAGCAGTTTAACCGGTTTAACCAGTCTTTTCACGGTTGTGGGGTAACGTAGTGAGATGTTAGAACTGTAACCTGAGACTGATCTTCAGTTCTTTTAAAAACGTCTTTAGAAGCTAAACTGCGGACTCAGTTCAAGTTTTTTCTTGGTTCAGTTGCAGTTTTGACAACTGAACTTTTGAACCCTAGGTGCTTTGCCTAGCCGATCGGGGTACAGGATTCCACCAACCGCCGACAAACGCAAGACGTCGTTAGGGAGGATAAAGGAGCTGTTTGTGCTGCGATGACGCGCAAACTATATTGCTCCTCAAAGCTGTTAAAGAAGCAATTTTGCGCCCCAGCAGCACTTATTGACGGCCCACATAATATCCCGTGCGGGTGCAGAGACTTCAAGGCCAAGATCTAGAACCAAGTCAGAGCAAGTACGCAAATTGCAGATGTGATAACAGACCAGTACAGCAGCTTTGAACTGAACTCCTCGAGCAGCAAAGTCTGTTCTTTACGCGATGAGTTAAACATGATCACAAATGTCTATTTGGATGTATCTTACATCCTAACCACAAATATGTGCATCTCAAAGCCAGATATTTGTATTCAAATAGATATTCAACATTCTATCTTTTGAAAACATGATACATTTGAATATTTCCAAATATATTTGAATATATTTGAATATATCCATATATATGTATGTATATTCTTATTGATAATAGTATAGAATCATAAATCTCAATGAGTTATAATGATAGAGTGACTATAAATGTGAAACAAACCTTCATATATATCATAAGACATGTAATACCATTACTATTATCAACAGTTTTCAAATGTTTGTTTCAAAAGTGAATATTTGACATTCATATAATATTCTACATTCTATCCTATTCTAAGATATGTATTCGAATATGTTCGAATGTCGGATACAATTATATTTAATATATCTTAACATATCTGATATTTGTGCTCATGTCTACGATGAGTTGCCTCAAATGATCCGTTAGTTACATAGGGTAGAACAGCTACATAGGTTGAGCGTCAGAAGATCAGCCTGCACAAGACCACTCACCATGACCATGTAGTAGCACTACTCATAGTCTTGAAAAGATCCCTCCATGCAAGCAAGGGAGGGAGATCCCAGGAAAGGAACGGAAATCTGGTCGCGGTAACATGTTTGAGAGCCTCGCACTCATTCCTTATGTCAGATGCGTTTCTGTTTGGCTGTTCAAACCACTTCGCAACGGGTATGTTGTCAATGAAGAAGTGGATGCAGTTGCTGATTTTTACTGCATAATGCAGCTGATTGAGTCCGTCGTATGCTAGCTTGACGGTGTCGTATGCACCTTTGCCGAGGACTTCAGCAAAGCGGTAGATGCAACCGTCGTATTTGATGAGGGCAGCAGAGTGGTCCTCACCGCGCTGAGGAAGCATATATTGGCAATGACTGCGCGGTGATGATGACGACAAGATGGTGGGTAGGGAGCGGGTGGATGATCCGGCCGTGGCAAATGTCTGCGCAACGGGAGGAGGGAGAATTTGGGGGGAAAGGATGGTGAATGGCATACACCGTTGATTTAGCTTCTACCTCTAGATGAGCTTGCATCTCTTGGTTGAAACGATGCGACTGCAGACCAGACTGGATCTGCTCAAGTGGACAAGGACGATGGCCATGACCACCTTCTTGGATGACAGTAGATGCGAGTGACGAAGATGCCTTTTGGTAGGGAGAGGAGTGGCATCACAGGTAAAGGGAAAGTTGGGTATTGGGTAGACCTCAAGGTGTGTCAAGCCATTTGTGACAATTGCAAAGATCTTACAAGGGCGCAATGGTCGGCCTAAGCGTCAAATTCATCTTCCTTTGTTGCCTTGATGAATACGACAGACAATGGGCCCGACTAGAGGGGGACCGTCAGTCAAATTACGGGAGGGAAAGAAACAGGAGGACTTTTACCTTACAAGCTGTCCCCCGGTGATGCCAGCATTATCATAGCGATGTGACGAGAACTAGGACGAGCGGAGAATGGAGAATGGAGAGGCTCAAACAAGCTTGTCGAATGGCGGCCTTTGGCCGCCATTCGCTCGCATGTTTTTGCTGTTGACACAAAAAGAGAAGTCTGAGAAATGAGTTAGAAAAGCATAGACATGAGCACAAATGTCAGATATTTTCGGATATTTCAATTATATTCGTATCCGACATCCGAAGATATTTAGATGTCGGATGTCGGATACCTCTCGAATGTCGGATGTCCACTTTCTGAGCAGACATTCGAGACATGATAGTGTGGGCTGTAGTATATGAGTGTTCTGTGTTAGCTATGTGACTCTAATTGACATTTACACACAGTGTAATATCATAACTTCATAGTAGGTATGGTTTCAGGCTGCTCTTGATGCATTATTATGTCAATACTCATGGATATTCAGATATATTCGAATATATTCGGATGAATATTCACAAATATTCGGATATTGGACAATTATCTTGGATGCAATGTCGGATATCCATCCGAATACGAATATCTGGGTTTGAGGTGCACATATTTGTGGTTCGGATGTCGGATACATCCGAATAGACACTCGTGATCATGTCTAGAAAAGCACAGTTATTATTGATGAGACAATGCAACGCACTCGTTATTCCCTATCATTGCGCTGCATCCCTCTCTGCCTCAACTTATTGTGTCGGCGCGCTCTGGTCGTTCTTGGTGCGGCTCAGCCTTGTTCTAGTGGAGTCATGCGGATGCAGGGAAAGTCTAAGAAACAAGTAAGTAAAGTACAGGATGTTACAGGACAGGGCAACGCACTGTAAAGAGACACCGCACTCCGTCTTGCGGTCATTCTGCTCTGTTGCCTCTCTCCCGTCTCTGTTAGTCTCGTCGCAGCGGCGCAGCCAACAACCTGTGGCAGGTGCGGGGTCTAAGATCCGAGACGCTGCCAAGCTGGCGCTGTGCTGCTGGAAAAGCAGAGTCACATTTGGTAGCGGGAGGGCAGATGCAACTGACGGGAATGAGAAGGGATGCAGGATAAGTCCTGGAGCGCTGTCGTCTTGCACAAACGTGTTGACCAAGTCGTCGTGAGGGTTTGTCAATGGGCCTTGTATAGGTTGGATTGGATGCAAGGGTTGTCGAGTGTAAATCCGGGATGATCGTGGTAGACGGAAAGCAAGCTTGATCGAGGGCTTAGCCAGAATAAGGACCTCCATGAGTATCAAGAGTCAAGAGTATACTCGCATACTTGACTCGTCATAATACTCATGAGTATGACTCGTTCTGATCCGCGGATCAAGACGAGTCAAGTCAAAGATGGGTCGCGAGTATGAGGTTTGGAGACATGAATTTTCATAATAGGTGTATCATCATATATTCCTTGAGTAAATGAATGTTTTGTGAATCCTCTACGTATATTTAATCAACAACTTCTATATGATAGTCATTCATTATATAAATGGAATGATATACACTTGAAAAGCAAGAGTATCCGTGAGTATTGACCCGTTAAACCCGTACTCGTCTTGATCCGTACCCGTATGAGTCAAGTCAAAGAAGAGTCACGAGTATTGGTTTTGAAGCATGAGTACTCGTGTCACGGGTCAAGAGTATACTCGAGTATTGACTCGTGGAGGTCCTTAAGCCAGAATCATCCAAAGATGGCAACTTGAGAAAAGCGGATTCAAACCATTATAGAGAGTCAGATCCGTTGTTGGAGTGATATTCAACCTGTCCAAATACTCTCGAAAGTAGTGGCATATTCTGAAAAGTTTGCTACCGATATGGACCTCACATAAATCCATGTTCGGTAATTGGTCCCGATACCGGATATCCTGCAACACGACAATGAGCACTACACATTCAAGTTGGGATACTAGACTCCAGAAGCATTGATTATACATTGCTCTAAGAAGTATCAGGACCGTACAAGCAAAAGTGTGAAATGAGAATGATTTTGAGTGGTTGGATGTTCAGGGTGCACCTTCCTAATGGGGATTGACGAAGTTTCGCTTTGCAGAAGTTGCATACACAAAATGAATTTCAAAATCTGACAATTTCTTCCATTTGTAACATTCTTAAAACTAATGAGGTCAAGCACTGTAAGCAGCTAGATATACATAGTTACATGATTGGCCATCCTGCCAGAGGATGCCATAGATTTGCTACATAAGAAACAGTAATCCAATACACATAACATTATCATGGGAGTCATCACATAGGTAGGTAAATCATACACACAGCACGACAGCAAAAAAAGAAAAGAAATCAAGTAAAAGAAATAAGATAAGTGGCATAAATATCACCGGACATCCACGACACACTCAATCAATCAACCTCTTCTGAACTCTGCTCCCCGTCCTCGTCTTCCTCCTCCTCCGCTGCCGCCGCCGTTATCATTTTCCGGCTAGAAGGAGGTGTAACGGACATGGGTGGCGTCTGTATCTCCTTCAGGCCACGCACAATAGCCTTCGGCGCACCAGTGATAGCCTCCGCAAATGCGAACGCGACGCCCAGACTCGCTGCGACGACGCGCCACCGGAGACCAAGCACGTCGACAGTCGCCTGGCCGGGTATTGTCGAGGTCATCTTGACAGGGAAACGCTCGTACGGATACGCACCCTCCGCAGCCAGACGCACGATACTCGCGGTGAGCGGGTCGAAGGCGGGTTTGTCAGTGGCGGGGGAGAAAGAGATGAACACGCCGGCGACGGCAGGTACGACGAGCGATGGTATAACCCAATGGAAAAGGATAGCCCAGTCGTCTACAGCAACGGGATACGCGAACTTGAATTTATCGGATATCTGAAAAGAGTCGCGTCAGCCTATGTTGATTAGGAGTATCAGAAAGAACGGACAACGACGGGCTGCCAGTGCAAGACAACGGCGAGAATGTAGAAGAACTCCAAGAGCGCCGTGAGCCACCATATGTTGCGCGAGTTGGACAAAAACTGGAAGTGGTGATAAGAATAACGGGGTCTCGGAGGAAGAACGCGAGACGCACACCACTGAGCGCCTTCATCGACTGATGCGTCGTTGCCTCCGGCTGCATCATCCTCTTGACGACCTCCTTCGGCTTGCTCAACACCATCGCGGAGATGCTGCGATGGGTATCCCCGACGCTGGGAGGCAAGGGCGGAAGACTGCTTGGCGTCGCGAGCTGCTGTTGATGGTCGCGCGAGGAAGTATGAAACGGGGTGACGGGGTCCGGCTTCTTGAGCATCGCAGAGACCAGACGCAGATCCCTGGCTGGCGTCTCGACGATGGGATCCAGAGGCACGATGTGCGCGAGGTGTTTGTTGCGCTTCGGGAGCAAGGACAGATCAGGCTCCGGTGCAAGGCGACTCCTGCTGAGACGGTAAGCACATGAACACGACCACGGCGACGCGAACATACGTGGGTAACGACGGCTGGGCGGGTATGGAACGCTCGATGACCTGCGACGGGGGCTTCTCGCTGCCGCGCCTCCTCCGTCCATAGAGGCCGGCGAACATGGGGTCATCCTCGAGCTTGGACTGATTTCTATCGAGATGGCGCTTTATCCTTCCCTGGAGCTCGTCCTTCGTGCCCTCGATGCTGACATTGAGGGCGGTCGCGATGGCCTTGAGGTCGGTCTTGTTTTTAGCCTGGAGGGAACCTTGGAAAGTAGCGGGCGGCATGGCGGGATGGATGCGCCGTTGTGGATATCGGGTTCGGCGATGTGGGTGATGATGGTCGAGAGCAAAACACGGATTTGCGGTCAACGAACCTGGGACGAGTTTGCGGCTGTTTACGCGTTAGTCACGTGCACGTAGCCACCCGCAATGGCCGACGGCGACGACCATCAATCCAGTTGTGCGCCTCTTCCTTTCAAACTCTTTCCTCGTTGTCGTCCTCTGGCAGGCCTTTCTTTCCGTTCTTTCATCTAGCCTTTCTCTTTCCCTTCTGCTGCCATCATGTTTGCCATTCTTGCTGTCCTGGTCCTTGCTAGCCAAGGTGCGTCTAGTCCGCTGCACAATCATCTGGAAACAGGGCGCTGAAGCAACGACCAGCCATGGCATTCAACCTCACATTCGGAACCCAGTCCCTCTCCGCCACAGAGATGATCAACTTCACCCCGTCCGGGCCCATCGCTGGTGTGAGTGATGACCACCTCTCACGAGGAGCAATCCATTGATTCCCGTTTCCGTCGCAGTGCGAGACGAACTGTACCAAGGCCCAGCAAGTCCTCGAGAACTGCGCCGACGTTGATAGCTGCATCTGCAGCGAAAACACGGCCAACTGGCTCCTCAACTGCCAGCAGTGCATGTTCACTGAGCTCATCGCCGCGAACCAGCCCATGCCAGACCCCCGCGCTGGCAGTACGCCGCTCTTGAAAGGTCATTCCCCTCCTAACTCTCTTCAGTCTCCACATCTCATCCCTCCCCCTTACAGCGTACTCGGGCGCCTGCCTGTCCGAGGCCAACATCACCATTGCAACGCCCCTCGCCCTCGCCCTCCCAGCCAACTGGGACGGCCCCACTGGAATCGGGCTCAATACCGGAGAGACTGTTCTCGGTGTTGTCGTCGGCACCCTCCTCGTCGGAGGCTCCATCGTCATGCTCAGTACTATGTGATTGATAGGCACGCAGAGTTCATGTTAGGGATTGCTTGTACGAGCGCAGGCTGCTCATTTTTTCTGCAAATGATGACTAACTTGGATTGTGCTTTGACGTGGCTACCCCAACAGCGACAGTTGGAAAGAAATGATGGGAATGAGGCGATGCGACGACTGCTGATGTACCAATATCTCGGATCTCCAAAGTGCGCGTCGACGTACGGTCGACAGCGATCCTGATCCTCGACAATCTCCCGTTCACGACGTCACCAACTCTTTAGTTTCTCCAAAGACTATGTGCTACTGAAGGCGCTTCCCTTCCTTTCGTCGTGCTGTGTCGGCGTTGGACGCTGTGGCGCTCTATCTGCGTCAGATCGACCAGACATCTTATCATCCACATACTGCACCGTCTCATCAATCATCGCGTTTTGAGAGGCTCTTTCTAAGGCATTGTGGCGAATTGATCCTAGATCATCAAAGCGGTGACGTTTGTTTCGACCAGAACATATTCATTTCATCAATTGGTACACGTCCTTCTCCCGTGGGCCGTGAGCGGTACTGTAGGGCGAAACAACACGATGGACAGCAGTATTGGTTTCAGGCTCGGTGTGCCTCTGTGGGATAAACACGGCGATCAGAAGAAAATGGAATCGGTCTTGCTGTGCTCCATTCGTTGATTACGGCGGTCTTGTATACATTCTGCATTGCATTCCAGCCGCTGAAGAAGAGAATCCATCTTTTGTTTTGATTGCGAACAATAAGAAGGGGAGTGCCGAAAAAGGAAATCAGTGGTCTCGGCTTGAGACGGCCCTTCAAAGTGCCTTGACAACAACGTCCATCTGCAGGAGGCCGTCCATCCTTTTTCTGTTTTCTCACACCGACTGCGGTCACTTTGCTCGCCATTCCTTGCAGCGTCGACGCCCAATCCTCGCTAGACCGGCAGGCTCCGCTGGTCTCGTCTAGAACACAGCCACCCACAGCGCTGCTCTTCTAGCTAGTCCATCGACTGGACCCGACGCCCTTTCATTGTTGGCTGCTAGCACATCCTACTTTTCCACCACGACATCGACGACGACGCCCACGATGAGTCTCCGTCCGCCTCCTCTCAGCCGCAGCCCGTCGCCGGCCCACGACAACGGCAGGTCCACCGCCCGCCAGTCGCTCGGCCCACAGACCCGCGCCAACCCCGGCTTGGTGCCCTCGTCGCCGCGCACAGGCGTCAGCCCGAACGGCCGCCCAACCAGCGAGCTCCTCGGCGGATCTGGCATGTTCCAGACGCCAGAAGGTGCGCCACATTCCCATCCCCGTCGTACCGCCCGCTAACTCGCCCCACAGCCGAAGCGCTCGACCAGTGGTTCGAAAATCTGCAAAGCTACGACGCGACATTGGAGGAAATGGCAGCAGCCTCCCTGGACGTCAATTTCAAAGAGGAGCTGAGCGCCATCGAGCAATGGTTCAAGGTTCTCTCCGAAGCAGAGCGCACAGCCGCTCTTTACAGTCTTCTTCAGCATTCCACCCAAGTTCAGATCCGATTCTTTATCACCGTCCTCCAGCAGATGGCCCGGTCCGACCCCATGACTGCCTTGCTCAGTCCCGCCATGGGTGCGTCGCCCGCTAACTTGCATTCTCCGTCGGCTCACATGATTCAGGTTCCATGCAGAACCAGATGGAGGCCAAGCTCGCCTCGCTCAAGTCTCCCGGCCTCAAGTCCGGTCTCCCTGCGTCCCCTACCACCCGCAACTTCAACAGGCAGTCGCTTACCTTGGACAACGCCTCCAACTTCCTTTCCCCCGATTCTGCCGCCAACCCTCCTCCCTCGGCCGGCCACGACGCAGCCGCGACTCTTGCCAACCAGCGAGCCAAGTTCAAGGCCAGCAATGCCGCTCACCGCATCTCGGCTCCCGTTCTCGCTACGGCGAGTGGAGACCGCACCACCACCTGGGGCTCGCAGCTGTCGCAGCTTGCTGAGCAGCAGAATGCGCCCGCCCAGGAGATCACCATCAGCTCCCGCCCCAAGAGCACCGAGTTCTCGGGATCGCCTCGTCCTAACAACGAAGTCACACTCCCCGCCTCGGACAGCTGGGCGAGCATGGTCAACACTCCCCAGATCCAGATGTTCCCCAAGGAGCGCCGCGTGCCTGAGCCCATCGCCGACACGTGGAATAAGACAGCTGCTGTGCCTGGAGTTCCCATGATGGGCGACCCCACGATCCACAGGCGGAACCACAACAACAAAAACGGGCCAGACAGCGCCGGCATTTACGACGATAACGGAAACCTGATCAACAACAATCCTGGTCAGCAGCAACAAAACCGGGCGCGGAACGCCAGCGCCGGCTGGGGTGGTGCGCGGAGCCCGGGGCTCGGCGGCCCCACGAACAACGGCCGTTACGACGACGCAGGCGCGATGAACGGAATGAACGGACTCGGCATGCAGATGGGTGGGTTCGGTATGGGCATGGGCAGCCCGCTGGGAATGCCGAATCTGGGCGCGATGCCGCCCATGAGTCCCTTCAACAACATGCTCAGCGCGATGGGCATCTCGCCCGAGGCGCAGATCCTCGCCGCGCAGATGGCCGCCAGCGGCTTTGGGCAGAACAATTGGATGGGCATGCAGCCGCAGAGCGCGGGGCTCAACCAGCAGCGCCGCCAGCCTAAGAGCGCGGGTGTGAAGACCCCGAACACGGCCGGCTCGGGCAGCACTCCCAAGGCGGAGGACGACGTCGACCCGCAGTTGTTGAACGACATCCCGGCGTGGCTTCGAAGCCTGCGGCTGCACAAGTACACGCCGAATTTCGAGAGCATGAGGTGGCAGGATATGGTCGTCATGGACGAGGCGCAGCTCGAGGCGAAGGGTGTCGCGGCACTAGGCGCGAGAAGGAAGATGTTGAAGACGTTTGAGCTCGTCAGGAAGAAGATGGGGATTGAGGGCGGGCCGGCTGTTGTCGCGTCGCCGTGAAGAAAATTTAAACCAACGACTTACCTCTCCTCACTCTTTCCTTCTCGTCTCCATTTCCTTGCTCAAACCTGGATACGGACTTCCCGCTATAGGGTACCCACCGTCCTGCTATACCTTCGTTTTCATTTCGCACCTCTCTCGTACAGACATCCATCATATGCGTTCCTCTTTCATACATACGATTTACTTATTTACAGCGTTATCGGGGGTGAAACAATGGTTATTTAATTGTCCAAACTCCGTCGACTGTACCGGAAGACCACCCTGAATACCGTGGCTACAAAGAGAGTACACGCGTTGATACCAGGAAAGTTACGTTGCGGCTACCTTCAACTTTCAATGACGACATTCTCTTACGGGCTTTCTTGAAATGTAAGTACCAGCGTCCTCACTGTCTCTTTGTAGTACTGTCTCGTCGTCCCCACTCTCCGTTGGTAGCACCTTTGCCGCACCGCATCCACCGCGTCCAACCACTTCAACTGGCCGACAAAGCAGACAGACTGAACTTCGCTCGTTCTCTGGGTTCTGATAACGTGTTTTCGACGGTCCACGACGAATCACGATTCAATCATAGTAGTACAAAAAGAATAGAGATCACTAGTCCCTGCTAATATACTTCGGCAACGATGCTTTTGCCGCCTGGGCTTCCTCGAGAACGACTAACTTTCGTTTCAAGATCTCGATGCTCTCCTTCAGTATTGTCGCCGTTTCCGAATCCGACTGGCTTGCCACGTTCTCCAAGTGCCACTCCAACACTGCGAGGAATTTCTGCACCGGCCCGGCAAAGCTTTCCGACAGAGACAGACTCGCATACTTCTCCGTGTACTCGGCGATTTTCAGTCTTGCCGCGACGACAAGGCCATTCAATATCTCCACCGCAGTCTGATGTCTCCCGCTATCCTTGACCGTATCGTGGTACTCAGCCTTGATTGCATCGGCGTCAACTAGTGTCCAGCACGACGTCACGTATGAGTGTTCCTTGAGGCGGTGACGACAAGCGCTGCGACAACATTTTCCAGACAAGATCGCAAATGGCGTATAAGTCCAGAGAGTCAATCGCAGGGAAGAAAGAAGGGAGGTGTGGGTATCGTGGCAGTTGGAATAACACCCTAGCGCCATGCAGACCGAGTGGGTGAGAGACGACTTGATTAAACGGTGGAAGTTGTCATTTATGATGGCCTCGTAGTCGGCTCTAGAAAGAGTCTATGCCAAAACATTTGAGCGTCATACATTGTTACCGAACGAGAGCTACACGCACCTCGTGACTTTTCAGTAGCGCTTGCTTCCTTGTCTCCAGTTGATCCATGAGAGCAAGGGCATTGAAGAGTTCCCTCTCGATCTCCTGCGTCTGCTCATACAAAAGCAAGAAATCCCTGGTGGGCTGCGGATCGAGGGTAACTATCCAATTGAATATCTCCGATACTGTTTCCAGCGCCTCCTGGTGCGCGTTAGCAAGAAGGCGATCGAACTTAGCCTGCAAGAACCGGTTCCGCTCTCCTTTAGCCATCATGTTCTCGTGCATCGCCACGGGATTTTCTATCGTGGTTTGGAAGCTCTCGCGTAAAGCCGAGGGAAGTGCATCATTGTCGAAGTTGAATGAGAGTGGATTCGAAACGTGGGTGAAGACAAAGCCAATGTTGTTGACAAGGGTGCTGGGAAAGATGGACGTCAGAGTATTGAGTGCGTAGTCTGTGACAACGCCTAGGCGAGTGTTTGTCCCGTTAACGAGGATGAAAACGGCGTCGATGGTGGTGACGTGGTCGCGAATTGCCTCCGCAATACTTTTTTTGTGCTCGTCTTCTTTGGCAATGCCGCGTGTGTCCCCCAAGCCAGGCGTATCCAGAATCCGAACCGTCACACCATTACGACTACGAAAGACGTAGAGTCTGGCAGAGTTAGTCTGACTGTGGAAGCGAGGGCCTCCTTGTTCGTTGCTCTCTTCGTAGAGCGGCTTATATTTGTTGGGAGAATTCCCCTCGAGATAGTTGGCCAGCAAAGACACCAGGCGGGTTTTCCCTGTGCCAGTTTCGCCTTGGGACAGGTCAGAACATGGATGATGGTCATATGTCTGCAAGGTCGACCTACCGACAATCATAATCGTGATTTCTTTGTCAGCTCTGTCCGTGTAGATGACACCCTTGGCGAGATCATCCGAGTTGCTGTTGTGCACCGCATCAGATGCATGGTTTCTAATGAGACACTCAAAGAGAGACCGACTTGCGCTTGTCTGTCTTCGAGCCACGACCATGGTCGGGCCCAGCGTATGGCACAACAGCGTCTTGCCGTTCTTTCCCAAAGTTGTGAAAGAGAGTGAGAGATCTGCTTGATGGTCGTTAGATACGCTGATGACCGAAAGTAAAGATGCGCACGCGTACCCAGCTGCAGCATTCGGATAGTCTTCGTGAAATTTGACAAGTTGGCGTTCAACTCGATCCGGTGGTGCGCAAATGGCCAATTGCATGATGGTGGTAAGCGGTATACCCCAGAAGCAGAGATACCTGGTGTGACAATTACTGTTGAACGTCAGGTGTCCCCCACAGAAGTCGGCATGACGTGAGTCAGACGTGTGTGGGACTCTAGGGTATACGTACGCGCTCAGCCGATGCTAGGTTTGAAGGAGCTTTGAGGTGCCTGCTTCACAGAGCCTAAAGTTGCCCATATCGAATACGACTCAGACTCCAGTTTCAACAGGAGCAGAGAAGCATTTTTCGGCGCCTCCAGAGAATACAGACCTCGGTGCTATACATAGTGCAACCTCTCCCGTCTATCACGTCTGATGGCATCTGGCTGTAACAATATCCACCAATAGGCCTCAAACCTGGGCAATGGGCACAGAGCGGGAAGGTCGCAAGAGAAGTGAGCGTGGGAGTGGGCCGATCACATGTGTTTGGAACATATCACGTCGGTTAATGACCAGAAGATAGATATTTTCGATATACAGACACAGAGCGGTTGACACATAGTCAGAGGTGTTTACAGCCGTCGTGAACTATCTACTTCTTTTGAAAGGGATACAACACGCTCAAGAAGCGTCTTGCTAACGATCTAGTGACTCTAGCGAACCCTGTTCGATTGGTGTTGATCAGGCGTTCCCATACTCGAACAAACACCGTACCTTTCGAATACAGTGTGGCAGGCTCCTTGACAGTACTTCTGCCGTCCTCCACTGGCACTGAAACTAGGCTGCGACCAGTCCATCCCAGAGCTGATAGGCAGTCCTTTGAAGTAGTGGTGTCGTTGTCAAGAGTGTCCGTAGTAATTGTGGTTGGAGCGGACAACATCGATGGCGATTCGACGGAAGACAGCGGGCTGGACATCGTCCCGCCAACATGAGCTATAGAGACCTTGTTTTGTTCATCGGAGTCACTAGAAGCAATGAGCGATGACGAGACGGGTATGTTCAGTAATGCTGGAGGGCCGGCGGGTCAGAAGGATGTAGTGTCAGAAGAAGAGTGAAACGGACCATTATCAGACTCGAATGTCGATGTCGGCGTAGTGGCACCAATAATGCATGACGCATGCGTCATTTTCGGAAGAGACGTCGCTGAGTTCAGCTCATGTTGCAAGCGAGCGTCAAGCTCTGCGTCCATCTGTGCCGCCTCTTGTATCTTCTTCTTTACCCTGATATTGTGCTCCTCTTCCAAGCTGCAGAGATATTGGCACAAACAAGCTCGAGCCCAAAGCAAGCAGCTCACCGACTCAGAACGTTCACTTCTTCAATAAATTCCCAAGGATTCCCAATCTCTTCCGCCGAGATATTCTCAATGTTGATCGAGAATGTGACGAAGGGCACATTGGCATACTGGTGCAAAGTGTCGTACAAGTCTTTCATCTCTTCTGCCAAGGGATGGCTGAGTCTTGAGAGGCGGTCACTATCATCGGGAGGGTCGTCCACGTCAGCCATAAGGTCGACGGCTGGGGCATCAGAGTCAGAATTCGATGAGAGGTCGTCATCAGAGCTGCATGAGGACAGGTCATCGTCGTCGAGATCGATTTCGTCAGTGTTTTCGGGCTCCTGAAGGAGCAGGTTCAGAGGCAGCCGTTTGTACGGATCGACGAAACGCCGCAAACGCCTCCTGCGTGTTGAAGAGGGGAATTTTCGCTTTTGGCGCCTCTGTGCGCGGGTCGCCGCCAGATACCTGTCGCTCTCCACTCTCTAGTAGCTTCTTCCATCTGTCGTCATACATCGCTTGCACGTTCAGCTTGCCAACATCGAGAAGTTGAAACTTTCCCCGAGTTCGCTTGTCGGGAATGGTGTACTTCGTCTGGACACGCAGCGTTGTCAGAGACGGATGAAAGCAGTTTGGCCATGGAAGTGGAGGATCAGGTGTTAGTGGAGGTCGATTGAGAGGATGGGTGGTGTCGGGACCAACTGCGAGGGACATCTCGGGAAGCTCGAACTCGTTGAGGCCTGTAACCATTCCCCGGCTAGATAATGGAGAGACAGAGAAGATGAAAGGTACCCCAGGACGCGGTACACTCCACCACTTCTTCGAGTTTAGCGCACACACTAGAAAACAAGAACAAAGGTCGTACGTAGGATGTACACGCCACATATTTCTTTGGTCGGATCGTCCGGCAAGCCTCGAGTGCTTCAGGGTCGTTGAGTCGCTCTAGACTGGCTTGGCAATCGAGCTGGAAGACCACATATTCACCGTATCGCGGAAGAGTCATGACAGATGTCGAGTGACTGTGAATGTATGGGAGACGGAGACACCAGGCGGTATATATGAAGGTTGAACAAGGTTGTGCCAATCAGGAATGTCCGCGAATGAATGGTGCCATCTTCTATTGTTGTCCTTGACCCACAAGGCACCGCAACGAACAATTGAAGGTCACAGAGAGGAAGATCGTGTGGCCAGGGCAGATGCTATCAGTCAACGAACTGACATAGATAAGATCCGGTGCACATCCGGTGTCAGAAGCCACGAAGTCAAAGTAGGCCAGGAGGCGAGGACAGCCAAGCCACAGGACGGAAACTCGCCCAAATTGCCCAGTAAACGTGCAATGCGACAGAGCATACTGTAGAGTCGACTTGGACGCTGAGGCAAAGAAGTGGATGAGAGTCAGAGCTAAGCGGGCAAGGCTAATGCCGTTCCGCGGACCCCGGTCCGACTGTCCTTGGTCACCGACTTCCATGTCGATACCTTTGTCTTCTTTGCCACCACCCACACGCGCTTCGTAGCGCTCTCAACTCGGCATCTGGCTGGAGATATTTGGCGTGAATTGTGCACTCACTGTCGGCGGTGCGCAATCGTCTCAACCCGCAATTTTGCGCCTACTGACGATTTTTGTCCCCCCCACAGAATCTCACACGGGCGACGAGAAACGAGCACATATCGCCGACCAATCCAGTCTACAAGCCACGACGCTCTTTTTAACGTTTCTCTACATCGCCATATTGTCTCGCCCGCGGATCCATGATGTATGATTCCCATTCAGAACAACAACGAAACGTATGTCAAGCACAATAATCACCCCTCATCCCTTCTATTGACACGCCTGAAGATGCGAAACCTACGGCCAGACCCCATACTTTCCTTGACACAACCCTCCACGAACATGTCGATACCCCAACCCGGCGACTACCTCGTCGTCCAACTCGACTCCACCGCCACGCTCGCGTCGTTTAACGCCACAGCTTTCCATCCCAAGAAATACGTCGCGTGCATGACTTCCGTACGCGCTCCCGTATCTCTTCGCTCACTCGTACTCATAAAATCCTATCCATCTACACAGTGGCGCTCAATCCCCATCCCCAACCGTCCCTTGACGTTCTCCATCGCCCTGCTCTCCGTGAAAGGATCAGTATCCGGCCCACAGGACTGTAATCTGCCAGAGATGCTTGTCCCCGTCTCCGCTACACCGCCATCACTCCCCCTCGAGACCGACATACCCGCAGCAAGTCCATCACACAACTGCAGGGAATCGCTGACCTGTGCTCCGCCCCTTCCCTGGGAGAACTACAACTGCGCTCACCCCACACTCGCCACTCTAACAGTCCAAGCCCCATCATCGTTGCAAGAAGGACAAGCGAAATACCGCCTCGAGCAGCCGGGAGCGCTGAACATGTATGCGATGAGGGATAAACGGCGCCAGAAGATGCTGGAGATGGGTATCGAGGATGGCGGTCATCTCACGGACGACGCCGTGGACGGTTCGTATTCGCCCTATTCCAATTCCGAGAGCGACTCGGAGTTGGATAGCGAGACCACTGCTACGCCCCCGGTCTCTGAAGACGACCACGATCCGTGCAGCGCTCGTACCAGCTTCGAGGAGCGTGGTCCTTTCGTGACATTCTCATTTGACTTGGACGCCGTTTCCCCAGACGAGATTGGGAATCCGTGGGACTTCATCGAGGAAGTGAACGCGCTTAGGCGGTATGTGCTTTGACATTTTAGCTGTAGTTGATCCTGACATTTGCTTAGGCTTGAAGATGAGCACCGAGCGCACAAACATGAGATTCATCTGCCCGAAGACGAGCCTGAGACTGATACGGAATCAACGATATACCCCATCCACGAACTCTCGACATCGTCGGATTCGTCCCTTCAATTATACCCAACCGCATCGCCAGGAGACGACTCAACGCGATTGACATTATACCCCAATAACGCAGCCTCATCCTCGTCCCACCAAATCCAGTTATACCCCAATTCACCTTCTGATCCTATACCCCCCAACAACCCTGTCTTGTCTTCATCTCCGCCACCTCTTGACCCCGAAGACGAAGAGGCGCAGCTTCTCGAAGAGTATGTTGTCTTTGTGCTCTTCCTATATGTGCATTGCTAACTGACAGTCAGACTGGAACGCAGCCTTGACCCGGAATCGAAAGACCTCATCATGCGGCTGATTACCGTGCAGCTGAATAGTCAGCGGTGGCCTTCGTTTGCGAGTGCGTCTCTTGCGATGGAGAGCCGATGAATTTTTGAGGTGTGAGTATGTCGTTTGGTGTCAATCGCGTCTTTCGTATTCATTTATGACGATCATCGTAGGAGGACCCCAATCGATCGCTTGAAGGTTTCAAATGCAAACTGTAATTGTATCCCGGGGCCGACCTCGAGCTTTCTATTGTTGTACATGCATGTGTGTGTCTTGTACTGGTGTATGTGCGTACATTTGCGTTTGCCGCCGTTTATGTCGCGGCCATGCCATGCCATCTACGCTCGAGCAGTACAAGTACCTTCTTACGTCGCTCGCCAGGCGGAGACAGATTCGAAAAGATGATTATTCTTGGACATACTTTTATAACGATTTCATTAATTCTGGCTACATGACATACATACCTACTGTACGTTATAATTCCACAAGTTCGTGCTCAAATCGAGTGAGTTCAAAAGGCCACCTCAGGGAAACGGGACAGGTCCACATCCATACGTCCTCTTCAAATTCTGGAAAACAGACCTCGGGCAAGTGCCGAAGGACAGTAGCTCGTTCGATGTCTACGACATCAACGGAATGCACGCGAACCCGCCTACGTGGTACCAAGCCACGGAACTTCCCTAAACCGAAGCCGACATATACGTTTTGTTGAGGCGGATATGCAAGCCATGGCTGCGAATATGAGCGCGGTTCGCGATCCGATGAGGAGAGAGGTGTATGAGGTCGGAGATCGTGGAGCTGAGGCCCTCGTTCGACGACAGCGCGTTCGGTGTGAATGAAGGTGGGTCGGGGGATGTTATTATCAGGTACCGAACGATATACCACGCATCACGAGTTGGCCGTCTGGCTCGTCATGGACGGCAGGGCATGGAAGATTGAGGGATCTATTCCAGGAGGAGACAGACGCATGGCAACTACGCTCATGGACAGGGCGGGGCGCGGATGGCAAATCTTGCGCAAGATAGGCTTTCCTAGAGCATGTGAAAGAGGAGGGAGGCGGTACATTCTTGATTGCTGCTGGAAGTACGTCGATTCATCTTTCTCATGAGAGAAGTTTTCCGATGTTTTCGTACCGTTGCAGTTTGAATGCAAAAGGACGAGGCGAAGGGAGTCGTGGTAGAAAGCAAAGAGCGAAAGCGGCAAGGAAGGTTTGGCTCTACCCCTGTCTTCGGCCCTTTCTAGTTGACCTCCATGTAGTCAACGCTTTTGACGTCAATTACGCCTCTTTTTCCATTCTCCTGCGACGACGCACAGACCGTGTACGAATCTAACTTCCGCATCGCACTTAATGGAAAGAACACACATCCGGGAAACATGACCAGACCTAACCAGATACGCCGCCGCTGGGAGGATATCTTTGTCGGTGACCTCTGATAGACTACTGAATAGCTGTTCGACGCATATGTTTCTCCCATTGCGCGTCTCTGCCTTCGCACTTGTCCGTGCGCAACCATTTACATTCTGGAAGAAGGCGACTACTAGGCGGCGGGCCTCCCAGAATTATCAATAGGTGCGTCGCGTCCAAATGTTCTCCAGTACATCTCTCTCTGAGTATCCTTGGATTCTGGACCACATCCGGGATCTAGAAACACGTCCTTGACGACCCTCGCCGCGCCTCTTAACCATCCATTCATACTGTTGCGCGCCCTACCCTGCTTAGTACTTACTGCTCTCCGGTCTCTTGAGCAGCAATACCATTCAATCGTGATTCATTCATTACAGCTTCCGGCTCACATGCTCGCAGAAATCTATAAACAATCTATGATTATCTAACTTCTTCGGTACCACCGTCAATTCACGCTGTCAGATATGTCAGCGCCCGCTAAGAGCTGGTGCCCTGAACTTCTGTGTAAGTCGCCCACCCTTACCTGTGCCCACCATGGAGATGAGGTGCGTCACTGTTTCGCTATCAGCATGAAGACTCACCGAAACTCAGCTCTGAAATCACCATCTCTGGTCGGTCGACGCTCCTTCCACTGCATAGTTTCCATGCTGACTGATCGAGATATGTAGATATCACACTCGAAATAATCGACGATGATCTGGTCACCGTGCCGCCTCGTGCAAAGCTGAGCGTTGTATTCGTGCACCAGGACACTACGCTGCTCGAGTGCCGGGGGTTGGGTCGTGATATACATGGCCGGTGGAACGTCAAACAATTGCGACCGATGATTGGCCCAAATCCACAGGACTATAACAATATTAAGCAGGTATCGAGCTTGGCAGTGTGCGTATAACTCCTCATTTCTCTCAGTAAACGAAGCTAAATCCGCTACATACCAGTCCACCCTCAGACGTTCTCATAATCAATATCATCCTGGAAGGCTCCAACGAAAAACTGGGATCGGCGTACGTTGATCTCGAGGATCTGTTCGATGATCTCAGAGCGCGCTCTACAAAAAGTCAATTTGAGTACATTCACTTCTACGACCATCGCTCAAGCGGATATAGAATGCACCTATGAAATCTTCAAAGAGTCAGATGTCTTTCCTGACATGAAGATCGACCTATTAGCGACGACTGTGAAGCTTCCCGACTCGCTATCAAAGACGCCTCCTTGGGACATGCCTGCCTTCCGTGCGTATAAGTATTCTATCGCATAATCACTATCGTGCTCACGATTGCGCAGTGCAGACAGCCTCACTTGAGACGCAAATCATTATAGAGGCATTGGAGGAAAGCCTCCGAGACAATATCACCAGAGCTATCAACCTTCGTTCGGTCATCATGGAGCTCCCAATACGAACCCGAATCGCAGCTTTCCTCCACTGTGCCGAAATCCTGCATTTCGCCGTCGATCCAACCTCCACGACAGACACCGATCTGGAAATGTATTCAACCTCTCGAGTCTTCTATTCAGACCTTGCAGGTGGCATCGGAGATCTAAGCGTCTCCGAGCAGCATCTCTTCCTCGATTCACTCATGCAACTCCCCTCCACAAATCCAACCAAGCTAGTCCGGATGCAGGCTTGGGCACAGTTCCTCATCATCCGCTATGGCATCTCGAAGACGAATTTCAAAGACATCGATACCGCCATCTCCGTCCTCGAAACCGTCGAGCGTGAACAATCCGATGCCAGTTCGACACACGTCGTCGACCGATTCCATCTATACGTGCACTTTCTCACTGCGTACGGCCTGCGCGCTCAGTACACTATGCAGATAGACCACGCAGACGAGTCAATCTCCATGGTCGGGAAAGCCATAGCGGTACCCGTGCCTTGGGCCATCCTCCGACTCGAGGGGTCAGCTGTAGTAAGAAAATTCTCGTCCGCCGTCACCGCCCGCTTCCAGAGATCACACGACAAGCGGGATTTGGATGGGATGATCAAGTGGCTTGACCGTATCCTGAGTATGGCACCCGTTGACGATCCGGCGCGCTCTGTCTTTTCAACAGTGCGCGCGGATCTGCTTGAAACACGAGACGGTCTTCTTCCAGAAGCGGACAGTCTGTCTGATACGGTCAGGCTTGAGGAGCACAGGCTCGAAGAACGCGAACGTGACGATTCCGTCGATGTCATGTTCATACCAGAATCTACGTTCAACCTCGTCTGGCTTCTTTGGGCCAGAGCTCTCCAGTCCGTGAGGGCTGGGGACACACACTCCGCTCGGAGAGACATGGATAAGGGTATAGGACTGGCGAGGAATTTCATAGATGACAATCCTGACTCCCGCTCGTGGCTCCTGGGCTTCAGAATAGTCCTTGCATATACTCTAAAGATCCGCCATGCAGCATTCGGCGACATGACGGACCTCGACGAGGCGATTGCAATCATGTCACCCAACAACGCGGAAGACTTCGAGAAGCCCTGGCTCATAGGCGGCAGCTGGAGGCTGTACTTGCAGCGTTACATTCACGGCGGGTTTCTCCCAAAGGATCGCAAGGCCGCCTTGGAGTGTCTGTCTCAGGCCTCCTGGTCTGAGGGCGTCAGCCCCATGCAGAGATTCTTCTTTGCGACGGAATGGTACAACTGGGATGATTACATTATCGACCCAGCGTCGGGTATAGTCTTAAAAGACATCGTTCCACCTTGGTTGGCGCCAACAGACGGAGATGCGGTACGCATGGCCGGTCTGCGGGCAGCGATGGCAATCCTACCCAGCGTGACATGGCTCGGTATGGCGTTGCACGACCGGCATAACCTGCTCACCACCAATCAAAACATCTTTGCCAGGCACAATCCGTCGGTGGTACACCCTCGAGACGGACGTGCTCTGAGGATCGCGGACTATCCTAGCAGGGCGGCAGCGTTTGCCATATCGCAAGGCGAGCTCAAAACGGCCCTGGAGTGGCTTGAGCAGGGCCGGTCTATTATATGGGAGCAGCTTCTCCAGCTCCGTACGCCGTTGGATGATCTTGAACGAGTCGACTCCAAGCTTGCGGCGAGGATGTCGAGTATTAGCAGCGACATGATGCGCTCTAGTGCACAGAATCACTTCTGGATGCCGGCAGGAGGGCCAGGTACAAATGGATCTGGACAGCCGGACATGGTCCCATCGGAGGCTGAAGCCCGGAAGCACCGCAAGCTTGCCGTTGACTGGGACTCTTGTGTTACTGAGGCGCGTCGCTTGCGTGGCTTTGAGAAGTTTCTCCTCCCAAAGGATTTCGAGTACCTGGCTCGCGCAGCGAGTGAGGATATCGTTGTTGTTGTCAATGTGGATGATAATGGATGTGATGCACTGGTCCTCTTACCACCAACAGAGGACAACGCTGCGAAGGACGTTCTCCATGTTCCTCTTTCTGGAATCTCTCTCTCTGATATTGCAAGAATGCATGAGATCCTAGTCTCGTCGACCAAGGAGGACTATAGTGTTAGGGCTTTGGCTCGAAAGCGAGGAGCTGTCTTGGCACCGTTCTACGACGACGACGACGAGCCAGTCGACATCGAGGAGAATTTCTCAAACATTCTAGATACCCTATGGTATGAGGTTGTCCAACCTATCTTATCATGTATCATGTCGTATCGTCCGCTCTCCGTCAACGTAAGTTTGCATCTTGATCCTCCAGTTTCATACCAATCTGATAACCCGAAGTGCATCCCGGACAAGCCAAAAGCACATGTTCGCTGGTGTCTTTCCGGGCAACTCGCATTTCTACCGCTTCATGCCGCTGGCGATTACAGTGAATCGGAGATCGGCCATAAGGTGTACGACTTTGTTGTCTCTTCATACATCCCAACCCTCAATTCGATCATACACGCACCTTCAGAGGCAAGGAAACCTGAAGCGACGCCACAACCGCCCGAAGCTGAATCGAAGCCAAAAACAATCAAAGTTCTCGCTGTCGCGTGTGCTAAAGCCGAGGGTCAACTCCCTATCTTTGGAGTTGAGGTCGAAATGACCCGCCTGAAGAACCACGCGACCTCTTCTCCTTCCACTGATTTCGTCGCGTTCTCAGACCGACACGCGACCGCCGATCAGGTTCTCGAAGAGATGAAAAGTGCATCTTGGGTTCACTTCGCGTGCCACGGTGTTCAGGACGTGAATAGTCCCGCAGACAGTGCTCTTCTCCTTGCAAACGGTACCCGTCTGAAGCTGTCAGACATTGCGGCTGTCAATCTTCCTAGCGCGGAGCTCGTATTCCTCTCTGCGTGCCAAACAGCGACAGGCTACACCAAGCTTCCGTCTGAATCCGTTCATCTGGCGGCGGGGATGTTGTTGGCTGGGTATCGCAGTGTTATTGCGACGATGTGGTCTATCCAGGACAGATATGCGCCCCGGGTTGCAGATGATGTTTATGGGCATCTCCTGAGGAAGGATAAGAAGGGAGAACCTGACTACAAAGAGTCTGCATTGGCGTTGCATCTCGCCGTCGAGCGTCTTCGGGCAGATATAGGGGACACAGCTTTCTTATTATGGGTTCCGTACATACATATTGGGTCGTGAATATCATTTTATCGCCTCCTCGAGATTCTATCAATCGGATCACTGCCGTTCATCAGCAATCGTCCTTCCGGGACAAAACTCGCGTCAGGTTTGGAAGCGGACCTGGCAAACCCGTCGAGCTCGCAACCACAAGCTCATTATTGCGGCTTGTAGGTAGCTCAAAGCTGATTACATATCGGCTCCTGCACGAAGGGAGTGCTCGGCAAAGTCTGAACTCTGCTGTGATTTTGGGCCGCCTGCAGGCTGGCTGCCGGTCATGGTTTGTTACTCATTGAATGAGTGAGTTTCTTGAGATCCTCAGAAATGGACGCGCGGAGCATTGATTATGATTCTGAGAGAGCCGAGATACTACGCCCGTTGTGGTTTAGTGACAAGCGTATGTGAGACCCGACAACTGTGGCCCTGTGGGTGACCCACAGTCAGAACTAGGCAGAGAGAATGACTGTCGGACGGGCAGCTATTTCCAATGTGTCGCAAAGGTTAACCCAAATGCGACTTATGGACAATCGTGTCACGCCCGTCTCAGATGCACCAACAGAAAGGTGTCGCGTGGATGACCTCAGGTGGGCTAAAAAGTCTCAGTGACACGGCCTAGTCATGGCACAGATGATGCTTATGGAACTCTCAGTGACACGGCCTAGCTATGGCACAGATGATAATCATAGAATTCTCAGTGACATGGCCTAGTCAGGGAACAAATGATTATAGAATTCTCAGTGACACGGCCTAGTCAGGGAACAAATGATTATAGAAGTCCCAGTGACACGGCTTAGTATTGGAGTGAGTAAGTGTACACAAAAACTGCCTGACTGCGTCTACACAGCAATGACATGTATGAGGATCAAGAGCCTTCCGGAGGGTGACCTCCGATTAGGTGCGAATTGGACGACGTCCAAGTCTGTTGAGTTCAAAACGGGCTGGGAAGACTGAGAGAGACGCAGCTTTGAAATTTTCATGGTGCCGGTTAGGACAAAGTCAAATTTTCCTTCGCTCTGGGATGTGATCACTTCTTTCGTCGCATTCATCTCCATCTTGCCGTTATGCGATAGAGAGTAAAGGCGAAGCTAGGCAACGGTGCACGCAGGACCTGATCGATCAAAACTTTAACTCCAGCTCATCTCGCGGCAACACTACTTTTGTCTTCGTCGCATTCATCTCCATCTTGCCGTTATGCGATCGAGAGTAAAGGCGAAGCTAGGCAACGGTGTACGCAGGACCTGATCGATCAAAACTTTTGAAAACTTTTGATCGATCAGGTCCTGCGTACACCGTCGCCTTTACTCTGGACTGGACGGCTGTAAGGACATATAAAGAATGTCGGAATGTCCCCTCCCCAGCCTTATAGTGTCATGGCTCAATCTTTCAAGCAGGAAATTATTGCCTTCATTCTCGGCGTAGCCCTCTCCAATCCGCTATCTCCCTTTTCCTTGCTCGTATACGCAGGCATCTTCTTACGCGTGACTGTCGTACCGGCCGTATGGCCCGCGTTCATTCTCGCCAGAGCCCGCGATGTGCTGTCGCAAACACGGAACAAGCTTGAAACCAAGTTCAACGCCGGTCGGGAGAGTGTAGCTACTCTCCGTGTTTGTGTGCATGGACTCGAGCGACTGGAAGTGTATGTGCTGATTGCGGTCTAAAATTCATCTGCTGATTTAACGCGTCCGTCCAGTATCCAAGATCGCGTCCATGAGCTAGAGACCCATCATCGCCAAAACCTGTGCTTCACTGGTATCTTCACATATGCGCGGGGTGCAATCAAGCTCTACACGAAATCCAAGGCATGTTTACGCGAAGTTAGGATCTTGGAAGCCGAGCTCACTGACCAGGTATGCCCGCCATGAACGTTGACGGTAAAGTGATATAGTGAAACCTTTTACAGCTTCGAAGTCGTGATCCACCTCTACCCAGCCCGCCCGCTACCAGTGTCTGACCAGTTTTTCCGTGCCCCTCGTCGTCGTGTTATCCACCGCTGCTGTGTCGCTGTCTCATTCCGCCTTTTCACGCGTCTTCTTTCCTATGTTCTCTTTCCGAACTACCTATGTTTGACAGTCGGATACATTGCTACTTATGTACTTACTTAACCTGTGTTTGTAACGTGTATTTTTTCATTTGGGCGGAATCTCAAGTCTTCAGGGGGTCCTCCATCTAGCAATGTCGAAATGTTGGACGCGTCGTTGAACTGCATTTTCGTATCCGGGATTTGCGCGTGATCGACGGGCACAGATCCCGATCGTGAGAAGTGCATGCAAAGCGGGCAGAGAGTAGGTATCCTCGTGAACCTCTTCGGACTCGGTGTCCTCAATAGACAGAGGAGCGCGAGGGTTAGCACGTGTCACTCATGCATCTACTCCCAAATTTTCATGTCTACACAGTCCAAGTCAGCGGCGCGTCAATAAGACAAATGAAGCATTTTACATACAGGGCACGCCCCGGCAGTGTAGTTTCCAGTGACGAGCGCGATTTTGGCGTCATTCTCGGGTCCGAGGAGAGTAGCGATTAGATTGGGGAAGATATGGGAAAACGACAGACAGTTGTCTCAGGTTGCGAACATTGATGAGAGTGATTACTGTGGGTCAAGTGTCTTTGCTCTTGGCGCGGCCTATATAATAAGTGAGTTGGAAGCAGGATGGAAGACAAGAACATAGGAAAGACTTTCACATCGGCGTCGGCGACTGCCTTCTCAATCTTGGCTTGAGCGGCCTTGTCAACTTCGGCTGTCTTGTGGCGGATTTCGATAGCTGTTTCAGCTTCGTGAGTCTGGCATTGGCGTCAGGACATATCATAACTTGAATAGTGGGTTAAAACGCACCCTGATGGCGTCTTCAGCGTCCCCGTCTGGTCGTAATTGAGTTGTTCGGGCTCGGCGGATGAAGCAAGGAATGAAGGTCCGTGATTATCTTGGGACTTGATGGCGTCGGTCCGACGCCCGACAGCCACGTCTCTTTGCTCTCACCGTCGTCATGTCAGGTCTTCGTGCAGGTGGCCCGTCAGGCCTTCATGAAACGGTGCGCTACACGAATTGTGCTCTTTCACCCTCATCTGAGCAGTGGCTCCGCGGCAGATTCACACCCCCAAATACTGGAAACGACGTCGCATGAGCGCTAGACACAACAGATTTCCGTCGATGTTGGCAGCAAATCACCGCCATTTGTAATTGGTACATTTATACATAGTCAAGCCACAACCTAATTTCAACTTCTTGTACCACAATCAATTCCCTGTGGTAAATGAGAACGTATGAGTACACTTAAATTTCTTTAATATCATCGTAAATCCTATTCAGGCAGAGTCTGGCGCAACGAGGACGAAATTTCCCGCAATCGGATTGCCCAACCCCAGCGCGGCCCCAAAAGCAGAGATGTTGAACCCAGAGACAGGCCTTGTCGCATCCACGAGTGTCTGCCCGTTGAAGTTACCCGGCTGATTGAACACCAGGAAGACCAATCTACAGAGCATTTGGTCAGCACATACAGGCACTAGCAAGACACAACGAACCGATGCGCATCCGACCCCGCAGGCAGCGTGGGCTGTCTCCAGCCCGAGATCGCTGGCGTCGTGTTTGTCAGGCGATCTCCGGCGTGCCCTCCGCCGTGTTCTCCGCTGTGCTGTCCATTGTGCTGTCCGTTGTCATCATCGCCGTGCGCAAGTGTCGCCTTTCTTGTCAGGCGATTTGCATCGTCAGCCCCGTGGTGCCCTCCGCCGCGCCCTCCGTCGTCATCCCCGTGGTGCCCTCCGCCGCGCCCTCCATTGTCGTCTCCGCCGTGCCTCAAGGTATCCTTCTTCGTCAGGCGATTTCCGTCGTCATCTCCGTGGCGCCCTCCGCCGCGCCCTCCGTCGTCATCCCCGCCGTGCCTCCTTGCTGTCAGGCGATTTCCGTCGTCATTTCCGTGGTGCCCTCCGCCGCGCCCTCCGTCGTCATCCCCGTGGTGCCCTCCGCCGCGCCCTCCATTGTCGTCTCCGCCGTGCCTCAAGGTATCCTTCTTCGCCAGGCGATTTCCGTCGTCGTCTCCGCGGTGCCCTCCGTGGTGCTCTCCATTGTCGTCTCCGCCGTGCCTCAAGGTATCCTTCTTCGTCAGGCGATTTCCGTCGTCATCTCTGCCGCGCCCTCCACCGTGCTCTCCATTGTCGTCTCCGCCGTGCCTCAAGGTATCCTTCTTCGCCAGGCGATTTCCGTCGTCGTCTCCGCGGTGCCCTCCGTGGTGCTCTCCATTGTCATCTCCGCCATGCCTCAAGGTGTCCTTCTTCGTCAGGCGATTTCCGTCGTCATCTCCATGGCGCCCTCCGCCGTGCTCTCCGTTGTCGTCTCCGCCGTGCCTCAGAGTCGTCCTTGTCGTCAAGCGATTTCCGTCATCATCTCCGCGGTGTCCTCCGCGGTGCCCTCCGTCGTCATCCCCGCCATGCCTCAGAGTCTCCTTCTTCGTCAGGCGAGTTCCAGTCCCAGCAAAGAAGTTGGCCCCAAGGAAGTGCAGAACCTGCGCCGCCGTAGGCGCGTCTGGGTCGACTGCTGCGACGACGAACGGGCCTGAGCCGTTGAGCGCGAATATGGGCTGGGTGGCCGCTACTAACGGGATGAGAGCTCGTCGAAATGCGGAAGAAAGCGGTGATTACCATCGCGAGGGAGCTGGTCGCCAGCTTCGACAGAGACGGGCGCGCCTGTCGTTTGAGGGAAGAGGACGTGGAGCGCGACGGTGGGGTTGAAGTCGAGCCCCAGGTCCTTTGGGATCTGCAAGAAAGTTAGCTAACCCAGAGAGGGGGTGCTACTCTCAAGACGAACATTGGCAGCCTGGAAAGCCTGCTTGACGTCCGAGACGCTGCTGGTCAAGATGAGAGGAAGGAAGGCGAGGAGTGTAATGAGGGAGCGCATATTGTTGTGCAGAGGTGAGGTGGCTAGGGCGTGGTGGGGACCTTTATACTGAGACACGGTGAGAGAGTGCGCAGCAGAAGCCCGTGAATGGGTAAATGAGTGGCGAAATTCGTCTCTTGGCGTGGGTGCAAAGGAATGGCATTGAGCAGACATACAACAGGACATAGGATAACTATCCCATGCATTAGCCGCAAATCAAGATTGGAAGAACAAGACATACTGTGTACTGTCCTGAAAAGTCGTCGGCGCAGTCGATGGGCGCTGTTGACTCGATGCACATGTGGTAATGGTGGCCAGTGCGCATCGATCCAGGACGTGAAAAAGACGTTGGTCGTGGGTCGTGGAGCCAATGCAGGTGAGCGTCGATTGGAGCCATGATCGCGTCTGGAGTGCTCAGAGCTCGTTGTGGCGCCGTTGTGCATTGCCCAGGTACGTGCTCGTTCACTCCACTCCAAATTTAGGCCGCTGTCGCTGGTCTGTGTCATTGCTCGCTAAGCGCGACAGTGATGCTCTTGGCTGGATTTACGTTCCATTTTTATTCGTGACGCGTGCTCGGTTGGCGATCGCTTTTGGTTTTCTGGTCAGTAGGCGCAATATTGGTGGGAGGATAGCGCACCGATGCGAAACGTCACGGTTACACATGTCCTCGGCTAGAGTGCTGGCGCGGAAGACGACATAGGCAGCCGGTATGGAAGTCGGTGGGCAAGGACTTGGCAGTGTCAGAAGTGCTCAGAGCGAGACTTGACTGTCGCGCCGCAGTGCTTTGCCCAGGTACCTGCGTGCTTCTAGTTCACCGCGAACAATGTCACTGGTCTGTATCGATGCTCCCCAGATGCTTCGGTGATGCTCTTGGCTGGATTGAGGTTTCACTAGCCTGTGGATAATTGTCATGCGCTGAATAATTGTCATGCGCTGTGGGTTTCCTGTTTAGTAGGCGCAATATTGGTGGGAGGTAGCGCACCGATGCGACACGTCACGAGTACACACGTCCTCAATTAAAGTGCTGCGCGGCGAGTGTTGTGGGGAGGAAGAGACAGGCAAGGACATGGCAGTCGTTGGCCAAGCCGCCAAGGACAACCGGAAAGGCAAGAGCGATTGCCGACCGATTGCCGACACTCAGGCAATAATGATAATAATACGCGCATCGTCGCCGGGAGTCAAGGGACGTCGCAGGCTGTCGTAGGGTGATCTCGCCCCAACCGAGGGAGCGTCCTGCCCTACACCCATCCGGAAGGTTTCCTGGCTTGTACGACGAGCAGACAAGATGAAGCAAGGATGCAGGGCTGTGATTATCTAATCTCGAGACTTTGATGGCGTCGGTCCGACGCCCGACAGCCACATCTCTCTGCTCTCACCGTCGTCATGTCAGGTCTTCGTGCAGGTGGCCCGTCAATCCTTCATGAAACGGTGCGTTACCAAACTGTGCTCTTTCACGCTCATCTGAGCAGTTGCTCCGCGACAGATTCACACCCCCGAATCTCGAAGACGACGTCCGATGAGCGCAGACCGCGCCCTCTCCAGCCAGTGAACGCATTTCTAGCCTCCCATCCGCAATGCCGAATCCGGTTGCCGAGTGCGGCGAGGCCTGGCTTCATTTCCTTTCATATTTCGCACTCCGGCTGGTCTTTGTTCTCGACCGGGTCGACCCAGTATGGAAGGGCCTTGTCAGAGAATGGGTCTTGTACCCTCCGCGCGTATCCGTCAGGCCAACAGTCGTCGTGATATCCCGACTCCCATCACGACTTCCCTTCCCTCGAACAATTAGACAACAAGACCCCTTCTATTGTCATCAGCGCGTGTTGTACGGCAATAGGTATATATAATATAATCCGCCCATTGTCCGTTCGACACTAAACAAAGCCCCCTCCAGATCCTCATGTCTTCCACCACATCCGTCGCAAGTACTTCCCAGCCAGTCACTCCGCTATCCTCGCCGGTTCGACAGTCGGCTACTGCAGTCAAGGTCGCCCCGGATGAATCCATCTACGAGTGGAGGCAGTCCGTACCCGGTGACGAATCGTTCAACGACTGCCACCTTCCCGCCGACATCCTCTACCAACTTGATATTCACGACTTTCCCGAAGAACCTCGCTCATCCACCCCACCCCCACGTCTCAACCCCAACGCCACTGCGTTCCAGCCCAAACAGCCGGTCCCAATAAGACCTACCGCCTCCGAACCTCTCTGGACGACCGCATTCCACCAGGGCACATGGCAGCATCCCCAAGACTTCACGGCGTTAGCGCGAGACGCAGCGGCCGTAATCGCAGCGCCGTCCTTCTCTCTTTCACGGGACCCCCAGCGCATCGCAGACCTATTCGTCGACCGTGCGGCTCTCCTCCACGTTCACGGCGGACCGGAAACCATCGCGCCGTATGCCGTCGAGGTGCATGCAACGATCGGCAGACTCCTTGGGCCAAAGACGGCGGAGACATTCCGATCCTTCCTCGCCGAGGCAGTGGCTCTGACCTTCTTGAACGTCTGGGAGCACGTAAGTATTCCCGTTTCGCCTTTTCTTCAATGTCTTATGACTTATATCATTCTCCAGGAAATCCCCGCTGCCAAGGCAACCAGCACATCCCTCGCGCTCGAAGTGACCGTCGTCGGACTCTCGTTGGGCACTTTCCTCGCGCAGCTGCACTGTTTCAGCATGCTCGAAGGCGCGCTCGTCACGCAGGCGCTTGCAGCCCTCTTACGTACAACGCCCACGATGGAGCACCTGCAATGCGCACATAGCATCGTTTGTGGCGTCGGGCGCCTCTACTTCAGAATGCCGCAGGACGCACGACAGCGTTTCTGGGCACGCTTTGAGGCATGGGCCAAGACGGTGGATGTAGACCAGACGCTGGTGGGTGTAAAGTACGAGGAGGAGACGAAGTGGGAGTGGGTTAAGGAGGTGGGACAGAGGATGAACCTGTTAGTATCCGAATCAACGGCCTAAGTAGTATATTACTCCTTACCTTACTTACAATACGAGAGACTAATGTCACGATTAACAAGGCGAGTGGGGTACAGAGCAATATGACATAGCAGGAGAGCATAGTCTACATATACATAAGGTACTGGGAGGGAAGAATTTGTGGGCGTACAGGTAGAGCGGACTCAGACATTGGTATCACCCCCGGCGCGCCCCTTAGGTGGGCTAGACGTTTCGTGATTTAGCTCAGCTGTGAAAGAATAGCTGAGCAGACTCACGTCGCTTGATTCGGAGGCACTGCCTCACGGTACGAAAAGACGCGAGCCACGCGGCCCCTGAACTGGACCAGCGCGTGCCCGTCACCGAACTGCGTCACCGTGCCGCGATTGTGAAAGAGGAACACGATGATTCCGATGAGCATGAGGAATAGAACTAGTCCAAGAGCATGTATGAGTGTTTGGTGGAACGAAGTGGGGGAAGAAGCACGTACGAACAGCGAGGATTATCTCCCCGATGGTCTCTGGCTTCAATCCACCGCTATTTGCCTCGGAAGCCATGAGTGGACTTGTGGATCAGGATCAGGAATGTGGAATCTAGACGCCGACGGGGTGTCAAATGGCTACCACTGCGCATGCAAGGGAGAGTACATACAGAGTGTGCACGGTGTAGTTATCGATCTGCGGCTGGGAAGCAATGGTTGACTCATAGGGCTCTTATATAGGTCGAGCGCGAACGCAATAATTGATCCAAGACGAGTTCGGGGCGAGTCATTGCAGCAGGACAGAATGATCGCTAAATTGCGATTGAATTGTGACCTAGCAAAGGATTGAGAGGCAGTGCTTTGTGGGGATCCTTGGCATGTAGGGCTTGCGAATCATACAGAGGGTTACACGGAAGGTGATGCGAAGTGAGGCTATCTGAGACGATCGTACCTAACAGACATCGATGGATCCGATATAGCGACGTAAGAGCAGAATATGACGTCCATAGAATAGAGAAATTTTACAGCTGTAGGGCCGGGGAAGTCCGAGGTTGACACTTCACAGTCCGAATTCTTGATTGCTGTGAAGCTAAGCTGTAAACGACAAATGATCTGACGGGTCAGCAGCCAGCAATATACGGTATCTGTCAAGGGTCAGAGTACCCGTGTTCCTGCGAGTGTGGTAAATCGCGCCAGCGTCTTACGGTCGCGGTATGAAAACAAGAGATGATGGCGTGGCACGTGCAACTCGAATAGGATTGATCGAGTCGGCTCTCGCGGTCTCAGTCCTCTCCCTCGACCACCGATTGCGAGCTCGGTTGTCCTTACAGCTCCTCAATGCCTGCTGGTTATGTATACCTATCTGGAATCGATGACTCTCAGGCTGATCATTGAAATTTGACTTGTTCTATCGATATCCATCAAGCACCGCCTTGCCAATGTCAACTTATCGGATTGTTTTCACAGCAACTACCTCTGTCCGCGAAGCCAGACTGTGAGGGTCCGGCCCCAACGTACGTATTGTAATCTTACAACTACAGCAACTATTGTATTCGAAAGCTGTGAGCGGCTACCAGCTGATCTCTATTTCATCACATACAAATCCCCCGGCCCTTTGTGTACGCGCATCTCTCGTATGTTCCTCGACTCATTTCAAATGCTGTCATTACGCCACTCCTGTTCAATTAGAACTGTTAAAAGGTGAGTGGGTCGAAGTTTTGGAGTGCACCATCTTCAATTCGTTACTCACGCGCACTTCGCTTCACAGCACAACAACACTTCCTACCTACCTGTGAATATGCTTACAGCGAGAAACGTAACAGAGAATCTTTCATGGGATGATATACTCTTCATTGTCGTCCTCATACGTATGTGCTCCTTCATGATGCTTTACCGAGCTCATGTCCATTGTAGTGGGGATATTGGTGGTGTGCATGGGCATCGCGCTTGTCATCCTCTACCTGCACCGTCGGAGAGAGCCGCTCGCGCCCCCAGAGCCCTTAAATATATGTGTCATTGCGAATGAGGACGACCTCGCGAGAATCATGGCGATGCAGAAAGTCTGAGAACGCCCGCTCGTCAGGTGCGATCCTCGTCCCGGTGACGATACGGCGGCTAACTTGCACCTCAAGAACCATCTTACAACTCAGATCTTTATGCCCTTAACCCACGGGGCAAAGGGAGTGGGTCGCTCTTATAGCCTTCTGAAGATTGTAGCATCGAACAAGAATTTCATTTGACAAATACAAATCTCTTGAGAATGACAAGCAGGCATTCTTTATCACAACGGGACCTTTGGCGATGGTGACTACCACAATGGCGATCTAAGTAACAAGGGCGCTCTCGACGTTGAATCTACAAGCCAACATTAGTATTTCCTTTGAATGATCACCCAGAGACGGCTTACCCGTCAGGAGCGGTCACACAACCAGAGCCCGCCCCACGCGTCGCGAACGGGGTGCCTCGGCAATTATCGTTCGGCCCGCCAGACTGGAAGAAAGCAATCTGGTTGGGGACACCCGAATACGCCCAGGACCTCGCCGACCCGCCACCGAGGGTCCAACAGCCGTTGCCTCCGTTGGAGGTGCCGAATCCCCCTCCAGTGCAGCCGGCCCCGGAGAAGGGGGTGAGTGTGACAGACAGCGCTGGGGAGGCGGCGCTGAGAATAGCGGCGGCGATGAAGACGACGTTGAAATGCATTCTGTTTGGCTGTGAAGTGGATGACTCGTCGTCAAAGCAAATGAGAGAAGGGATGCTGACCTGATCGCAAGTAACTTGGGAAGAGGAGCTGGGGAAAGTTCCAACTGGCACACACATCTTTATACGTTTTCACTCGGGCGGTTTGTGACCAATATGCACGGGTGAAACTGGCTGTAGTTCTACACCTAAACTGTCGCATCCTCTTGGTACTTCGCTTCTGCATACAACTTCACGGTACACGGGACTCGTCCAGGGCCTTGCGGGAGTAGGAAGCCTCGAAAGCAATGAATGGGAGGTGGAGCCAGGATACGACTAGAACAAGAAGGGTGACTCACTGGTCAGTGAGCTGAGAGAGTACATCTCCATTCTGACTGACTCGGTAGTCCAGAAGCTGCGTCGAAGGCTGCGAATCTGAGTAATGAGGATGAGTTGTCGACGAAGTCACGCACGATCCTTGGGCAGAACAGCGGTTTTGTGGACTGTAAGACGGGCGGATGTGCGAAATCGGAGGGTACGATAATCCGACACGAGCAGAAACGCGAGAAGCGAGGGACGTCCGACATCCGAGTCCCGCCAACGACATCCCGTCAATCGCATAACGACACGTGCATATTCAAATTCACCCTCGCCTTGCCAGACTTTCTTGAACATTCCTTCGAGATACACACTTCCATCCTATCTGACATGACAGGGAACGCAGCACCGGCAACATTAAGCGCGCAAGGACGAAAACTGAGTCAACCTCCGCGACTAGCGCCAACGACAAGAAGCGCACAAGAATAGTATCACACGTTCGTAAAGTGCGTTAGCTCTTTAATGATTTCAATACGTGCATTCTTAAGCTCTGCACACGAGTTATCTGATCAACATGATATCCCGGATGTTAGTAGCCTCCTGCACGTAAGTCGATGGCACGGAGCATGCATCTCTCCACGTTATATCCCCCAACGTGAACGAAAAGATTTCCTATTGATTTACTGGTGGACGGGAAGACGTTCCAACGTCGGCAAAGATCAAAGAATCCTCGTAATATACTGACCCGGTGGACCTGCAGCCGATACTTGGGAGTTTGAACTAAACCTCTAGGAGCAGGCATAGTCACCAGGCCATAGTACTAAGTTCGAAGCCTTCACCGACCCCCGAGATGCCATGTAATAGTCTCATCTCCGCCAACCAGAGAGATCCTTGCTCGGAGGGAGTAAATGTATCTTTGACTTTCGTTCAAGCCCAAGTCTCACAGGTAAAATCATCAGACGCACAACTCGCTCCTATTTCGTACCAAGTGGTTGTCTCACATTCTGGATGCACGACACGCACGAACACAAAAAGGGGGCAAATATGCTTCTCGCGTTTCTGCTAGTGTCGGATTGTCAAACTCTCCGGTATTCATAGAATTCTGAATAGAGTTCTGCGCTGTTCGGTCAGATCCCCCCTCTCACAGTCAAAAAACCGCTGCTATACATGACTCCGTCTACAATTGGCAACACTCATCCTCATTACTCAAATTCGCAGTTTTCTACGTAGCTTCCGGACTGTCGAGATGTATCGTTGATCAGGTTGAAAGGCGCGCCAAGACAGTGATAGGAAATCGAATGCATCTACGCCCAATATTACGGACTCCCTTCAGGATACTACGTACTGCATTTGATTTCCGTTTCTCGATGCTGGCATCTACAGAGGCAGTCAGCCTAATGGACCGTGCGAGGAGATCATAAACATACATTCGAGTGGTAGCCTAGCGGCGGAACTAGACGGAGACGAACTTGATGTACCGGTCTTGAGACTTTCTGGGGTTGGCGACGTAATTGGGTCTGTGTCCGAAGTATCAAGACCTGTTGCAGGCAGCAATGATGATACTGCATTGACAACCTCTTCTCCCGGGTCCACGTCTGATGAAATGTCCGTTAAGAGGTCATTTCTCGAGGGTAAGAACGGGTACAAACCATCTGGCTTTGACACGAAATGAGCTTTCTCCTGAGAGGAGGCTTTCCGGCAATGTTCTTCCAACTTCGCATCTAGATCCGCATTCATCCTCTCTGCGTCGTTTATTTTGGCCTGCATTCGCGCTTTGTGCTCTTCTCGAATCCTGAAGCACGAAATCAATCGCCGACGAAAGGATAGATTGAAAGTACTTACTTTTTTAGCACCCCCAGCTCCTCAAAAAAGTCGAATGGGTTACCTATCTCGTTGGCAGGAAGAGTCTCAATATCGAGGGAAAAGTCGACGACGGGCGTGTAATCAAAACTGTGTGCCATGTCGTCCTCCGGCGTTACGGACTCTGCGTACACAGACGGAGCGAGTAGTTCCTCAGGATCAGACGACATCTTGAAGGACGCCGAGAGGAGAAGATTGGGCAAGGATAGAAGACCGGCGACTGGGCACATGAACATGGATATGTTGTCCTGGGCATAATGCTCCAACGGGTTGGATTTCGACGAAGATACAGATGAGGTGGACCAACGGTGCTCAGATCGACTAGGCAGCTGGCTAGTGGCGCTGCGAGTTGCGTCAACTTCATTCACTGCTGTCATGCTCTCTGAGTCCGTGACGACGGGCTCTTTTATCATCCACGTCGGTTTACCAAAGAGAGGGTTTTCTGAGAAATGAGACTCTTCGAAATCGGTCCCGCCAGTCGCATTCATGTAAATCATCTTTTCGCGCCATGCAGTGTCGTCCTTGCTCTGGAATCCAATGTTACAGGCATCGTCCACGGATATAGCAAACTTTTTATCCTCGCGCTGGTCCAGTTCCAGACACTTGATACGTACAACGCCAATCGCGAGCGTTGGGTGGTAGCAGTCTGGCCAGGGAAGTGGGGGATTACATGCCAGAGGGCTACGGTTGCGAGGATGAGAAGTATTAGGCAGGATAGGAAGAGACATCTCAGGAAGATGGAAAGGCTCGTTTGGAGGTTGTGGGAGACCATGAGATACAAGGGCTGCTTCGATGGGCAGAAGAGTTCCTGGAATAGCAAACGTGATGTGCTGCGTCACGAAGCATATGAGTCGCGTACTGAAATTGCCATGGCCACAATCGCGTACCTGTATAAAACAAGCAATATATTTCCGTCGCCTCATTGCTTTACACGCTTCTCTGACTTCCACGTCTTCCAGAATCTGAGACAGGCTCTCGTTGGGATCCAGCTCGATAATCATGTATTCACCACATAGAGGGAGGGACTTGGACATGGTTCTTGTAGGCGAGGGGAGGGGAGGTGGAATGATTCGCACCGTATCGACGCATGCTGTATTAAGTATCTGCGCGGAACAAGACAAGGGCCAAGATGGGTACAAAACAGGTACCAAGCAACAACGCAAAACAATAACGTGGGGAATTCAGGAGGAGCCGATCAAAGGGCGATCACGGCCAAATGGCAGTAGGCGGAATCGTTGTTCTTCTTGTTCTTCCTTTTGTTAACCTGGTCGAGCGACCACTGACGACTGTTTGAGCACAATGAGCCTGTTGTTTTCAGTTTGGAATATGTCGATCTTCCTTGGGATAAAATCTGAACTAGAAATTGTGGCCTGCCAATATCCTTCCTTTGATAGTCTTTCGTCATGGCTTCACTCTCTTACGCTGGTGTGATTTCTACCCCCTCACCTTCGACGGCTGGATCCGCTACTCCTTCTGCTGCCGCTCTGTCTACAGCTCCTGTCCCCATCAGCAAAGCAAGCTCGTCCCCAGATCATGATCGTCTGCCACTCGGGTCCATCGCAGGACTGCGCCAATCGCTCGTTATGCCCTATTATCAGCTCGGGCAGCTGGCTGGGAAGAGTGCTCAACAATCGTCTTCTGCTACAGATGCACTGACTACTGAACCGGAATCGAAGTCCTCTTGGGAGCGTGCACCGAGCAGAGCCGCCAGCAATGTTCAACGCCGTGCGAGGACTGTGGCTTGGTCGATCGCCACAAATCTCTCGAGAATCAACGAATCTCTCTGTGCGATTTCACTGGCCGTTGAGACACGAGAAAAAGGACCCAGACCGGCTATCGTCTGCGAGACTCCTTCGTGGTATCAAGGCCCGAAAGACAAGCCGTGGGTCTTCCCCATGGGAACTTTCAACGGTCACACTGAGGATTCACTTCCACCTGTTTTGGAGGCCTACGCCTGTCGCGTCGCTCAGAATCATCACGAGACCGGATCCGAATACATTCAGACCATTCCGTCCTGGGAGGTCAATCCCGATCCAGTCACTGGTATAACACCCCGCCAGTGGCTTGTCTGTCTTCCCTTGATGCTGAAGAATGAGAGACATCCGGTACATGCAGATGCATGGCATCACCGATCCAGCAGTACCATTTGTCTCTCTCCGGACCAGTATCGCATCGTCGTCAAGCGGAGTATGGCTAAAATAACCAACTTCACCGAGGCAATTCGAAGGAATCCATTTGAGTTGACAAAATTTGTTGATGAGCTGCAAAAGAATAGCAAAGAGGTCCGTGATCTTGACTTACTCACATTGTTGCTTGTTTGTGACTCATGTATTTGTTGTAGCATCTTCTTGACATTCAAATCAAGAGGCCGACAACAAATGGTGCCACCTCAATCGCGCCCAGAGGATCCATCGCTGCGTCTCAAAACCGCAAACCCTATAGCAGGCCGCCGAACATTGGTTCTTGCAGACCTATGATGTGTAGACCTGGCGATAGTGCGAGGGTACGAAGATTGTTTTGATTTCATTCCATGACTGACTCCCTCACAGGTACAACAATACAGACGAACATCTATGATATCGTGATTCCAGAATCGAATACTACAGTACTACTCTTAATTATAATCGACTCAGTGTCTCGAGTCGCGCCAGCGAAATTGTTTTCCTGCAAATTGTATCACGTCAGCTCTGAGCTGGTGGTGCTCTTTTGAAAACTAATCTAAAAAAGTATCAGCAATCAGAAGTGCGACGCCGCATCGAGGGCAGAATGAGTCATGACTGTCCTTTCCAAATAAGCGGCCATCCTTTCACCGCTGCGGTTTCCAGGTCATCGTCGCAAGAAACGTCCCATCAAAATTCCGAAATTGCCTCCACATTCATTTTGATACGCTACAGTCGGCTGAGTACAGCATCGATGTAAATTCATCTTCCCTCCAGTTCACTTAACAACAATCAGGTACATGGCTGCAATTGACAAACGTTTCGTTCATTCCAAGAAGAGTATAGCGTATCGTGGTAGTAGTATAGAAAGCTATCCAAAAGAAAGCGAAGTCCCATGCAGAAGAGCCAATACAAGGACACACAGAGCAGTATGAAAACACAGCCAAAGCAAGAACAAGAAAAGAAACCCAGTCACAGACGAGTATTCCAGAGACAGATCACAAACCTCCAGATCCTAGCGACGTTTCCTTGACTTCGGCTTGGTATCAGAAACCTGCTCCAACCATCAGCGCAAACTCTGCGTCACTTCGCCTTACGACTGACCTTCTTCTCCACAGGAGCTGCCTTCTTCGGGGCGGTCGACTTCTAAGTATCGTGACCTCAATGAGCGCGCTCATCAAGGTGAAAATCAAGTCCTTACCGTCCGTCTAGCAGGACGAGCGGGTTCCTCCTGTCTCGCCACAGGGGACGATGCTCGGTCGCGCTTTCCCAACAAAGTCTTCGAGGCCGGAAGGATAGGATCGTCACACAGCGGCTTGTCGTCGTCGTCGTCTTCCGTAAGATCCGAAATGTCGTCGTCTTCCTCTGGCAGTCTTGCGAGGGTCTTGCTTCTACCTGTCGCCAACGGCTTGGATGGTCCCGCTGGATTCTTGAGGACATAGGTCTACATTAGACAAGATCCACATAGCAGAGAGAGAGATGCATACCTGAGTTTCAGGCCGAGCAGACGGCGAGCTTGACATCCACAAGTTCAAGTCAACCATAGATTTCGACTGTCCGTTGTCCGCAGTCTGCTTCTTGAGGCACTTGGCCAGCGTCGACTCGAGCGAGTGAATTTTGGCTTGCAGTGACGTGATCATGTTGTTGCGCTGCATCCATAAGATGAGGATCAGTCCCAACTGGAATAGAACTAAACATCACCGAGCGTAGTTCGTTTTCTTGGTTCACAACATCCTGCTCGTACATGTCTTGCGTCATGTGGATGACTTTCTGGACGAACGCCTTCTCTCCGTCGCTCTTGAGTCGGATCATGAGCACACCAACGGAAGAATCAAGTGAGAACACGAACCAAATTCCCATCCTTGTACCGAGCAGTCATTGTGTTCTCCCGATCCCGAAAAGCGTCCAACTCCTTCTGCAGTCCTTCCACTTTCTCGTTCGCGTCAGTCAAAGCCTTCGCAAGGTTCGTCGTATCTTGAGAAGCAGCCCGAGCTCGAGTCTTCGAAGTCTCCAAGTCCATAACCGTCTTGTCCAGAAGTAGTCGAGCCTCCACAGCTTGTCGTCTCGTAGTATCCAGCTCCTTCTGCACCGTCAGGACTTTGCCGCCTTCGAGCCTGAGTCGTTGTTCGAATTGTTCGTCCTGTCGAGCCGTCTCCACCTTGAGCTTCGTGATCTCCGATTGATAGGTCTTAGCCTCGCTCTGCAGAGTCTTGATCGTCTTGTCCAATGTAGCCTTCTGGTCGTTGAAGGCCTTGAGCCCAGTATCGAACGCAGCCTTCTGGTCCTTCCGCGATTTCTCGAATTGTGCCTTTTGTTCTTTGAGAGCCTCTTCTAGTGCCACCTTTTGCTCCGCTAGTGAGTTCGCCCGAGTTTCGCAGTCCGTAAGTTCGGTCCGAAGAGCAGCGGCGGCCTGGTCCAACGTCATCTGTCAAAACTTCAGCTTTTTGGTGTCAACATTGATATTGAAGGCGTACAACAAGATTGCTGCGTTCCTGGAGAGTCCGATCCAGGACGGACTTCTGTTCCTCGAGCAACGCGACCTCAAGTTTTGATGCGCCTGCAGCCGCCTCTAATTTTGCCTACCGTGACGTAGTCAGACAAAAACAAGCGCCAAGGGAGGGCAGCGTACCGCGTAAGAGCTTTCAGATCGCAAAAGTCGTTCCTGCAGGAAACATCAGGAAGGTCTCGGAGATACGACTAGGAGACAGACCTGGATATCACCACTCTGCTCCTTCGCCAGCTTAAGGGTCATCGCCTGCGAATCAAATCGTTCTTGAAGAACCTGGGAACGCGATGAACGACGGCAGCTCAACATAACATGTGGTGGCATACAGTATACCGAACATGCTCCTCTTTCAGTCTACGACGTTCCGATGAGTAAACAAGCAAATGATAGCTGAGCGACATACCGGTTATGCGCCTCCGACACCTCCTTCTTGAGCCTCCCGATCTCGGGCTCCACGTGTGCGAGCTTGTCCTGCGCCTGCTTCCATTTATTCGTTTCGGCGGTGCACGCGAATTGGGCTTCCTGGACTTCAAGCTCCAAGCGAGAGACGGACTGCCGGTATTGTTCGGAGCTGATAGAGCAGCAAATCAGTACATCTAGACATAGACACCGAAGGAAATGAGGTACGTTTGGGATATAGATGTGTTGCGCTCTGTCAGCCCTTGTACCTTCTCATGCATAGCAGCCAGCTGCGACTCTTGTTTACGCGACTTGTTCTCGGAGGCTGCGAGTTTGGACGATACTCTAGAGAAGTGTGAGTAAGATGACAGCAGTCATAAAACGTCGACATACTCGCGTAAAGTGTTCTCTATATTCTGTATCTTGTCCGATTCCATGTCGTCAAATCTAGAGGCGGTCAGTCATGATGAACGAACAGTGCGATGCGAATTGTCTACCGTTTCTGCAGCTCTCCCAACTCTCGCTGCTTATTATCCAAGTGGGTCGTAAGTTCGTTCGCCCTAATACAACATTGTCAAGAATCGAGAACGAACAACCATTTAGGGCGTACCTTTCCTCAGCCTCTCGCTTCGCGCTTGACATGCTGGCACTCTCTAGCAGAATGTCGTAGCTTTCGGCCTGTTGCTTCACGAGCTTATCAGCAAGTTCTTCAACTCTCCCTTCTGTGAAGATATCAGACTCAGTTTTTGGACGCCGAACACGTCATCTCCTACATACCAAGTTCGGTGAGAGTCTCCGTTCGTCGAGCCCACCTCGCGCCGTCATCTAACTGACGTAGTTCCAGGTCAGCGACCTTCTGCTTGGACTCAATGAGCTGACATCCGATTGTTGACAGCTTTTCGCGGAGGATGTCGATTACTTGATGCGCTATGTATGGCATGAGTAAGAAACAGCTCGCTGATTGGCGGCGGACTTACAGCTGTGGCGATCCTGCTGCATTTCGGTGACCAGATCTCGCGTTTCAGCGGACTTGTGGAGGTATCGGCCGTTTTCCTCGAGATGAGTGTCCACGACTACAATACGAGGTTGGATCATCCATGGCGCCAGGGAAAGGAATAAAACAAAAGCGTACTTTTGATTTGCCTCTCAGTTGCAGACTTGAGTATCGACAGTTCGTCCTTGTTTCGCTCGACGCAGTCTCCGGTGGCTTGGAACCGAAACTTGAGTTGGCTCATGCCGTTCTTCAGTTCTTCAAGACTAGATACTGGTCAGAAGGAACGCGGAGGGAGGGGGTTGAGGACGTACTTGCGTGACATAGATTCCATTCCTTTACGCGAGACGTCCTTGATCTTGACGATTCGCTCCTCAGCGCCCTTGACCTTGTCGAGGGCAGCCGAAAGATCTATATGGAGGCGGGCCATCTCCGCGTTCTTGTCCTGGACGATGCATGCGGTGCGGTCCTTCTCCTCGGTGACCTGGATGATCTGATTCCTGAGTTGCAGCACGTCCTCACCAGTGCTCTTGAGGCTCGTCGCCAGGCGGTCGTTCTCCGCTTCAAGGACTGAAATACGCTGTTGCAAAGCCATGTTGGCGCTTTGGGCTGTGCTTAGTTCGGCTCGTAGGTTCAAACTATTCGTGCGCTACAAAAAAGATGAATATATGCGTGCGAAAGAAAGAGATAGTCGCGCACCTCGTCTGCTAGCTGAGACTTTATCATGGCAGATTCTCTCATCTTGCGGATAACGTCCTCCAAGTTGCCTTCGTCCGCTACCGGCTCCGGCTGAACGGACGAATGGCGCGAGTGCGAATCGAAGCGTTCTGCGCGCAGTGCAGGAACCGACTCGTGGAGGCGGGAGGACGCGTGGCGCGACGGGGTCATGAGTCCCTGCGTCGTCTGGCTCGGCTGAGGAAACATCTTGAAGGCGGGCTGCTGGGCATGGTGTCCGTGTGCAAAATTTTCCTTGTCATTTGCTGTCGATACTACCTGTAAGCCGATGAGACACAGTGATTGAGCAAACGCGCGTACGGGGATAGAAATTGTCTTTGGGCGGCGACTGCAGCGCCGACAGCGAAAAGCGGGGCCGATCCGGCTGTTTGGGCGTCCGTCCAAAGATGCCAGCCGATGTGGGCTTTCCGTTGCGTCCTGCAGGCGCGAATATAGAGGGGTTTGATTTGCGCGGCGCGGCGTGCGGCGCCCGCCCACTGCGCGGTGTCGACGCGGCCGACTGTGCCACAGGTAAGTTGAGCTGGAAAGGCTTCTTGGCCGCGCCATCGTGTGGTATACGCTCGTTGTAATCAAGATCATCCGAATCCATCGTGACTGGCGGCGGGGCGGGCGGAGGCGGCGGTGATGGTGGTGGTAACAAACCAAGAAATGATGGGCGCCTTGGCCCGCGGCTCGGAAGGACCGCTAACGGCTTATGTCATGGTCGCGCTTGCCACGTGCAGCGCCCCAATCAGATGGCCGGCATCGTCCGACAAAATCTTTGCTCATTGACGTCGTCCTACTTAGCTTCTTCCGTTACGGCGACGACGATGAGCAGCGTCCATTTTCCTGTTCCCGTCGCGGCCCTCTTTCGCCGCCTCGTCCACGTCGCCTCATCATTGTCTATAACCACAGCACAACCAACACCCAACAGCGCCCAGGGACCGAAAGCTGAGGAGGATGCCACGAAAGATGTCGTCCCGCCGTCGTGGAAGACGTTGGACTGGTCCTGGTTTCGCAGCGACGACAGATGGTACTGGTCGCTTGCCAATACCGGGCATGGTGTGTTCCGACCACTCTCTCTCTCGCCACAGCTGGCTCACTCTTTTTTCATCGCCAGCTCCAAGCACAAGCTCATGGTCGTGGCTGCCATTCAACTTCGCGTCGTTTACCGACCTTTCGACTTCTGGCGACTCCGGACCCCCTCCCTCACCCCAGCATTCCACAATGCCCAAGCCTCCGCCACAGGATCCCAAACGAATGGATACCATACACCGACTGATGCAGAATCCCGCTCTGTTTGACCCACTTCGCACTCCTCGATACCCAGTCGTTCTATGCCACGGTGAGCTCCATCTTGCACGTCGTTGACGCGTTCCAACCCAGCACAGGACTGTACGGCTTTGACGAACGTGGGCCCACCTCCTTTCCCAGTCTCAGAATGCAGTACTGGTCCAACGTTCTTCGAGCTCTGCGAAAGACTGTTGGAGCCGAAGTCATCGTCACCTCTGTCCCAAGGTTAGTTTGCTTTCCCGAACACTACAATTACTAACACTACTCCAGTACCGGCTCCGTCACTTCTCGCGCAGAGAGTCTCAATCGCCAGCTCAGCGACAAGATTGCCGGCCGCGGAATCAACTTTCTAGCTCACTCAATGGGCGGTCTTGACTGCCGCCATCTCATCACGAACGTCAAGCCGACAGAATACAAGCCTCTGTCTCTCACCACCGTCAGCACGCCACATCGCGGCAGTCCGTTTATGGACTGGTGTGCAGAAAACATTGGGCTAGGCCGTCTCATTCAGCGCGAAGGAGAGCGTCTCGCCAAGACCGTCACCCACTCCGACCTGCCTCCAACCGAGAACAAACCCCAGTCGGACTCGACCGCGCTCTCCGCACTCGCCGCCCTCCCATCCTCGTTCACCACTCTGCTCATCTCCGTCCTCGACTCGCCCGCCTACGCCAACCTCACCTCCGCCTACCTCAACAACACCTTCAACCCCAACACGCCCAACGACCCCGCCGTAAAGTACTACAGCGTCGCCGGCCGCATGGGCCCCGCGAACGTCTGGCACCCGTTCTGGCTCCCCAAGATGGTCCTCGACGGCGTGGAGAAAAAGGAGCGCGAGCGCCTGCGCGACGCCGGGTCGGACCTCTGGGCGGACGACGCAGAGTGGGGCAACGACGGTCTCGTCACCATCCAGAGCGCAAAGTGGGGCGAGTTCCTCGGCGTCATGGAGGGCGTCGACCACTGGGAGATCCGCGGCGCGCGCGGGCTCGAGTTTAACGTGGACTTTGGCGAAAAGCGCGATTGGGGCTGGTTGGCGGGTGCGTGGAGGCAGGAGAGGGAGGATATCGCTTCTGAGGCCAAGGTAGAGAGCAAGTCCCACTCTCTGCGCGCCAAGGCTGCAGAGCAGGATGACGAAGTCGTCAAGGCGTCGACGGACAAGCTCTCGGCCGTGTTTGATTGGGTCATCGACCAGGTGCCGACGACCCCGCCGCTGCTTGGGAAGGGAAATTCGAAGAGCAAGCCGCGACACGATCTCGAGACCAAGGCGGACCTCGATCGATTCTATATAGCTCTGTCTAGGAAGCTGTACGACGAGGGTTTATAACATAAATTGTATCTTTATCTACACAAGTATTTTGTTTGTATACACCGCGACATATGTGAAGGGCAACGACCATTCATTCGTTGTCGAATAAATCAAAGAGGGTTGGCCAGCAAGACCGTGTTGAGCGTGTTCATCGCGCTCGCTCGATAGTTGTCCGTGGTGATACTCTGCGGTATCAACCCGTCATTGAACGACAACATCCACGGCGCCGACGGAGTCCACTTTGGCCAGGGGATGTTCGTGATGCCGTTCGGATTCTGCGTGGCAACGAAGCTGATGAGGTAGTCCGCCATGTCGCCGTTGAAATATACGTTCAGTATGTCGCTGGCGTGGAAAGAGCCTAGCACTGGGACGTCCTTGAGACGCTTGTTTACTGCCATAATCAATAAGTATAGTTCCGTGGATAGAAAGCAACTCGGAAGGCGTACTGTATGTGTAGATGTCCGCTTTGCCTGCGAGCTGATTCATGAAGAAACGACGCGGCGCCTGGAAGACAGCGTCTCCCTGGAAAGCCGCAAATCGTTTAAACTGGGGCGTAACCGCATTGAGGATTCCGGTGTCAAATGGTGATCCGTCAAGAATATTACTTGAGTATGCTGCCAGGACCGAGTTGACCTCTGCTTCAGTTGCTCCGGGTAACATGACGTCCCAGATATACTTCTTGAACTGTGCATCCGTACTGTGGAAGGTAAATATGAGTTGCCTTTCGCAAGAGAGTAGAACTAACGTTATGTTAAGCTGAGCGAGCGAGAACAGAGTCCCCTCGTCATCACAGTCGCCTGTCAGATACTATGCATCAGAAACGAAGCGGCAGATTCATGAAAGATGATAGCTACCGGTTACGATTGGGACGTTGGCAATCTTTCCCGCCTTGACAAGGTTGTAGAAGGCGTCCGGGAACATGGTGCCGTCAGCCCGAGGAACCCATGCCAAAATCAGAGACTTTGAAAGGAGTAAGCATAAGTCATAACGCATAGTGCGCGTCGTTTGTGTTCTACTCGCCTGATAGTCGAATATGAACGGGGACGCGTTCACGGCGGCCTCCAGTACGTCAAATTTCACGGTTCTGAGACAGGCAAGAGTGTCAGCAGCTCCGGAACAGCCGGTCTGGAGGACCAGTGCGTCGTAGTCTAATAATTTGGGTTCCCGTGAGTTGGTTGTGAATGAGCGAGGAAGGAGACGGAGCTCACACTTCTGTCCATGAGTGATGTCTCCTGCTGGAATGGGCGATCCTGATTGCATAAATGCGCCTCGGAAGAGACCTTCATTGTCACCACCATTCATCAGCATATGCAGAGACGCAGAGATGGCACCAGCTGATTCTCCCCAGCTTTCAACCGGAGCAGTTAGTGAAAGCGTTTCATGTTTGAATGTCAGAACACACATAGTGACTTTTGTCGGATCGCCACCGAAGGCCCCGATGTACTTCTGGATCCACTGCAATGCCAAGCGTTCTGGAAGCAGGCCTGAGTTGATGTAGCCTGTGAAGAAGCTCTTAACCTACGATCTCGCAGTCCGAGGTTTCCTAGCCCCGCGTTCTTGACTTCCTGACTTGCCAAAAAGCCATAGGCTGAGGCCAACAGTCAATGATAGATTTAGGGACGGTGTAGGAAACGTACCAGAGACACGATAGTTCATAGAGACGTATATGATCGGTTGTCCAAGTTTTGAAGAGCGCGTTACAATGTTTGTACCATCATACCTTAGATTGATTGCAGGGTCAGAGCAGGAACATGCTAATTACCTCAGTGATTGACTTACATTTCCGTGCCGCCAATTTCAAAACCGCCTAAGAGACGAGAGATTGCTTGAGAATGGGAAGTAGGCGCGAGTCTGAATTGAAAGTACCTCCAAATATCCACTTCCGTGGAGGAATTGCGTGAGATCCTTTTATCCCAGAGTGGTGAGTGGTACACGTACAGCAACAACGGGAAGTTTGGAAGTAGTCGTGGCGTTGGCGGGCTTGATCACATTGATCGTCAAGCCTTGGCTGTGATAAGATTCAAACGAGATCAGAAAAGTAGAAGCACCCACAGTCCTCAGATGACGGAAGGATCACGTTGTAGATGGAGCTGAGCACATCGTCCACGGCTTCCTGAGCAAGACCAGTGAGGATTGGAAGTCTGATGGCCTGCTGCGGACACGACGGCCCGTAATCGGACGCGTCTATTGTCCCACTGTACGCATCCACGGCTACCGGAAGCTGAAACCGAAGATTGCCAATTCTATAGCGTCTTCAGCGTAATCGGACTTTTGGACTGCAGAGATGGGACGCACGGCGGGTTTCCGTATGGTATACCCAGAAACTTGGAGACGGTGCCGGAGGTGGTTCCGACCACGGTAGCCTTATCCAAGGTCACTGAAGGCCCTGCGCGCCCATAAATAGACGCCGCAGAAGCAAGTCCTGCCTGTGCGACGGCAAGAATGAACTGGAGGAGCATATCGACAGCACTGGCAGACGCGACAAGTGGATAGACTCACCACCTACGGAATAGCTTATAGCCGAGTATTTTATAGCTCTTGGACCTTAGAACAGAGTAAAGCTGCGAATCTGGAAGATCCTTAGTGTTGTCACGAGAGTTCATCACGGGTATCACGGGTCGGGCAGATGCATGCTTGGAAACTGTCATAAGCTCGCTGGTAGTCTTGCGGTGGTTAGAGAACACTGCCCTTTTCCTCGACGCCAACAACCACCCCACATTCCCCCGCATGTGGGGTTGATCCGCGTGTATGATTTGCAATTGTCAACGGGGCCGACGACTTCGAAAGCATCTGGAATAGTGGCCCGAGAAGCATCAAGCTGCGTCGGTTGTAGCGTGCACCTTTATGATTATCACGGACACCGACGCCGGTCTACGAAGTAGCCGTGCAGCACCACGACGCATGTTCATCCTGTGTTCATCCCTGCAGACGTACATAGATGACCTCGCCGTCCCGGAGCAGGTCCGGATCCCTGAAGTAGCCATGTTGCGAGCATCGTGGTCGAAGAGGGTCGAAGGTGTCTAATTATGTGGCTGCGTTCCTAGCTGCATGTCAGCTATGGAGACCCAATTGATTCGAAACCACGGACTGACCGTAGTAGGACAGCCCACCTCATAAGTACCGTAAACGTAGTCCAAATGATTAACGTTATGCTCCTTGACTGCGCGGGTGTTCCAACGGTTGCAATTCATTGGCCACAAGGGAAGTTTCAGTCCAGACTGCGAGAGCCTGTATCCGACAAATGCAATCCTCATGAGAGCGGAGTGAAGTGGCATCATCATTCTGATTGGAAGTAGATCTGGCCGGACGGTGCGTTAGATTGAACTGCTCGCATCAACAATCACGTCCCTTGGTCGTAAGTATACAATGTCCTTGATTGAAAGTACAATACCGTCCGCGTTTTATTTTACAATAGAACAGAAATGTCATCTACACGTTCGAAAGCGCCCAAAGAGTCATGACTGCCACGATGATCGAAGCTGAGGCCGGCGCACGAATATCGAGAGATGAGTCTGTGTCGGTCTGAGCATTTTGGGTAGTTTGCCCCTCCAAGAGAGGACACGCTGGGGCAACTAGCTTGTCGCCGAAGGCGCTCGCCATCCAAAGGACAACACCGTTCGTCCACCCAAATCCAGCCTGAACAACGATCAACGAACAGCGACCGGCAACGGCATGGAACCCTTACCTGTACCGTGTACTCGCCACCGCGTCCCGCAGAGTCAACGTCCGTGACTGAGAATTTTTCGAACATCTGGCCGCATGGTCAAGATCGAGATCGCAAGCGATGTAAGACCACTTACATTTCCCGTGTTGTTCACACTGCTTGTTAGATTGAGAACGGAGTCAGGAAGCCGTGGGAGAAGGTTGTCAATAGACCCTCCTGTGGCATGCCTGGTCTGCTGTCAGTATGCGCATGGAGGTCGAGTTGTAGACTCACCAACTACACAAAGCACTAGTGAAGTATCGGTTCGCCATTTCTCGAATCAAAGTGTCCGCCCAGCCTTCGCCGTCGGTCGCATTCCCGCCGTTGGCGACGGTCCCATTCAGAGTATTGATATCTGCTCCTGGCCCTGTACTTGTGGCATTGGTTTCCAATGTGAGAGTCTGAGGAGGAAGCTGAGCCTCGGTGATGCCGAGTTGGGTATCGGGTATGAGATCGAATGTGGATTGATTTGAGGCCGGCAGAATCAACGTCGTATTCGTGAGGTTGCTTGGTAGAGACTGCAGAGCCTTGAGTACAATGTACTGATGAGGCGGCCAAGCGTTCGGGTAGTCCCTGCCGTCAACATGAGTAACAAACAGACGCCGCGAAACATTCGACAAACCATTGTAAGCCAGTTTCCAAGAACGTTGTAGGGAACGTCCCGTTGTAGCGATTCATCACCATGTTGACCGATGAAAACGCCTTGAAAGCGTTTTCGGGACTTTCGAGTACTTCGTCTGGCACGATGCCAGACCAAAATGGATAGAATGCGGCAACCGAAAACACTGGTGACTGTTGGCCCGTGGCAAGGTTGAAGTCGTAAAAGGCCATCTAGAGGGTCCGATTTGAGCATACGACCAACTCAATCAGGCCAAACACACTTTCGTTGAGTTCCACATGAGGTCAAGAATTGCCGACCGAATTGACGTAGCCGCACTTCTATGACGAGTAGCAGCTGAATCGTTCGAGGCCCCGTACAGTTGCGCCACTAGCAAATGGTTCTTGTCTGTCGACGATATTAGACCCGGAGGCTACGTCCAGGGGTCAAAGATAACCCACAGAGGATACTGTTTAAATCAACCGGGACAGTGTTGCGGACATTCAGTTGTGTGAGATCGGCGGTTCCGTTATAGTTGGGAAGCCATCTTGCAGTGTAATCCCAGCCTTCGTGATGATCAGAAGAAAGTCCGCAGGAGAGTATGGTTGAGACGCGTACCGGTCTCTGCACCGCTAGCTAATTCAGCGTATAGAGCGGAACGTTGACTTTCGTTCAGAGCAGGCGAAAGGTCAGGATTATTCGCAGTTTCGTAGTCTGCGTGGTGTTGGTCAGGACATCAGAGCTGAGTAGCAAGCCAGGCAAAGCTACCTGTCAAATATGACTCGGGCCTTGGCGCGCTGTTATTGACAGCGTAGTGCGCAAGTGCGTAGACTTGATTCGTGACGGGGCTTGTGACGTTGATAGTGCGGTTCTCTGTCCACCACGCAAACTCTTTCTGATAGCCGGTGAGCGCGAGTACGGCGAGAGAATAGGCTGGCTCACTTCAACCAACGGTAGTGCTCGGTCCAAGATACTTTCGTCTCCGGAAACTGTGACGTAACGAGCGAGCATCTAGGAGCACAAGTTAGGCAAAGGCCAGAGGCGCAGACAGAGACTTGCCTGCGTAAAGAGCGGAGGCTGGGATCGATTGAGATCTGTAAGAGATCAGCGCTTAACGTACTAACCGAGCTGATTGTAAGCCGTACAGTATATCCTGCCACCGTTAGGTATGAAACCAAAACGCTCTAGCTCGTCCATGAAGTTTTGCAGCGTAGAGTTTGCGACATCGTAGAGCTGAGATTCCAGAAGGCCCTCGACGATCCAAAAACTATCCCAGTAGTACTGTTCCCTGAAACGACCGCCTTTGACTGGGCGTCAGACTTGGTGCGCACAACATCAAACCTCACACTAACCTGGTACGACGAAAGTGTGATTTAGCGGTATCAAGGAACTCTCGCACTTGACACCGTTGCATAACGTGGAGGAGTTCGTCGTCCGAATGAGCTGAGTCCAGTAGCCATTGACCGTTTGCGTCCAGGCGTGCAACAGTGGATCGGAAACATTGCTTAAGAACGGTGGAGTCGCGTTGAAGTTACTCAACACCAAGGCTTCCAATTCGAGCCCCTCGCCAGCAAAGTCGGTGTCCACGAAATCGGTCACATTGCCTTCCGTTAAAGTAGTGTTCCCTGGCAAGGCGTTGAAGTCCGCTAGCACATCGGAAGGCGGTTTGGTTGTTGGCTGTTTTGCCTCTTGAGACCGTCTCAGAGCAAAAGATGCATGTCACGGCTCACCTTGTCGACGAAAGTCTTCGGATCCGAGTATAGAACTGCAACATTGACGGTTTGTAGCAGCTGATAGAACGGATCAGGTAAATTCTCTCGAAGAACAGCAACAGATCACGAACCGTTCCCGCACAGAAGATATCAGATGGGCACCACGCTTGCGTGGGAGGGACTGGGACCTGGGAAGGCAAGGTGGAGTCAAGTGACGCAGTTGGGCTGGCTACAGCGGTTGAAACCGAGACAGTCGACACCGAGCTCGACTGTCCCTGCGCCTGGAGAAGGAGTGAGAGGACGACTAAGGAGATCATCGACGCTCAAGCTGGTTTGGGGCGTTGGTGGATCAAAGGGAGCGAGCCAAGAAAGTTGCGCTTTATATCCCTCATACGTACAGCTAATTGGCGCGATCAGAGCGTGTCATGGCCAGCTGACCATCCCCGGAGCTCGAATGGTAAGATATCCCCGCGCTCAAGCCATCACATGGTCGTATCGCATCATGACGCGGTGTGAGTCCAGTCATTTGGGGCACCGTAACTTGGAGTCTCGGGAGCCCGACGCCCGACGCAGCGGCTGAAGCGACGAAAACAGATGTCCTTTGGTGTCAACAAGGTGCAGCAAGCCCCACGTCAGCTACAAGACCTTTGGAGTGTGAGTTTGATGAACAGAAGGCGCTTAATGGACGTACCTGTACCCTGCTACCGAGAAACCTGCCACTAGTCGGAAAGAGCTGAGACAGCTAATAAGCGCTAAGGGCGTAGTGTGTACAAGAAAACAAGTGATGGTTGGTAAGTAGCAAGTGAATCAAACGATTGAAGAAATTACGAGGATTTCGGGTATTTCCGTGATGGCCCTTTTACGATCGGCTTTCTCATTCCCCACGTTATTGTTCTCGTTGTGCCCTTCTTGGCCCTTCTCTTGTTTTGCGCGTACTTATACTGGGGACACCGCCATGCCTTGCTCCGCCACAATAGCCCCCAACTACGATCATGTCACTCCCACTCTGGGGCGAATACATGACCATCCAGCTGGATCCCTACGAGAGCCTGTCGCAAATTCTGGAGCACGATGAAGTTCAAGAAGCGTGCAGAGAATGCAGCCAAAGAAATATGTTGCTTGTTTTATGCGGGTGCGTGATTGGGGTGAATGCGGTTGACATATCTGTTTGACACTATTCCATACTCTTCGTGGCGCAGCGCATCACTTTTGCCATACCCGGCTGTCTTCTGCCCATCCAAATTGCCTTCGTATCTCACGGCCTTCCAAGGCCTCCTCCGAACCAGTCTTTTCATCTTCCTGAAATGTCTCTTCCCATCTTGCCCAACACATCACATCCTCGCAATCATACGCCTCTTGCATGCAGTCCCCCACTCCCTGGCCAGACTGCTTCCATCCGACATTCGCAATCACTACCGTCCGTGTTACATAAGTGTCTGGAACTAGATGGGCGCAAGGATGGAAAGTTCGCCATATCTGGAGACGATACTTGTCAAATTGTATTCCCAAACACGGACGATGCTGCCTGGCGCAAAAAGATGATTGGCACGGAGGCGACTGGTGGGACGGACTTTGAGGAGCCAGACCCTTTTGCGGAGGATCCCAACTTCATTAATGCGCCAGCGAGCGTGAAAGAACCTGCTGTCACGGAGAGTATGCCTGTGATAGAGTTTGGTGTCCCTCCTTTCGTGGGCCGGCCAGCGATTGTGGAGGGGCAAATCCTTGCGGAGAGCATGTCATTGCCAGTGGAAGAGGCTAGCGCGACGTACGAACCGAACGGCCGGCTACCTAGTCGGTCTGACCACTGTTGGTCCGCTACATCCGTCTCTTCATTGAGATCCAACCCTTTGGAGCACTATGCGCAGGACAACATATCCATGTTCCGATGTTCCGTATGAAAGGAGACCGACAAAACTTAAGATTCTTCGGTGATCACCGGGATAAGTTAAGTTGGCGACTTATCTTATGATTGTGGGTACAATTCCGAGCTCTAGAGCAAGAGCAAACTTAAGTTCCGACTCGAGTACTGACTTGAGTTTTGACTCAAATCCCCCCGTGAGTTCTGGGATGGCAACCGTAGTTTGAGAAAATTTATATAACGAGTAGTATATACTCTTAGACTACTAGCGGCATCCCAGAGATGATGAGCAATGAGATGACGGATAAACAAGATGTGAATTCTCCTTGACGGGCACGATCTCTGATTCGAAGCGATTATCAGAGAGCGGCCATAATTTGGCTACTAACAACACCTATGAACGGGAAGGTGCGTGAATTCTCAATTGAGACAGTCATTGGACAGATGCTACTCACAATTGTCAATGAGGTGTAAGGCGTGTGCAAGCGGCGTCGACCGTGAGTCAGAGGAGGGAATGAGAAAGTCAGTGACTCGGTGGTGATGGCGAAAGAACAAAGGGCGGAGTTTGAAGATGCCAAGTCGCGGCCGCGTGCCTGTCCCGTGCCGATGCACTTTGCACATCAACTCGGCCTGAACACGGTGCCGTGGTTGCCAGATGACTAAGCATTTGCTCTTTTCTTCTGACGACGACACCACGGCAAGTTGACGACAAGGCAGATGTCCCCGCCAACGACGAAATGGAAGACGACCTTGCCGGCAACGACAGCCATGAACAGCAACGACGCTGAACGCCAACAACCTCGAATCCGCCAGTTTGTCCGACGGCGTCGCGTTGTTCGCAGGAGTACCGTAGTACGGGCATTTGCCTCCCAGCACCACGATGATAACGACACTAATGACAGCGACAGCGGAGGAATGAATGCCATTGAAAACGATATACGACGTCGCGTCGCCCATTTCACGGCTTCTGTCTTCGTTCTGAGCCCGGCAGGGAGTCTACCTTGATACGGTGAGAGTCTTCCTTCTACTACATGTCATTTTTTTTTCCGTCGCGCTGGCTCTCCTGCCAAATCCTCTTCTCTGTCTTTGCTGATCACACATCTGCAGTGTTGCTTCGATGAGTACTGTGTCTCCGACTGTTTCATCCCTGTGCTCAAGCCGACTCTAACTAGATTTCGTCCCAGTGAACGGTCTGCACCAGCGATTCAACTCGGCTCAAACGTCGGATCGGGAACTCAATTTAAGTCCGGGTTCAGTCGCACTTGAGTTCGAAACTCAAGTCAGGACTCGCCTCAAGTTTGGGTACAGTAGCTTAAGTAAAACTTAAGACTGCATTTCGTGGTCAATATGAGTCGGACTTGAGATCATCTTGAGTAGCATGCAAATGTAATATACTGTGTAGTAGCCACTAATAGTGTACATGCAATGCATATACTCAATATCCCAAATGACCTGAATTTGAGAGGCTGCGCGCAAACATAAGATGAGCGACTCGTCTTATCCCGGTGATCACCGACAAATCTTAAGTTTAGTCTGTCATCTTTTTGGTTCCGTGGCCGGTCTCTCGTCCTTGCCCAATCTTCCCCTCCTGTCGTCTGAGTGGTCGTCTGAGCTCGAACAGCTGCTCGCACCATCTGTGTACGCAGAGTCTGTTACCTCCGAGGACGATGTCGCACATACGTACGGCTATACTCCTGTCGTCGACTTTTCCATCGATATCGAGACTCTTCCCGCCAACGAGATCGGTAATCCATTTGACTTTTTTGGGGAACTGGCGGCGCTAGAAAAGTAAGTACTTGTGCAGTCTATTCTCTCGTCGGCGGTTGATTTCGTGCCTCAGGATTCGAGAAGATCACCAAGCGCGAGTGCAGGCCAAGATTAGAGATGTAGAGAGGATGAATGCGGATCTAGATACGAAGTTGGAAGATCATCGCCGGGAAACCTCCTCTCAGGAGGAAGCTCATCCCGTGTCGAAGCTGGATGGTGCGTACCCGTTCTTACTCTCGAGAAGTGACAGGCTCGTAACGGACATTTCATCAGACGTGGACCCAGGAGAAGAGGTTGTCAACGCAGTATCATCATTGCTGCCTGCAACAGATCTTGATACTTCGGAGACAGACACGGTTACGTCGCCAACCCCAGAAAGTCTCGAGACCGGTACATCCAGTCCGTCTTCGTCTAGTCCGCCGCTAGGCTACCAATCAAATGTATGTTTATGATATCTTCGCACCATCCCTTGAGCTGACTGCCTCTGTAGATGTTAGCGCCGAGAAACGGAAATCAAACGCAGTACATATTGTGAGGGCAGTCCGCAAGATTGGGCGTAGATGCATTCAGCTTTCTGTATCAGTCTGGGCGCGACTTTCGGCCTGATCGAGTCATCATGTTTTCAATAGTTATCATATAGCTCTTAATGGACAAGATCTTTGGGAAGAACGGCGTGCACTATGAAAGGGGCTGCTTTTCCGCTACAAGATCTGAGTCGTCAAACAGGTTGAACGTTTATTACCGGGGACAATACTTACGGGAAGTACCTTCCTCACTTGCGTAGAGAATGATAAACAAGACATACATCACAGGTCGGGGGCCGTCTATGTCGATCTCTATGTGGTTGAGGTCCTAATTCAGTGTTGATGGTTGTATGATTCACTGGCGCGTTGCAATGGTGTCAACCCTTTGGGTCCTGGTCCCTTTCTATCATCGGCGCAGAAAGAACAGTTCTTGGATTCAAGGATCAATATGTCCACAGTAGTCTACTACATTTCAACAATTTGTAGACCACCTATACCCGTCACAGTAAAAGTGCATCCCACGTTGAGTACTAGGTAGATCCTTTGTCTGCGATCCAAACTCAAGCTGCCACACTCTGCCGCTGTCGACATCGTCAACATCAACTTTGAAGTATATAGACAGTCCTTTTTTTTGAAGCTCTACGAGCCCCGATCTGTCGGTCAGTATGAGATCGGCTGGACGCCTCGAAACTGGTGGTCCACTCCTCGGTACTGCAGATCGATCCCGACCATGTACCGATAGCTCAAATACCTTCAGTCCCATGTCCCACCGTCGCTGGAGCGATGCGACACCCATACCCCGAAGTTCGAAGAATTCCGATACAAACTTCGTCTGGCGCGCAATGATGACGAGCTTGATCGTATGTAGGACGGGAAGGAAATCGGCCTCTTCCAGCGAGGCTATGATCGACACGACTTCATAGTCGCAGGTCGTCCCGCAATCCATATCGACCGGATCTCCGGACATGAAGCACAGAATCTCCAGCTGACGAGTCTCTCTCAGAGCCGCGAAGAGCTGAAACTCGTCTTCATCCGACGGCCCCGTAGTTCTGGAGCAATAGATTGCTCGTAGACAACGGTGACACTGGGACCGGTCAAGTAAATCCATAAGCGAGAGGAAGACATGCTCGCCAACGACGTTGTGTTCGTGAACCATCACCTCTTCCAACTGCGGAAGGACGAGCATGTCGAGAAAGTAGGGCACCGTCACTCTCAGGGACGTGATGCTATGATTGACGAGTAGCGTTGACGGGCTGATGTCCTCGTGCACATACGTCCACAGCTCCTCGATTGAGAGCTTCTGGAGACCGACGGCTTGGGAGATCGCAGTGGTTGTTTCGCGCAAGTTATCGCCAGTCAGTGAGCAGGCGTTGAACGTGAGGGTGTGGATGTTATCCCACGGTACGTCGATTGACATGCCATCAATTGACAGAATCAAAGTATGAAGCATTGGTGCGTGTTCAAAGCAGTCTATCCGACCCGAGTGTGATAATCCTACAGTGAGTCGAAGCTTTTCGAGGATATGTAGCTCTTTGGGAATGAGGATTGCGAGAATATCGGGATTGTTGACGGAGATTGACAGATTCTTCCAACGCTGAGCGTGTGATGAGAGAAGCTTCAGCATAGGTCTGAAGACGCCGTCCACGTCGACGACTTCGTCCAACTCCTGATCGAACTCGATATCAACCGTCAAAGGATGATCGCGTGATCGCGTAAGGGCGAGGTTGAGATTATCATAATCCCATTGCACCACATCTTCACCACTGCAGCAAGAGAGCCTGATGTCCTTCCAGAACGATGGATTGGATAGGACGACGGATCTCCATAGCTTGGAGACCGCTGTCAAGCAGCGATGAGAGTTGTTGGTCCCGCAAAACTCTTCGGGGTCGGCATAAAGAACAAAGATCTCGTTGAGAATCTCACGGGGGAGACAACGTATTGGAGATAGCGTTCTCTCGTAGAGGAGGCGCCTATCGACAAGGGCGGCGCGCCATCGTCGAAGATACTCGATGTGGGCATCAACGCCTGCAAGATCCGCATGTATCATGGGAAGGATGGTCGACTGAATGAGCAGACGCTGAGAGTCGCTGGGCTCGACGTTGGTCGTCAAAAGGCCTTCGACATCGCGAATCGACTCCCAAAAGCCAGATCCTGTGCCTGTATATGTACTGGAAACGGGGCCCAGATCCATGTCTGCGCAACGATCAAGATACAGCTTAAATTCGGCAGAAATACAAACCACGAGAGATAAGCGCGAAAGGTGCAGAAAAATACTTCACCAGGCGTCGGCAGCCCCAGATGATGGTAGACTACAAGTCAGTATCTTCAACTTTACGTGAGGGAAATGCAATCATCGCCGGCGATCTCCGACAAAGCCGTTCTACCCGTTCGCTCTATACTTCCCGTCGTCTGCCTATGTGCTGTTCTTTGCAGTTGTCTCTGTGATTACACTCCCGTCGTCGACTTTTCCATCGATATCGAGACTCTTCCCGCCAACGAGATCGGTAATCCATTTGACTTTTTTAGGGGAACTGGCGGCGCTAGAAAAGTAAGTACTTGTGCAGTCTATTCTCTCGTCGGCGGTTGATTTCGTGCCTCAGGATTCGAGAAGATCACCAAGCCCGAGTGCAGGCCAAGATTAGAGATGTAGAGAGGATGAATGCGGATCTAGATGCGAAGTTGGAAGAACTTCGCCGGGAAACCTCCTCTCAGGAGGAAGATCAATTGGTGTCGAACTTTGAAGTCAATGACAGTATGTGCCCGTCCCTAATTTCATTCTCGAGAAACAAGCTTTTGACGCACACCGCATCAGACGTGGTCCTGGGAGAAGAGCCGGAAGAGGAGCCGGTCAATGGACTAGAATCCCCGCGGCTTGCGACAGATCTTGATACTTCGGAGACAGGGACGGCTACGCCAGAAAGTCTTCAGGCCAATACCCTCAGTTCGTCTTCGTCTGGTACAATCGCTACGCCACCACTCGAAAGTATGTTCATCATACTGTATCGCCGCTTCTTTGATGAGCTGACTGCCTCTCTAGTAGACGCCAGCGTCAAGAAGCGGCAATCACATGCGGTACGTATCTTGAGGGCAATTCGTAAAGTAGGACGTAGATGCATTCAATTTCCTGTATCAGTTTGGGCGCGCCGTTCACCGTGATTAATTAGCTACGGATAACATATAGCTCTTGATGAACACGATCTTTGATGGGAACGGAGTACCACTGTAAGCTAGGATCAAAGATGCTGACCGCAGCCATACAGCAAGCAGATTGCTTCGATCTATGTAGTGCCGTCTTGAGCGATTGAAGACTGATTCTTCGCATGTGTGAGTGAATCTTTTGGGTAATCATTAACAATTGAATAACATGAAATACAGCCTACGTTCCCATCGAGCTTACTCCAGTAATTCACTGCGAACGCGTCAACTCCGCTACAAAACTCGCCCAATACGGAGGGGTGGTGCTGTATGCATTGACCTGTGGCTCGCTCGTAATGAATGTAGCACCTAGACCGGCGGCAGTGAGTTTGTCGATGAGCGTTACGGGAAGCGTGGATGGTGCGTCGTGGAGTATGACGACCTGCTGCGAGGCCGGTTGGGCAGAGTCTATCGTGAGAGAGCTGGGGTAGCTGAGGTGAATGAGTACTGTGAGACATCGTCCATTCAAAAAGCGTGCCTACGTGAAATCATCATAGAAGTACTCGGCGGTCACGATGAGGTCCGCGATGGAGAAGAAGTCTGTATCAGACACGCCTGTTCCGGGGTTGAGGATGACCTGGAAGACAATCAGAACTAGATCCTGAATCTGAGTGGCGTGGGCGCTGGAACTTACCATAGGATCGGTGGCTACGTCTGCGAGGACCTGGTTCGCGTACTTCGTGTACGTGGACAAGTATTGGCTTGTCGCTAGAGTTTCGTCGAAGAAGATGCCCGTGGGGCGATACGCCGTCGGCCACTTCAAGTACGTCGCTACGTCTGCGAGCACGTCGGACGACGCGCGTTCGCCATAGCCAGTGAGGACATAACCGACGGTCTTGACGTTACTGCCGAGAGTGAGAAGTTTGGTTAGACAAGCTTGGTAGGTCGTGTCTGGTACTGCGTCAGCACCGGGACCGCTGTCGGGGTTGACGACGATGTAGAAAGGGAGAGTCGGGTTGGCAGTGATTCTGAGTTATTGATTGTCAGTGTGATGGAAAGCTCGTTCGTGATGATGGCACGCACGAAGTGAAGTAGGTAGACCATGCGGAGCATCCATCGTCTGGGTAGATGTACAGAGGTATGATAGCACCAGAGGGTAAGAGTGCTTGAGAGACACCGTGAAGCAAAGACTGCAACAGCAAGAACGGTAGTACGAGTCGATGTGGGAAGGCGAACATGATGGGGCGTTCTGAGCATCTGCTGCCACTTCAGTTCAATTTAAGCATCCTCTGTCGCGTGATACATGCTGAAAGTTCTCCCGAAGCCTGCTGCTGCCAAGTTGAAGTAAGACCGACGGGATGAGGCTTGGGATTGTCAAGATCATGATGGCCATGGAAACAGTCTGAGTGAAACCGTTTAGCAAGCCGCAGGCGCGTGGAAGTAATCGCGACCCGTACGAAATAATCGGCCTCCTGTGCTCGAATTGGCAAATGACTGACACTGAAACACTGGCTGGACCCACCACCCAACACGGCGCTCCGCCCCCGACGCCCGACGCCCGACCCGACACGCGCCGCTGCGTGGGAATTGATGAAGTCCCCGAGTTAGGGTCCGGGACCCTTGTGATCGCCCCGCTTTTCATCCTTATACGGTGACCGTACCCTTGCTTTCACCTCTTTTTATGGGCTTTTAGGCGGGACTCAGGCTGGGATATTGTGCGCTACTTGCTCTCCGAAATTAATCCTTTCTAATGACGCTGCATTTCCCAGGTTGACGTGTCTATTTATTACCGCTTTATCCGACCGTTATCTTGCGCAATGCGTTCTTTCGCCACTGCTGCATTAGTAACGCTGGCGCTGTGCTCGTCGTCCCTGGCTGAGCGGACCTCGCCGAACGACTTGTTCAGGGCAATTAGCACGCAGGTGGTTCGGGAGGCGGAGGAGCCAGTATGCTGCCTCATACCACTAGACGACCCCCCGGAACCGGCAGAGGACAGTGTGCTCATTTCATTTGAGCAGTGGAAGGACAAGCAGGCCGCCGCTGCGCAGGGCGCGAATAAGTCGAGAGCGAGCACGACATCGACCACCATGCGCGTCATTCCCAGTGGGGATCCAGCAGAGACGGTTACCATCCAGGAATCCTCGGACACCCCCATCTCTCCTCATTTCCAGGTGCCCATAACTGACCGGTTCAACTATGCGGCCCTTGACTGCTCGGCACGCGTCCACCTTTCGCACCGTTCGGCCAAGTCGCCCTCCTCCATTCTGTCCTCCAAAAAGGACCGCTACATGCTCAGTCCATGCAACTCCAAGGACGATCAGTTTGTCGTTGTTGAGCTCTGCGACGACATCCGCATCGACACTGTCCAGCTCGCCAATTTCGAATTCTTCAGCGGCGTGTTCAAGGACTTTACTGTCAGTGTTGCCAAGACCTACACCACCCACGAAGATGGCTGGACAGTCGTTGGGTCATACGTAGGCAAGAATGTTCGCGGAGTGCAGGTCAGATCTGTCCAGTCCATTCTCTGTATCATGCTTATCGTTCCCAGTCATTCCATCCCCCCACCTCTGTACGCGACTTTTACCGCTACATTCGCATTCAATTCCACTCGCATTACGGCAACGAATACTACTGCCCCATCTCCCTCCTCCGCGTCTACGGACTCACTCATCTCGAGCAATGGAAGTGGGATATCTGGGAATCCGAGTACCAGCGCAGAACCGAGGAGTCTATCGCTGCCCATGCCGCAGAGGAGCCGGAACCAGCGCAGACACCCGACGTTACTATCATCAACCACGCGTCTACCGCGGACGTCGCGGTGCCAGTCGAATCTGAGTCTCCAATCTTTACCCCGCCTATCTACGGCCCATCTACTTACGAATCACCGTGGCAGGAAACCTCCACCACGACGACATTAACGACAGAAAGCGTACCCATCAACCTGGAACGCGATGAAAGCCACGAAAACAGACACTCGACGGATATATATAGTGATGATCTTTCGTCATCTGTGCGCCCCTCTCCGACCAGCACCTCCGCGTCCACCTCTCTTCCACCTCCTTCACCCGCAGTCGAAGCGACTTCCTCCACCGCTCATACGGAGGTGAAAGTTATGCCTATCGTCTCGCCCACCATTAGCATGCCTGCGCCTCCTCTGATGCCACCCAGCTCAGGAGGCGAAAGTATCTATCGGACGATCATGAACCGTCTTACGGCCCTCGAGGGTAATCACACACTTTACGTGCGCTACGTCGAGGAGCAAAGTCATGGCGTTCGAGACCTTATACAGCGCTTAGGAGAAGACGTCGGTCGTCTAGAGGGAATCGGAAAGGCACAAACACAGGCGTATCAGCGGAAACTACGTGAGTGGGAGAAGCAGAGGAGGAGAATCGAGATGGATTATCAAGAGCTGTCGCACAAGGTTGAGCACCTGTCGGGCGAGGTATAACCAACCATTTTTATCTTTAAAATCTCTGCTTACCAGTTGCCGCAGATCATCCTCGAGAAACGGCTGGGTATAGCGCAACTCTGCCTTTTGCTCGCCGTGCTTGTCTTCATGGGTCTCACCCGTGGGTCAAGGAATGATTCCATGGACCACGTCCCGATTATGTTCAAGAAGGGCATGCGGGAATGGAGTCGGAGGCATCTGAGCTTTAACAGTGATTGGTTCACGAGTCGAGACGTTCAAAGGACACCAAACTCTCAACCACCGCAATTCAAGAGGAGTCCACATCAGAATGGACAGTTCTCCTTGAATCAAGGTGGGCTTTCAATCATGACAGTCTAAACCTCAACTAATCATCACCATAGACGTCAAAATCGAATTCCCGACTACGCTGTCTTCGCCTCAACAACCCGAATCCAAGCCAAACATCTTGAATCCGTCCAAACCCCTCTTATACCTCGAGCGGCCCCGGAAACTAAGCGCTACCAAGACAATCCGTTCACGCTCGCACACGCCAAACCCCCTACGCACGCCCAGCCGGCCAACACATCATCATCATGCTACCACACCAGGTCCGATGTCCGCCTCCGTCTCGGCCCGCCCTCAAGCCGCCCGCTCGAATTCCGGGAGCTTCGTCTTGACGGGGCAACGGAGCGTGCGAAGGTGGGCGAGGACGGCGCATCTGCATGAGGTGCGGCGGCATGGGGATGGGGATGGGGAGGATATCTTTGCGTCGCCGAGTCTGAGGAGGAAGGAGAAGGAGCGGGAGTATGGCGCGGATGACGATCCGTGGTTGAATCAAAGTAGATGGAGGGGGACACCGACACCGACGGACGAGGAGTGGATGGATACGGACGCGAGCGTAGATGGGTCGGAGGACCAGGACCGGGAACGGGATGATTCGTAGACTTGGAGGAAAGATGGTTTCTTTTTTCGTTTTCGACATGGTTGGATTTCTCTCACACATACATACTCATCATTTGTAAATTATAGCACGCACGACATGGTTTTCGTTCAGGTACTACTACATCTTTTTGCGAGATGGGGAGAATGAGTGTCGAGCAGACGGGGATGTGTGGGACGCACAGAACGTTCCTAGTCAAGTACGTGGGCGTACTCAGGCCCTGACTTCCCGAGTCCTGCTGCGCAGCTGTTCTCTTCGCCGAAGATGGCTGTTGAACTCGTGCCTACCACAATTCAATCACAGCAGAAAAAGTACTGTGGCTTCGACACCCCGCAACTTTCTCTGACCCGACATGAGATCTCCAAGGACCGCCTTCCATCGTAACAGCAAACGTGCTTCTCGGGTCGTTGCTCCGCACCTTTTCTCGATCCGTGGGTGCGAGCCAAAAAGACCCAACCAGAGCGCCTTCGGTGCCTTTGTACAGCGTATGAACCTTGACAGCTTTCGGTCGGGTACAGCAACAGCTCTAATGTACACAGCTACCCTCTGGGGAGTAATTACAGTTCTCATTTAGGCTGCAGTAGCCACCAACACATGGGTTCTACTTAAAGAATCACCACAATCTGATGTCTGTAGAGCCGCACTCGCCCTTTTCGCTCCTGCGATAAAACGACTCATTTTCTTATTTTGTTCCATTCATCATTACCGATGTCTGTGGCGTCTAATCAGACCGATCCCAACACTTCTCTCACCATCTTTGGTGGAAACACCCACATGACACGCGAGCAACTCGTTGGGGTGGGCGTCGTAGCTGGTTGTACGTGCGAAGCTTCTCAGCATGCGCCTTCCTTTGACAGCCTTTCAATAGTGGCGTTCATTTTCGCCATCATTACCCTATGCCTTCTGGGGCGTAAGAGCTGCCGCCCTCAAGGTCATGCTCGGAAGGCTCCTCCCATGCCGAGATCCGAGTCCGCTGCGCTCGAACTCGGTCCAGCTGGTCTACAGCAGGGATGTTATGCTTGACCGAGCTGAAGCGCGTCACGCCAGCTCAGTCCAACTTTCGAGATAGAGGTAAGCCCTCCCCGTACTTACACGTCTTGCCAATGTAACAAATCAACACAGAATCCTTGTCACCGGTCTGAACAGCGTGTTGTAGTTGTCCCGCTTGTACTCTTATAACAATAATCTGTATATTCCGTTCTTCGCTCGTTTGAAACATCATTCGCTGGTCCACGAGCATCCTCGTGAATCATTGTCTGAAAGGTCTGGGTCAAGAGGATTAACATAGAGGAAGCAGACAAAAGGACCTTGGGCCGCTGTACGAAGGCAGTACTGGTAGAATAACACACTCGACGTCGGCAAGTTTGACCGAGCCAAGTGTTATGGCGCTCTGAGGTTCCTCTGTAATGCGCTGTCGTCGCCGTTGGATGCAATACAGCACGGCTACTGCGGTGCCTGTGACAATAACAAGTCCGCCCACTTTGGAGGTTTCGGGTCAGGAAGGAAAAGATGAAGGAGGACATTACGGCGTACATATCAAAATAATGAGAAGTAAGACGTCTTGGGCGGTGGTTGAGTCGTCGTTGGAGGATGACTCCGAGCGAAAGAGTATCGATGGCATGGTTACTAGTTAGGGTCGCGCCTGAGAGGTCATGAAAGAGTCCCTTGAGTATTTATATACAGTCAGACAGAGCAGTACTCATATATCTCAATGTAGTCTGCCTACACAGGGCGCCAAGTTTTCTCGAAGAGCTATCAGTCATTTGAAAGGCCGCGACACTGAGGATTAAACCAGACTGCTGGGACCGATTCTTAGCACACAGCTATGAACAGGCTGTGTGTTGTTCCGAAACCGCTGTAGAAATGGACGTCCTGCGCTGCATAATAAGTAGAAGTGATATGATGAAATCAGATCATAGAACTGAAAGCTCCAGGGACCATGGCACTCCTTGGCCTCAAGCTCTTCAGAAGGCGTTGCAGAAATGGGCCACTGCAAGCAGAGATGGTCGGGGTAAGGTCAACAGCAAAAAGCTGTTGATCGTGACGGAGAGGGATCGCGAATCGCGATCGCCGCTGGCACAGTTCTGACTTCACAGCTGCTGAGGGAACATGGTGCCGTGTATTGATCGATTGATTGTCACTTACGAGACGGGATGCGCGCCATACACGGGAACCTTGGCTTTGGTTCAGTATTAGTATTAGTATGCATTTTGGTGGTATTTCATCCAGTGCCGAGGAGATAGCCTCAGATAGGAAGGCCGCCCGGACGGGGCACGTTTTGAACGAGTCACACTAGTAGCCCGAAGAGCATTTGTTTTCACCCCACCTCCAAGGGTGCAACATTAAAAAGCACAGCTCTTAGTGACGTGAATCTCAAGAGGTGGTATTCATGAGTAGAAACTTGGGCCAGAGGAACTTGAAGCCGTAACACGTGACCGCACGTTCAACTGATGCGAGTCGCGACAGGACCCCGGCATGCCGCCTAAGAGGTCCGGATATTTTGTCGTACATTTTTGGCCAATATCACCTCCACGTCCGTTTATTTACTTGTACATTTTTGGTCAAAAGAGGGAGATGTCCGGATTTTTACTCATACATTTTTGGCCAGGCATTGCAAGGTCCAGTCCGGTCAAGAAGTCGGACATTTTGGCGCGCTTTCAGGTTGCTGCCTGCGTGAATCTCTTTGCCTTGGTATTTTTGTCAAGTACCTAGAGGGAGGTACGGTCGGGAACTTGTACATTTTTGACTTGCCAAAGCAAGCCCACTGCCCCGGTCAGAAACTCGTACATTTTTGGTCAGTAGAGCAATGACAGAAATGACCCAAAATGGTCTTTTCGTAACCGGACCTCCAAGGCGGCATGCCGGGGTCCTGTCGCAACCCATTTAGGCACTTGTCTTGTAAGTTCACCACACCGTTGGCATACACATCCCATGTCCCTGGACGGACTTCTAATCTTCTCGTTTGTCAAAATTGGCTGCACTGGGAGCTCTCCCATTTGATTTCGCTCCCCAGTACAGGAAAAGGACAGACATGATTGATTATCAAAAGCGTTGAGGTGGTTCCTTCCCTGGGAAAGGACATTTGTGACATGTTTAATGGTGCCCGGCCGGCTTATAATCCCCCCTCTATTGGCTCTGGGAATCCCTACAGGCATGTGTCCTTCTCGAAATCCACAAAAAAAACTGAGAGCACAAAATGTTGGAGATGTCATGAAACTGCTCATTGACATAGTGCGGGGGGCTAGCCAGCTGGCGTAGGTTCTGATCTTTCAGCTAGAACACCCCCTCATACGGTCCCCTCTGGTCTTTACGTCTTCTTTGGACAAGATTGACGGCAACAAAGACTTCCTTATACAGCACTACTCTCATTATGCTCACAAAAAGCCTTTCGAGAGGGTTGATGCCCTCTGCGAGTGACTACATGGCGAGGAGCTACGGATTTTGAACACAGTCATGCGGGATTTTCTGGATTCAAGGGATCTTGTAATGTGGCAGATATACCATCCCTCCGCAGAACACCTCGTCGACGCCTTTGATGCCTTGTCATTGATTGGTTACGAATGGAAGAAATTATCAGATTTCGATAATTCGTTTTGTGTATGCAACTTCTGCAAAGCGAAACTTCGTCGATCTCCATTAGGAAGGTGGACCCTGATCATCCGACTACGCAAGATTGTTCTCGTTCCATTAGTTTTGCTTGTACGGTCCTGGTATGTTCTGGAATAATGTATATCTCATACTGTTAGAATGTAGTCTCCTTTTCGAATGTGTAGTGTCCCTCGTTGTGTAGCACAGTGTTCGGCATCCGGACCGAGTACCGAATATCAATTTTCGTGAAGTCCAAGTTGGTAGCAAACTCTTCCTATTATGCTACTTCTACGGTCTAACGTCTTCAAACAGGTTGTGTATCACTTAAATGATGCACTTGTCCCTCCGTAGTCCCATAATCCAGCTTTTTACATATTCTTGCTTTTGGATGACTCTAGCTAAGCTCTTGAATGAGCTTGTCTTTCGCCCACCACGATTATTCCAGACCGCAACATAGCCCTCGCATCTATTCTGTCTCATGCAGGACTACATTGACAAATCTTCATCCACGACGAGGCCTTGACTTGGTCAACACGTTTGTGCAAGACACCAGCACCCTAGCACCCGCGTCAGAGTAGGGCGACCGCTCCGCGCCTGAGAGACTGACTGCAGTGCCCCTTCACAGTGTAATGCACTGTCCGCGTGGTACTAATCAAGCACGCAGGACAACCCTTGCGGCGCACGCCAGTGAAAGCAACCTTTGTTCCGCCCCCAGCAAGCTCAGCCCAACAACTTTGTCACCGCCGACGACTGGCTCAACCTCCTCCAGACCAAGCTCAGCATTCCCCTACCTGGAGATGCGCCCGTCTTCTCTGCTGGCTCGCCCGAGTCTCGCAAGGCAACTCTATCCATCCCTCACACGCACACTCCGCAGGCGTGGATTGACCAGTACCACCCCGTCATGAACACGCCTCTGGATCGCGCTGTCCAGGCTCTGGATGACGAGGGCAATGTCATCTGGGGCGCCAATTTGACGGAGCACACCGACGGCACCGACCCAAATACTACAATTCGTGCCTACTGAAGGCGATGTCACTGGCAAGGTATAGCTCCTCTCGTGCAGTCTCTATTTGCTTTCCCACCACACGTTACAGCTCTTCCTACTCATCTCGTAGACTTTCTTTGCGCCCGCGGGACTCCACATCATGACAAGGCTGAACCGCATCAAGCACGAGAAGAGCGCGCCGACACGTCAAGTTGAGGCAAAGAGCCGGCGAGGGATGCTGCGCGACGATGGGAAACATCGACAGCATCGATGGTGGGTAGAGAGAGGGTGGGATTTGATAGGGATTGCGGAGAGCAAGGGCACTTGCAAAAGCTCACAGACCTCAAGGTGTGTTACACTCTGCCTTTTCTTTCCTTATGTTATGCTTACGCGCTCCTTGGCGCTTTCATGCATGTATTGACATGTCGTCATCAAGGTATGTCCCACTCCACTCCATGTAGTCTTATCTGACCGTTGCTCCAGATGCACCCATACACGACTCACCAACTAAAAGACCGTACGCGCAACTGGCGCAATTCGCTCACTATCTTCAAAGATAGCCATGGATACGAGGGACAGTACAACCTCGTCTTCAAGTGCGCTCGGCTCCTCTGCCATTAACTTCCACTTCTGACGTACCACAGGCTAGAATTTCTCGGTGGTGTCATCTCTCAGGGCGTCGCTGGATTCATCACCATGGGCGTCAACGGCTCTGCTAGCCTCGTCAACTGGTGGAAGGGCCTATGTCAGTGATGTACTTATCAATATCATTGACGACCAGGGAAATCAACGTGTTTGGTGGATAACGGAATCATCTACTCTTTCAAGTCTTTGGATTGACTTTCAGCTCGATACGCAATGCAAACAAGGCATTCCGAGGAATTCTTGAACTGTATCGCCTTGTATCAGTCTACGAAGCGCACTAGCGTCCATCGCATAACCATGGCATTATCATCACCTGCATCATCAATCGACAGTACACCGTATATATTTAGGTAGATGGTCCCGTTGTCCATGAAGCAAGCCCCAAACATAGACCAGGACGGCTCTAAGTCTTCGCAATATTGTAGAGTAATGTAGCGGCTGGTATTGAGACGACGCCATGTGCGCATGCATGACTTCTTGACCACTGACAATCATGTCCGATTCCTCAATCGACGCAGCCAGACATACATCCTTCCCTCGCCAGTATGGAGACTGATTGATGCATAGATATGAAACCGTGCATCTTCGCAGCCGTGATAGCTGTACCTGCGAGAACGCGTACCCACAAGAGCGCCGGTCTCATACATGTCGACACAGAAACGGTTTCTTTCCTGCTCTTTCTCAGCTCACATCCAGGTCCTGGTTGTATACTAGGTATTCTTCAATATCTCGCTGCGCCTGTCACCATTTTGGCCCTCAACTCAATCACTGTACGTTCAACCACCGTACATACATATCGCGTCTCTCCACATCCTCCGTATTACACAACTAGGCTCACTTGTGACGCGACAGCACCTAGCCAGCAATGTCCGACTCGCAAGAGCCTCCACCGGCTAACGTTGATTCACTTTGCAAACAGTCGTTGGAAGCCATTTCAGGCCCCAAGTTAATTTGAGAGCCGCCTCTACAGAACCTACTGCGCCCTCAGTGCCTCATACCACGAAACTCAGAGAGACGCTTACCGTTCTCCCTAGTCAGAGTGGCATCAAACAGCACCCGAAGCATTTTTTCGGGCTGAACCAGGCAGCTTCTCAGGCTCAGCAGTGGGATGTGTCTCTCCTCAACTTCTCATCCCTCGAGAACAGATGCACTTTACTGCACTGTATATCTTGATCCTACCTTCCTACCTTCCGACCCACAACCCATCTCCGTTCGTACCCGGCTGTGCGCGACATGATGAAAACTGGGCAACAGCTCATTAGTTCACGTGAATTCCCTTGGGACTCTCCTAGAACTTCTGCTACTAATATATCTCATCTATTTCAAAGATTGGGCAATGTCACATCAGATAGTGCCCTCCTTCATGGCTTACTCTCAAAGGCCCTTGCTAGGATTGCACCTTCGGAGGCTTTGACAAATAAGTCTATGCGCACGCTCACGCCTTCCTAGCGGTCCAGCCCTAGATTACCTTGTCTTTTGGCCAGAATACCCGTTGTGAGGCTAGCAAGGAAAAAACAGGCTGCAAACACCGTCAAGGTGCCACTTGGTGCAGCTGCTGTGAAGAAAGTCCGCTCCGGCCCATACACCATAAATGCAAAGGACCTTGTGCAACGGGTAAAGTGTGGTTGCTTCCTTTGTGGGATTGTTGGACTCATCTGGGATCATTGGACTCATCTGTTGCCTCGCTAGGCGTAGTTGCAAGTTGTTGAAATCAACGCATCAATCATGGTTTTCTACACTGGAAATACTATATGTAAGTATTTGCCAGAGGCATCTTCAGAGACTCTGTCTATCCAAAGTGTTTGATGTGGTATATAGCAATCTGATGGTTGGCTAACTGTTCACTGTCATCAACTATCATTACGGGCAGGTAATTTTTTTTCATACGTAAAATTACTTGTAAAATATCATGAGAAATGTAGAATCCTACGCATGATAACGTCTAGGTTACCCAAAGGGAGCGACAGGGCGCAATGTCTCAGTGGCAACGGCGGTGGAGCAAGAACAATGTTTTTGAGGCTTGATTCCAGAATTGCCGTCATAGATGTTTGTAGAATTGCGTGAACAAACACTGAAGCCATATGTAGATTCATATACTTCAAAGTGCCTGACCTTTACGATCCTTTGAGTACCAGTTTTTGCAGCAACAATAAGTATTGAGACGCTGAAGCGAGATGGTATTATCATTGACGAGCAGTTCAAGCGCTATCCTAAAGTTACATAGAGCGATACATGATATTGATTTTTGGCCTGCACTGATGTAGTGCAGACGCCGCGTTCCATCATCAAACTCTGACCCCTTGACTACCAGTGCCGGTATGGTGCTTAGTGCAAGGTTCAAAATTCTTTCAAAGACCAGCCGGGAGCCCAACATCTGCTATCCTCGACAAACCGCCCATACTTAGGCCGCCGTGACACTCTTGATTTCAATCCTGGATGAAGTTGCTTCCGCCTGACTCTGTGCATGGAATGTTGACTGAAGGATCATTGTATGTGGGTCGTAGGTCTGATTTGACCACACACTGGTGTTTCTGCGCACTAGTTGGGATTTTGTATCCATCTTTAGGGATACAAGCAGGACAATCAATGTCGGTACAATGCCCTGTAGACGCAGGTAAGCCAAGAATTGACTTTCAAGAACAGTTTGGGCTGACCGTGACATGACTTATTGCCTCAAAGAGAATTTCAAACGCAGGGTTCTGCAGTATGGCAAGGATGGCAAAAATGATCTGTGAAGGGGGGTAGAGGGGTCAAATGGATAAACCAAAGAGTGCAATACACAGACATACCAGAGTGGTGAGGTACAGAGCACCCGACTCTACAAAAATCAGTGCAATGGCCTTGTACGGTATTCTTGTCCCCAATTGCAGGGCTCTCATTTCCCGATGGTGGAACCTGATAGTTCATCGAGCATCAGAAAGGTTATGATACAGCTTGGTACTGAATTCTACCAAAGCTTCCCCACAAGTAATGTGGTTGCACACAGATTTGTCATCAATGTCAACAAGGCGTAGAACATTGGGGCAAGAGGACTTCCAAGTAGTGAGGGAGTACAAGCTGTTGCAGTCCTTAGAATGGAGGTGCAAACAGACAGACGGCTTACAGTCAATGGTCTCGCACACGATCTTTGACTGCTGGATTGATGCGCACACCGCAGCGCCTGACATATGTTTGTCAAAACAACGGCCGCGGAAGTGGGCATGGATTCTCAAAACACGCCTGTGCTGCCTAGAAGCAAGAGGCACGGAGCAATGATAGCCTTCCAGTTCCTATCGTAAAGAACCGACACTCTCCAAATCAGGATACTGTCTGCGATGATAGACTGAGTGCGGTAAATAAATGCCCCTCCACCCAGGTGAGGATTGAACATACATTGACCAACGACAGGGCCACCTGTACATATAATTCTATGTCGCGAGCGGTTCGGTTTTCTGATATAGGATCTGAGATGAACATCCGATAGTCCTCAGCCATGAGGATAGATATCTGAATCGTAGAGACAATGTAGGGCGCAACCGTCAGACCCGCCACAATTCGGTTAAGGGAGGATGTGCGATGCAGAGTCAGATATACTGCTATAAGAAAGAGGAGAGTATAGAAGCCTTGATGCAGAAAATGTTTGCGTCAGAAAGATAGACAGCAGTAAACGCTTAGGCCCACCATAGAGGGATGCTGAGACAAACAGAGAGACGAACAGGGAGGCTCTGGGCGTGAAAGCAGGCATTGCGATCTGCCAAGTGACTAATGGACTCGTTGTTTTATATCATCATGTTATCATAGCGCATCTGGGAATCCATCAAACGGCAACAAACTGTTGTCATCTTTTGCTATGGTAGGTAAGATCTTGATGGAAGAACTCAATGTATCACACCACGGGAGATGATCAAGTCTAGTGAATGACGCTGCGGGTGGGAGTGCGGGTACTCATTCGCATTCCCACCCGCGGCCCTATGGTAGGTAGGATTTTGATGGAAGAACTCAATGTATCACACCACGGGAGATGATCAAGTCTAGTGAGCGGGTACTCATCCGCATTCCCACCCGCACCGAGCACACACGAGTTGATGGGATTGAACCAGGTCACTTGCGGGTACATATGTAACGGGCACCGGGTCGATCCGCGACCCAGTTGGTAAGGTGTGTTTCTAGGCGGCACAGGACACCCAAGGGGGTGTCCCGCATACCGACGGCGAAAGGGTTTGTAAGGGGAGCCTAGGCTGGGAGGTGGCGAGAGCGGCGAGAGGCGGCACTTTGCTGAAATGGTGAGGGCAGCGGCAAGGCACGCGGGGGTAATATTGGATGATGGAAGTGAACTCACAGAGGTTGGCGGCGATGCGAAGAATGAGATAGACCAAGTGGAGGGACCAGAGAGCTTCATGTCGTAACTCGGAACGTCACATCTCAGAGTTCTCAAAACGCGTACAGACGCGACGGAGAATGAGAAACATCGTAGCTTCCAGTACCAACTATTAGAATGCGAACCCGTATCACCCCACTCTGGTCATCTCGTCAGCAAGATGCTGCGCTGAATACGTAGCCACAACCGCGTGCTTATCAACCGAACTCATACCACCCCAACCGGCTTGTACGGCAGAAAACAACATTTCCTCCATGGTTTCCGCCCGAATCTGCGCTCGTTTATTCAAGGAGTACTTGTAGTGCTTCGCCGGGTCGGAATCCGCAGCGATGCCATGTCTAAACGCAATTAGAAAGAGGGTGGTTTTGAAAAGGACATACGGAAACATACCTCGTACGAAGGTGCATTTGCCGTGCCTCCGGTGAGGCATCCGCGACGCCGCAGTGACTGCAGGTGTAATTGACATTCTGGATCGCGATATCCCTTTGGAATTTCTCCGCCAGGCACCTCTGCACGTATTCCAGGTGGTCCGGCTGCGTAATGCGGAGGATACTTCGCCCACACGACCTTATCTCGGACTCGCAATGATCCTGTCGAGCCGCCACCGTCAGTTCCATCAATGGCACTAGGGAGAAGTGAATCTCACCAAGGCCACGCGCCAAGGCATGTAAAGTATCCGAGCTCGCTCAGTATTTTCTCCTGTGTGGTGCCACCTGATATCCATGCATGCGCCGCAACAGTACAGCGCATCGACACTGTCCATATCCTCGACCGTGGCTGTGGCGGGATCCAAGCCGCACAACCGAATTAACCTCTCTACAGCGTCCTGGTCAGACGACGACAACACATCAAGGTTACTGACGCCCGAGATGTCCCAGTCCTTAGAGCCATCAAGGTAATGACAGCGATGCCCAACGACCTCGGGATAGACGAGCAGCTTCCTGTCAATGTGATGGCAGGATTTGCAAATGAAAGTGTTCTTGACGAGGGAGAGATCACCGTTGGAGCCTCCCGCAGCAAGGGTCGCCTTCAGTTTTGCCTCCAACTCTGAGCGCCATAGAGAGCATGAGGCTTGGAATGCATCCATATCGAGAACCTCGTGGAACGTCTCGATAGTGACTTCGTCTGAGAAGCCCTTGCGATGGATGATCGACCGAAAAGGTGCAAATTCGAGAAAGTAGGAAGGAGGAGGATTAACAGGTAGTTCAGGAAGGCCGGAGAGGATCACACGACAGGCTGCCTGCGCCAATTCAGATCGGACAATGATGCGAGCGCGCTCCATTACCGTAAAAAGACCATCACGAATGTTCAGCCATACTAGTCATGTTCATGAGTATATTCGAAGCGGCAGCGAGAATGTACTCACTGCGGTCGGTCAGAGCCTTAGGCTGGTTGACGCTCTTGTCCGTTCGAAGCATTGCCAAGGTCTGTGCATGCTTGAGCTCCGGACTCCAGCCTTCCTCTCGGAGTCTTTCGACGATGCTGTTCAACCGGTCAGTGCTGTAGCCAGCGATAAGGTTATCACAGACCTATCGAACCGATTCTTACGAAGGTTCGCAAGTTCAAAATGTCTATCGTCCTTTCGCATAGCGAGCCAACTGTTAAAGAGTACAGATTCCTTCACAGCGGGGTTTGGTCAGGCTGTAAAGGCGGCAATTCGAAGAGCCCACCTTTTGCAACTCGGTGTACTCTCTTGTCCTGTCCTTCTCCCATTCGAGAAAACTCTCGGTGGACTCAGATGCCGCGACCAAGTCGCGAAAATAAGGAAGATAGTAGTATGTGTCATGAGATCCTAAAATTCGATTTTTGATGACAACTTGAGGGGTGAGCATAGCCAAAGAGAGGTATTGTTGTGGGCAGATGCGAGAAAGAACGACCGGGCTTTGAGTCATACTGCGGTCGATGGTCAGGAGTGCAACTGAAAGAACCGCCGTTGCCGACTCACATAGCTCCGTCCTCCAGGCATATTTTGCAGAGTCGGAGGCGGGCTTCCCAGACGATAGTCTTCGCTCCGGCATTCCCACATAACTGCGACAAATATTGGCGTACGTAAAGAGCAAAAACCACTACGTACGTGACAGTGATTGTCGAACAGGAGATTCGCGAATTGAACTTCGTTCAGACCTTTGAGGAGAGGCGGCAGGCTGACAATGCCCATGCGCGCCCTCTCCCACACAAACGCGGTCGATTTGCTCATGAGGAGGCCGCGCAAATCCCTGCTTGTGCGGCTCATGCGTAGGAGATCTAAAGGCTCGAGATAAGAGAATATCTAGTGATAGAATCATCAGCAAGTTTCTCAGAGAATAGGAAGGATACCATCGCCCACTTCGAACAGGACATCGACCGGGGTCTCCTTGATCCTCTCCAGCACGCCTCGATTGCCTCGTCGCTTTGGCTGGACGTCGTCGCGTCGCGTAGAAATCTTGTTGCTCTTCTTCTTCGGCTTGGCATTTCCCGCCTTCGCGCTCTGGTCGGCCATAGTTTCGCAATTGAGGTTGGCGGGCAGTCAATTGGCGGCAGGCGCCTCTCCGCAACTCCAACCAAGATGGGTGTAGAATCGTTGTCGTACGCGACGGTCGGTCGTGGTAAGAAGCGAAGAGGATGGCACGCGTCATTGACTCATTGGACGCTCGGGCGCGAAACGATCGGAGTCCTGAATGAGATTGCCTTTAATGGACATTCCCGTCGCCCGAGCCCGAGCTCCGTCTAATCTTGCCAAGTTACAAGACGGCACCTTCACCGCCCGTCAAACAGTTTATACGCACATTCAATTGCACAAGTAATGTACGTCTATGGAGATTCACAGGACATGATGGCGTTGACCCTACGTCTGTATTGAATATACTTATGCGGCATGACTATTGCACTGCGATCTCTATTTGATTCGGATGCACCGATTCTGTCTTCGAACGAGCAGACAGCCATGCATTCAGCATAGTTGGCTGCCGTACATTGCCAATGAGCTCCAAGAGAGCCAGAGTCGAGCGAGGAACAGCGACGCCGCGAGCTAAGTTCGCGGTCGACAGCTGGTCCGCAATTTCTTCTACTACAACAGCGTTCGCTTCCTCCCAGCGTCGGTACTCCCCAAATGAAGCTACTCCGTCTACCAGCACCTTGAAGACAGTAAGCATGATCGCATGACAATCAGCGGACTTGAGTTTTGTGGATTTTTCCTCAACTGCGACGGCGTGCAGAAGCGTTCTAAGGATGGAAGGACAAGCCGCTCTAGAGGCCAGGCTAGAGTCGGGAACCCACAAGGCAATCGCAGCCGTAATTCGTTGGATAAGGGACGTTGTCGGAGTACGTGCAGAGCAGCAGCTTTGGTACGAGCTGATACTCCGAACAATGGGTGAACTTGTCATCTCAAGGAGCAGACGCAACTGGGCATCTGATGTATAGACAGGCCTTGGGACCGCTAGCGTGGTGTCGACAACAAGTTCTGGGAACAGTCCGAATCGGACTACCTCGGAGATGAACGGAAGCATGAAAGCCTTCAACGCGGTCCTCAGAGTGGTCGCGGCATGTGCACGAGGAGTATCGAGGCTGTCCGTGATTCCTATGCTGTCCGAGAATGACCGCACCTGCGGGCGAAAGACTAGGTTGTTCAAGGAGAGTGCAGGCGACTCTTTGAACGGAACTCCGTCAAGGAAGATCTCGATGAGGCTCAGAAACAAGTCAAAGTTGCCTCCGTCTGTACCAGCTTGAAAGCTTAAGAGAACGTCGTCGCTCAGGGCATTATGAAATAAGTGCAGCCAAACGGTAGCCTCATGGCGAACGAATTCCCGTTCCGGACCCAGGAGGTTGGCCTTCACAACAGTAAGAGGGTCCTGTGTGAATATGGATGGCGCCAGTATCTCGGTGCACGGCGTCGAGTCAAGAGAGATGTGATCCAAAAGGCAATGAACGCCGACGCCGACGGACCTGTAGAAGCGGAAGCAGACGCGCTGTAGGCGCTCGTACTTTGCCCTACTTTCTTCCAATAGAACCTGTTTCAAACCAGGAGAACGCTCTAGGCATTCGTCCCGAAGACGCAAACATTCTCCAAGAATGTTGAGCGAAGGCGGTTTCAGCTCCTCGAACTTGGATATGCTTGGAAGAGGCAGTGCGCTCAAAGACTGGAGCACGACGCTGCAGACGGAGAGGTTGGAGGATATGGATATAAGCCAAGAAAGGGCTATAACATCGGTAAGATGAGCGCGAGCTGCTACTGCCTGCTCCTCGGCGACCTTCAGGGACTCGGCCGGGTCCATTTCATCTGCAGAGGGAGGAGTCACTCGTTCCAAACGACGTAGAGCGCGATACAGACGCCTCCAGATCGGATAGACATACACGGAAAGCGGAGTCTGGTACGGGCATTGCGGGTCCGCAATGGGGAGGAGATTGCTACCGAGGTAGCCCATAACCGTGATCATCTCCAGAATTCCCACCATAATGGCCAGGGATCGATTGAGAGGGTACAGATACACGACGAGGCCGACAAAGAAGATGGCCAGCGACAGGTGCATCATCATGGGCAGAGCACCAATGATAGCGGGGACGTGGTACTTTTGCAGTCCGGTGTATCTGAATTGACGGATCCGACTTCGGTCGCGGGGGCTGCCTGAGGGGACGGACATGTATTGGTGGATCCACTGTTTTGTCAGGACAGCGGTAGCGGCGGTTGTCAAGCTCAGTGCGAGGCTTGTGAACCACAATGCGCTGACCCACGTATCGTGGAGGCTGGGCCGAAAGTCGGAGACCGCCGTCTCATACGCGCTGGAAATCGCCGTCTCGTTGGTCGTGTTCCAGTCATTTGTCACTGTCATGACCTGCAAAATCAAGGATGTCGATAATTTCCCGTAGTCGATGGAGAGACTCTGTGAGGCTTGAACGACGAATGTCGAGACCACAGCAGAGAAGAGTCCGGCCTGCACGTCCCATCAGCCAGGCAGATGAGGGGAAAAGAAACAACATACAAATACTAGAAGGACATCGAGACCATCCCGCCAACCATCAACCATCTCGACATCGTGTATGTTAGACTCGTCCAGATATGCGCGCCAAACACGGGCATTGGCGCTCATCTCCTTGTACGGCGCGTCCTCCGGGTACTTGTGTTCATAGTCGAATGGGTCGTTGCCTGCCCATTGTTTGAGTCAGCATTCGGCACCCAAATTGACGATTGCTCTCACAAGGTGTACGCGTTTGCCTCCCGTCAAGCCCAAACCGCGTCTTCCGTCTTCGTCTTTCCGAATAATAGACCGGGATTTCGTCTTCGACGGCTGTGTCTTCCGTTTGGGCGTGAGACCACTTGCGCGGTGCAGACATGGCGGTAAAAGGTGCGAAGACTCAACGTTCAACAGCTTTGTTTTTCTAGATTGCGGCCCTGGGCGCTGGTCGATGATTGAGTGGATCAATCATCACAGGGTGCACAGCAAGACGGGCATACGTATGCTTTGATCAGTGATAGGACGTTGATGCCATGTCATAACATTTTGACAGACAGCATAGACTCATTGACGGGGAATGGAGACCGAGAATTGGATACAGAAGGTTCCCTACTTGTACAGCTTGCAATTGAACGCGTCGTCGAATATACTCCCGAGGTACCTATCCTTGCCACACGGCAGGGCCAGCTACATGTACGGATGGTTGTCAATAACATAACTCACAATTGTATGAGAAGACACCTACGAGCGACGTATCCAGCATAACTCGCTGGCTGGGAATAGATGTCTAGGAGGTAAAACCATGATCAGCACGATATTCTGGGTCTTGTTCATTCATGAAGGAAGGACGTACTGATTAAAATTCCAGGTTCATTGCCCGTATACACACCGGGGATGGATACGGTCGGCGATGGGGTACCACTGCCACCGTTTACGACATTCAACTGGGCGCATCCGAGATAGAACTGCGCTCCGCCGAAGGTGCTGGCCGCATGGAGCGCGATGTGTTCACCACGTAAGAGGTACTGGCTGTTCATCAAGTACGATTCCGAGTCAGCGCCCTGTGAGAAAGAAAACAAAGATTGGGATGACGTACCCACTGGGCAGATTCTTCGGGACGGTAAACGTGAACTGGGTCATGCCTTAGAGAAAGATGAATATTGCTGTTCATCAATTCTTGAACATGTCCACTTACTCTCAGATGGGAAGACGAATCCAGTACTTGCAGAATACGTCGGCGCGAGCTCCCATATCTTGAACCATGTCTGTCCGGTGCCAGCACTGGTCGAGTTGGCGCTGGGTGAAGCCAATGACATGTATGCAGAGAAGTACTAATTCAACAAGGAAACGTTAGAGCGGACAGAATCACGAACTATGATACGTACACCGGGATGGAAGATGGCATTGTTGGCCTTGAAGCCAACGGTAGAGCCGGCTGAGACAGTGGAGATACTGGTGGCACCAGCAGACGTGCTGTCGAGTTCGTTGCAGCGAATGGCGGTGCTGGTGACGTCGGTGACCTATTGATATATTACTTTTGCAAACTTCGAGACTAGCGACAAAAAGCGTACAGGTCCATTGCTGTAATGATTCGCAGTTACGCGGACGTATTGCCAGTCCGAAGCGGTCGCGCCATTGGCGATCAGGTCTGGGAACGTGTCTAGAAACGTAGAGTAAGTTTAGTACATGCGGAGAGACCGTGAAGAGTGGGACGGACAGTGAGCTAGAGCAGCCGAGAGGAAGGCGAAGGTGAGAAGGTAGTACAACATTGTGTTGGCTCGACTTGGTAAATTCCAATACTTTTGCGGTATATATCCGTGGCGGAATATTCATGGTCCGAATAAAGTACGCACTGAAGGATATAACCGAGAGGTCTAAGTGTCATTGTAAGCGGCAATCCAGGAACGGTACCAGGAAGAGTCGCACCTGATATAAGTTTCCGAAATCGAGCCGCTCTCGAAAATCATTGAAAACAGTGGTTAGAATGGAAGAATGGATCGATTCTGGGTGATTCAGTGGATGAGAATGTTTGCGTTCTCATGAGCCAAGATGCTCGCTACAGCTCTGTAGGGATGCTACTCGCGGAAACATCTCGTCGTAATGGTGTCAGCCGAGTTGATGTACCGCGATCCATCCACAGGATTACAGGCACCGGGGAGAGTGAAGTGAGTTAAAGTAGTGAATACCTTGCCATTTTCGGTAGAAGCAAGCTTGCTCATATGCTGCTTAAATCACGCCTGTCAGTTCGGCTTGGCAACTTGATGACCATGGGATGACCGACCTTGCTAGCAATCACGGCTATGATTTGTTCCGCTCAAAAAGACGGAAAGCTGCAATACTCACTAGGCTTTGCTTCCGAAGAGCCACCCTGATATGAAGAAACCTTGACGTCGTGACAGGAGAATCGATGTCGACGATAACCACAAAAACGTGTTGTCAGACTGTCGTTGGCGGCGACTCGGAGAAAGCAAGACGCGTATACCCGCAGGTAAGTGAAGTCTAGCATTCACTGTGGTTGGCTAAGAAAAAGCAGTTGCCAGATCCCATAAGATAGGCGGTACGCCGTTCATCCATCAAGGCAGGATGGCAAAGCTCGAAACCCTAACCCGACATATGACTAACAGGAATGACAAACAGCGACAAACCACTCTTCCTCATCGACGAGCACGTCGCCGACACATTTCCCGCCTCTCTCCGTCGTCATCGGCAGCCATGGACAAACTCGAGTCGCTGACGAGCCAGCTCTCGCAGATCACGATGTACGACATCAAGAGCATGTACAACCAGGTCAGTGGGCCCGCCGCTTGCGAGGACGAGCAGCTTAGTTCTGCAGGCCAAAAACGTCGTCCTCAACGTCAGCGAAATCGAGGCCAAGGTCCAGGAGGCGACCAACGAGGATCCTTGGTGCGTTGCCTGACTGCCGACACGTCGAGCGCATGCAATTCTGACGGGCGGCGTGTAGGGGTGCAAGCTCGACGCTCATGCAGGATATTGCCAACAGGTATGTCCTGCCGCGCTCTCTCTGGACAGCACTGACTATCGCGCAGGACATTCAACTAGTCAGTGGCGCCATATCATCACTCGACCAACGTTCTGACCGACCACAGCCCCGACTTCAACGAGATCATGCCGGCGATATACTCGCGTTTCATGGAGAAGGAGGCCAGGCAATGGCGCCAGATTTACAAGGTGCGGATTTCGACACTTCCCAATAAATTCTGATAACACTTTGTGGCAGGCGCTGCAGTTGCTCGAATACCTCATCAAGCACGGTTCGGAACGCGTCGTGGACGATGCCCGCTCACACATATCCACCGTCAAAATGCTCCGCAACTTCCACTACATCGACGACAAGGGCAAAGATCAGGGTATCAACGGTATGCTCAGCCTTCCTTCGTGTGGATATAGGAAACTCATTGCCACGCAGTCCGTAATCGATCCAAGGAGATCACAGAGCTGCTGTCCGACGTCGAGAAGATTCGCAGCGAACGGCGCAAGGCCAAGGCCAACAAGCACAAGTACACCGGCACTGGCAACGACGGACTCAGCTTCTCCGGCGGCGGTAGTGGCCGATATGGCGGTTTCGGCAATGACTCCCTGGGTGGCGGTGGTGACAGCTACAGTGGTGGTGGAGGAAGCTCAAGCCATGGGAACTCTGATCACTATAGCTCGCAATACAGCGGAGGGAGTTCCTCGTCGTTCAGGGACGACAACCGACGAGGTTTCGAGGAATATACCGCTGGAGATGACGAGACCGTCAACACGTCTCCAGTCCGCACTAGCAGCATGAGCACCTCCACGACCACACATTCGACACGGACTCCGACGCGCAAGGCGACCGCTCCGCCACCGCCACCACCTGCTCCGGTGGTTGATCTTCTCGGTGGTCTCGATGATGACTTCGCTTCCGCACCAGCGCCTGCAGCTGCCCCTCACGCTTTCGCCACGAACAAAGCGTTACCCGCTTTGGCCCCATCGGCCTCCGTGATGGATGGTAAGACCGACCATGCATCGTTCAACTGTCTCCAATCAAGCTAACGGCATTCTCAGATGATGACTTCGACGACTTCCAGGTTGCTCCTACTTCCCCTGCACCTGCACCTGCACCTGCTGCTCCGACCGGAAATGCTGCACTACTGAGCATGCTCCAGGCTACACCGGCTGCTCAACCACCAGCTCCCACACAGCAACCCATGGCCATGGGAGGAATGCCGCAGCACCAGAGGATGGGCTCGATGGGCATGGGCATGGGGATGGGCGGCATGCACAGATCCACCCCTTCCGTGTCCAGCGCGACCTCGCCTCCGCCCCAATACCAGAACCAGAACCTCTTCGGCGCGCCCATGCGCCCAGCTATCACTAGTACAACCAGCACCACCAGCACCAGCGCCGGCACCCCTGCAGCGAAGCCTGCTGCTAGTGCGAACTTCGACGACCTGTGGTCGATGTCGCTGGGCTCGAGCTCGTCCAAGCCGGCGACGCCTGCTGGACCCGGAAAGTCCATCAAGGATTTGGAGAAGGAGAAGGCGGCGGCGAGTATCTGGGGCGGTGTTGGTGGGGGTGGTGCTAAGCCGATGGGTGCGAGCAACGCGTTCGGGTCCTTCGGGACTAGCACGACTTCTTCTAGCGGGGGTGCGGATGATTTGTTGTTATAGATGGATTGCGATAGACGATTCGTTGGATCAGGATCAAAATATTAGCTTTTCCGTGGCCAATCAGGATATAAATGGTTGTTTCTAATTTATGTTTGGTGGCGGAATACATATTGGTGATTCGGTTGTATCATTATGTGCGGGTACGCTTTGGACCCATCATTGTGCTCAGGCTTGAACCCATAGGTACAAACAATGCGTTGGGAGCACCGACCGACGATTTCTTGTCATACAGTAGATGATAGACTTCCGCCTTGTGGATCAACGTATCAGCCTTTTGTGGCCGACCAGGATTTTATAAGGTCCCATCCCTCTCTTGTCTGTGGCGAGATATATTTGTCGTAATCGAGTTGCTAAACGAATGGTATCTTACGCATGTATGTAAAAGCAATATCAAGAAGATAAAAATATAGTCCCATCAAGCTCATGCAGTAAGATCGCAAGCGTTTGGACGCAATGCGCACCAGAGCGGCTGGAGAGCAATAGCCGCAACACCGCGCTGGTTGAAACGGAAGGCAACGTCATGAAGACGGGGCAGAGCCGACGTGCCATTCCCGCCTGGTCCGCTCCAGAACACCTCTGCGGACGTCGCCGCCCTCGGCCAGACGATGGAATCGAGGTTACTCGGGGAAGACTGTTCCGTCCACAGAAGATGCTGACCACCGAGGACGAGCGCCGCCTGTTCCGAGGTCATGTTCGCGACGGGGTCGAACGAGTAGGCGAGCTGCCACGACTTGAAGGGGTCGCACCAGCTGTTGCCGGTGGGGAAGTCGCCGAGCCACGCGCCGTGCCCGCAGTCGAGGTAGAAATAGTCCGACGCGGCGTGCACGATCCTGTACCCCTGCTCGACGACGGAGATGGCGTTGTCGGAGGAGATCCAGACCATGATTACCGTGTCCTTCTCGACGGTGGTGACGTTGTACGTCAGGACCATCTCCTCCCACACCACGGGCGTCTTGCCCGCGTCGCGCACGGCCGTATGGGTCGCGTTGGTAAACGCGCTAAGCGCCTCCGTGAACGTCTCGCCCGCGGAACTCAGATCGCTCTGCGTCTCAGTGTCGTTAGTGTAGCAGTGCGCGTTGATCTCGTCTCCGCCGAGGGAGAAGTACGGCGACGTGAACAGGGACGTGAAGGCGGTGACGAGGGTCGTGGTGAAGTTGGTCGTTTCATTCGAGGCGATGCGGAGCTGACCCGCGGGCGGCTCGTTGGCGAAGGAGGACCAGGGAGTGGATTCTGGGCATGCAACGTGCTCTGGGTGAGACTTGGAGATCACGGATGTATGACCGGGAGTGTCGAATTCCGCCAGGACATCGATACCTCTCTGCAGGAGCAAGTGCGATTAGTATCGATGTAAAACAAGCTTTTGACCGAGGATCAGGACTCACGGCGTTGGCATAGGCGACAATGTCGGAGACGTCCTCCTGGGTATATACCTGATCGGCGGAATAAGCTCCCGCATCAGATATTTCGAGGAAGCCAGGGATTTGGATGGGGAAGCTCTGGCTGTCGACGACGTGCCAGTGGAAGGTGCTCATTTTGACCCAGCTCATAGCGTCGAGCGTGCGCTTGATGTCGTCCACTGGGAAGCTGCAAGCATGGTGAATATGTATTGTTTTGACACGAGGGAAAGCTGAGGCTCACTAGTTACGCGCCGTATCGAGCATGAAACCGCGGTAGGGCTAGTGGCAGGGGAATCAGCGACGAAGATTGCGAGCACATGGCGGACGTACGTATGCGGGGGCGTCATCGATGTCAAAGGGAGCCTCCAGGGTATAAACCGTATCCGAAGTGGTATACCACAATTGCTCGAACGTCGTCAATCCGCGCAGGAGACCCAATGTCGTGTTCGCAGTAAGGGTGGCCGCGGAACCGTCATCTGGAACAACAAGGCTATAGCTCTCGCCACGATTCCCGAGTTCCAGGATGGCCTCATCCGAGATGCTGTTCACCTCGCCCGAGACGCTCAGCGTCAGCGCCTCCAACGCCGGCGCGCTGCTTATGGTCTCGGCGTCCGAGGCTCCGCGGTCTGGGACGAGCCTCTCCAGTTGGTCGGTGAACAGGTAGCTCCATGTGCGCGAGATTGCATCGGTCAGGTCCTGCGCCGGACTCTCGATCCCGTCAAGAGTGATGTTGAACGAGCACGACAGCGTAAGGGGGGACGTGCCGGTGCTCAGGCTTTTCGGGAGCGGCCACAAGGCGTGGACGCTGGACGCGGACAGCAGAGCCAAGGAAAGGCTGGCGAAATGGAACGCCATGGTGGTTGAAAGAATGAAAGTAGGAGCGGAAGTAACGTTATGGGCAGCTTTGGTTTCAACTGGTTTCAAGTGATCCGCGAGAATGTTTGACGAGTCAGGGAAGGCGATGGGTATGAAATGACATTATTTCACGTTCGAGGCCGCCCACATGATACGCTTCGAGGGCCCAGTGGCGTTTAGACGGTCGTCGACTTGCGCAGGCGAACACAGATGGAAGTCGTGAGCAAGGGTCATTGTCACAGCGATCAAGGTGTCACTAGTGCGATCTCTTTCTAGAATTACTGTACTGGCACAGACTGGCACTATACAGATTTAACTGCTGTCTACGTTCATTCCCCTGCTGAGAATGCACCTCCGTAATCGTCCATTGCAAAAATAGAATGAAGGCTGCTCCATGCCTCCATCAAGTCATGATGCATGATGCTCAGATGATTGTGCTTTCGACGCTTCGTACTGCCAAGATACCTCATCGGGCATCATCCGCCGTTGCTCCCTGCGAGTATGCAGGCTTGATGCAGGCAGCCATCCCTTCGAAGGGACGGTCGCACATCAAAGTTTCAGTGGCCTCGAAAACACGGTCATTCACATCGTCCGCGCAGCTCGTTCTGGACCAATTTGAATGACACCTAGGCTCAAGCATGGCTCGACGCACGAAGTCACTTTCCGCTTCCATCTGCATTCATGCGCGAGACCTTCGACGCGACATCTACAATGCTTTTGAGGTGGTGGTAGCCGAAGAGCAGGCATCACGAAGCTACCCAGGTGAAGGTGTCTGCCAATCTTGATTAAAGCGGCCACTCGATGACTTTCGAGCCACGTTGTTTTGGTCGAGGTCAGAATTGGGTCAGAATGGACGAAGGAAGATAATGGTATTCTTTCAAAAATTCTGAACACCCGAATACGTTTACACGGGTTTCTGGGAGAGCAGAAAATAGATTCACTTCCCTGGAGACACTTCAACAGAGCATTTACTAGAACGCCTGCATTGCCTGCTGAGATACACGCCGTCGACCGCGTCAGAGGAAAGGTGGGTCAATGTCCGTCGAAAGCTGTGGGGAGATAGCTAGACGACGGCCAGATGGGATTCTGAGTCATCCGCAACAGTTCAAATTAACAGAGAGCGATGCGTGCTCGCAGCTATCGGCGGTCAGCTATTGCGAACCTGGCAGGAAGGAGCTGTTGCAACTTACGCCAGTGTGAACGAACCCGTTGGACGCGTCTGTTCCAACCAAAGTTCGTATACAACGCTATAAAGCATATACATGAGATGAGCGGAGTCACGGTAATCGTCGTTTTACGCGTGTATGGGAAGCAAATATCCCTATGGGGAAGGGTGCAGCTAAAGAGTAGCTGTCGCAGGACTATGCACCTCAAGGGATACATCCAGGCAGAGGACGTTCGTAGACAGCATCGGCAGACGTTTCTTGCGCGCTCCAGTGCTCGTCGGTCGCCCGTCCGTCATGGCGGGAAGAGTCTGAGAGAGCATGCGACAAAAATCCAAAACTGCCAAAACGCGGTCCCCGTGATCATCAGACCTTGATCGTGCCGTGTTCGGCTGTCGCCGTGATTCAATTCCTCCCGAGGTGAAGACGGACTCACAAGAAGAAGCGCGCGCTTAAGCAACAAAAATACTCGCCCAATGGTCTCCCTGTAACGGTGACGATTATGCGCGGATCCCAACCCATCGTCCAAGCTCCTCAACGTCCAAGCTCCATGTCGCGGCCTCTCGACATAGCACACACGACAGCCATAAGCAGTGGCCCCAGACGCCTTTACAGCTCTTTGCTGTCTTTTAGCTGTTCGATTGGCTTATGCAGTGCTCAAAAGCTTTCTCTGCCCATTGTCTTTCTTCCCTTTCATCTATCACAACCACTATCACGCACAACATTACTTCTATAGGATGCCAACACTTCTCGAGCTTACTGGGCACGGGGGGAGCAATGGGTGGTCCATCGCGGTGATCATCGCTTTTCTTTGTCAGTGGCCTTATCCGCCCTACGGAACTGCCTCTTGATTATCATCCTTTTTTAGTCATTTTCGGATTTCTACTGGTCTGGTTCATACGCCAGCTGCCATGGCTATGGTCATCCATGGAGCCAGCCAGACGTGATCTACGTATAATTGGCAGCGAAATAGCCGACCGCATCAATACGGTCTCTGGACAGCGGACCGCTCCCAGTCTTTGGGCAATTTTCTTCCCCTACCCCGCCAGAGCATACTCTCCGAGAAGCACTCAGAGGCAGCACGCCTCTCCTTCCCCTACGCCGCACATCCCAGATTCCGGCGTCCCGCTGCAGGTCTTGCGCTCCCCTCCACCTTCACAACAGCACCAAAACGTAGCTACCGGTGGGCCTGTTGCACAGCCTCAACAGCACGCTGCTGTCCTCCTCACCGACTCCGCGTCTGGGTACCTGGCCGCCCCATTCATCACGCAGCCGCAGGACCCGCCATCGCCGTCTGCATCTGACTCGTCGGCCTCCGCGTTCATCGCGAAGCCGCAGGACTCGCCATCATTCCCATTCCCTTCCTCTTCCTCTTCTGGTGACGCTGGCCTGTCCTCTCATGATCAGTCGCGTCAGGCGTTAGACACCTCCGAGTCACGCCATGACCCGGGCATGCTACCCTCGCCTGTGACGCAAGGGCCTCCGAGAGGACGCGACCGCGTGCGCGCCTACTTCGGATCCTGGTTCACCTAGAGAAGTCAGCCGTCGACGATGTATTGATTGCACGTCGACGGTTTTATCAAGAAGGAGCGATGGAATTTATTGACGTTTGACCGTCACTCGGTCAATGGCTTCCAAGTCATCCCAACTCTCTCGTAGAGTCTGAGGTATTGACCTCGTGCAGAGGACCCTGGACTTTGGGCACACTACCGGGCATGGTATATACACGAACGCCGTCCCGATAGGATTCTCTTCTCTTTACATTCTCGTTCAGGTTTTTAATATGTCAAAGTTCATTGCTAGTACTTACTGCTATCGTGTTAACGTCGTGACTCTGCTGTTTAGTTTTCGATGCTTTTATTCTTACTTAACGTTCAAGTTGGGATTTCGATTTCTTTGCTATATGGGACTTTCGAGCTTGACACATACTACTTACGCACACTGACTACATACTCATGCCAGACACTGTAAATATAAACAACTTGAGATAGGTGGTGTCACTCCGTGGTGAGATGGCTCAAGTGAGCTTTCACAGTTAGGGTTCTCGCGCCAACACGGGGCCGTAAGTATCCCTATGGACGCGAATGAAGCGTATCCAGACTGTCCCCATTGTACAAAATTAGTGTCCAGCTAACTCAGTGAGTGTATACCAGATGCTGAACCGGATCCCCAATCCGCGAGTACTTCCCGAGCTTGAACTTGCGCGGAAAGGCAAGTTCATACAAGGAAACCAACACCGCCACCGCCTTCACCGTGAAGAAAACCATGACCGCCAGGACGATGATGCTGGCAATGACCTTTCTCTTCTTGTACACCGCACGGCTGACCCAGGTGTAGGGAGCGATGGCCAACGCAGCCATCTCGAAGTATCTTCCGTCGGAGGCGCTGGGCACCCTAGTAGGAGATCCGACGGCGGTCGCGACAAGCTCAATGTTTTTCCTCTTCAACGCTTCGTTCTCCTTCCGAAGCGCGACATTCGAAGCATGCGCCTCGCAGAGCATCTCAACAAGGGTCTGGGTCTACACATTTGATCTGAATAATGGGATGAACGAGTTGAAGCCACACGGACCTAGTGATTTGCCGCAAGGCTAGAGGTGGTCGTATTCGCGACTGTCCATCGCATCAGTGACGAGTGCAATGCCAACGCGCGACACGAGAGTACTTACCTTCCTCAAGTATCATCCCACCAGGGATGTTCATGTCTGCCTGTTCGGCGGCGGAGGTCTGGGGAATCGACATAGCAATGCGGCAATCAGGAAGTGAATCAAGCAAGTATCTGGGGATGTTGAGCGTTGAAAACGAGCAAAGGGCCACAAGTAGATGACGACGCAACACGTAGACCTTTAATGAAGGCTTTGCAGACCGTAGACGTGTCTTCTACGCGGGATAGATGCACTGACGTGGCAGGATAGATGATGTTTATCAAGAATAGAGATTGTATTTACTTTGGCATCATTCGATTGTGCCTTCCCTTGACTCGAACCAGGCCCCAGCCCTTGCTCGGGTTTGATGCATTTTTGGGTGGGTGTGACCTAACCGCTAGCGGCTTCTTCTAGCTTCTCGAATGGCTCCGTGAGAAGTTTCGTGCCCTGAAAATTCTCCACGACCCGCGAGGGCGTCACGAGGACGATGGTCCCGCACTGGACGTGCCAGGAGTTGATTGCCTAAACGAGATTAGCCGATGGCCGAAGATCTGAGCAGGCGTGATCGCGTAATCCGACGAGCTGATGACTCACGCACCAGAAGAGGGAATCCGGATTCCACCCGGGTCCGGATTTCTCCACCGGATTTTTTGCTGTAACGTCTCCGCGATCGCTTTGACTTCAGATACATTGAGCGTATCGGCGACGCGTCCTTCGCTTCGAGGGGAGGTTATTTTCTTCTGACCACTTGATCCGAGATCAGTCACGAAGGAAAACGACTAGTTGCCCGTGTATAAACCAGTAAATACAATTGACCCAACGAGTTTCCGCCACGTGACCCGAGTGCGCGAGTTCGATCCCGGCCAAAGACCGGCACCATTTCTCTTATATATCCTTCCCGCAACAAGCGGGCTATTTTTCGGCTACTATTTCATCTTGAATATATGTTATATCAATGTTTCCAGTGCCCCCGTGTGGTCAGACACAAATTAGAGTGTTTCTCGCGGATGTGCATGCAAGTCCAGCCAACTTCCTAATCGGGCCGACGTGACCGAACGCGTCTCTGTTGCACGCGTACCATCCGCCTCCTTGAAAAAGATGGACAACCCGACACAATGGTGCAGCTCCTGCCATTGCACGAAGAAAATAACCGAGTTCAAGGAGAAACTCGGGGCTAAGACGAAGATGTACGGCAAGACCTGCATCACTTGCTCGGAGAAAAAGCGGCGCAAGCCTAAACCGGTAAGCACATTCATTTCCCGGTGCGTGCTTGATGCCTGAGATGACATTGGAGAAGGTGGATACAGGCACTCTGCCATCAAACCCTGCCGTACAAGGCCACAATGGTCCTTCTCCGAGTCTTGCGCCCTTGGTACCCGGACCCGGGCCCACCCCGACAACAGAGGACGCGAAGCACGCCGACAATCCCAACGCATACTTCGATCTCGCTGAGATACCCCTTCAGACGTTCTGTGATATTGTTGGCGCGCAGAAGCGTCTAATCTCTGTGACTGCGCGCGTCAACATTGCGCCACTACTTGGTGAGGGCACTCGGCAAGTTGCAGATCGTTTATTGGAGATAATATGGGAGCAATCAACATACCGTTTTACGTACGTCATGTCGCAGCTGGGATTTCCATGATGTTGAAGCCTGAGACTATCTAGATATCAATCCAAATACAATCATCGACGCGATCCCGGGACCACACGTTTCAACTACCACTGCTGCCAGCAAAGTACGCGCCAGCACGAGCCCAAGAAGAAGACACCTGGTCCTGGTGTCAGAAACAATGAGAAACAAGCAATGGACGCGTTTGAATGCAGTGGTTGGGCTTTCATCACGGTCTCAGAGGGTTCAAATGTTGCCTTTGTGCGCGTCAAGCATGAGGATGACCACGTCCCTTACTGGTGCATTGATGTGCCAGACGATGTCAAGGAGTTTGTCCGAGAGAATGCAGAAATGCGACCCAGCCAGGTAGGCAGGCATTCAACTGTCTTTGATTTTAGGTTCTTGACCTCCTCATTCACAGCTTTGGGACGCAATTCTTGCGCGTTATGGCGCTACTCCTCGATTCAGCCGCAAGGTCATCTATGCCATGTGGTCAGAGATCTCGAGTGAAAAGTGGAAGCGCGATCCGGACGAAGTTAAATCAGCCCGGATTCTCATCGACGAGGCAGCAAAGCTCAAAGACTCACCAAACGAGAGCCGCCGACTCTATGAGGTTGAGCCAATCCCACTTCCTCAGGATGACTCAGACGGCTTCACAGCGATTGCCTTTGCTCTGACGCCGTTGCTCAGACAATGGGGAGGTAAAATCCGTGAAATTGCATTAGACTCGACGTGTAAGCATTCAATTTGACATGTTCTACGCTTGTACTCAATCCTAGGATACAGATAAGACCAATAAGTCGGGTTACGAGGTGTATGCCTTACTCGGCGAGGTGTACGGGTCTGGCTGTCCGCTTGGATATCTCTTGATCCAAGCGGACAAGAATCACGCGTCGGGCTCCGACGGCAAGCAGCGTTACATAGAGAGCCTTCTCAAGTACTTTCAGTCTACATGGCTGTTCAAGGTTCTCGTGACGCTGACCGATAAGGACCGCGCAGAAATCAACGCGTGTCTTCGGCGATTTCCCGACGCCAAACACCAGTTGTGCTTTTGGCATTGTCTTCGCGCTATTCGTACCCGCTTGGCTATTCTTCGACGTCGACCAGCCTTCTATGACGTCGACAAGGCTGTCAAGGAATACGACTTCATTGATGCGGATTTTGTTCCCATTGCACAGAGTCAGAATCCGGCACGAGACAAGGTACCATTATACTATCTTTGTGTTCAAGTAGCTGATTCAAATTGGAAGAACCGATATGTGGCCTTGAATGCGATTCCACGACTCAATCTTATTGTGAATGGGCAGCTGCAAAACTCGGCCCCGCCTCCGGCGCCCATCATGATCAGGATCAATGGCGAGGCCATCCGTAGCTTCAGGGAGAAGGAGACCCAGTCCGAGGCAGGTAATTTCGAGGAAGAGGCAGAGACTGAGCCCGATGAGGGTGATCTCTATGCTGCTGTGGATGGCTTGGAGAACGCAACGGATCAGGAAGACGGACCAGACTGGCTTTTTGACGAAGGCGAGACATCGAGCAAGGACCCGGACTACGTCTTCTGTCCAGCTCCTCATCGCAAACCATTACTCCACCTCTTCACTAAACACTTTTGCGAACATCCTCTGTTCCCTCGCCGCCGCGATAATGGTCGGAAACGCTCAACCCATGATATCGAGCGTGACGCTGTCTACGAGATGTACCAATTCTGTATTACTCGCGGCTTATCTGAAGTCTGGGCGTACATGTGGAACTCTTGGTACTGTCCCGCTATGTGGAAGCTTTGGGCTCGCTCAACAACTTCTTACATCACTCGCCTTCGTACTACTATGACCGTCGAGCGGTTCTGGAAACAGCTGAAGCATGAACAGCTTCACCATCTCCTCCACCCTCGGCTTGATCAGCTTGTCTATATTCTGATCTATGAGGTTACACCCTTGTATGCCAGCCGGATGGACTTTCTAGCGCAGGAGACACGGATCGGGCGCAGTAAGCCTCCCAATCCGTTTCAGGCGAGTTTCAAGTCGGCTTGGAAGGCGCTAGCAGCCAGGGATATAAGCGACGGATCACTGGAGCAGTACAAGACGGATACTGCTACCTGGACTTGTCACTGTGGGCGCCAGATGTATCATCCCTTCCACCTGTGCAAGCACCTTGTGCATGCCATCCCAACTCTATCGCCTCGCTTTTGGAGTACCATAACTCGCCGCCGAGTTCTTCCCCTCTATCGGCATACTGAGTTGCAAAACCTGGGGGATGGTGAGGGTTCAATAACCGATGGAGACGACCAGATTTGGTCGGGAAATCGAGACATTTTGAAAGGAGGTGGAGGATGGAAGAAGGTTTTCGCTGCTAGCCAGATCCTTGGAAAGCACATCACTTTGGAGGACGAACAGGATTCCGAGGAACCGGTTCCAAAGCGTCGACGAAGCTCGCCCTCTCCTGGCCACATCCAGAAGGAAGACAATGTCGACTCAGCTCCGGGAACAGAGTCCGACCCGATTGACTTAATCAGCTCGGATGGGCCCGATGTTGACATGGACTCGGGGCAACGTCAGCCTACTTCTCCATTGAACTATGAGGAGGATCAGGCAGCGGAGGAGGTACGCATTTCGACTACTTACCTCACGAGCACTGAATGAGATGGCTTTCAGGTCGAAGACGCAGTTGAGAAGATGCTCAAGCGAGCATCCGAGTTGGTAGAGGCAGGACGGATCTTGAAAGAGCAGGCAGAAGCAGCACGGAGGGATCCTAAGTCAGGTGCAGGCATTCTTCTCAAGAATCTTGCGCGACGGGACTTTGGCAGCAACGTCTCGGTTTGGTTGCGGGATATCCATCGAGATGAGCATGGCCGGATCAGAAAGGCAACCTGGGGCAGTACAGGAAGCAGAGCTGAGTCGAGGAGGGTGTCAAATACAATGGGATTCGAGCCTTAGATAGTAGTATCATCTGATAGTAGCATATTGTGTGTGATAGCGAGTGATAATGGGCGGTCTCGTACGTCGAAGGTTACGGCTCGGCCCGATTAGGAAGTTGGCTGGACTTGCATGCACAAGTCCGCGAGAAACACTCTAATTTGTGTCTGACCACACGGGGGCACTGGAAACATTGATATAACATATATTCAAGATGAAATAGTAGCCGAAAAATAGCCCGCTTGTTGCGGGAAGGATATATAAGAGAAATGTTGCCGGTCTTTGGCCGGGATCGAACTCGCGCACTCGGGTCACGTGGCGGAAACTCGTTGGGTCAATTGTATTTACTGTATAAACCGCTACGTATCTAATCGCTCTTTGAATCCCTGTGCTTTTTTAACGTCGCCCTCAAGTTGTACAGAAACACAATCAACAAGTATAACACTTGAAAGGCCACCGACACAATAACGAAGACCACCGTGACCACACCGAACCATAAAGTGCCACGTGAAAGGGACGCCACTCCTGGCGTAGCGTCCCCTCCTTGCAGCATTGTTTGAAATGCGCTATGCACAACTGTCACGTATGCAAACAGAATCAAGGAAGCCTTGTACTGGGCAAAGAAGTACCCCGTATAGCTTCGATGCAGGCGAAAATACATCAGGCGACCGCGTGAGAAGCGGTAGATGAAGTCCAACCTGCCGAGGCGAAGCTCCCCATAATGGTATCGCTTGTTCACTGTCGTTCGGGGAATTCTCGCCAGTGGAACGCGTAGGCGAGACCAAGCCTTCCAGGACATCCTGCCCGGAAGTAGCCCATGTCGCTGAGCAAGGGCGAAGTCACTCTCGTGTACAACGAGGTGCGCATATGTGAGGAAAAGCCCCCGTGCGGCTGCGGATAGGCTATCGTGTACGACGACATGCCGCACATAGGTCCTGTGGTTGAGGAGGACCCTCGGTAGCGGCTTCACAAAGAGGGCCCAGTCTGTGCACACGAGGTGCATGTCTGGATCTTCTGTGACAATGATGCTCCTTCTGACCATGATATGCCAGTGCAGCGGATGTACGCTACCGCGCCAACCGGCCATCCATAGATGATGGTGTATATCATTCAGTCTTGGAACGAGGAGCTCCCGGCAGAGCAACTCATGCATCTCTGCAAGATCGCTCATTTCGATGCTCTGTCTGGAGAGGGCATCCTGTCGGTGCATTTCGGACTCGTGGTTGTCGTCGTCCCATTCCAGGTCTGCTGGGAACGGTGGCTGCTGGCTTTCGGATAGCGGCGGGGAGGAGCTCATTGTGCGGTTGGCGACAGGTATAAGGAAGGGTGGCAGGCAGGAAGTGTGCGCTGTGCATCGCTGAACGTTCAACGTCATTGATTCTATAGGCGCGTACCTGACCTCCATGATTGGCGCTCAGCTACTTAAGTACATATCAATGAAGCTGATAAATTCCAATTGTCAGACTGGATCTACGTCTGTGTATGCTCGCGAGGCTTTGAGTAGTGGTGAATTGACCTGTTCGAAGTTTATGATACCAACTTTAGTGACATTTGAAGCAGCTTGGTATGCTCAAAAGCTCACAAAACTTGGCTATGTAGGTCAATCTGCGCCTTATATACCATCTCGGAGATTAGAAAACGGCGTGTGACGCCGCAGTCTGACACTCCATTCAATGCTCTCTCATATAGTCTCAACTTTCTTCTCCCGTCCTGCCATAATCCCCCGCCGATAAATCCTCCCGAGTGCCCATCGTCGCTCCTCCCCCCCTCTCTTAGAAACGGGCATGGCTGCTGGTACAGGCACTCAGCCTCATATCTTCATTGCTATCCGTCCAGAGTCTGCAAACGCCATCTCTGGCACTGTGGGTAATTGCGAGGGAACTCTAGAGGCTCTCGAGCCATTCACGCCAGAATACCCGCGCGAGTCCATTCGAGCGCGCCTTATCAATTATACACCAAGCATCCTTGCGATTGCGTTCATGCTTCTATTTCCAGGTCCAGGAGCCTACATGTACTTGCGGATGGGCAGAGAATATACGGGATTTTGGAGCTACTGCGTGCTTGTTCCCATCACTGCCGTCCTCGCAGTGTACTTTTGTGTCTATCGCCGGACACGACGGCAAGTTATTGCGTGAGTCGCTTAGCATCAAGTACTACATGTACAGTTGTGGCAACCACTGACGGTTTGGCTTGCAGCTCTGACATTGCAGTGATTATGTGGCCACGTACGACCATCTCAGATGACTTTCCGACGGGCGTGGCGACGCGTTCCGTAGCCACGCAACTCAAAATCCACTGTATTCAGATACACGTAAATACACATTTTATTATACATAGATATTGCTCCCCAAGGCGTGGCTACGCGTACCAATCTTTAAAGTTTACAGGGTGTCAGTGGGGTGTCACAAACAACCTCCGCGGTCGCGTAGCCACGCGCCGCGATGGTGTGGCTAGGCGCTCCTCATACTCAAAGGCTCAAGCAGTTTCCGCGGCTGCGTAGCCACGCGCTACCCAAGCGTAGACAAACCAACGTGTCCGCCTATCACAGTCACGCGTAGCTACGTGAAATTTGGTACGGGAGCTTCAGCAGTCCGCAAATGCGTGCCCGACATTGCCATCAGACACGTACCTAGCTGGAGTTGGTATGTGTTTAAACCTGATCAAGCAATGACCAGGACTGTTTATCAGTTGAATCTCTTCCGCCGTGCGTACAAGGCACGTTCCAAGAAAAGTTTGAGCCACTCCCCCCGATTGCTCACTGGAGACGTGTCTAGGTCCGATACGATGGTCAACGACGTCTACTAGGCACGGGGTATATCGGTGTATCGTTAACGAAGAAGTGTACGCCGATGAAGGGGATCTAGCATGGGTGCAGCTGGATGATGATGGTAGCTGACAGAGGCCTGACGAACAATGGGGCTATGGCCACTCAGAACATGGGAGGTCTTTGTTCGTAATATTAAATGCATTATTTTACCCTGAACAAAACAAAATGTTACAGTAGCCCATTATTTGTTTCTCCAAAAAAAATTGATAGATATCATACAATACCGAAAACGACGCCACACCACGAGAAAGAGCTACCCATTCTTCAAGAGGCAAACGGACGATTGCCTTAAGATAAAAAGCCCGAAAAGCGGTTGAACACTATTCCAGTCACCAAGAAATTCATGTGTGTACTGAGTGAGCACTACTTCGCTTCACTTTGCGGCGGGTGCGATACCGGGTGCATCAGTGACACTCACTCGTAGAAGGTAAGCTCATCCCATATCCAATCTTCATGTGACATGGAGGATTGAGTCCTAATTAGCATGGGTAAGACACGCACCAACAAGGTTCTTAGTCCACAGATAGAGAGGGATAAACCCAATGAGCGGGAGCACAAGCCACCCAATGAGTTTGCAGGCGAGGAAGGAAGGACGACCCGGTCCCTATCCTCCCCTCTGTGGGCGGGCAGTCGCATCCGCGGCGTCCGACTGCAGTAGCAATTCGATTCTCTAGGACCACAAATGCTAGTACAGAAAGGAAATGTACATGAAGTACATGACATGGATGTGCTACGACTACAATACAACAGTGGGGGAGGGGATCTGAGTGTGGGTGAGCTAAGCCTACTACATCACTTCAAACCAGGTGGAGTTTCGACGCAGGCAAAAGGAAACATGGGCTGAGCGGTGGCGGGGTCCACTGGTGTTTGTACTCGTACGCTGACAGACCGGCTGAAGCGTCATATGGCCAGCTACCGTAGTTGGTGTAAGTACCATCGCTGGAGAAGTAACCGTCGACATGACCGTCGAGAAACGGCTGGCTGACGTAGGCCACATGGGAGTGATATTGGGGCAACTCGCGCTCATAAGAGTACGACAGACCGGCCGTCAAAGCCTCTGGAGCATACTCTCCAATCGAGCTGAACCACGAGTAGGATTGCTCGATGGTCTCCTGGGGAGAGTACATCTGCGAGAGCAGTGGATCAAAGCCCGTAGTCATCATCGTGGCATTTGACATGAATGCGTTCTGAAGTGGAGGGTCAGTAAGTGGAGGATGGAAGCAGCGGAGAAAACCAACCTCGACCGGTAAGGACTCAGTCAAGTCGAGAGCAGGTATGTGCTCGGTTGGGATGAATGATGATTTGGAAGAGTGGACAAGCTGCGGTTCATGGTAGGATGTCGGTGTGGAGACTCTGTGGAGAACGTCGGCCCCTGAGTGTCGCGTGTGAGTTCCGAGCGGAGGGGCGGCAACGAGCGTGCCAAGGGTGATTGAGCATGGTCGTCGATATCCCGCGCCGCTCCCTCGAGATCATCGCCATGAACGCCGCGCATGATCATATCAGCAAGGAGCTGGCATCGATCCCGCTCCACGTCCAAGCCCTTCTTTGTCTTCTTCCGCTGTGCCATTCCGGCGCGACTCGCGGGAGCGTACTTGTAGTCGGGGTACTTCTCCGCGTGGCGCTTCTTCTCCTGCTGCGCAAGATGCTTGAAATGACCTTGCTCGTCGACAGAGAGCGCCTTCCACTGAGCACCACACATCTTGCTGATCTCTCGATGATCCCGCTCGGCAATCATATCCTTCATCTCCTTACAGAAATGAGAACGGTAGAGCATGAAAGCATTCGGCGGACGCGGGACATGGGTTTCATCCCGCTTGGTGCGGCGACGCGATGGTCCGGTAGCCGTCGAGTACGATGATGCCGAGGACGCCGGTGGTGGCGCACTGACGGTCGGACTGTCGACAAGTCTGTATTCCGAATCCCATTCTTGTTCTAAATCCGAAGTCAATGAAGGAACTGTGTATGATGAGCAGACGAAATACCATCATAGGCAGTTTAGTGTCCTGCTGGGATATCGGCGTCCAGATGCAGATGCGTACGTCTGTGCATCCCCATCTCCGTCCCACAATCCGTTGCCTATTGGTTGTCATGGTCGTCCACATGTCGCGGCGTGGTCGAGTTGACGCTGTGCGCCGAGTCAATGCTGGGAGTGAAACATCATCCACGGCTGCTGGAAGCCGTGGAGACGTCAGGCAACAGCGGCAACGGCGTCCGCTGGAAGAAATATAGTGTATCCAGCCTTCAAGAGCTCGTGGCGGTACGAGCGAGAGAACCGTCGCCGCAGCTCATTCGCGAAGACATCAACTGCGAGAGCGGGCGACGTACGGGTCATCGTAGAGAGGGAAAAGACGCCTATGATCAAACCACGGTCAGCATTACACGACGGGGAGGAAGCGTGCTGACGGAGTGACGGGTGGGCGCGAAGATGGAAAAAGGCAGAGGCGGCATATACGCACCAACTTGGTCTTGATCAATCTAGCTCTTCCGAAATGTATACACGCCTAGGTGCGTTGTATCTCGGACAAATCTTTTATCAACCCAGCTTTGGTTGTCACGTTGAAAGTAGGCGTCGATGGCAAAAGGGTGGAAGTGGATAGGACACAGGTGTTCAGGCGAAGCCAGATTTTGCGCAAGTTTCGGTAAACCACCGTGTGGGAAACAAAGCCGGAGAAGCGCAAGCGACGCATCTACCGGGATAGATCAGTAAACAAGCAACGAATCACGGTCGAATAAGACAATAAGTTCGCTCCGCCTACACGAGGAGCAGGAATGCGGTTGGAAGAGATGGTTACGCACCTGATTCTCGTGGTATCACAAAGCGTTCTGTGCAGCAAAACCCATCAGTCCCGATTTCTACATAGCCGTTCCATTCCTGGCAGTGGAAAAGAGGGCATGGGCCTCCCATAGCCCGTTGTGTGCGCGTAAGCAAAAGTAGTCATTATGGGCAAAAGCAAAATGAATGAATGAGTGCCAAGTGGCTGTGCACTTATTTGGCAGCAGCATATCTCCCGCCGAAGACGCGGCTTGTGTTTCTATCACCTCACTTAGCTTTCTGCGCAGAGCGTTCAACGACCACGATGTACTGGATTTTTCTGACTTCAAACCCGTATTCTTTCAGCTGGAAAACCCCCGGTGCCACTGTGGACTTCTGTCCCCACACAGGGTCAAGTCTCGACGTTGCAGTCTATCGACAATTCCTTCTCGTCTTAGTATCGCTGTGCTGCTTGCTCTCTACGCGTCATACTCGAGTAAATAAATGAGTGATGTGAAGTTGACTCCCGCAAATCGGGAACTGGAGGATCTGCTCGGCGACCTCGTGCAGTACCTGGATGTCGTCTCAGGCGCACTGACGGATAATTCAGACATAGGTTCTGGGCAGGCCGTTAACTCAAGGACTTACGCATAAGGCTTATGTTTGAGCTGGCGGTCTGAGCACCGTCTAAGCACTTACGTTAGCCAGTCAAAGGGCTCTTAAGTCTAACCAAGGTAAGTGACTGGTCCATACGCCACCCCATTGTTCTCAATCACGACGCTCTCCTTTCCTCACTACCACCACCACCACCATGCCAGGCTTTCAATCTACCCAGCACAGCTCAACACCATGCACCTTGCCCTTCTACATATATTGAAGGAGGATGTCCATTTTGGCTCGGTGAGTTGCTCAACGCTTCACGATGGCTGAGCACTGACCTGTTCATAGCATCAGTGAGTGGCGAAGGCCCACCCGAGACATTAAAGAGTGGTACGTTTCCGTTGATACGCGTACGTGTGAGTCTAGCATGATGAGACCGAGAAAGGGATTTAGTCATTCCGTGTTCTATAGAGGGCAGGCCGTCAGCCTTGGCTACGCGTAGCCACGCCGAGGATCTACTTACTATCTGCTCATAGAATACTGACTTCAGCTACGCGTGTCCATGTGCATGACGGAGATGCGATACACGCGTAGCTGCGTGCATGATTTACTGACTACTGACATTCAAACACCGACTTCAGCTAGTACGCGTAGCCGCACGATGAGTAGCTGCGGGAGGAGTTTGACTGCGCCTAGAACGAGCGACGCGTAGCCACGCTGAGAACCACTCGCGCTCTATCCACATGGTAGGAGGACGGTCAGAACTGGGTTTTGCGACGCGCAGCCACGCAAAGGAATGGCGCGTAGCTACACTAGGTGGGTGGAGGGACCCTGAGGTGTTTTGCGGCGTAGACACGCGCAGATACGATGTAGAGATACCAGTAATTAGCATTGATCGCATGTAATTAATCATACTGCCGTGGCTACGCATTAGTGGCTACGGTCCGATCAAAGCCATCTCAGATGGCACTTCGTGGCCACAAAGTCACTGAGATTTCTGTGCAGCTCCGTCGACCGAGTCACGAAGATATGCAGGATAGCAATTGTCACGTTCCACTTCTACATCATCGTTGCGCTCTGGAATATCATAGCCGTATCAACAGTGCTAGTGGTCAACCCCGAGGATGCTCAGCAACGTTTCCTTCCCTTGCTCGTTTTGGCTGCCCTTGGATTGTCGTATTGGCTGTACTCGTCGTATGATAGGTGTAGGACGAGCTACTTTGAAGGCGCAATTGCGGGTCAAAATTCTAATAAGTTCGTGTCCCAATCAAGTAGCTGTCATAATCCACATGAACAAACACCTCCTCTAGATATGGTACCCCCGTCTTTGTCTGCATTCCCGTCTTCAAACTCTGTGGACACTTTGTCCTCTACACCACAACACATAAATACGAGCTCCGTCTCGACCGAACCACCTCATTCCGACCGTACTTCCTACACCGTCAACTCCAGCCTAAGGAGCTGAAGTCTGCGTCCCCAAAATATCACTTCTTTGTCTGCGGATGGACCTTACGCACGCACGACGAGATCGTGGATATCTTCCAAAAGGCTATCAGCCGTTTCGGGGAGTATAACCGCCTTACAAATAACTGCAGGACGTTCTTGCAAGACGGCGGTGCGAGGCTCTTGGCCAAGTCGTCTGTGTGGCACGAGGATATGCTGATGGTGGAGCCTGGGAGACTGTTTCTGTTTGGGCAGATTGTCATCATGATATACCGTGCCAGTTTGAGAGACCTGTGCCGCTGGGTTTACAGCGTCTTTTGGGGACCAGGTTTGCATATTCTGTGTCCGGATACTCTCGTGGCTGAGCCCCATTGCAGATTGGGAATCCCAGGTTGTCTATACTGGCGAGTTTATTGATTTGGCAGACCATGATGTGGACTTTACGGACATATCTGATGACAAGGACGATTAGTTTTTGTGCATGACAGAGAGTCACTTGCTCTTTCTCTAGCTTGACTTGTTGAGAAACAAAGAACTACAGTAACACCCGTGTCATAAATACCCGTCCGAGTCGTCGATTCTCGAACCACGTTGGGACACGTTGATTCAAGCCAGAGCCTGCGAGAGGTCAGCACGTCGCGGAAGATCGCGGAGGACAATTGAGTTCAAGACTGTGCATAGCATCAGCAACGAGTGCAATGCCAACGCAACGCGCGACACAAGAGTACTTATCTACCTCAAGAATCATCGTGGGGGATGTTCATGTCTGACTGTTTGGCGGAGCGACATGGTAGTGCGGCGATGAGGAGTGAATCTTGGGCCACAGTTGGGCGACGACGCAACACGTAGAGGATTTGCAGAGGTGATTTCAACGCGGACAGATGCACTGACGTTGGCAGGACAGAAACCGTTTATCGAAAAGTATTCATTTTGACATCAGCCTTCCTGTTACTCGAAGATATCCCAGTCCAAGCCCCAGCCCTTGCTCGGGTTTAACCCCCGCTCGGGCGGGTGCACCCTCGCCGCCTTTTCCAGCTTCTCAAACAGCTCCTTAGGCAGTTTCGTGACGTGGAGGTTCTCGGCGACCCGCGAGGGCGTGACGCTCTTTGGCAGGACGACGGTTCCGCGCTGGACGTGCCAGGAGATGATAACCTACACGGGATGGTTAGCCGATGAAAGGAAAGACGTCAAGAAGATTGACTGACCTGAGCGGGCGTGATTCCCAACTTCTCCGCGATCTCTTTGACTTCGGGAACGTTCAGCGTATCGGCGACGCGTCCTTCCGAGCCGAGCGGGGAGTAGGCTTCGAGGAGGATGTTGTTTTCTTTCGACCACTTGATCCGAGATTAGTATCGATTGTTAGATCCAAGACTGACGCACCTCCAGGAGCTCGACTTGTGGGAACCAAAAGTTGATTTCCACCTGGTTGACAGCCGGAGTGTACTTGAGGGGATTCGCGGTAAGATTCTGGATACGGCGAATGTTGAAGCTACGACAGATTAGCATCGGACGTGAAGGCCACGAACGCGCTTACTTGGACACTCCGATATTCCTGACTTTACCCTTGTCGACCATCTCCTCCAGCTTGCGCCACGTCGGGAGGGGGTTTTCGGTCAAGTCGTGATCGTAAGGCGTTCCGTCCTTTTTCAGCGCCAATGGCCAGTGGATGATGTAAAGATCGAGATAGTCGACGCCGAGGTTCGAGAGGGACTGGTCCAGCGCAGGCTCGACATCCTCCGGCGCGTGGAAGCTGTTCCACAACTTGGAGGTAAGCCAGAGGTCCTCGCGCTTGACGCCGGACTTGGCGAGTGCGTCGCCGACCTCTTTCTCGTTGCGGTAGATCCACGCGCCGTCGATGTGCTTGTATCCCGACTCGAGTGCTGCGGTGACAGCGCGTCCCACTTCGTCTGTACCCGCTCGCCAGACGCCTGACGGCATCAGTGTCTATCATTCAAGTGCCATAAGCGGGATCGCGTACCAAGAGCAACGCTGGGGATCTTGTCGCCAGAGGGAAGTGTATAATGGCTAGGGAGTCCATGCTTCGAGCTGCTCATGCAGCGGAGCCCGAAGCCACGAGCAAAGTATCGCGCAGACGTTGCAAGGAGCATGATACCAAGGAGACCGGCAGCGAGAACTTTGAAGGTTTTTTTGGCAGGTTTGGTGCGTGGTGACTCTTCGCCCGCAGGTTTATAGGTGGGGAGGGCCTCGTACTTGCCAGACATGACAGACGTATGAGATAAACAGCAACCAGATTGGCGTCATCTTTTACAAAGCCGGCGGCAGGCATTAGTAAGGGTAGCGATAAGATCAGATTCGGGGCGAAATAATCCTCCGCCTCCAATCCCAATCCAATTCGCCTCTGCATCTGCCGTTGCACTTGACTTGAGTCCTCTGCATCAGAACTGTCGTTCGACACACTTTCTGAGCTGATTTATGATTTGCATCGAGCATCAACGGCATGCCATCAGCCATCACAGGTAGGCGCTGTTTGAGTGCTTCCAACGTCTCGGCAGGCGTGGTCTTCCTTCTGTACTCCCACCAACGTTTCGCAAATGCCCAAAGAGCTGCACATTCCCTACGCCAATACGTGTGATAATTGCGATCTACACCTCGATCGCATCCACGCTGGTCTTTCGTCATGCGATAAATGTCTCCCTGAAACGACGCGCAAGCTGCTGGCATGCTCTAGTTGTAGATTGGTTAGATACTGTGTGAGGAGTTGCCGTTCATGTTGACTTCAATTCTATAGCTGATTTCTCTATGTGCAGGGAACTGTGTGCCAGAAAAACCACTGGCCAAAGCACAAGGAGGCGTGTCGGACCCATGGGATCAAGAAACTCGGCGCGGCAATAGCAGGCTCAGAGGCGCGGCATGCGAGCTTTATACGATGGGCCAAGCACAGTACTCCTAAGATGGCCAGCGTTCCAGTCGTGTGGGCTCTGGGCATTGGGACACAGCAAGACGTATCGAGCAAGTGGTAGAAATATCGCGGGCCACAGCTCCCAATCACTGATTCATCATTCTAGGCACCCATGTTCTCGTCATATTCATTGACGTAGATGAGGAGATTAGCACTACGGGTGACCAGAGCTTCACGCACCATTTTCGGTCTGCGGAAGTACTGTCAGAAGATGTTCTACGTAATCGTTTTAGGAGAGGTTGGACGGGCGACGGAATCCAGGCGCCTGAAGAAGGCTGTGGGAGGGTGTTGCTCGTGGACGACGGGCTTCCCGCCGGTCTCGATACCTTCAGCCATAAATTGGAATGGCACGGCGCCTCACTTCGAAATCAGCTGTGGCCACAAGTCGACTGCGACTGGGTTGCTTTGCTCTGCTCGGGATTTCGCAACGGCATGCAAAGCGGGGCTGTTTTTCATGACTATCTCTTCCCGGTTGGAGAGACCTTAGCGCTGACTCGGCAAAAAGTCGCGTCCGTGAAACAGTGGTATGCTAAGCACGGCGAGTACTTTGGGATGGCGGCGTTCAGCGCAATGGACATCCCGCACAATCCCTCCAGCCTCAGTGAGTCCACGTGTCCCGGCTTCTCATTACTGCTAAAGTCGTGGACATTCAACCAGTCTCTCATTGCCTGGTTGTCGAGACCGAAGCCAATGGTCACGGCGCGAACTCCCAATTCAGCCACTCTGTCGTCACTGCGAATGTCAGGTCCCTGGCTGAGGTCAAGGATCTTTTCCGTCCCGATATCTACCCGCCTATGGAGCAGCAGATGAAAGCGATGCTATTCAGCCAGCCGAAGGTCATACGCACGGTCATTGTCACTCGCGATGTACCATTCCCGCTCAACATCAACATCGTCGGATTGGACATTTCTCTCCAGCGCAACCTCCGAGGGCTGTATCATTATGAGAGTGACTGGCTGGTTTGGCTCAAAGGAAAGGTGGACGGCGAATTGATATAGGTCCTGTCTCAAGCAAATTGAACTCCAACGATGTAATACAAACATGTACAATACGTTTAAGAGGCCAATTAATGAACGGTCTGTTAAGCGCTCAACGATGATCAAGCCGTCCTTCGGTTTGCTTGTTCTCTGCTGTCGTGAAGTATATCGACCCATTTTCCTCGTCAGCATTGTGTTCCTTATGACTCGAGTCTGGTCCAGGCAAATCTGAATTTGACCCTCGATCGCCTAGCATTATGCATTGTCGCACCAGGAGGTGTGTACAAGGATCAATTGGGCACACCATCAAGTTGGTCGCGCCCACTGGCGTGGGCATCTGGAGATCAACAATATACGCATTGCCAGATTGTGTCATGGGAGTATGATGGTGCGCTCCAGCTAGACCCGATTGTAGATGCGCAGAGCGTAATTCCGAATCAACAGCTGAAGTTGAGCGGGATCTATCAGCTATGCTAATTGAGAGATGGAATAAAGAGATAGATTCAACACTGGTCGGATGAGATATCTATATGAGGAATATAGTCTTCGTCTACGTAGATACCATTCAACATATCACGCAACCGCTGCTTCTCGGCTCGGAAATCATACTCAGACGCCTCTCGTGTTGCCTGATCAAAATCAATAAAGTAACATCGTCCTGAACTATCCCGACATATATTCCAAGAACGGATGTCACCGTGAAGAACCCCGGCGTCGTGAATGGTCTGCAAGCCGCGTAGGAGAGATGATCTATACTAAGTTATGAGCTATTGCCGTTTCTAAACGATAAGTGAAGAGTCACCTCTCTTCTTCGCTAAACCTGAGGTCACCCTCATTGGTTCGGCACTTGCCCATCGCTAATCCAACGTTCTCCATGACTAGCAGACAAAGATCACTCTCAACATCTTCGAAGAGTCCTAAGACTGTCGGTATGTATTTCGTTGCTCCTTCCGTTGCAAGGCGGGTATAGATATCACGTTCCCTACGGAGCCGCGTCGATAAACCAGCGTGTGCGACTTTCACAACAACGTCGCAGCAGACCTGATTATGCGATGATTCCAGTTGCATTACAGCGGTACTTGAGTAGACCTTTCCCACCGCACCGTCGCCCAGCGGATGAACCCGCGACCCAACGGAGATGTATTCATGAGGAAGGTATGTTGATGACGCAGTCTTTCTTGGGATGCCAACTTTCTCGGTGCGGGACGGAAAGGGCTTACGAGGGCGTGATGCGGCGGGCCAAGCCCTATTAGAGCCCGGACGCCCGGGAGTAACAAGACTTGGCGGGGTTGATGAAAGGATTCGTCGCATGAATACAGGAGCAGGGGAATTGTGCACTCCCTCTTGAAAAGAGAACAGGAGGGCATGACAATCACTTCCTAGGCGTATGAATTCCTGTAAGATCCATTAGATTGCGGCACTGAAGCTAAGAGATACAAACATCGACTGAAATGGACTCGGCAGCCCGCTTCAAGTTCACGTCTTCTTCAGCCGCTAGCGCTTCTACACTGGACCTCTTTTGCGGAATTGACGTGCGGGGATGCTCGGCAAAGAGTGCCGCTTTCACGCGCTCTTTGGCATCGCGAAAAGCCACATAGCTGACAGCAGTGAGCAGTCGGCCAAATTTCAAACTGCCATGCACCAAATCGAGCACTTCAGACAGATATAGTGTCTGTAGACGCCTGTGCCGAATGCCGATTCGCATTTTATTTCCGGTGTAGAACAGGAGAATTGAGGCGTCGGTTTCAACGGCTTGGGACCACGCCTATGAATCAAGTGAGTCAAGATTATGCAGGGGAATGGACAAGCTGTCTACCCGTTGTACAAAGTCCTTCACGCTTGCGGTGTATGGTCCGGATCTGAATTTCTTCAAAGCCGCTGCACCGGGTGGTGCCTTGACCGTATTCGAGGGCTTCGTCTTCTTGATGGGTGTACTGACGAGTGGGCGGTTCAGATCACGAGGGATTCTGGCACTGGTCCTCCAGGAAGGCGTGAGGGCGCGCATACGTTTATTTGACGAAGACCCCAAAGGAACAATTTTATCACCAGCGGTGGGGAGCAAGTCGCACAAGAAGGCACTGTCTATTGATACATGACTGCTTGACCTTGGGATAGCCAGGACGCCGGCCAAAGTTCCAGGAGATTCCCAAAGAAATTCAGCGATCGATGACAAGGCGTCAAAAGCGTCAATGAGATCTTCTGCGGACGGAGGATATATTTGCCATGGTACAAGCCCAATCGGGTCCTGCAATTTCTGAATGAAAGCGTTCATGAGCAGTAGTTCCTCCCCACAGAGACGCTCACGGAGGGCCTCGATGTTTTCGTCAGGCTCCTCTGCGGCATAGTAAGAGTAATTTTGTATCAAGAAATTTTCGTCGCCGTCAATCGCGTGGGAGGAAGAGGTGAATACGACAGGGGACTCAGTGAGGGGGTACTCTGGATGAAGAACAAGAATTGATGCCAGTTGTTTGGCCGCCGGTGCAACGTCGTCGAGCAGTTCTGCGACATCGCCGGCATTTCGTGCTGTAAGAGAGGTTTTCGTGGGTGCTGGGAAGGACAGAAGCTCGTATGGATTGCCGGAGCTGGTGAGAGGGGGCTCATAGGCTGACAGAGCGCGGTCGAACACATCGCATATGTGCTTCTCCAAAGAAGGAATCACTTGAACACTCTTTAGGATCAAACGAGAGTCGATGTGTCGATCCTTTTCATGGACTGGAGAGCGAAGACAGGTGGGCGGGCTTCTGGAGGAATGGAATTTGGGAGGTGAGAAAGTAAGAAGCTTGTCCAAGGACATGGGATGCGTATGGGCACGGTATGGCAACTGTGTGGTCGACTTTCAAGTGGGACATTGACGGAGCCACAGGGTCGGGCTGAAACTTGATCGCATTAGGTGAACACGCGGCCCGGCCACGTGAAGCTCATCTTGTTCAATGTTCATGATGAGATCTGATTCAAGTTCGTATTCAAATCCTTTGGCGACCAGACTCAGGACTCTGGGGGTTCCAGGAGGCTCTGAGCAGCCCACATTTGGACTCATAGAACAAGTTATAATGCTCCTCTCTGCCATATATACTCGTCGTAAGTTGTTTACGGAGCAAATGCCGAACCGGCAAGCCATCACGATGCACGTGGCGTCAAAATTTCGAGTCTTGCTCTCGACCGCCTCACACTTCGAGTCTTCGACGCATGAACGTGGGTACAAGTCAGTTTTCTTGAACTCTACACTTACCGTACTCTGAAACACAGGCTCCCACTGGCAGTGTCGCGTGCGATTGTCTGGGCCAGGCATTACTTGCCCGCGCATCGCAGTACTCCTCTTCGACGGACCCGCTTCGCAGTCTTTGCATTTCCAACAGCCCTCCTACGGATGAGCAGCTCCTTTATATGCAGGCTATAGCTGTGCCAGCCATCGACGCCGACATGGCACTCACCAGCTCGAAAATTGCGGAACTCCAGACAGCCCTCTTTCGCTTGATCGCACACCAAAAGGGCTTGCTCGACGCCCGGATTCGCCACAAGGCGTTCATGTCCCCCATTCGTGGATTGCCGCCTGAACTTCTTAACGAGATCTTCGTCCACGTCGCCAGTGATTCCTCGTTTGACGCGCTCGAGGGATCTCAACGCCATCTTCTTAGTGTCTGCCGGCGATGGAGAGAGATCGCATTGGCCAATGGCTCGTTGTGGTCTTCCGTCACTGTCAAGGCGGACGACGCTGAAGACGTCGACGAGGAAGACTTCTTGAGACTCACCGAAGCACTTCGACGTTCACGTAACAGTTTACTCACGGTAGACATTGACGTCTTCCACACCGAATCTGTAGAAGGCGTCTTGGCTCGCATGATATCCCTTTTACTTTCGGAGGCCCCTCGCTGGCGGGCGGTTTCTATTTCATTCTGGTGCCTCAGTGATTTTCTTGCACTGGCAGACCAGCCGCTCAACACTGCCATGCTGGAAGATCTCACTGTTCACTTTGCCTACGATAACGAAGAGCAGGATCTTCCTATCTCTGTATTCCAGAACACACCCCGTCTTCGGTCTGTGACCCTGAACTTCGAGCAGTGCAACCTCGTTGTTCCCTGGGCGCAGATTGAGAGCCTTTCCATCCGTAATGCTTATGGATTTGGCAACGATCCAGCGTTCTACTCTGGTATCATCCGGCGCTGTTCTTCCTTGAACACATTCTCGTCGATAAACCTGACGAGGACGACGAGGATGATCCCTACGACTCCATTGTCATGCCCTCCATCGTGTCACTCACCACTGGATATTCTGACTTCATGAACCATCTCACGGTCCCGAACCTGCGAGAGGCTGTCATTGATGATCGCAATCACCTCGAAAATGACGCTCTTGCATCTTTTATCGGCTTACTCAAGCGCTCTGACTGCTATCGCTCCCTCACACACCTTAACTGCCAGAAGATTGCGTACTCTGCGCATGCGGAGGAGTTCCAACTTCTCCCAGTCTTGCGCTTGACAGTGAACCTTGAGCATCTAGAGGTCCAGTCGGGCATCTGGAAGCGGCAGGAACGCTTCCCCGATGCACCAGCAGAGCGGGAGGCCGATGTCGAGCTCGCACGCATTCTCACATCCTTGAACGAGGCGGAGTTCCTCCCTCATCTGCACTTGTTGAGACTCGTTGCCTTTGGCGAATTCGATATCTGGACCGTGTATCACTATTTTGGCCCTGAGAGTGCTGATGAGGTTGTCGGGATCCTCGGGCGGCGTTGGGAGATGGGGTTCAGGTTGAAATACGTTCAATTTGTGCTCAGTTCCTGTGCGATTGACGACGCCATCTGGAAGGGGCTGCAGCTCTTCATCCCGCCGGGTGAACATGGCCTCAATGTTCTGAGACAAAAGGGAATGCGAATTGACTTGGTAGGTGGCAGGGCAGATGTCTCGGATGATTCGCATTAGCGTGCCAAGTTCTGAGCTCGCCCGGAGAGCCTCGTTTGATACTTATCTTCTTGTAACAGTTTGCGTCCCTATGAAGACATGCTTGGTTGAGTTTGGCAATCATACAAGGGTCCGTCTGCCGTGTCCCGACATATCAAGTCGATAGCTGCATCTGGTGCAAGATATCAAAGAGAACGGGTAAGTACTTTTGAACAGCATCGTGCGGCTAGCCAGCCGCACTCCTCTCACGATTGAATAGAGGTTCTAAGGTGACACGTATGTCTACGTGTTCGCAAAAGTGTATGAATCGAGGACTGCCGAAGCCAGATCTTTCTATACTCAGACGTCGACAAGGACTCGGGTCTGGGTGCGTACCATTATCCTCCCCAGGCTCTGGCTACTGAGTACTCCATCCTTCATCTAGTCATGGAAGCTGGGTTGATGAACCGTCAAGAGAAACGACGAATGCAGGTAAGTAAAGCGTGCCTTCTCTATCCTATCAGTCCGAGAATTTCGACTGAAGTCGCTTCAAAGAACGAGATCATCCTTGTCGACATGAATGAGCTCCGGAGGGAGAACGACTTACTGAGACGCCGGAACGCCGTCCTCGAAGCGCAGGTCAAAGTCCATCAGAGGGTTGGGAGGATCTCCCTAGCGTCGAGCCGTCTCGCGGGTGCATTGATAACTGCTAGCCAAAACGGGGCAACATCCATGCGACGTATGAAGACGTCCGCCATCCGCTTTCTCATATATTTTGCTCGGGATGTGGACACCATTCTCAAAGTGGCAAAGACGCGAAAGCTCGCCGCCTTTTCGACCGCCGTGATTGCTACACTTTTCGCATCAGTTTCAGCGTCGCTCCTAGCAGTGGCATCGATGTATGCCTATCCACCTGCACAACAGGGATTTTTGCATGCCATGCCGCCTATGACCGTTTTAAAAGGCGTGCCTGCTATGAATCGATGGCCTCTCCCTGGCGTCCGATGTGCAGTCTTGTGTGAATGCTCGAGGAGAGATGATAGTTGTGACGAGGTGTAGAAATGTCATGTTGGGTATTCAGATGGTCAGGAAGAACGTATTGTGTGTACTTCTCTGATCAAATATGCTCCTTGATCTTCCCTGGGATACGTCGTCAGATCCCGAAGCTTTCGTACTCACTTCGAAAATAAAGACATGACGACGCCAGGCCCGACTTGCAGCCTTCGAAGTTTGATTATTCCCGGACTGGCAAAGCTCCCGCTCGGATGCCGTGGCTACTACGCCAGAGAAACGGGCCCCTTGACCTTTGCGCGATCAAAGAGTGTTCAAATTGAAATTGCGAGGTCTTGCAGGCTTGGGTGACGCGGTAACAGGACACGTGCTGTGATCCTTACGTGTCATCCCAACTGCTTTCCCTTTCCGAATCCTCTCATCTTCCACCAGCATCGTCCCCAGATCTCTCATAACCAACCACCAAGGCTTGCCAATATGTGCGCACGAAAGTGGGAGGGACTCGAATTCACCATGCCAACATGTCGCAGACCGGATGTAAGGCGGATCCCCACAATCGAGTACCCACAACACACCTCTCGCAAGCCAGATTTGGCAAGCGCGTCGGGCTACTGTTACGGTGTACGCTGGCAGCATTCCACGGAGCGATGAACATCATGATTGACTCTTTTTAGGCCTGAAACTGAATCCTTTCCCCGTTGGCGTTGTGATGATGGCTCGCGTGCGGACCGACTCTCTGATCAATGCTACAGTAACAAACTGTCGGAGAATGGACGCTGGGAATAAAGCAACGAAACCGAGCCTCAAAATGCACTTTCACTGTCATCTCTTACTCGTCCATTGGAGATTGAGGACAGCTGCAATTTAGGATACCGTGAAAATGTACGTCGTCCTTTGCCTTCGTTTCTTGTTCTTCGTGCTCCTCTTGTTATCCATCCATTCGTATTTCCTCAGCGTGCTAACCGGACTCGGGAGCAGGTCCCAAAAGTCGCGCGACCCGCGTAAGCGTCCAAATCCCTCTCTATCGCACCCATCCGAGTCGACGAAGAGAGCGAGATATCTGTTCTCGCCGGTGCCACACCACAGTCTCGTAGCACCGTCACCCGAACCATTTTCTTCTCCCTCAATTCCGCCGAGTAGACCATCCGCGCCTTCACTAAATGCGAGGAGAGGCCCCCAACCTGTTGCTCCGCATCCACAGTTCTTTCCCGAGACAACCCCGAGGAGAGAACGCTCTGCCTCACCGTCTCGCGATCCGAGACAGCAGCGTCGAGCTGATGCGCCTATCGATCCAAGACATAGAATCCTCCTTCCTTCTTCGCAGCAGCACCACACCACATCAGCTCGCCCGCAGAGGCCCCTTCCTATTAGACCGAGGCTTGTCAAAGGGCAGAGAGATGAACTACGAGAGGACAACCATGGAGAGGAGGAGTGTTTGGATGATGGAGCAGAGGGAGAGGTAGAGATGGAGACGACTGGCAGACCATCGACCTCAGCATTGGCGTACACCGAGAGAGAGAGCACCCAGCTTTCGACTCTCAAGACGAAGATTCGAAAAGAGGTGCTTAGACCGCGCATCGTGCGACCTTCTGTCGGGCACGATGACGACGACGACTACCAGCCGGATCAAGGCGAGCTTACCATCCTTGATCAATTTCTGTGCGATGAGTGAGTTCTTCTCTTCTGCTTCTATTGGTGATTCACTGAGCACTTGAATAGCACCATCCGTCGTACCCTTGCGTTGAGCGCGCCGCCTGTCGAGCAGACATATTATGTCGTGCCCCAGCACAAGTCAAAAAGGTTCAAAGAGAGCAGCCCGGAATGGAAGAAACCGATGAAGAAACGTACCGTACCGTTTGTGGTGCGGAACGGGCCTGTGGTCAAGCAATGGGTGAACGGGTTCATCAAGGGGAGGGAAGACGAGCGAGAACGTCTCACGCGCTTTATCTTACAGCAACTCTGGGCACACCACGCTGATCGCGCTTCATGGGGCTGTTGTGTCAAGGAGTTGATGGTTGCGTGGGAGATGGGCCGCAGGGCGGCTGGGAAGATGTCGAAGGGGACGACTCAAACGCCAGGCGGCACGAAGAAGAAGCGCAAGACAAGCCCGAACCAGGAAGGTTCGGCACCATTTTATCAAGCACTGTCGCCATCTTTGCCTCCGCCACTACGACCGCCATCCGCACCTGGTTCCTGTCCCTTGAGACTTCCCTCCCCTCCTCACCCCCCGCTTGTGGACTCCCAAGACGTGGGTTATTCGGGTCACGTCGAGGAAGGTATACTCCTCCAACCGGGAGAATCCTCCTCACACGGGCCGCCTGACGTGAACGAAAGGCCCTGGCTACATGGGGTGTACAATGACGCATTGAACCTCCCCCCCTCGTCACTATCCCTTGGTCCCGCCTCGACGTCTGTCTATCCCATGGACGGGACTTACCCATACCCGACTCCATCCTTACCAGGCTTCTTCGGTTCGCAAACTGTCGATCCGATGCCGTACATGGCGAATGAGGACATTTACTCTTTTTGGCCGCCTTCTGCGTTGTCAATGCCGGGGATGGGGCATGCGGCTGGCGGTGATGCCGATTCGGTCCCAGCACCAGCCGCGCTGATGAACACTTCCGCAGACGGAAATGTCCATGGCGGTGAAGTTGCGCAGGCTCCCGAGAAAACAACTGCGACTTCGGTCTCACCGTCTGCTGCTGCATACGTTCAAGAGTCAGTGCATCTCGAGCCTGCTGGTCAGGAGATGGCCCTCTTGTCAGAGATTTTGGCCGAGCAGCAGGGGTTGGCGGACGAGGAGAAGGAGACGACGTCTTTGTCCGCAAAAGAGTCTGCACCGTCTCTCGAAGCCGGACTGGATGGCGAGCATCACACACAGGCATATCCTAACGACCTTGGGAATGCTGACTATCACAACTTCGATTACAACGACGACTTCATGGTGGAACAGTTTACGGACTATGCGGCGTATGTCTCCTCCGCTCAGGTGCAATACCCGTGGCAGGTCGCTGAGCCCAGGCAACAGGAGGAAGAAAATGCAGGAAACCAGTCATGCGTTGACCCGGCGGATTTGTTCAAGGTTTGAGCTGAGTCTTTGGCGCACTTATATACGTTTGTTCCCTATGGTTTACGTTATGTTCTCCATGTTTGTGTTTTTTTGAAGTACGTATCTTCTGTTCGGTGATGATGGTCGCGTCGAAATACACACACTATCTCTAGCTACCACTGTACATACTATCATGAAAGTACACTGACGAACAGCTGCCGAATGAGCGCGGACATCTGAGGAGATACCTCCTTTTTGGTGCAAGGGAGACGATCAGACCTTAGGCCTTTTCGTGAGCTCGTACAAATCCTTCTAAGTGATCGTCGATGGAGCATGAACATCTGCTTGATGCTTGATCAGGTAGTACTACATTGCCTGCGCACGGAAGCTGAAAGTTTCCATCAGGCTATATCGTTCAGAGTCAGTCCCAATTCCGAGTCTACTTATGTTATGAAATACTGTAGACAGTGGCAGACACTCAAAACGACCGAGCGCAGGTGCCCAGAACTCATACCTATTTGAAGGGTACATGGTGCACAATACACATGGACGTACATTGGCAGATTATCTTCAATTCTCTAAAGTACAACGTGTCAATACAACAAAAATCCCATGTCACACACCAGCACTTGTCCAGCAAGGGCAAGGCCTCAAGTGACTCTTGTTAACGCCTTAAGATGAAACAAATGTCTCGACTTCTCGTGTAATGACAATCACATCCGGGTTGTAGCGCCCCCTCTCCTGCCCGAACTCGTCAAGCTTGGGGATGGATTTTTGCGACATAAGACCATGATTGTGCGATGTAGTTGTTGTACCGACGTGTGTCTGGGATTACTCGGAGTCAGCAGTTGATCCTCAGCCCATAACCGATAGCATACACTAGTATCACCGAATGCTAACCGTGACCTCCTGCCGAGCGAGTCCATTGGCATGCGAGGCTCTTGTGAAGGTATTTGGCGAGTATTGAGATTGATTCGCGAGGTAAGTGCATGTTCAACCGGACCATATGATCGAATTCACCTGGATAACAGTGTGTTCGTATACGCTAACCAAGGTTTGCATGTTCAGGGAGGTCCAAGAAAGAATGAACAGGGACGGAACGCACCTTTACCCAGCAAGAAACACGTGGCGAGAGGCACAAAACTCGAAGAGTCTACGAGGTTCGCCACAAACGCTATCAGAGCAATAACGCTCGTGATTGCGCCATTATTCACTGTCAGAACCATGAGCTTGTTGATGAGACTGTTTGTTCTGCGAGCCCAAGATTAGTTGGGCATCGACGGTCGACGGTAAAGAGACCATGTACCGAGCATGTCCAGACTTTCGATTGTGAAGGTAGTAGCACATGCTCGCTGTGATAAGCGTGTCCGTGACGGCAACAGTAGCAAAGCATGCTGAGACAAGGCGCACTTGAGGATGTGCTGGGTGGAGCAGTCTATATGATGTGTGATCAATATGTCGCACGGCTGAAACCCAGACTTAAACTACCCAATAATGCCCACGACTGCGTGAAGGGACTAGTGAGTATACACGGTCAATCGACAGGAAAGACTTACTGACCTAAGGACATCGCAAGCTGTGAGGCTGACAGTAGACACTGTATGAAGGCGACGAGATCAGGATTCGTCGACGTTCAGTGGTGGGAGTTGACAGACTATTATCCCTAGAAGCCAGATGTTCCTGTCACTCACTGTTGACCACGTAAGAAATGAGCATCGTAGCAGGCGTAGGCAACAGTTGCAAGACTTACTAACGTATACTCTCCATGCAAAGAACCTGCGCAGACGTTACATGACAGCGGCAGTCGTCGAGTATCGACTTACATCTGGATGATAGTACCCGCTATTCCCTGCCAAATATAGTCAGTGATCATTCGAGTGCTGAAGAATGTGGCACGGACGTTTGTTATAGCTGGAGCCTACACAAGGTGGGAGGTTGAGCTGTTCGGAACAAGGTGGGCAGCGAACGAACTCACATTTAGACTCCTGCACGATAACATGAGCAAGTATCTTACACAGTTCAAGACGACTCACCACACAAGCCCATGCGCGAGCTCGCTTGTGTCGCTCTCGTGTTCGATCAGATAGTAAAAGATTGCATGCGAGTTCAGGAATTGCATGAACGTCTCCAGTAGCCTGCTGGCGCCTCAGTGTTCCGATCGTGTATGCTTAGAAGCGGAGTTACCAGACAAGGATAACCTGGACACGAGTCAGACAATCTCTCACACGACGAAAGGCGATGGAAACGCACCATGCCCTTAATCCACTGGGCATCTCTTTTGTAGCGAGAGAAATAGTAGTACAGCTGGAGACACGTCAGCCCATAGATCCTGGAAGCATACGAGTCAACTTTGGCTATCAACTCGAGACGGAAGTACGCACGGTGTGGCGATCATAAAGCCAACGAGGAGGACGCCGAAGGTCGCGTACGGGGGGGACATCGTTGTTGGGCTCCATCTTGGGGTACCCAACACTCACGCTATATGTATGGTCTCGACTCTCGAACCATGTACATTGTCATCAAAGTCCTGATACATCAGAATTGATCAGAATTCGAAGTGCGAAGATGATGCGCGGAGGCCTGAGACCTGATGGCTGGTCTCGCCACAAGGCGAAATGGCCTAATTATGGCCTATTTTGGGAACAACAAGACGGATTCCATGACAACGAGCTCATCTCGTGGTTGAAGTTGCAGTATGCGGTGTGCACGACGCACGTCAAAGCGAGGTCGCAAGATGCCACGACGAGAGCCGGGTCAGCCGAAAGTCAATCTTACGTTGAGAATAGGGCTCCCTGATCCACTCCCACCCATTCATTCTGTACATATTGGCGTTAGACAAGATCTTCCATCCTGATGGATCAGTTCGAACTTGACACTGACAGAGGAATGTGGGGTTTCAAGGCATATTGCAGCCAAAGTGCATCAGTTCCTTTCAACATGTGAAAGTCCTCGATACCCAGCGGCAGAAACGACTGGGTACTACCTAACAATGATTTCAAGCGTTTTAGTCCCTGCAAATCATGGTCCGTAAAGTAGTGTAACGTAGGTAACATAAGAGCGTAAATGAAAGGCGTATCGTGTCCAGTACGATTCGAAGCAAATAGCGTGTCTCGTAGAAAAATTGAAAGACCGGCGGCCAGCCCGTCCATGCGGGAAGAAGACAGAGTCCGCGCGTATGTGCGCATGGGTATCGATACAACAGTGTCTGGCGTCCAAAAGCGTCCAAGGAAGGTCCGTGCGTATTGTACAGTGAATGCGAGGGAAAATCATTATGACCCGTCAATGGTCATCGTCCGTGAAAACGAAGTGCGTGCGCATCCTAGAGTCCCCTCACCTCCCAAGTATCCCCCATATCGGTCCTCTTCACCAGCCGATACCTCCCCAACACCTGATGGTCTCGATACATTCTCCCCATCAGTGTTCTCAGACCGTCAAGGACATCCCCAACGCGTACGTATCCCGGTCCATCACGCGCGATCACGACATGGACGTCCCATTCCGGTGATTCGACGACAAGGGCAATGGACGGCAGGAATGGAAGCGTCGCTGATTCGTTGAGTCGTTGCGAAGATTGAGGGCGAGGGCAAGGAAGCTCGCTGCACAATGCGGGGTGCAGAAGGACAGGTACATCGACCTGCGATGGCAAAGCGATGGTCGGGTGCTTATGCTGGCAGCGAAGGGTAGAGGAAGGGTAGCTCGGGATGTCTCTGCCACCGCCCATGATGTAACGTCGCCGGCGCGTGTGGTATGAGATTGGGGAAAAGAAGGTTTGCTCCCTGTCAGCGAGAGGAATCGACGAAGGTCTCGATGATGGCGGTTATATAGCAAATCGCTGTACCAAGCGCCCGTCGGCGAGTTAGCACCGGCTTGGGCTGGGGAAGGGTACCTGTCTGCTGTATGTAATCCTTGTAGGTGGCCGATCTCAGTTGACGGCGATATGTGCCCTGCGCATGACTGCAAGGGATTCATTGGTCGTCATAGGGAACGAGATGGGCGGAATGACATGAATATACGGTGTACTTTGGGCCAGCGATAAGAATCGGGATGAATGTAGCAAGACTGGACGCACTTTGTAGTTTTTTTGTTCGTTGCGATGCCTTCAGACAGCGCATCCAGGATGAGGACGGCCGCAGTTGTTTGAGCGTCGGGCGCTGGAACGTTTCTCAGAGATACGGCGCATAGCCATGAGTGCTTGAGCAACGGCGGTGTTGAGGGGGAAGGAGCGGCCCTAAGCTACTAAAAGATATCGGTAATGGCACAGGACGTATGATCGATGTACGCACCAGGTATCCGGGAATCGTCCCAGCTTAGCCAGGACCGTGTCTTTCGGGACGCGTTTTCTTCATGCGGCAGTGCCGGACTTGTGCCACAGTCTAAAACGATTGAGACCCTTGACATCGATAGAGACACGAACAGCTGCTCACCATTTGCTTCCCAAGGGAACACGGCCGTAGCCATGGCCCGCTGCTGTCGCTGTCCGTATTCGGAGAAGCCAAGGGCGCTCAGTGCAGGTGCACAAAAAGGCAGTGTAGTCGTGGCTCGTTCAATGCCGCTGATGTCGCATTGGTGGATAGCAACAACAGCAGTTCGGTGCCAGGGGAAAGGACAGTAGCGTTGGGAGACTTATACGGAAGTATAGAGCTTGTGATTAGTGCCCTGGAGTGAGGTGATAAAGGTCTCGCTCGACGCTGAGAAAACACGTGTGTCGGGTGGTGGCAGGAGGCAACATTGTTCGGCACAATCGGGCCGTGTTCCGCATCTTCATGCGCAACCAGTCGCCTCAGTTCTATGCCCGCCTTCATGTCCACTGACTGGTGCAAAAGCGCATGCCATGTCCAATCAAATAACGGCCCATTAGGACGTCTGGTACAGATTCTCGCCCGAGCACTGGGTATTCAACTGCATATCCGAACACGACGGCAAACTTGAAGAGACATGGATGTTCCAGTACACGTCAAGGCGCCAGAAACGACATGACGCTATGGAATTTGTTTCATGCTTCTGCTATATCTGTGGACTTCTTTGAGATCCCGCGCTCAAAATGCCGCTGCCTCCATCGCAGTTCCATTAGCTTCCCATTCTTTCGTGGACCCACATCATCACTGCCGTCACTGGACCGTGGCATTCTTGGGCTGCATGGCAGGCATCAAGAGACGCCGCTCCAACTCCCTCTTGTTCTCCACGACATGTATCCGAGGCAATCGAACACAGGTAGTTGGAGACAACATCCACAACGCTCAGCGCCGAGTCGTGATCCTCCCGATCGTGACATCAAGGAAGGCCTGCTCTCAGCTAGTATCGAGACCATCCCTGTGCCTTCCATCGATGCCCGCTCTGCGATAAACGCCGACATCACTGATGTTCGATGTATCGGATCGTATAACTGGTTGGAGGAATCAACAGAGGCGGAGCCTACCATTCTTGTTCCAGGTGTGTACCCGTACTACACCAGCCGATACTGTACTCACTTTGTTCCATTACGCCAGGCTCGCCCCCAGAATGGCAGAACAATCTAAATCCATATAAGGTCTCCCCAGACGAAGGCTACAGCTTCATAGACCAAAACGGATTCCGGATGCCCAAGGCCGTCCTGCTCCCTCTCATGGCTGCCGTCGACGTTCTGCAGAAGCAAGACGACCCCCAATCCAAACCATTCGACTGGTCCACCGTCGACGTCGTCACGGACCGTAACGGTCTGCGCAAGCTCCTCAGGTGGATCAGGGGCGGGACAGACGAAAGAAGCCAAAAAGAATTCAGGATCGATACGCAGCTTGCTGGTGGGACGACGGTGCTCCTGAATCGTTGGGAGAAGCGCTACCGGGAGCAGGCGAATGGTTTTACGTTCGGACATAATTTCGAGGCGAAGACTACGAAACCGGCGAAGGGGTGCCAGGGATCTACGGGGCATCATAGGATCGTCACCTATGTAAGTCTTAACGGGTTTAATCTGAGTGACGGGATGATGCTGACGCTTTCTGTAGGACCTCGACGGACTCAGGATGGTCGTCCGCTTCGAAGTCGATGCTTGTCTTCCTCCGGTTCAGGACGATGACCTCGCAGCAGCGCTCTCAGCTGTCAGTCTCGAGAGTCCTGCACCCTCTCCCTCTCTCCATTCTACAATCGAAGTGTCGGAGAACCAGAAGTTGCGCATCAAATGTGGTGGTCCTCCCATCGTCGATCAAAGCGCCATCGTAGAGTTGTCCACAGTATCGAAGAAGCGCCTCCCATCATACCATTGGGAGGAGATCTATCCTCAGGTCTATCTGTCGAACACTCCGCATCATTTCCTTGGTATCCATGACCGAGGGGTGTTCAGCGAGTGTCGGAAGAAGAGGACAGACAGCATGGATGAGAAAATCTCGCTGGCGGAGGACCTGAGGAAGCTGAGGGTGGTTTTGGAGACCATTCAGGAGATTGTGGTTGAGTCTGGGAAGGAAGGCAGGTTGAGCCTTGTGCGGGACGGGGCGGATATTCATGTTTACTGCCGCGAAAGCGAGGACGGTTGTTTGCCGGAAGAGTATTTGGAAAAGTTCGAGATCATCTAGTCAGTCTTGTATTACGAGCCAATGCGTACAATGTGAAAAGCATACAGTTTCACGATTCCTAAGTACGTTGACGAAGACTACATTCACCGTATCACTAGTCCAAATAGTGCACGCGACTGACTCGACTCGGTTTAATGTTAATGTATCGACTTACTATCAGCGCAATTCCTTGTCTTTCGATACAGTCCTGACGTGGCTGAGGACGCGCAATTGCACTTCGCTTCGAAGTGGCGCGGGTGTTTGCCTATGTTCGGTCTTGCCCTCTCTTCTCCCTTCCCCATCTTCCTCGCGATGCCAGCGCCCGGAAGCATCACCTGTTTGACAGTGGGTGTACAACCGAGCTGATGAGCCACGACTTTGCTCACCTGGTCAAACCAGACCTGTTTGAACTTGAGGTGCCTATCACAATTCAATCAGGCACCAAGGGTAGCAAATCACAGATTGTATATGGCGGATTCGCACCGTTTGTATATGACAGCGAATCAGTATCAATATCGGGACGCAAATACTTCGACATCGCGAATGTAGATTGTTATGACGTGGTAGTGGGAACGTCATTCATGCGCCGACACAAGATGGCATTGGACTTCGAGTACGATGTTGTCCGTGTGAAAGGCAAGCCAATGCCGACACTCCTTGAGGCCAATGAATTAGCAGAGATTGCACGTCGCTATTCCGCTAGTGCACAACCTAGGAAGAAATTGAGTGGGGTAGTCGTATCAACAAAGCCACGACCTACTCAGTCAAATCCGGGAATAAACACTAGTGGAACTGCGAAGGCTACAGTAGGGGCTTTGTCTGAGGGGGAGCGTTCCGCTCACCTTATGGCGAGGTCAGCTCAGCATTGACGGCCTCCGCCTCGGGTATTCAATCAAGGCAGCAAGGATCGAATTACCCCATTATGGGCTCGCGTTGAGGAGGTCGAGAACGGCAATACTGAGGAACCTACTACAGAAGGTCTCAGTCGCCACTTGCCCATCTTGATGGGTCCCGAGGACGGACTCACCATTGAAGATGTTGAAGAGATTGCGGAGAAGGCAATGGCTATGGATATTGCCGACCCACAAACAACAATATATCTAAATGAAATCGACGAGCTTTTGCGTGAACTGGAACTGCCTCGCTACTCACGTGTGGACACACATGCAAACAGCGCGACGGGGAACAAGACTCAGGCGGAAGCTCATAACGACCCGGATACACCTTGTCTAAGCTTGGAGAAGTCCTTGCAAGCAACGGCGGGACTATTCCAGATGCGAACAGGAAAGGACTGTGATCAGGAACTGTCTGAGAAAGACATTCCTCGATTGCGTCAGCAGTGGATAGAATCCTGTGCAGATATACTTGCCGGTCCTCCTGAAAAGCTACCGCCACTGAGGGAGGTCAATCGTACGATCCCGCTCATTGACGAGGCTAGGAAATATCAGTACTACACGCCCAAGTGTCCAGACTCAATGAAGCCGCACCTTCTCGAGAAGATCAAGCTTTGGGAGGCCCTTGATCCGGTACCACGACGAGAGCCACTCGGCGATCAGAGTACGCGAGTAAAGGTTCAAATCAGAAGCACCACCATATGCAAAGTCCTCCTGAACGCTCTGACTCACCGTCCACACGATAAACTCTCACATTCCCCCGCAACTGACTCCTCACGCCGTACAGGACGCACCACACTGGGAGAGGCGGGACTCAAACAGATGAGTGGAAACCGTGTCAAAGGCAACAAAGGACTTTCGAACCATCAAAGGAAAATTCACCATAGCCAACAAGCTCTCACTTAATCCACCACCCAGGCCACTCAACCATCTCATCCCGCCCTATCGATGTTACCGACCACCGACATCCCGACCCAATCCCAACGCCTCCCTCCCGGCGCGTGCTTCTTCAACATGTCGGAAAGGCACGAAGGGGAAATTCAGGAACTCCTGAACCGTCCAGAGACGGTCATCGCGTATAGGATGGGCTACCCACGCTCCTCCACCCCCAGAACCCACCTCGTCCACCACCTCAAGCGAGCGCTAATCGCGTCAACGCGTCTCGGACGCAATACCGAAATTCACCTGATCGCGAAGAGCACCGACCCGTGGTCGCGCGCAAACTTCCCAGTCGACATGGCATTGATCACCGGCCTGGACACGAAGGATAAGGAAAAGCTGATACGATTGGCCATCCTGGAATCTGCCGACGCAGATGGCCCACGTTTCGCCATTGAGGATCCCCATGCATCGCTGACAGCTATCTCGGCGGTGCTCTTTGACTATACTTCCGAAGACGACTCCCCGCAATCGCTGGAACGAGTACGCAGATACGTAACGTGCACCCTGTTGCTGAGCGATGAATTTCATGGGTTTATTACACGCCACTGCGAAACCCCATCCGGACCAGACGCCGCCATACGGGATGTACTCGACCATATCTCCATCGCATCCTCCTTGATGAAACCCAACCCCTTCAACCCAGAAGGTGGTTGGGCCTACCACATTCAAATCCCCATCACCTTCCAAAACCCCGCCCTCGTCCCCTACTTCGCATCAATCCTGAATGAATTGGACATCCACACACCGAACGGGTGGCAGGGACGGGATGAATGTTTCTTGCCAGTCTTTTGCTTTGCGTGCTTCGGCACAGACCACGGCGAAGAGATCTGCAAGCTCCGGATGGTAAAGAACTAGACAAGCCGTTGAGCCGATACCAGTGTCGCGTAAGAAAAGTAGACCCAACCGAATTGAGTAGATAGAAACGTCGGAATCCAAACATGAACATTGTGTCCCCAGGCAGCGACTATTCCCCTATACGGAGTCAATGTGATAATTGGAAGGAGTGAAACAGGGAGAAAGTCTAGACGCGACACAAGCCGATATCAGATTGCAGGGGAACGGGCCAGTCAAAACGTTGCGAGGCAGAAATCAACCAGAGGATGAAAGAGATTGGCAGCGATCAAAGCAAATGATCGGAGGTGATGACATCACACACGTGTATTCCTCTTGCTCCCCCCCCCCCCCCCCCCCCCCCCCATCATGCACACTCCGCCCACCTGCTTGATACACTGGCCGCATTTGCTGTCAAGACCGTCAGGAGCGTCGAAAAAGGTGCTTTATTCGTCCCGCCAACCACTGCACTGGTCTGACAATGCCAGAAAAAGCACGGTATATCAAATATGTCACCGAAATTATACCCAGCATCGGACTTCGACGCGAAGGACACGGTTATAAGTACGACCGTCAAGTAGTGGAATCCCTCGAAAAGAACCTCCCCATTCCTTATCCCCCCAGAAAACCCCGCCACCACCGCTCACACCACCAACGTCAAATGGTTGCTCAATCCCGGGCAGCCACCAACCGTTGCAAGACACCGGCGGCAACCACGCAGGCTCCTTCCACGAACTCTTCCCCATCCTCCAAACCATCCACGTCCAAGAACGTCTCTCCTAAGGCCCCGACGCCAGCCAATCCAACCACCGGGACGTCAAAGAAATTCTCCGCCGCAACCCCCTGATCCTCTATGGGTAACACAGAACTGCTGAAGGGAGCGGATGGAGACCCAGCCAACCCCGACATTATGGTCGCCCATCCAGAGGACGACGACCCTCTTCTGGAGACCAAGAGCATTGTCAATGACGATGGAGTAAGTCTGCCAAATATCTGCATCTTGATCACCACCGACACCACCACAGGAAGAAATGACCCCTACTCCCAAGATCCCCATCGCCGAGTCGGACGACGAGATGATGGCACCATCGCAGATCCCGTCTCGCGAACAGTCACAGGCGCCCTCAGAGGTACCCTCCGTCATCGAAGTGAACGTCCCAACTTCTGCTCAGCAGGAGCAAGACGACATCCCCACTGCACGCCAGGTCGTCGCCGCATACGAACTCATCCAGGTGCGGGATGCTAAAGATGCAGAGGAAAGGGCGACCCAGAGACGCTATGACGAGGAAGATTGACTTATTGCTGAGGCAGAGAAGATTATCCAGGAGAGGGAGAGAGCTAGGAAACGCGACAAGGCCATCGCTACCTCCCGTAAGCCCTCTCCCATCGTATCCACCGTACTCCCCAACTAACGCACCACTCCTGCTCCAGCCCAGGTACAACCGGCGAGAGCAGCAAAAGGAAAGGCTCGTGCTGATCCTCCGCCCCCAGTCACGCGTCAGTATTTACTTACATTCCACCACTACAGTAACTAACGCAACAACAGCGACCAAACGTCGTCACCAAGCCCACACCGAGGTCATCAACGAGGGAGGTGAGGAGCTGATGATGGGCATTGGTGCCGCGGAAACGCTCTATGCCCAAGTCGATCTCAACGCGACGCCGGTCTTCCCCCGTGTGGATGACCAAGAAGGCACGGCAAAGCGCCAACGCATGGAACTCCTAGCCCAACCGCAGCTGGTAGAGGAGTATGAGATTTGCAAGGCGTCTCGAGAGTCAGCCAAGGCGCAGGCTGACGCCCCACGACGGACCGAGAAGAAGACCACACGCTCGACTCAGAAGGTGAAGTCCCTTGACCAGCCCCCCGACAGACGTCCCTCTGGGAACGTTGTGCTGGGAGGACCACCAGTCAACGCCCCAGCACTCACCTTTGCTCCGGTCAAGGAGAAGAAGCCAGCCTTCTCGATCCCCGGCTTCTCTGCCGGAGGCTCGACGCTGAACCCACCTACAGCCGCCTCGAGGACCTCCGTCCTTCAGGACTGGTCAGCCCCTATCCACAACCCTTTCCAGTCCGAGTCTGCTAACCGCTGGGAGTCGCTCGCCCAAGACAGTGCGCCGTTGCCGTCCGCACGCATCGAGGAGGTGTACGACGACGACGACGATGTCCCCTTCAACTCCCACCCTGGTCTTGCCGACCAAGAGAATATCCTTCGTCACCTCCACGGACGTGCTGAACCGCTTCCTGTCGCTGTCGACAACAGTACCGGCAACATCATCATCATTCCCCCTCCACCGCACGGTGATACGCAGGGTACTATTCCAGTACTAGAAACGGGGAATTTTGCGATTCCTGAATAGCCCAAAGACCTTAGAAACCTCCAGTCAAGTACTTAGGATAGAGCACGCAGGAGTTACTGCCTTGACGCGGGCAAGCCTCCAGGACAAGGTCCAGGCGCCTTAACAAGTCCATTAGGACAGGCGCAATTGAAACCTTCGATCACCTTCCTCCGAATATCCTTATCCGCGCGTTGGATCTCTTTCAAGATCCCGTACCTTTGCGTGTACCTTGTACTACAGACTATGTGCTATAACCATTCGCACCCAAGGAGGGTCCAAAGGTCTCCAAGTGGTTCAGTTAGAGCGACCCAAGACCTGCGCACATCAGCCCGAAGACCTGGAAGGTCCCGAAATAGTTCAAGGGCGTCATAACCCTTCTGGGGAAACAACCTTCGGAGTTGTCAAGGACTCCGAACCGACGCCTTCCGCTATGCCGATCGATCATGATCTACGATCAAGGACCACCCCAAAAGCAGGGTGTATTACCACTTTAAGAAAGCACTCCCCTGTGGCGTCCGCGCTCGAAAGGACATTCTTAACGATCTCCATCCAACCTATCCACAAGAAAGCAGGTGTCCGTAGGACCTTGCACCATAAAGATACCTAAGGATCGAAGTCCTTATCGGACCTTGATCTCCTGGGCACAAGGATTGTACCATACCGCTAAGGTGGCGTATATGGCTAAAGGACCAAGCGGTTCGTCCGCAGTTGTTTCGACCAGGGATAGCCAATAAGAATCCAGTACTTGTATGACTCGAAAGTCCGATGTATCCAATCCTAGAATAGATGCTTACTCAGTAGGAGACCGCCAGTAGTATAAAAGGGCTCAAAGGACCCATATTTCGGTAGCTTAGAGCCCCCTCCAGTAGCCGCTAGTCAGACGCAGCCGTTGTAGTGAATCTATCTCGAGTTTCGACTCATTTCTGCAAAGTACCCAAAGTCCCCAAAGACCTTTCCAAGATTTAAAGACATCAGGTGTTGCCAAACTCCTTGAAGGACTCAAAAGAACCTTATTCCGACGTACCAAGTTGAGTACCAAACGAATCTACTTGGTGTTAGAACCTTGTATTCGCAAGAAGGCCGGTTTGCAAGTGGTTCTGCCCTGCACTCACGCTCTTTCGTGAAGTACTTCCCTTTGAGGAATAAGTTGAGTTTGAATGAGTGTTGTCAACGTCTGAGACACCTTTCGGAACCTTTGGTCCCGGTGCAAGACACTAGAAGTTTGGTTTAAGTGCAAGAAGGACACCCCATGTCACCATTATTAGCCTTTTCTTGGGTGATCGCCACTTTTCCAAAAGCCTCCCAGGTAGCCCACTTGCACAGCCACATGATTTCCCTTTATACCTCTGCCCAGCCTCTGCCAGTGCCTCGACCGGATTGAGCTGTAATTAGGGTTAGGTGCATTCTTCACTATCCCGGAGATTCAAAAATGAATATATCTTTCCATAGCTGATTCAGCATGTTCTATCGGGCCCAGGATATAGATACATGCATATATTGATGATATATTAGGTGACACGTATTTGATGGAAGGCAGGGAGCCGCCGTGCGCTGGATGCCGATTCCCATTTTGGATGTACTTTCGAGCCACCCCGCAGCAATCATCGGTGAGGGAGCTCCCCCAACGCCACCCAATCTCATTTGCACGGTACCCCCACGCTGACGTCGCTCCGCATACCTGCTGCTGAAGCAGCCATTGGCTGGCCTCACTCGTATCCCAAATCGCCGCCGACACCCAACACACGCTCCCGGTATGCCCCCCCCCCCCGACCCAGGTCTTCCCCACCCCCTCGTCGCCGGAAGCTCGCCATTTCATCCCATCCAGCTCACACTCCCAGCCTGTTGATGAGCTCTTTCTCGCATCCTGTATCCCGCATCCCACACGCCAATCGTAGCCCTGCTCGCCCCTCCTCCGGCTTTGCTTACCCCACCTCTTCACCCACCCTCCCCCACCCGTTCCCCTTCCCCATTCGCGTGCTCCCCCCGCACCTTAGCGGGCATCCACCCTTTCACAAGGGTCGTATGGTCGAGGTGCAGGACGGATGCGGGATCGGCCTAACGGGATCGGGGAGATGTTGAGAATCATGCCCGACGATCAGCCCCTACACAACTGTGCAGGGGCGCTCAGCCGTGCATGAAACCTCGCGCTTCAGGTAGGCTGACGACGGGGGATACGGGGACTCGCGGGTGGGGAAAGGGATGCCGTATTTCGAGCTGTAAGCGATCAGGGGCTCCGGGGGCGGACGGGGGCGGATGGGGGCAGACGAGGAGTGAAGAGGATGCTGAGGGTGGTTGAGGCAATAAATGGGGCGGTCAACGTTGCTGGGGGAATAGAAGAGTCGATGGTGGAAGAGGATGGCGGTGAGGGTGGTCAGATGGTTGCGAAGGCGGTCGTGCGATGGTGAGGCAGTGTCGCGATGGGGCAGTGGCGCGATGGTGTAGTCGGTGGTGGTGTCGTAGTCGTCGTATGTGCGGTGCTGACGTTATCAGCGAGTAAATGACATCCTCGATGGCGTCGTTGTCACATATGTCGCCGTGCAATGCGGGCTGCGGGGGCGACTATGTTCGCATGGATGGGATGGGCAAAGTGCGAGCGTAGTAGTGGCGCGGGGTTGGGCGACGTGGAGGTCGAAGCTCGGCGCTGCAATTTGTCGACTAGACTATGGAAGAGTTCAAATGAAATGAAATCAGATGAAAGTAATCCTGGAGCGAAAGGCACTGCAGGCCAGGTTGAGTGGAAAAAGAAAGAAAAAACTCACCAGCGCGGCATGCTCGCCAGCAGACGAGCAGTGCCATTTCCACCAGCCGCCGTCCTTGCAGAGCCCTCTTCTGGGGTGCGACGGTGCTAGTGCTGCTTGGCGTCGACTTTCCGAGTCGACGGCGCCGGTTTTCCTCGAGCTGCCCGTTGGCTGGGGCTTACGCGACATCGTGTCCGTACGCCAACCATCCGCGGCTCAATCGGCCGCAACAGGCCAGAGAATATCCGAAAGAGAGGAGGAGGCGCAGAGGCCAGGCGGCGGCGGCGAACAGTCCAGCCGCCGGTCGTCGTCGTCGTGGTTCAGAGTCAAGCAGTACACTGCGTAAGCGTGCGATCGTTGTCCGGCCAATGCCGGATTTCGACCGCGTCACATCGTCGACGTTGTCCACGGCGTTCTGCGCACTGTAGATACCTGAGATTTTGCGTACCGTCTCCTGCATGTACTTTGAATCATTGAATTAAATCTAGGATTCTTCAAATCTAATTTACTGACAACATTGAATCAAGCAAGCATTTGACTACATCTCGTATGAGTATGGGCACCTTCTCACTGCCAAAAAGTAACATTTTGAGTATTTTTGGATATTCTACAGCCCAACGTATTCTAAGGCATGTGCCCCATCCCCGCTCAATCCCGCTGCCCTCGTTGTCGCGCGCGCCGCCGTCGATCGCACCAAAACTCGGTTTCTGAAATTTCGGTCCGATGTCCGTGTATCCGTTCTTGATGAACATTTGGACATCCTCTGCTTATTTTGGCTCATCCGAACGTTGCCAGTTTGCGGAAGAATACCCCATTGACATAGAATTGCAGGAAATGTCTGTCAGAGAAGTCGAGGTGACCGAGCAGCAACACAACCGAACGACGTTGGATTTTCCGTCACGGCGCGGGAAGTCCAACAGGACGACCCACATACCGTGAACGAAAACGCCAATTCAGCTGGTGGAGCTGGAAATGGGAATACGCCGTAGCAGATGGGGCATATGGCGGTAACTGATGATAGACCATGGTCTCTTTTAGGGCTTGCTCGTGCATAAAAGAATCTAGATCTATATGCAAAGTCAGCAGCGAGAACGGATACGCCGGATTGAGACTGGCGTATACAAAACAAAAAAGATACAACATACCTTGAGCGAGCGCCCATACCCTGATGGCGCGCCCGGGTCAGATCGACGGACCCCGCCCACGTCATTATTGGTCAGAGGGACGGGCAATCACACCGTCAGTGCCGTCGTCGTCCCGTAGTGTCATCCTACAGCTTTGAGATCAATTTGGCCGCTCGCTGTCCAGATCGGGGGCACGGGGCTTGGGCGTCGTGGGCAAGTTAGTGTCATGGTAACCAATTCAAGCGACGTTGCGTAAGCGTAGAGCGCAGAGCGCAGAGCGCGCCGGCATCGTACTGGTGGATGGAGAGTGACACACGACTGCTTGAGCAGGTCGTGGTCGAAGGACAAGTGCTGGCGCTGAGAGCACAGCCCTCCACGGACCGGGATTCCCAGGCACGGCTAAAGCCCGGCGCTGTCGCACAGTCCCTCTCATCCTCATCTTGCACATACCCACGGCTCAACGACGACACAGAGTTCATCTGGAAACGGGTGGTGGCTGGCAGGAGGTAGTGAATCCTCCCTGACCCAGGGTGTGCGGCGCGCGGATGCAATGCGGGGCCGGGATCTACCGTGGGGGAAGTGTGCCCGCCCAATTGAGCGCGTACATTCATCTAGCCCGCATTAATTCATTGACCGCATTAGGAGGGTAAAAATTACAAATATTGTGAGCCCAAGCCTGCTCAAATGGGGGGAAAGCTAGCAGACCGATAAGGCAAGCAAAGTTGTGTGGCTGTGCAGAACTCCGCGTGAAAGCCTTTCCAAAAAGTGGCGATCGCCGGGTCTGTGAGGCTAAAAAGAGGGGCACCGCCTGAGAAGGAGTCCTTATCGTTAGCAGTCCAGTGGCGTAAAACCTGCGGTAGCGGCCTGACGATTCCAAGACAAAGTCCTTGTACACCAGAGCACTTGATAGGTAGAAGCTACATTGCCTCGCGCTGTTTAAGGTCTTCATACGTCAAGAGGTTCGGCCTACGACTTCAAGGTTTTCTTGTGTCATTTCGATCAGAATCCCTACACCCCCAAAAACAACTCGTAGTTTAACTACAGCATTCGGAATACATCTCTATTTCTCCAGTACCCAAAAGCACCTTGTTCTCTCGAACCTTTGTGCACCCCAGCTCCCTTACAAGGAGTGTTAGTTGTGATAAGGATTGATAGTGTGGTTAGACAATAGCTTCTTTTTTAGAGGTCTATTCCGAACTTGCACATCAACGGTCACTTCCCACTAGAACTTGACCCAAAGTCTATCTATGCCAACCAATCTCACCAACAGCTCTCAGACATGCTGGAGGTTGCAGACCCCCACATGCTACTCGTTCAGTTCCTCGGCCGTCCGTACCTTGACTCTTTCCACACCCAGGTTGCGAATACCTTTGCTATCGTCACAAAGATTCTAGGGTATCGCCCAAAGGACATGCAGATAGCACCGCCCGTTGCCCAAGGCCCGGTTCAACGCCCATTTGGCCCCCCACTCCACGCTATCATCACAGGGCTCAACGAGCAGGAGAAAGGAGCTCTACTCAATTATTTGGGCATCTGGCTCACCAACGTCGAGAACATCGCCTTCCGCGATCCCAAGCACATTATTCCCCGTCATCTTGTCAACCTCAAAGGCTTCACACTCATGCCGGAGGATCACGAGAAGGTTCGTAGCGCAGTCGTTCGAGCATACCAAGAGTCGCCGGCACTCATGGCACTCATCGAGACGCACCACACTGGACAACACACCGGCATGGGGAATCAACGTGCCAAGGATGTTTTCCTAGACTCTGTCAACGTCACTCCAATGTGGCGCGCCGAGGGCGGGGGAACAGGAGCTGGGGTTTACACATGGATTGTCTACGCTGACCCCATCGACGACGAGGATGACTCTATTCACTACGAGATGCGTCGGATCTGTAAAGGCATTCCGATCTCAGTACGCACCCCACACCCTGTCCATAATGCCTTCAGCTGATCACAACTAATAGCTCTTCCTTGCCATTGGGGGCAAAGGAATCCCTTGCGCTACGGACTACTGGTGCAGAACCTGTCGTAGTCGGGAACACCCGTCTGGCCTCTGTCCTGTCATCAGAGTCCCCGGTTACATCGACCACGTCCTCGCGGCGAAACAGCGCAACCAGAAACCGCGCCGCGACCAAAACTGGCGTAACCCCTTTGCTGGGCAACCCGCTGAACAGCCTCAACGCGGACGCCCTGCTCAGCGTGGAGGGCGCGGACGTCGCGACCAACGCAACGTTGAGCGCGAGGCCTGGGAGGCCTAAGTAACATTTTCCGATATGTATCACGGCCACACCTATCTATAGCACGCGGATATTCCCCCATCTTTCTACTCTGCCCTCACGACCTCCACGACTCCTCCCCCTTCCTACTATTTCTCAGACCGCCATATCCTTATGGCGAACAGATCCGTGACACGTTTGAACTGCTTTGCCTCGACTGTTATGTACACCACCTCCACCTGGCCACGATCCGTGATACGTAGAACCTGGCAGGATTATGTACCAGGCCGCCCCGCCAATGTTGGATCCGTGACACGTAGGGTTTAAAAGTCCGGTCCGGTCCGGTCTTTTAACCTCTGAGGTCATGGACTGGGGACTGGACCGGTCCAGAAAATTTCCAAATCTGGCTGGACCTAGGACTGGACTGATTAGGACCGCAAAAACCGGTCCTAATCAGTCCAGTCTGCGGTCCTAAACCGGTCCAGGACCGGTCCAAAGGATCACGAGCCTAAATTTATATTTCTGCACATTTTCGAGTAAGTTTACCATCATATAAGTTTACCAGATAGATCATATAGTCAATGACAGTGAAATGAATGATTAGTGAAGCTTGTATAATATGTTTTAGCTACAACAAGATGACATTTCCAAATGTAAGAGAGTATGTGCAGCTAAATGTACCATATGAGTATATAAGTCATGGAAAGTTTACCATAGGAACGCCTCAATGAGGGTAAGTTTACCATTGGACCGGTTAAGTCAAGGTAAGTTTACCATGAACTCATATATAACGACCCTTTTGAGGGATATTTGACTAGTCCTAACTGAACCCTGAATAGACCGGTCCAAACCGGTCCTAGACCAGTCTTTACCAGTCCTAATAAATCTGGGTTGAGCTCTGGACCTAGGACCGGGACTGGTAGGACTGGTAGGACCAGTCCATGTTGGACTGGTCATGTGACCGGTCCAGTCCGGTCCAGTTCACCGGTCTTACCGGTCTACATGGACTGGACTTTAAAACCCTAGTGACACGTGAACCAACGCCGGCTGTACTCCTACAACCTGTCCCCCACATGCTCATACCTTCTTTGCTGGTGCAATATACGTTTGCACCTACTCTACCCCTGTATTTATGACCGTTGTAAACTATATGTATGACTCAATTACGTGCTTCTATGTGTGTCAGTTCCGTACAAAGTGCGCGGCCAGAACTAGAACTTCTCCGGGAGGTTAGGGAGTGTGCTAACCCCTCTCTGGATGGTAACAGAGAGCATAATCCCTTGCCCTGAGGGTGTGTAGTCGTCGCCCTTAGTATTTAAGACTTTATTTGAATTCATGATATTACAACATACATCGATTCACAAATCGGCGACCTCCAGCGCAGGTACCGGCTTATGCCTCCCCACGTCAAGAGGGGACATTTGCCTACCCACCGGTGGTGTTTCTAATGACGGGCGAGGGGAGATGGACCATGGGAACCCTGATTCTTCTCCGGCTTTGGGCAGAGAGGCCTCTGTGGAGTGCAGATACCCACTTCGTTCGCGGAGTGGAGCAGACGCGCTCCTTAGAGGCAACCCAGCCCCTAACAACTCACGCACAACTGCACGCCAGTTAGACACCAGACCGTCGACAACAAGCGCGACACCACACCAACTCCAGGGACACTCGGATACAACACCAACTTCCCCGCAGGACAATGCGGGACCCCACAACACGGTTACTAGCACAGACCGACCTGACAGCAACAACCTGCAGAGCAAAAATACACGCCACACACCTAACGTCGACAACAGTGACGCTGGAAACCGCCGCAGATCAGAATTAACGAACCGAGCCAATACAACTGCAACTTGGGAGACCCAGACAAGGTCACATAACTATACGTCGCGGCAAAGAACTAATGAGGAAGAAGACGGCGGATGCCAAATAACAAGAGCGGGACAGAACGCCCAACGAAACCAAAAACAGAATCGTAATACTAGAACCATAAGACGAGCAAGGCTGAAACTGAAAACAAAAGCGCACATCCGGATCTCTTCACTAAATTTGAATGGCCGCTCCTCGACCTCAGCGAATGGATCCAAACGAGAGTAGAAATAATCGCATAGGAATACTAGCAGTACAAGAATCACACTACACAGAAGATTATATAGCTGAAATCACAGAGAAGTTCGGAGATACCTTACACATTGAATACTCCCGCCCAATGGGCAGAAGAGCCACACAGGCAGAAGGCGTAGCCCTGATCTTCTACAAACCCACAACCAATGTGACCGGACTTGCAAAGATGGAGATCATACCAGGTCGCGCGTTCATTGTTCGGACTCCATGGCACGGCACCAACATCCTTAATATAATGGTCGGATATGCACCGAATGATGAGAACGAAAGCAAAGCATACTGGGAGACGTGCGCGTCCTTCTTTGAAAACAACTCAACATGGAAGCCGGACGTGGCCTGCTTCGACACAAACAGGGTAGCAGCTGCTATAGACCGATTACCGGCCCATGAAGATAGATATGACGTAGTCGAGGCCATGCAGACCTTCATCCAATAATGCAATCTGGTAGACGGCTGGCGCGAGGAAAACCCAGATAAAGTAGTGTTCACCTTCTCACAAGGCACATCTTGCCCCAGTCAGTCGAGAATAGACAGAATATATGTCAAGAAGGCGAGATACCTGCAGACCCGGAACTGGGACATGAATAGTGCTAGCCCAGATGGTATCAAATCAGACCACAAGCGAATTTCCTGCAAGATCACCACCGCGGAGGCCCCAGCGCAGGGTTCAGGAAGGTACACGGTACCGCCATACATAGCAGAGACGAATGCAATCAGGCAAATCATTAACGAAACCGGCACAAAACTCACAAGTGAGATGATCGCCGCCTCTGGTACCAATCGGACAACGGAAAGGAACCCACAAACACTATGGGGTTCCTGGAAGACGGGAAGAACCCGAGATATGCGCCAGGAGGCAAAGCACCAGATACCAAGAGCAAAGAAAAAGATGAGTGACCTGGAAGAACAATTAAAGTCGACACTGAACGACGACAGTCTTGCAGATGAAATTAAACAGACCAGAACAGCCAGGATAGAGAAAAATATCACGGACTTAGGAGAGGAAGTATGGCGAGACAAGAAGACATCAGCTCGCGCTAATCAGACCGTGATGGGGGAATCAAATAGCAAGTATTATACCCGCCTAATCAAAGGCACCAAACCTAGAGACCCTATCGTGTCCTTCCGGATCCCGGATTCAAACCCGGTGCAGTACGAACGAGACCCAAAGAAGATGGCCGGGATGCTGGCGAGCTATCATGATTCCTTACAAAGCAAGGACATTGGAACTCCTGCGGAGAGACTCCGCAACATGCAGACTGTTATGGTGTGGCCTCACCGTAACTAAAGGTCCTCCACCTGGGTCACACTTTGGCGTCCTGGTGCCACGACTACGCGAACCAGCGCCACACCGGAAGATGCCGAGAGGTATATTAAGGGGTTGAGAGTTCGATCCCTTATGGCGACAGAGCTAGGATCCTGAAGTCCCGCCCTTGTCAGGCTTCTGTCAGCGTCGGGCCTATTTGTCTATAGCGAGGGCGCACGAGGCAACGACTGGAGAGCGGTGTAAGAGGTGGTGTATTGAATCCCGGGGGAAAGACAACGGTTCTCTGAAGAACTACTCTACTGACTACTGACTCTTTTATACAGTTCCCGACGCCCGACGCCCGATGGGCGCGGGTGCGCCCCTCTGACTCATTCCCGAGTCATTGCACGAGTCATTGCGCCATCCCGCCCGTGATTGGTCGGGAGCGCGCCCTATCCCGCCCGATCCCGCTTTCCCGTCGGCCAAGCTCCGCCACCATGTGCTACCGTGGGACGGCCGTCGGATAGATCCCGACGATGGGCGCAATACCGTTGCTCCCGCCCGCGCAGGCGTCGCCTTCGATCGGCTAGGGGTCTGTGGCGCAGTCAAGTCATGACAGCTTCCCGCCCTCCCGGATACACTTTGGAGCGAGCACACATGGTGTAAGACACCCCGGGAATATACTTAGGCCGCGTGAGTCAGGCGGGAGTCGGTACCCAACCAAACCCGCCTTCCCGACCAATGGGCGGCCATTGATCTGTCGGGCGGTCATCGGGATGTCGGGATCTCCGTCATCCGCAGCGTCGGACCACTCCCGACGCATCGGGAGTATGTGGTAGAAGCTTCGAGAAGAGGAACGATGAGCAAGCATGGGATTAGTATAAATACAGAGACAGCGCTGTACTAGCTACTCAGACTTCGTCCTTAACCAGTTTTCCCCCATACAACTCCGTTGGGCACTCTGAGCTCTCCGTGGTAGGACTCACCCACATGTCTCCCTTTGATACCTCCGTCAACGTCGTTGACTCCGACGAGAGAAGGCTCCCCGACGCCACACCTGGGACTAGGTCCGGCGGCGAGCCTTGTACCTTGGGATTAGGTTCCTACGGTATCTCAGTCTCTGGCGAGATGGATGTGCGACCATCGAGGGACCCTACGACTGGTACAGTACAACCAGTCGAGCACAATACGAGGATGTACGTGGTACGCTTGCAGGAAAGCTATGGGTTGACTACAGGGGTAGTCTCTCCTGAGCGAGTCCATGTCACGGCGGGACCAGGTCGTAACACAGACAGTCTTCCAAAACCCGGTACCGAAGCTCTCCGAGACGGACAAGACGGAGACAGCGAGAGCGATGAGCGAAGACAGAGTACGCGAGTCTCTGACCAAATCGAAATCAGGGTCCGGGGCCGGGATAGACGGCTGGCAGTACGACATATACACATCATGGGATAGAGAATGGTTGAAGGCTAGAGACACGGATAAGGAAGCCTCGACCTTCAATATAGTCAAGACACTGACCTTGCTATATAACGACATTGAGGCCTATGGTCTGATAGAGGGCTCCACATTTGCCGACGGGTGGTTATGCCCGTTATACAAGAAGGCTGACAGGACGGATATGGCAAACTATCGCCCAATCACGCTTCTCAACACAGACTACAAGATCATGACGAAAGCGATGGCTGTACAACTTGCAGAAAAAGCACCACACCTGATTCATACAGACCAAGCAGGGTTCGTGAAAGGGAGGAGCATCCTGGACCAGATAAAGTTAGCCAAGTCAATCATCTACCACGCAGACGCCACAGAACAAGATGGTATGATAATACTTCTGGATCAAGAAAAGGCCTACGACAAGATCCTGCATGACTACCTTTGGCGCGCCATGGCACGTCATGACATAGCACCATCATTCATCGAAACCACGAGACAACTTTATACAAATGCAAATACTAAGATCATCGTGAACGGAGAGGTCAGCGACGACTTTGTGGTGACAAGGGGAGTACGTCAAGGCGACCCCCTGTCCTGCCTCTTGTTCAATATAGCAATAGAACCTCTAGCTGAAATGCTGAGATCATCCGGTCTGGAAGGGTACAAAGTCCCAGGCCTGGTCAAACGACTAATAGTCACCCTTTTTGCAGACGACACAACCATCTACCTGGCTGCAAAGGATAGGTTCTTGGACCTCAAAGGAATCCTCGATGCCTGGTGCTCGGCAGCAGGCGCGAAATTCAACATCAACAAAACCGTGATAATACCTATCGGCTCGGTACAACATAGGCTAGAACTAATGAATAGCCGGAGCTCCCCAAATATGCCGGAGCCTATACCCGACACAATACACATCGCCAAAGATGGGGAAGGCTCGAGATCCCTTGGGTCGTTCATAGGTAACGAACTCGACCCCACGACCCCGTGGAGTGGGATTATGGGTGCAACAAAAGGAGTCCTCGACAAAGTCCAGCGCCTTCACCCAACCATGAACGAGAAAAGGGTAGGAATCCAGACGTACGCAGCATCGCGAACCCAATACCTGTCCGCCGCAGAGGACATGCCACGGACGATAGAAAAGCAGTTCGAGAAGGTTATTACCCAATTCTTCTGGGAACAAAAAATGGCACAAGTGAACAAACAAACACTCAAACTTCCCCTAGACGAAGGAGGTCAAAACCTTATGGATATCAAACTTAAAAATGATTCCATCCACCTCGTACACTTAGCCAACTTTCTGGGCCTAGCGGGACCACGACCACGGTGGGCACTAGTCCTGGAAGACGCGATGCGCACGAACGTCCTGGCAGTCTACAAGAACGTCAATAAGAGTATACTAGCCAACGTCTTTACACAGACCTGGGACACAAATAAGATCAACTTACCAAGCGACATGAGAAGGATGATTAAGTTAGCACGGGGACATCGACTAATGGCGGATGGACTAACCATTGACAAAGAGGTGCTCTCTGAGCAACCAATCTGGGCTCACCAAGGCTGGAAACCCGACCGAAATAGAAAAATGAATGACATATATAGTCGCTGTCTCCAAATGGTCCACAATGTCCGCACTGTAGGAGACGCGTTATCAGTAGCAGGGAACAATGGCGCTGGAAGAGACCAGTGCCCCTACTACGAGGAATGCCGTCAAAGGGCATCGGGCCTACTTGACTCGCTCGAGCCCAAGTGGGACCCTAGACGTGTGCGTACTTGCCAAGAACAGGACGAGATCCAGGAGAATGGAGCACAAATTCCCTATGTACCTGCGAGTGTGTCGTCAAGCGAAGATCTTTGGCGAATCTTCACAGCCGGACCGAAACTAAGAGGAGAGGACCAATACGAGGGTATCATCGAACCCAGGCCCGAAACGGAACACCGCTCAGTCTGGATAACCTATAGAAGTAACTCCTTTAGTGACTTGGGAGTAGGATTGTGGCTGACCAGCACCGACGCAAGGAATGCAAGCGTCGTCGTACCCGAGAAGGTGGCTGACGAAACAGCCCTGTTGGCATGGGGAGTCCAGAGGGCCATAGAAATAACACTAGACGACGCACCCTTGACAATACACGCCAGGTCGAAACGGACGGTTCGTGAGCTGACTATCAATCTGGAGAAGAATGAGTCCAGAGGATGGCCCGGGAAATCGTCGCAAGAAAGACAGATACTTCAAGGAGTGGTAGCCCAACTACGTAAGAGAAGAGCCCCAACAACGTTCATGGTAGAAAATAGCGACCGACACCCTGGGATACAAGGTGCGAACACGCTCGCACTCCTGGCGGCAGAGCAGAACACGGCAGGACGGGAACCGGACCCCATCCCGGCACTCGAGAAGTCCAACTCCCTACTCACCGGGATTCCCCTGAAGAACATAACTCAGAGGGAAGCATACAAGTTTTTAAAAATGAACCTACAAGTCGAAAAACATCGAGCAACAGTAATGAATATAGACCGAATCAGACATGCGCTGAGAGACCTGAATGGTAAAGCACCAACGCCTGCCCAGGTATGGAGGTCAGTAAGGTGTCCGGATACTAGCAAGAAATCACAAACGTTCCGTTGGCGTGGTATACACGAAGCCCACGCGACTGGGATCTTCTTAGAAAGAATGGAATCACTAGCACATGTGGCGACGTGCCCGGAGTGTGGTGTCCAAGAATCCCTGGAACACATCCTTCTCGAATGCAATATTGGCTCACACGCCGCAGTATGGGATGAAATACGTAGAATATGGGAAACGACAGGTGAGGAATGGCCCAAGCTCTCATTCGGAGCAATCCTCGGTTGCGGCGGAGGCGCACCAGTCAAAACAGGACGCAACAAGGAAAGAGCCGGCCTGAACAGGCTATGGAGAAAACTAATATCGGAAGGCTCGAGACTCATATGGGCGTTGAGGAACAAGAGAAGACTAGAACTCGGAGATGATCCGACGAGGTACCAAAGTCGGCCGGAAATCACGAACAGGCTGCATGCGATCATCCGAGACACAGCCAGCACGGACTTTGCCATGCTAGATCGAGCGAAATACGGCCGGAATGCCCTCCCCAGGGACAAAGTACAAAACACCTGGAGGAAGTTAGCTAGTATTGACGTTTGGGAAGAAGGGGGAGCACGAGCCCGAGTCGGGCCGGTTGGGGTTTTAGTGGGTAGTGGATTAGCGTCGTTCCTGGGAAGTTTCTTTCCAGGAAGCTAGTCTGAGTCCCACACTACGGTACATCCGTGTGCGTAAATGCATTTTGACCGACCACCCTTTCTTGCCACACACATACGATCGTCAGCCGGTAATATCGGCTTAAGGACTGTAGACAGTGCAAGCACCGTCTAACGTGCATCCAAAAAAAAAAGAAAAGATCAAGCTTTATCAGCGGTCTGGATGGTGGGAGCGACAGACAGGAACACAGGCGGCACCAATGCTTTGTATTCCTAAGAAAGATGGTGGTCTACGCACGACAATAGACTGCCAAAAGCGAAATGAGAATACGCACAAGGATGTTACGCCGTTTCCAGATCAGGATCATATCCGTCTGGATGTAGCGCGCAGACGTGTGCGGAGCAAGATTGACCTGTCAAATGCCTATGAGCAGGTGCGAACGATACCGGGCAATGTCTGGAAGTCGTTGTTTGCTACTGTATTTGGGACATTTGTGAGTAATGTGATGCAGCAGGGAGACTGCAACGCACCTTCAACATTTCAGAGACTCATGTACACGATATTCCAAGACTATATTGGGATATTCATGCATGTGTACCTAGATGATATATTCGTATTTAGTGACTCGATTGCCAAACACGAGAAACATTTAGGACTCATCTTTGATCGCCTTCGGTCACATGAGTTCTACTTGAAAGCTGAGAAGCTAGATCTGTACACCGCGGAAGTGGACTGCCTAGGGCACATGATTGATGATCGTGGCCTTCATGCATGCAGACACCGATAAGCTGGCAAAGATACGGAACTGGCGGATACCAAGAAACTACAATGATGTGCAAAAATTCTTGGGTATGGTGACTTACCTGAGTCATTTCTTGCCGGACATCACAGCGTACATGACGCCACTGTCAGAAATGGTGTCAAACTATCAGCCGTTCTATTGGCGCCCAATACATGATACATGTTTTGAGCGGATCAAGCAACTGTGCTGCTCAACCCCAATTCTACGCCCTATTCGACCCGACTTGGATGAGCCCATCTGGGTAATCTGTGATGCATTGATTAGAGGTGTCGGTGGGATGTACGGACAGGGACCTACGTGGCAGACTTGTCGGCCTGCAGGGTTCATGTCAAAGAAGTTCTCGCACTCGCAGAAGCATTACGCAGTCTTTGAGCAGGAGACATTAGTGATACTTGAAGCTCTGCTGAAGTGGGAGGATAAGTTGATTGGTTACCGAGTGCATGTGGTCACTGACCACAAGGCGCTTGAGTTCTTCAAGACGCAACGGCGGCTATCAAGTCGCCAGATGCGTTGGATGGAATATCTGGCGCAATTCGACTTTGATATCAGTTACGTGAAGGGCGTTAACAATAAAGTTGCTGACGCACTCTCGAGATACTATGAGACTGATGAGCCTGATGAGGTTCAGCCTCCTGAGGATTATGCGAATGCCAACATTTGCCTGGACAAACTCGGTGAGGACCTCCCAAGTGGTCGCCTGCAGGAAGTGCATGAGCATTTACGTGCTATGCAGACCCGTAAGCAGACCGACGCACGTAAATTAGCAGAGCATATGGAGCCGCGTGATATTGAGGCAGCGGAAATGGAGGCAGTACGGGAACCTGAGCCAGAAGTACCACACGAGCTGCCTGCCATCAATCCCACTGTCATCGAGTCGCGCGCCAAGGACGAATTGTTACCGATGACGCTTGAGACGGATGAGGAATTCATTGCAGACATACGGCGATGGTATTCTGAGGATCCGTTATTCAGTAAGATCATTCAGAAACCTGAGGATCACCCACGATTCTCAGTTACTGAAGGATTGATATAATGATATTCACACGCAATCTCGGCGGCGAGCGAGTGCTATGTGTGCCGAAATCCCCTGACGGTCAGCGATCACTTTGAGGATCAATTTTCGAGACAGCTCACCAGACAGTCAGTCATTTCGGCCCACAGCGCACATCAGATTACGTTTGACATTGGTACTGGTGGCCAAAGATATCTGGAATGTCTGATAAGTTCTGTAGAACGTGTCAGGCATGTCAGAAAGCTAAAGGAAACTATCGCGCACCAGCAGGCAAATTACATCCGCTGCCTGTCCCAACTGGGAAGTGGCGCTCAATTGCCATGGACTTTATCGGGCTATTCCCGGAAGTCCAAGGCTACAATTACCTATGGGTCGTTATCTGTCGGTTAACATCACAGGTGCACCTGATCCCTGTACATACCAGGAATACAGCAACAGATCTGTCAATGATCTACTTGCAAGAGATTGTGAGGCTGCACGGTCTTCCGGAGTCGATTGTGTCGGACCGTGATTCAAAATTCACGTCGACATGGTGGCGACAGCTGCATCGGCTGCTGGGTGCTAAACTGTTGATGTCCACGTCTTTCCATCCTCAGACAGATGGCGCGACGGAACGGGCCAATCAATCTATTGGTCAGATCTTTAGGACGGCCATACACGCTGACCAAAAGGACTGGCTGGTGAAGGTTCCGTTAGTGGAATTTGCCCTGAATGCTAGTATTAATGAGACGACTGGATTTGCACCTTTCGAACTCGTGTACGGCTATGTGCCGTCAATGATTCGTGAGGTACCAGAATTCCCTGACATTCAGCCAGGGATACGTGCCTTTGGGATACAGGCAATGCAGAATCTGTATGATGTGCATGAGGCAATCATTGCAGCACGCGTGTTTCAGGCTCACCAAGCGAACAAGAAACGTCGCGATGAGCCGGAGATTAAGCCTGGGATGAAGGTGTATCTATCAACCCAGAATATTAACTTTCCGAAAGGACGGGTGCGGAAACTCTTACCTAAGTTCATCGGGCCCTATTCTGTGTTGGAAGCATTCCCGGACACATCCACCTATACACTGGAATTGCCGGAGGTGCTGGTCAAACGGCGCCTACACAACAAATTCCATGTTAGCTTGCTTCGGCCATACAAGGAATCAGACGCGCTACTTTTCCCAGATCGTAGCACACCTGAACCATATGATTTCGGAGCGCCGCCGGATGCAGAGTATTTTATTGAGGGTATTGAGGGTCACGAATGGCGTCGGACCAAGCCATGGTTCCACGTTCGATGGACGTTGGGCAACGAAACATTCGAGCCCTTAGATCACGTCAAAGACCTAGAGGCACTGGATGAATACCTCAAGTTGAAAGGGGTGGCCAAGTGGCAGGACTTACCGAAACCGGAAGTCAGAAAGCAAGGCGCGCCCCATACACGCGGCCGAGCGCGTAAATGACCGGATCTGACGGTTGCCTGCGCATTTCATTAATGAGGGGCTACAGTGAGCGGGATTCAGACGGCGCAACTCACCAAGCATGACATATAAGACGAAGGAGGGCTGATGACAATCTTGTGCCAAGATCACCCAACTTCCCTCAGTTTCTTATCCATGTCATCCTCCAACTTTCTTCGTGGTCGTGCGCGTGGCACCACGGTCCGTGGTAGTGATGCGCGCGGTCGCGGTCGCGGCAGTGGTCGTGGCGGGACGGGTCCTCCATCGTCCCGTACTGCGGTTCCGTCAGAGCCGTCCAACAACGGCTTTCGATACATTGAGCATTGCGGTGCTATCAGCCATCACCCTGGTGACTGTCGTACCTGTGATGATTATCGCATTCACATACTGAGTGTGCTGGAGCGAAGGGAGCCTACCTTCATGGCAGCCCGTGATATGCAGTATTGTATATTGCTGGGTGGCGTGGAGGATGAGCTTGCCAGGGCGAACGAAGATGTTGCCCGCCTAGAGCACGATAACTAGCAGTTGATGCTGGAGAATGCGCGGCTCCAGGAGTTGACGTCCGAGGGGTGTCGTGATCGTAAGCGTCCCAGGGCGGAGGTGGCTCAGTCAGCCGTGACGCAGTCAAAAGCGGTTGCGGAGGCGATCGCTATGGCCAAGGCCATTATCAATAATGATCTGGTTCATGACAAAGCGGCATTCTCACCAGACATCCTCCGGGTGTACGGCGAGGATCCATCCAAGTCCCGATTTGACATCCTGAAGGCGCCACAGAGTTTGGTGCACCTTATTCCAGCGGTGGATCGTGTAGCACGATTGACCGAGGCGGACAAGAGAGGTGGAGTGCGGGAGACAGCGGTGACAGTTGCAATTATTGAGTACATTGCTGGAGGCGCGGCAAAGACCACTGTCTTTGACGATCCGTTGTTTCCTCACAATGTGGATGGTGCTAAGGCACTGTTGCATGGCGCAAGGACTCTGGGCAACTACGAGGCGTATTATCTGTTGCAAGCGATACTGTGGTTAGCTGGCCATTGGGAGTTTGCGACGAACAGCACAATTCCACTTACCCAAGCGCTGAAGTTTCTTTGCGTCGATGGGGAGAGGAACTTCCCTAGATGGCATCAGTGTCGTGGTCTCACGCAGGAGGTGGCGAGGCAGCTGCTCACCTTTCCCTTGCATCACCAGTTCGCGAGGATTACACGGCCTGGCGCAATAGACCTCACAACTGCCAATGAGCTGGAGATTGCGGCTTGGTTTGCAGGAACGGCGGCGATGGACCAGGCTCCGGGTATCCATATGTCCGACAAGAGGGGTTTTGTCGACATGCGCACGGTCCGAGGACACAAGCTAGTGGGAACATTAGCACCGGACACGAAGAAGCAAACCATCGTGAACCGCAATTGTAGACGGTTCGTGATGACGGCGACACACCTGATTGCGTGTGTCGGGCTCTACTCTGAGCTCGTCGCAGCAGAGAAGATGTTGGTGGCGGCGTCGTTCAGCCCTCGTCGGTTCCCAGTCAAACTGACCGACAATCTGGATGTACACGGATTGGCGCGTTTTTTCGTGGAGGTAGGCGTGTCCGTGCAGATGGTCGCGGACGCGTGGCCGTGGGCTATGCAGTGTGTCATGTTCCTGGTGACTACATTCACGAAGGATGAGCTGGACGAGTAGGAAACCATTCTGAGAGCCGTACCAGAGCGCTTGGTGGTGTATGGCATGCCAGCCAAATTGGAAGGATCGCTGGCGTACTGGTCCCCGGATTCGCGTGGATGGCCGGCAATTGACTTGGCAATTTATTGATGGCGTCGTGTACTGACGCGCCAGAAGGAACTCGATGAGGCGGCGCAAAAAGCGGAGATGAAGGGTAGCAAGGATGTGGCAATGGCAGACACTAGACCTACATCCCCGGCTCCGGAGGACACGTCAGGAAATGTGCCCGCCGAGCCGTCATCCCTGAATCCAAATTAGCCTGTGAAGACCTTTGTTGGGGACTTGGTCTTGAGGGGGAGAGTGTAACGGGGCGTTCCCGATATGGCGCGTACTATATGTGACTGTTTGGCACGGACATTATGACGACCGCCTCTGGCGGTCTTACCTTACACTTTTACTACGACTAGGCTTTGTTTCATTCACCCGTTCTTACACTCACGGTCCCCGCGGTCCCATTGGACTTCAATCTTATTGCTTTATTATGTTCTTTCGGGCCCTTCGGACCATCTCAGTGTATCTCCGGGTTACACTGTCGTAGTGTTAGGATGCGGGAAGTTTTTGGAAATGAATGGGGCAGAGTTCTTGTATCCCTGGATGGGGGCCGTGTCTCGATTAGCGTCGAATCGAGTGGCGAACTTCTTGTATGCGTCGTATGTCTCGGGGATATTCTCTATCTCGGTGATGCGTTCAACCAGGGAGGAATCCAGCTGGTGGCGTGGGAGAGAGATGAGGGCGTTGTCGTTGAAACCGGTGTCGGCTTTGTACACTTCAAAGTCAATGAAGAAGGACTGGGCGTCTTGTTCCTTCTTCTGTTTCAATTTCTTGATCTCCTCCTGAGCGATTGTCTTCGAGTTGGTTCCTCCGAGGGCTTTCTTCAAGGCGTCCTTGAAGTCCGTGTAAGTGAGGTATGGCTCCTCTCCTTTCTCATAGAGGGCAGTCTGCGTGCTGGCCCACATAACGGCGGACCCCTCGGTCATGTACGATAGCGCGGCAAACACTCTGTTGCGCGCGGTCTTGTAGGCTCGAGGTTTGGAGGCGAAGAGGATGTGGAGTTGGGAGAAGAACGGCTCGATGCCGTCCGCCTTCCCACTGAACTTGGCCGGGGTCCCGAAGCGCGCCTTGGATGCACGATGTTGCGCGGCTTGCGCCTGTGCTTGAGACGCGGCCAGCTGGACGCCGCTGAGCTCGACAATGCGCTGAAGATACTGCGCGTGGAGGTTTGCCACCTCGTGGCTCCTGTTGATTTCGTCCTGCGCGATGGTGGTAATGCGCTAGTTCAGATTGTCGAGGGCCGTCCCTATGCCACTGAACATGCTGTGCAGTTCTCTCTGCTTGTTGGTGGGCTCGGTGGCTGGGGTCATGGGGGCGTCTTTGGTGCTCATAGTTGTTGGGTCGTCGGAAGGAGAGAGAACCGTATTGTCAGCGTTGGGCCTATTCATCTATAGCGAGGGCGCACAAGGCAACGACTGGAGAGCGGTGTAAAGGGTAGTGTATTGAATCCCGGGAGAAAGACAACAGTTCTCTGAAGAACTACTCTACTAACTACTGACTCTTTTATACATTTCCCAATGCTCGACGCCCGATGGGCGCGGGTGTGCCCTTCTGACTTATTCCCGAGTCATCGCGCCATCCCGCCCGTGATTGGTCGGGAGCGCGCCCTGCCCCGCCCCATCCCGCTTTCCCGTCGGCCGAGCTCCGCCACCATGTGCTACCGACGGACGGCTGTCAAATAGATCCCAACAATGGGCGCGATACGTTGCTCCCACCCGCGTGGATGCCGCCTTTGGTTGGCTAGTCATGACATCGCTCCTAGTACTGGTGTAGCTTGACACACTCCTCCTTGATATCTATCTCTATCTCTATCCCTTTCTCCTTGTCATGTTTGTGTGACTTGGGTGGTCGCCTTAGTATTTGGACACCAGTCTTGACACTTTACATGCATTTTCACTATCATTTTCACACTAAATTTGTATGAAACATCCAATTTTCAAATTTTGACTTTTTCATGTTGATTTCCGGGCGTAAAAGATAGTGAAACTTTTGATACTAGCTATTTACATTTATTACAGTGTTCTACAGCATCATTTTCATATACATTTACAGTTGAAAAGTTTATGAAAACTGAATGAAATATCTTAAAGTTTTTTTGCTGAAAAAACAGAGGTTTTTTCACAGTGTTTTTTGCGGGAAAAATGCAAAATCTTCACCCAGTGCATGATCACTTGTCTTCTTCTTCCGGGTTTGCTCTTTTCTGCAGACCCCCAGACTCAAGGCTCGACTCAAGGGACCAATCTGCTGAATGCAGGCAGCCCTAGTGCCGGACCACCAGCAATCTTCAAGACCGGGCCCCTTGCAACTCTCACCACAACCGGGGGATAGCTGAACTACCGCTTGACGGGGATCCATAGGGCTGTAGGTATGGAAACACGTGCCAATACGTTATAGGTAAACCTTTACCTTTTCTTTTCTTTAAACACTTCTACGCTTATTTCTTCACAGGCTCAGAGCACCGCTTGTGCTGTACTTACCAAGAAATCCAATTTTGGACATCCGACTGACTTGGTCTGGGGCACGGTCTTGACAGTGAGCTGTATGTAGTCTTACCTTTTGCAATAAATTTAATGATACATATCTGTAGAAATTGTTCAACTTATCGTCTAGCCAATGTGAGCAATACATTGCACAAATTTATATTTCAGTACATATATTTACAAGCAAATTGTTCCTAATCTGAGGTGTCTGTCTGTAAAAGTGTCTTCCTTCCGTCAAGTATTTCTGCATCCACATGTTTTCCCAAACAACGGTATGTAGCTGCAAGCTTGCCCATTATCTCAAGCGTATTGGGGTGATCATCTCCAAAAATCACCTTCCACGCTTCAAGCACCTTTCTCTGAAGTACCTCTGCCTCTGCATATTTCTCTTGATAATGATATATACTTGCAAGGTTGACCATTGCGTATAGCGTGGCTGGGTGACGCTCTCCCCAAATGACCTTGTATGCTTCAAGCACCTCTTTCTCAAGCACCTCTGCCTCTGCATATTTCCCTTGATAGTAATATGTAGATGCAAGAGTGATCATTGCACAGAGCGTATATGGGTGACGTTCTCCCAGAATCACCTTGCGTGCTTCAAGCACCTCTCTCTCAAGTACTTCTGCCTCCACAAATTTTCCCTGATGAGCAGATGTAGATGCAAGATTGGCCATTGCAGAAAGTGTGTCTTGGTGATGCTCTCCCAAAATCACCTTGCGTGCTTCAAGCAGCTCTTTTTCAAGTACCTCCTCCTCGGCATATTTCTCTTGAAGATGATATGTATTTGCAAGATTGGCCATTACAGTCAGCGTGTGTGGATGACGCTCTCCCAGAATCACCTTACATGTATCAAGCACCTTTCTCTCAAATGCCTCTTCTTTTGCATATTTCCCTTGATGATGAAATGTAATTGCAAGATTAGCCATTGTACGGAGTGTGTCTGGGTGACGCTCTCCCAGAATCACTTTGTTTGCTTCAAGCACCTCTCTCTCAAGTATCTCTGCCTGTGCATATTCTCCTTGATGACAATATGTATCTGCAAGACTGGCCATTGCAGCAAGCGTATGTGGATGATGCACTCCCAGAATCACCTTGCATGCTTCAAGCACCTCTCTCTCAAGCACCTCTGCCTCTGCATATTTCCCTTGATAATTATATGTAGATGCAAGAGTGATCATTGCACGGAGCGTATCTGGGTGACGTTCTCCCAGAATCACCTTGTATGTTTCAAGCACCTCTCTCCTAAGTACCTCTGCCTCTGCATATCTCCCTTGATCACAATATATAGTTGCAAGATTGGTCATTGCAGCCAGTGTGTATGGGTGATGCTCTCCCAGAATCACCTTGCGTGCTTCAAGCACCTCTTTTTCAAGTACTTCTGCCTGTGCATATTTTCCTTGATGACAACATGTATTTGCAAGACTGGCCATTGTAGCAAGCGTGTGTGGATGACGCTCGCCCAGAATCACCTTGTGTGCGTCAAGCATCTCTCTCTCAAGTGCCTCTGCTTTTGCATATTTACTTTGATGGATATATGTAATTGCAAGATTGGACATTGCATTCAGCGTGTCTGGCTGATGCTCTCTCAGAATCTCCTTACATGTGTCAACCACCTCTCTCTCAAGTACCTCTGCCTCTGCATATCTCCTTTGATGATGATATGTACTTGCAAGCTTGGTCATTGCATTCAGCGTGTCTGAGTGATGCTCTCCCAGAATCTTCTTATACGCTTCAAGCACCTCTTTTTCAAGCACCTCTGCCTCTGCATATTTTCCTTGATTTTGATATGTAGCTGCAAGATTACTCGTTGCAGTGAGTGTATCCAAATGATGCTCTCCCAATACTTTCATTTTGGTCTGTACTACTCGTTGCAATAATAATTGCTCTGCAGCCCATTTTCCAGCATCTCTATGAAGGACTGCTACAGCTTCATATGTATATATCAGATTGATGTTCTCATCCCAACTATGTGTTGCATGTGGATGAATATATCTCCGAAGAGCATATGAGGTAGATGAGTTGTCCCATGGCATACCACGACTAAGTATAAGAAGTGCTGTCTGCTTTACTTCAAGATGAGGAAGTGTTATTGTGTATGTCACACATTCATGAATGACAGAATGAAATGAAAGCAGATTACTCTCAGGTGCATATGTAGCAAGGGAAAGTTTGACTATCTCATCAATTGCTTCATCAACAGAGCAATCAGAGATACTGTCCAAAAGATTCTTTACAGTAGTTGAGACTGTCTCATCACCCAAAAGAGCAAGCTCAGAAGAGTTCCCTGCAGCAATGGAAAGCATGGCAACGGGAATATCAGCATAGAGATAGAAGGAGCATAACTGCATGATAAGCTTTGCATGATCTGAAAGTTGCTCAAAGCTAAGAAGAAATGCACCAAGAGTACTCTGTGAATAGCGATCTATGCTCTGTTGTGCTTTAGAGTCAAGAAGCTCTTTGCGACGATCTTTAAAACGCTCAAGATAGCTTGAAATAGAGCAAGTGGTGTGAGAAGCAATGTAGCCACCAGCAATAGCAATTGGTAAGGCATGATATGCAAAAGCCTCAACAATGTTTCTGGCAGCTGTATGATCATTGGATTTGGCTCGTGAAAGTAGCATTGTAATTGCAGCATCAGGCTCAAGGTCATGAACAAAAATATCACAACTCTTAGATGCATGCTCACAAATCTCAATATTGCGACTTGTAATGATCACATTGCCATGATTAGAAGAGGGAAGAAGAGGTGATAAATCAAGTTCAGGATCATCTGCATTGTCAAAGATGACCAGCCAGTTCTCTGGAGTGCTATTCAAATAGCTGTGGAGAGATTGTTGAAGTTGCTCTGTAACAAGCTTGTCCTGCTGAGCAAGTTTTTCACTTGAGCTAGCGTTGAGAAAGATAACATTAGAGAAGCTATATAAGCACAATTAGCTGTAACATTGAGTGAAAGACAATATATACATACCTTGCTTGATTCTCTTGTACAAATTTTGTCACTATCTGTGTCTTTCCCGTGCCACCTTTTGCCACCAGTGTTGCCACACGCTTCTTCTTTGCAACTGGCTCCACTAGTGCTCCCCTCATCCTTTCAATGGTAGTCTCATCATCAACAGAATCATCCAATTTCCAGGATTGTCCCGGTGATGCAGACATCTCCAAGGTATGATCCGTGCCACATAATAATATGCAAAGCTCAAGAGAGCGTGGAAGACAGGCAACAAGATTCTTGTCCATGATGTTGGTAACAATGAGCAGAAGCCCAGGCCTTGAACAAATAGCGGAGCGGGCAGGCCCAAGTTCAGCTGCACCACTGAACAGCTTGAGATCTGCCTCAAGACGCTCCTTAGAGCTTGCATTCACATAGTGAACACCCGAGAAGCTATAACAAGAAATGAGATTTAGAGCATGACAAAGAACATACTGCTTACCGCATTCCAGAATCCTGAACAAACATATTGAGAATAGACTCCATACGGGCTGAAGACGCCTTTCCTCCAATGAGTGCCACCACACGCAAGGAGAAGATGCCTGTGAGCCGCAGAAGCATGTCATCTCGCCCCTCAAAGTACTCTGAGGGAGATGGGCATGGAAGGACACCAAGTGGTCGAGTAGTGTGACGAGGAATGACTGCTGTACTAATGCATGCATGTATGTTGCGGATCATCTTGGTCTGCTCATCCTGTTCCCCATCCATTTTGGCAAGTACCTTCCGATTATGTGCACTGTCAATGCGCGCGTACACAGTTTGGTTACTCTGGCCTCAAAGTCAACTCATGTGCAAAGCAAACCCGGTACATGCTTACCTGCAGGACATACAATGTCTTCCACAACTTGTTTGCAAGTTCATCGCCTTTCTGCTTGAGGTCATCACGGTCCAAGCCAACGGCAATGAAGTTCTTATCGTTGAACTCCGTCCAGGCAAGAAAGATCTCCACGAGTGTGTCCTCAAGCGGCTTGAATGCGGCAAACGTGTCGGGTGGGAGGTCCTGGATCTGGGCTTCGTGTGCAAACAGGGCCATGAATGTAGAAAGCGTCCCGAGCGCTGTCATCAAACGCGCCCACGACTCTCGGCACTCTTGGTATTCCTGAAAATGAAATAATACAGATTCAGAGGCAAGGATGCGGAGGATAATGAGCCACGTACATCCACAACTTTGATGAGATGCGTAACAATGCCTGCCACGGCCTTGATGACAGGGAGATTCTCGGCAATCTCAGCCGCCTCCTTGAGAATGTCCACGCAGACGGAGGCATTTGTGGCATTGATGACGCCACTGGTTGCCTTAGCCAGCTTCTGGAGCATTGCCCTGGCTTTGTCTGACACTGACGGTTGACTGGTGGACGGCGCCGGGTGAGCGGTCGATGGCGGCAATTGAGTGGCAGATGCTGGAGACAGCGAGGCGGGCATCAATGGAGCAAATGTGCCCCCCGGAATCTGCTGTTGGAGGATCGGAGACGGGGATGGCAAGGCGGCGGGAGATGCAGATGGCAAATGGATGGGAGACGAGAACGGCATGGGGCCGGACATCGGAGCCGGCGACGAAGTGGAAGAGGGAGGAGACATAACGTTGGGAGACGGAGATGGCATGATGACGGGAGACAGAGATCGTGAAAGACTGGGAGACGAGAGCAGCATAGGGTTGGCAGACGAAGATAGCATAGGGTTGGGAGACGGAGAAGGCGGACGATTCGAAGCGGGAGACGGAGACAGCATAGGGATAACAGAAGAAAGGTTGGAAGAGGGAGATGGAACGGGGTTGGGAGACGGAGACGGAATATGAATAAGAGAGGTGGATGGCATAGTGTTGGGAGACGGGGCTGGCAAAGAGCCGTGAGACGGAGACGGAGACGGAGACGGGTTGGTAGAGCGAGATGAGAGGGCTGGCCGCTTCATTTTCGATTTGAAGCGAGAGAAGACAGAAGGTGCTGATTGAATATCAGACAGCAATTGCTGGAAGACGGAGAGAGAGGCAAACCTTTCTTATCTGTCTCCCCTTTGGCCTGGGCAGGAGGGACGACGACATCGTCCGATTGGCGTTCAGAAAGCGCTGTGGAAGGAGCGGGGCTCTTCGATCGACTCCGCAGATTCAACGAGAGACGATCGCGCCAACCGCGCTTGCGTTCTGCAGTATTGCTGTCCATGGTCGTTCTGTGGTTGTGACTGTTCGGTATCAAGGAGTGTCGAAACCTGTGTTTGTTCCACGCTGTCTCCGGCAATCCTGGGTCCGTGTATTGATTGATTGACAGAATGTAACACGTTGATGTCACACTGATCCTTTCCTCCACCATCGGGCCTCGGCACATTTTGTTCCGCTTTCGCCGTCATCCTGCTCAGGTGGACTTCAGTAGTGATTTTGTTTTCTCTTCGGCGTGAGCGACGCATACTATCTGCCCAGCGCTGTCGCTCATAGCATCCGCCGAACCTCTCCGCTGTAGAGGCGTCCATTCTTTCTGACACACAGCACGCTGACGCCCGTGCGCTTCCTCTCACAGGCCACCACCAATTCCAATCTTTGCCGCGCATCACCCCAAATGTCCGCGGCGACGGCAAGACGAAGCTTATCTCCCCAACAAGCCGCCTCCGCCGTCTACTATTACTCGACCTTCGCCCAGTCGAACCATCTCTCAGACGCCTCCCAGGTACCGACGGCTGCGTCGTGGTGGTATCTGTTCGATTTATAAGGATGAATTGATTAGATATCTAATCCTGGCAGTCGGCGTGGTCATAACCGCCGGCGTGGGACAAACAGATGCCAACCAAGCCGTTAGTATTCAGTTGCTCTTTCCCATCACCAGCGCCTGCACTTTCCTTTCTTTTCGATGATCACAACCCTTTTCTCCCTTCTGGGCTTGGCGACGTCCGTGCTGGCGCAGAACACGGGCGCGGACATCGTGTACGACCTCCAGCACAACATCACTTCTCTAACGGGGACGTGGTCCACGGGCGCTATGCATGTCATTACGGGACCGGTGCGTCTTCTCTTGGCTGGGCCGTATGATGTTGGAGTCTGACGACGTACAGGGCTTTGCAAATCCGGCTCAAGAGCGCTTCACATACCCCTCCACCGCGGGCGTATCTGTCTCCTTGTGGGTCCTGCGCTCCTGGTCCTTCTCTATGCGCTAATTCCGTGTGACGATAGCACGGATGACGGCTGGTACGAATACGCCCAATACTCCTTCGTCTCCAACGCCACCGACCCAACCTGCATAACCGGCTATCTCCTCTGGCAGCACGGGCACTTCACCAACGAGGCCAACGGGACCATGTTCCTCTTCCCCAACGGCGACGGATACCAGCAGGTCCAGAAGTCCTGCGCCGCCGTCTCCAATCTTATAGAGGGGAACAATGACACCATCGTCGTGAACTGGTGGACCATCGCGCAGAGCACGGACCAGGGATACGTGCTGACGATGCAAAAGTTTGACGGCACGTATTATGCGCCGTTCAAGCAGTACTCGACGAGCCCGAATATGCTGCCGCTGCAGCAGTTGAGGAATGTGACTCAGCCGGCGGACACCTCGATTGGAGCAAGGGGAGAACCATTGAGAGTGAGGAGTGACGCGCAGGCCACAATGGTGGGCCCGACCTCGTTGGCCATGGCGCTGATCTCTGTGGTGAGCGCGCTCGTGCTCCATGTCTAATTTCCTCACGGCTTATCATACGATACTCGCTTGCTTCTTGTTGTTGTACATCATACACTGACATGGCGTAGATCTGCTGTTGTGCTTATACATACTGCTACCTACTGTTGTTTTAAATTATTTGTCTGATTACGAGCTCAGAATTCTGGAAAGGGCCTTTCTGAATCGCAAACCGGATATCAATGTACCTTCTTTCCAGTCGCGTTGATCTCGCAGCGCCTGTGAAGGCCCGACTGGTCTGTGGGACGCAGGGGGTTAGGGTTCATCGCATGCCCATCTTGTTTCTCCCGTTTCTATTGAGTCTTCGGACGACGGAAATCCCCTGCGCCTCATACACAGTGACAAGACGAACGATGACAAGTTATTCACCACACAGCGACGAGATAGTCCGTATACGTTACCAGATTAATTTGAATTCAACTAAGGCAATTGAAAGAAAGAAGATACAACGAGTAAGGCCGAAAGAAATACACGGTGTAATAGGAGCCAATTAGAACCCACAAGTACAACAGCAGGATACGAGACAACGTACCTGATAGGAATACAAAGGCTGTTGTTATGTGGGAGCATCCGCGATCAATTCTAGCAAAGCATGAGGCCTTTAGTAGTCAATGTCCAATCAAGAGCAGAGCGTACCGTCAGTTCTTTGGCCAAGGCTCTAGTTCGAAGTACGCAGGTATCTCTTCCCAGAGTTTATCATATGCAATGCGCTCTCTTTCCGTCCACCAGGAAAATCATTCAGCACATATCTTCTCCTCGTCATCATCAGCCACTTTGGAGAAGCAACGATATCCGGCAGATATTCCACCTTCATAAATGAAAAGATCGACGTGGGGTCGCGCGCAGTGTTGCCCAGGATCACTACGAAGCGGCGAAGCCACGGCGACACGACTCACGACCAAATTCACACTCGTCCCAATCGTAATTGGTCACATGGCTGTGAGCGACTCTCCCAACGTTCCCTTGTATACGCGAGCGACCACGGAGAAGACGGCGCTCATCCCCGCGGGACAGATGGTTGAGACGCTCGTCAGTGAGCTCGAGAGTTGCAGCGACGTAAAAAGCCGTGGGGAGGAAAGACGATATGCTGTTCTCCCTCGCCGTTTGTATAGCTAGGAACGCGCTTTCGCGACCGTTGGGAAGGGGGCCGAGGGAGTCGACACCGGATGGGCCTGGGATGAGCGCGAGTCCTTTCAGGAGCAGGTCGCGTTGGGAGGGGAATATGTGTTCGAGGTGGCGGATGACGTCTGCGCGAATGGTCTGACAGAGGTATTTTGTGGCCATGCGGAGGATGCACGCAAGGTGCTCGACCGACGTGCGTGTCGTACCCGGAAAGAAATAGCGGAGAAGACAACCACTGTCAGAGATGTGTTCAGAGCAAGCAAAGTCACTCACCCGATGGTATACAAAACGTGAAGAAAATGCGTCAAATCGTCAGTGGAGTCCGTCAAAACAAGTCTCTGCTCCGTCTCCAAGGTGGGTACTCCGAGCTTGAACACGTCGCGAAAGAATTCGGAATTCCGCGTGAGGACGCCGCGGTGGACGCGAAATGCCCTTTTTGCGGCGCTGATGAGAATGATGTTTCCATCCTCGAACCAGAAGTCGGTGTCTTCTGTATTGTATTGCTGCGAGTCTTCATTTTCGGAAATGCGCACGCGTTTGGAGGGACGCTGGGGTTCGTCGGGTGTTTGCTCCATTTAGAAGTAAAATCGCGGTGGTGGTCGTGGACAGAGAGCTGTCACGATCACGAGACCATAGGCGGTTTCAGTGACGCCACTGTCAGACTCATTGTACTCGCCATATGCAACAGAAATAATCGGTTCAAAGAGTCGTGAGGCAAACACACGCTTGAGGCTTGAAGATTCCAACGCACGTTCATGGGCTCACGAAGCAGGAGGATACCGGTTTTGAGATGGGGACAAAAGTGACATTGATCTGCAATTCGTCGGCTAATACACCAGAGACGCTAAACGGACTGGGAGGTGCATAAAAGGGTGCCCAAGGACATAAATGTTGTACTTATCACAGCCGCCTCGATACGAGAGAACAAAACTACTGTTTAGGCCAAGGCTCCAGATCGAACATACACGGAATCATTTTCCACACAACATCGTAGCCATGGATTTCCGCCCTTTTCCATTCCTGGTAGCACCCTCTGCACATCTGACCTCCTTCATCCCCCTCATCCAATCGCCATTCCTGTCTTTGATGTATCTCCGGAAGCAAGAACAGATCGAGTCCGCAACCAAGGCCAGTGACTGGTACCAGACCTGTGATGGACAACAGCGCGTCCCAGCGAGCCTGTCTGCATGAATCGGGGTCGTCAGCTTCACATTCGTGCCAGCCACTAGTAGAGAGATGTCCCCAGGCGATTGAGTGTGCATTTTCGAGTACTTTGATGCGTCCGAGGAGAAGGCGGCGTTCATCCTCCCGGGACAGCTGGGAAAGAAGAGGCGGTGTCGGGTTCACCGTCGCGGCCGTATAGAAGGCGGCCGGGAGGATGGAAGATATGCCATTCTCTCTGGCTATGCTAATGGCCAGGAAGGCATCCTCTCGCCGCCGACGATGTGCATCACGGGGGCTGCCAGAGAGAAGCTCCAGCCCCTTCAGGAGGAGATCGCGGCGAGAGGGGAAAATTCTCTCGAGATGGCGGATCACGTCAGCGCGGAGTGACTGGCAAAGGTATTTCGTTGCTAGCTGAAGGATACACGCGAGCTGATTGAGGGGAGTGGAAGACGCGCCAGAATAAAAGTATCTATGATGCCGGTTAAGGCAAGTAGGGAGACAGAACGCGAGTCCCCACCCGACGGTATAAAAAACATGCAAAAACAGCCTCAACTCGTCAGTGGAGTCGGTCAGCGGAAGCTTGGTGCATTCCTTCTCCATGGGAGAAGACTCCGGGACACCGAGTTGGAACATATCGCGAAAAAAATCGGAAGTCTTCGTGAGGATGCCGCGGTGGACGCGGAAAGCGGTTTTTTGTGCGCTGATGAGAATTATGTTTCCGTCGTCGAACCAGAAGTCGGAGGATTGAATATCGTATTGAGTGCTATCTTGCTCTGAAATGCGCGGGCGCTTGGGGGGCCGTGGCCCGTCTTCGGATGCCTGCTCCATGCCAATACACTGACAGTAGGTGACGGTTGCAGGAAGAGTTGTTGCGGTCACGAGATTTTGTGAGGAATTATGTAACGTTCGCATTTCAGTCCTCTACTAGTGCAGTTTGAGTAACAATCAATTGGCCACGAGAACAAACATACTACAAAGCAAATGTTATCATAACGAGTTGAAGTCAAGAGTTACTTTTTCTAGACTGCAGACAGCAATAATTTTTCCGGCCAGGCATCTAAGCCAAAACACGCAGGAAGATCAGCCCAAGCATCCTCATAAGCCGCCTTCTCGGCCTGCTCCCACTCGTCAAAGCACTCTTTGCACAACTCATCGGTATCTGGTTCCTCCTCTGCGGCGGCCACTTGACTCGCGAATTCCTCGTGCGGCATCAAATTCAAGAAGATCCCGGCAGCCTGAGGACCTTTCAACATGCTATGCTGCATGGCGTTCCATCGGGTGCTCTGACAGTCCCGATCCTCGCACCCGCCTTGTTCAATGTCCCAGTTAAGGATGTGCTGCCAGGCGACCTCAAATGCCATCACCGAAAGCTTCTGACGGCCAACCATCAAACGACCTCTATCGTCCGAAGACAAGGCAGGTTTCAAATCGACATAGATATGGGGCGGTATGTTGGCGGCGTAGTAAAAGGCCACCGGCAGAATTTCGGATACGGCGTTCTCGCGTGCCATACGGATGGCGAGCACGGAATGGTTATGCACATTTCGGTGTGGGACGAGAGGCGGATTGTGAATGAAACGTGGTGTCTCCTCTGACTTTGGGGGGTAGATGAGGTATAGGTGCTTGATGATTTCCGCACGAAGACTCTGGCATAGGTATTTCGTCGCCATGCGGAGCATTCCGGACAACTGCTTGTACGGAGTGCACGTGCCGGTTTTGAAGTAGCTACAGAGAGATTTCAAATCTTAGTACATGACTGGGTGGGGCATGATAGACGTACTTGGGGATATAGAGGTATTGAAGGAAATATAACAAATCGTCGCTTTGGTCGGTCACGGGAAGAACAAGCACCGAGGATTTGTCTGCATTGGAGGCTTCACTCTCTGCTTCAGGACGCCCAAGTTTCAGCATGTCCCTGAAGAAGTCGGACTGCATTGCCAGAACACTGCGATGAACTTTAAATGCTTTGGACTGTGCACTAACGAGGATGATGTTGCCGTCGTCCAACCAAAGAGCAGTACTTTGGGTGTAAGGAGCGTTTTCCGCGTCATCGGCCCTTTGGCGTTTAGAGGCACGCGTATCTTCGTCGACCTGGGCCATTGGTGGCGGAGGAGGAGGAGGAGGAGGAGGATAAACCTAAGGTTGTGGATAACCAAATAGGTGTTTGCGTCACGCGTGGCCCAATCACGCGCTCGCAGGCCGGCAGGCCACTCACCGTAAGCAGTATCGTCTCCCCCCGTAGACCGACCTCCTACGGGTGACGCAGCCGGCAAAGGATTTACAGGGCATCGCCTATCCCCAGACGACGCCCAGGGCAGCCAGTGAAACGTCACTGACACCAGTAAGCAGGCATGTACATATCACAGGCCTATGTAGGAGAAGGAACACATTACTATGTGGCAGGAGTATCACAGGACTAAATACTTAGAAGGATTATATACTGGAAGACTACCGCATCGCGCAAACACATCAGCAACAAACCTCGGAAATCTGACCATGACACCCTCATAGAAGCGCCATAGCATGGAACTCTTCACGAAAGTCCACAATCGTCTCATCGGAAAGATGGGCGGTCCACATTCCACAGAGATCCGGCGCCCGACACGTCAGGCTATGATTGTGGTTCGAAGACGAGCAGTGGTCAAGGAGAATGCCCATTACCCTGATATCCCTGTCGGTTGCATCGACGGGAACAGGCAGATCGGCCCGGTATGTCTTACGACCTCCATATGACACCACCCGGCCTAAAAAGGAAAGCGTGTCCGGTGGCTGATGAGAGGGCGGGCAGTGTGCTACAGGGCGGGCGGACACCGGGCGCGCGAGCAAACTTGCGTCCCCGCACGGCCGGAATGAAGCCAACGAACAGTGCACCATCGAGCACCAATCATCCCAGCGGATGCGCTGGATGGAGACGGATAACAGCATTTTCACAACGACATGACCTCGTCCTCGCTATGTGCGACCTCGACGTTCCTGTGTTCAATCCCCGTGCGCGCTATGTGCGACCTCAACGTTCCTGTGTTCACTCCCCGTGCTCGGTACGAAACGAGCCAACAATGCCGCAGCGCAAAGGCTGGATGAGAAGATGAACATTGCCGCAGCGCAAGGGCTGGATGAGCCAAGTCCGATGAGTGAGTTTCCCGGTGTTCGTGCTCCCCGTGCTCGCTACATGCGATCCCGACGTTCCTTTGTTCTGTTCAAGCTCCCCGATGGTATCATCTGCATTCACGTCCCTTTGTTCTGTTCAAGCTCCCCACTGTGACGTCCCTTTGTTCTGTTCAAGCTCCCCAAGTGGCGGTTGGTAGTGGCAGGAGAAGACTGGTCAAGGAAAGCAATGACTCGTGATCGAGACGAGGCACGTGTTATTTACCGATACTGCCGCCAAACACGTCGGCGAAACAGCTGTCTATATTGCGGGTCGACGACGCATGCGTCATCAAGCTCCCAGACCCCAGCTCGACGCGTAACGCAGTCGGTGAGCTGTTGGCCGCGCGTTGGGCACCATTTTTAGTCGCGTCTTAGTTGGTCTTACCTGATCTGGACACAGCGTCCAACTCCGTTGTACTTATACTCGTGCTGCAGGAGTGTTTTAAATCGTAAATGCTCTGATGTATGTTACAGGTGGTGGATGTGCTTTAGATGCCATCGGTAGGTACAGAAAAGGAAGCAAGTTGATTGTCCATCAGGCTAGAAATTTCAGGACGTCTCTAAGACTCGGCTGGCACGACATCCTTCATATTGCGGATGGTCATGACCTTGTCACCAGCTGCGTCCGCGTTTATGGTCTACATTTGAGCTGTTGCTAACCTTCTGTCCAGCAGGAACGGCGCCTGCGGCGCCTTCAAGAACGTTCGTTTCGTATTCCAACGACTCTGGAGGACTTTGGGAGCCCAAACTCCAAGGTGCGTGGTCCGTTCACTTGCTGCTCTGCTCCCGACTCGTTCACCGGATTCGTTGTAGCCCTCGCCCATTCCAACGCCCACCTACCTCGATCGCAAGACGACTTCCCGGGCCACCTCACCACTCCATAACCCCGTCTCCAGGTCGCAACATCCCCGTCCATACGCCCTTGATGGCGAGCCAAATCTGAACGCTTTCGCTTAGCGGGATTTCCAGGAAACACAATATGCGAGGTACGTTACCTTCGTGCGAGCCCTGAGTTCTTGAGCTAACGGAGCTCAGATCCAAGTCGTTCGACTTCCACCCGTACACAGGCGGTCTTGCAGACAAAGCAGGGAGCTCGCCGCGCGAGTGGCAGGAGTCTGAAGTCGCAGGAGCGCTAGTGGGGTCTTGGAGGTGAGTTAGCTACCTTTCTGTAATCAGAGCACCTACCTGACTGGGGAGCAGCATCGCTCGCCACGTCAGCGAACCCACGGAGAGCCCTTGACGTCGCCAAGGCTCAACGTTACCAGACGCCACATATCCCCGAAAACAAACAGGTACGTACCTTGTTACTTTGGTTATCGTTTTCGCTGCCGAAATCTGCTTTCAGACCTGCGCTTTCGGATAGCGGCAAAGTTAGACAGCTGGTTACGAGCCGTTGAGGGTGTATTGGAAGGATTTGGCCGAGATCAGAGCGAGTGGCGCCGCAGGCACGCCAGACCGATTTCGCATCCCGAAAATGAGTAGATGTAGCTTAAAGCTCACGCTGTACATGTAGACAGAAGCTGCAATGAACGAATCGTGTATAAGTTCACTTTGCTTGTAAATGAGTAACAAAAACACTTACCAGGTCAACGATTGACTGAAGACACTCAAGACACTGCCTTCAACATCCCCGAGGTCTATTCAGACGTCGACGAGCGCTGGTGGACCCTAGAAAGTAGGGAAGGGCATTAGTATATGCCCCGTGGATACATTCATGAACCCGCAACGACGGCGAAGTTGTTTAACATACCGTAACATGCGGATATTGAGTTACGAAAACACCAACGCCTCAAATGCACTAGACGAAGATTCCGTCGCATCTTTTTCCAGGAGTCGTAAAACGCATTCTGGAATCGTGAACTGGGACCCTTACCTTGACGTTCGCGTAATTTCCGGGCAGCCGGATTGGGATTTTGTTGGAAGATAGTTCCCGCTATGTGAGCGGGCGACTCCAGTCGTATGTAGCGTCAAGTGAGCGGAGAGACACGAAAAGCGTCGGAAATGGACGTCGTTCATGGCAGAGTTCCATATCGGGAACCGCCGGATGATCAACGTGGCTTGACTCTGCACCACGACCTCCCCTTTGCTCACAAACACCGTGAATCAATACACCCCACTTATAACTCTCTCTTTTCGATTCACCGACTCAATTTATCCTGGAATCCACTCTGGTAATTGCGTAAGTGAAATTCCGGCCAAATTTGGAACGGAGAACTCGGTTCAAGTACGACTTTTCGCGTCGTGCACGTCTGGCGCGATTCCTGGACCCTGCGAAGCGATGCGATCTGGATTATCTCCAGATATGACGCGTCGCAGGGCCTGCTCTATCTAATCTGGCCTCGGCTGTGGGGGTGGCAGTGACGACTGCCGGTGCTCCTCCATCCCCGAGCGCACTTTTACGACTGCCTCTCTGTGAAGCTGACTGGCTTTGATTTGCTCTCATATTGGACTGTGTGTAGTCTTCTCTCAGCCCATTCTTGCTCTAATTGAACGCACGGTTTCGTCAGACAGGTGAATATACTTACGGTACATCGGCGGACAAGCGCACTTTGCATGCAAATAGTACGTACCTCTCCGTTGCACTCCGTCGGCTACGAACCTTATTGACTCATTGCCAAGACCTATCAACCAATCAACGAACGCGCTTGGACTTATTTGGGGGGCCTGGAGCGCGAGATACGCGCACGGGAAGTATAGTCCTATTTGCATATCAACCGAAAACTTCGTTTAATCTCTCTCGTTGACGGCGCGCATCAGACGGGCAGGGTCAGGGACGACAGTGATGGGGCTGCGCATGAAACGCTGCCGGTGTTTTGGGTACTGGAGAGTCGAGCGGAGAAGAGGGAAAGCGCGCAGAAGCACTTCGAGCATAGCGGGTAAGTTCTGTGACGAAGTTATCGTTCTTCGTCTGACTTCGACTCAGGTCTTGTACAATCCCGCATCTCGAGACTGACATCGACCTTTCACTTACTTAGGGCGCCTGATATCAAGAGTACACGCGTAGCAACCTCGGGAATGTGGCGTATATTTTCATGTCACCTCAACGTAAGTTTCCGGTGTCAAAATGACCCCATTCTTTTCCACCCTGACTTACTAATTGCTCGATTCTAGGCCCTGCTGTCGTTCGGTGGTGGAGAGTCGAGCGGAGAAGAGGGAAAGTGCGTAGAAGCACTTTGAGCATAGCCGGTAAGTTCTGAGATCCAGTCATCGTTCTTGGTCTGACTTTGATCAAGGTCTCTAGCGCACTCGCACTATCTTTCTACTCGTACTACTGCTTGCTCAGGGCGTCTGACATCAGGAGCGAACGCGTAGCAACCTCGGGAATAGTGGCGTATATTTCCATTTCACCTCAACGTGAGTTTCCGGTCTCAAAATGACCCCATCCTTTTCTACCCTGACTTACTAATACTTGATTCCAGGCCCTGATGATGTGTCATTGTGAATCCAAGCGATTTAAGTGCGGACGGAGGCGTCCGGAGAAGGTATGTGGTCTACTCGCCTTTCTCCTCCGTTTCTTTCTTCCTTTTCCTCATTTTTTTCGCAGCCTCCTGCGTATTCTCATTTACACTGCGTCCGTGTCGCCGGAAACCTTTCCGTTTTACTGTTCAAAGTATTATTTTGGGACCGGGAGGGCCGGAGGGACGCGTTGGTTAAAAGTCACGCCCCTCTGTTTGTTGATTCCCAGGCTCCTTGCCTTCCTTCCACCACCATCACTCTCACCACCCATTCCTTTGCTCTCTGGTCGTCTTCCAGCCTCTCCACGACGTCGCCGTCGTCCTCGACGAACAGCCTTCGCCACTTCAAGACCGCGGACCTCGACTGCCCGCCCGCCAGTGCACCGCCGGTGTATTACAGCGGCACGATACGTCTCATGGCTTTATGCGCTGCTGGTAAGTCCTCGCCGCCGCCGTCTGGTTCGTTATGTAGCTCTCTGTTCGCCCAATAAGCATGCTGATACCTTTTGCAGACCGTTACCCCATCGTCGAGCACGGACGGCGTCCAGCGACCCATTTGTGCGACGAGGTTGTCCATGGACTGCTCATTGGCTCCTCTACGCTGGCGCCGACTCGATGTACGTCGTCGCCCTCTTCTTTTTTGTTTCCATTCTTACTCACCACACTATGCCAGATGTATTTAACAACTGCGGCCTTCAGTCAGCTTCTGGCGCAACACACACGCCCTCGCCGACTCCCTCAGCCGTTGAGGCGCCCGTCTTGACTCCAGGTACGTCTTCTCGTCGTCTGTCACGTATGAATCTTCCCGTTGACCCTGCTGACAGTGTCCGGCCGTCGTTATCAGCGGTGGACCTACCACGACTCGTCACCCTCTCCCGCACCCATGTCATCATGCCATATCAGCTCTTAGGCATGGCCGGTGACGCCCGAGTACTCAGAAACGGTGCGTCGTCCATCTTACTTCCATGGTACCGGACGCCCGGCTCATCGTTCACATCAACAACTCTAGGGCCCATTACGACTCAGCCGTGACTTTTGTGTGCACGATTCGGCTCCCGCTTTCCATCGGATGTTGCTGGTACGTCGGTGCCGCCGCTTCTGTGTCTCCATTTGACTGACCGGATATTGCGCCACATGTAGCTATTACCACGCGCTCAGGACTATTGCCGACACTCTGTACGGGACTCTATCCAACGACTGAAATTCCAGTCATTGTCCACGTCGGTGGACCCAGTATCCTCGGAGGCCCTGCGGCGCACATCTGACGCCGACAGTGACGATTGCTGTGGACACCGTCTCTCACCACCAACTGTCTCGGATGGTGAGCTTTACATTAAACTCTAACATTCTCCTTACCACTGATGTGTGGTCAGCCGACGCCAGGAGCCGCTTATACCGCTCATTTTGCCCTACATCAACGTCGTGGACGTTGAGTGACCTCCGTAAGTCATTTGCAAGCCCCTTACTATGGTCGCGTATACCAACTGTCACCCATAGGTGACTTTTCAACTTGATTTCCGGACGCTCCGACCATCGGCCCGCCATAGCGGCTGGCGCTCAACTACGTGGGCCCTCTGCGCACTATCTGGTGCCCCGCGATGCATCCGTGGACGTAGGCCTCGTCGTAAGTCGATGCTCCTTGTGGTGCGCGTCCTTTGAATTGAACTGCCATGCAGTTGGACCCAATGCGCCGCCGTGTTCAGCAAGTTGCATTCGACTTCGTCATTGACGGTTCATGCACCGGTCGTGAACTTGCTCAGCGCCGCCGGTGACGTTTTGGTTGACAACAGGAAATGTCCGCGGTACCCCGACTCTGTCCGCGCCGTCTGCTGCCTGTGCACTGCCGCTCACTTTGACATTGCCTTCGGGAACGCTGGAATTATCCGTCGAACATGCTTGTCATGGCGTTCGACTTCTTCTTCACGATGCAGGTATGTGTCTTACTGTCATGTCATTCGTCTCACTGCTGACTCGTTACTTCACGCTAGATGTCATGACAAGAAAGGTCAGGCCTGCTCCTCTGAACATCCGTACCATTGCGTTACCTTCGGGAACGCTGACATTACGATCTTGGGTAAGTTGTCTTGCTGTTGTTCGACCCGCGTCTACGTCGACACTTCCGGTGCAGCCGTCGTCATGATCGTGCTCTCAACTCCTCCGTCACGATGCAAGTATCTTTCTCATCTTATCATCATTGGGTTCCGATGCTGACTCTTTTGTTCGCGCTAGATATCAACACGGTCAATGCCTAGAATTACGGCCTGCACCCAGAACGTCAAAACCAGAACGTTACCTTTAAAGGCCGGTATCATGATCCCGTCAAGTTGTCGACTCCGTCTTTGAGCGTTGACGTTACCGGGTGGGACGTCTTGATGATGCTCTCGGTACAATCCTTACAGTCTTTCGTTTGTTAATCATTTACTGACATCTTCATATTCTGCACAGGTCATCTGGATGTCGTTCGCATCCGCATCTCGCGAAGAACGTTCGCATTCGATTTCATGACATGCCGTCATCATTGTTCATCTGCGTAAGTCTTTTTTGTGCGTACTCTTAACAAACACGCCCGCACCTTGTAGTGTGGGTTAGACAAGTCACTTATATATTTACTTACAATTCTGCTTGCCGTTGTATGCATAAGTATGTACTACTCGCCACAGTACCGCTTTCGTCTACATACTCAAGTTCCATCCGGCCCATGGTGTGGCGGAGCGAGGCGTCGAGCTCCGTGGCAACCAAACTGGAAGAGGTCGGGTGTCCAACGACGAGCATTCCGAAGATGGAAAGCACGGAGGCAAGCGGCGTGGAGAGGCCGTAGCATGCTCACAAGCCGGTGATGAGGGTGGAGATGGTCACTTTGCGACCGTTGCACGGGCTGTAGAGGAGTGTGAGGCGGTGCATTACAGCAAGAGAAGAAGCCTACATACATGTATCCGTGGTTTGCCATTGTATTCAACCCAGGACAAACTGTGCGACTGTCCCCCGGACGTGGTGGCTCAAAGTCATGGCCGTTGAGGTCGGGCTGCTTCTGAAGGGACGGAGTGGGTGAGAAAGGAGTAGGTTGCATGGTCATGATGGTTAGCGGCAGAGGAGCATAGATTGCCTCTTATACCGTCCAAGTAAGTGTCACCCGGCCCAAACTCACTGCAGCCGAAGATTACCTACCATCAAATAATGCTCCTGAGCGCTGTGACGTCTGATCCGTTCCTCCCCAGCTCAATCACGATTCTGAATAGCGCCCATGCACAAAACTCGGCATAGAGGGCTTCTTATACCGTCCAAGTCCGTTTCACCCAAGTACACTGCAGCCAGAGACAACTATCAGAGAGTGCTTCTTCGGTCTCGGTTCCGTGAGCGCTGTGGTGTTCAATCCGTTCATCCCCGCTCAATCTTGATTTTGAATAGCGGGAGTCCACCTAGAATAAGTACCGTCTTTATGATTCGAACGGTCGTGATTCAGTCTGTACCTACTACTAGTGCTGTGGGTTACGATTATTGAAAGTCACGTACCGAATGGAGAAGGGCAACAAGACGTTCTCCTTCCGTACATCTGCTGGTATGTCTCCTTCAAGGAATGCATGTCTACGACTTGAAATTTCCTCGGCACATTTGTGACTTGTCAAACACCCACGGATCAAGACTCAAATCAACTGTGAGGCCTGTGAGGCATCATCTGATATCATCTCTATTCGCTGGATCAGGTCTCCGCGATGAGAGAGGAGTGCAAAACAAACCCACTGACAATGAGCGTGTGCAGTCGCGTACGCAGACAGGGTCCAAGTCAGTAACTCAAATTGCAACAAACACTGGTGCGCCGCTGCAACAACATCGAACGGTTCACAGCGTTAAGAGTGTGGGTCACTTGAAAGCGCTATATGTTATCTCCCAAGAAGATCATCATGAGAAGCGGTGACATGAGAAGCGGTGACATGTACCACCACGAACTTTACAAATTCACGTCCATCAAAAAAAAAGAGAAGCAGTGACATTGCCCTCGTTGCTAACAAGGGCATTGATTCTGTACAAGTTAGGAGTGCTCCCCCCAGTGATCTCGTACCCTGACGTATCTGTCTTTTGTGAGTCGTCAATAGGTATGAGGCATCCTCAACGAGGGCCTGCGAAGCCATCATTTTGATGATGACCACGTCACCGATTCGTATGCGCTGGTCTCGTCATCAACGTGGATGGCTGAAGCTCCCTTGATAGGCAAAGACAAGACTCTTGTAATAACGACTTGCGTAGCCAGTGCGTTGCAGATAGCTCAGGTCACAGTGAGAGGACTTATCTGGAAGGACAGCTAGCATGTGAGTCGTGACAATCAACGGTCGCACTCACCTTGTCCTGCTGTAAGACGGCCCCATTTTGTATTTTGCTTTCGCCACAGCGCTATGGGGCGGGCTGCCTGTGATTTCCCGTACCCTGCATCAGTTGTGAGGCGTCATTTAATGATCTACCCGCCGGATCAGGCTTCCTTGATGAGGGAGGATTGGAAAATCAAACGCGTTGATGGGAAGGACTGCGATCGTGTAACGGCGCGTGGAGCAAAACGAATTCTGAAATTGCAGTCAAGAAAAGGGATATAGTAGTACAAACAGTTCAACTGCAATAGAGAGCAAGATGAGAGCACGGATAAATACGAAAAAAGTACAGATAAAATCAAACAGAAGGCGCCTTGTCGTCTTTGTCTTCCTTTTCCTTCACAAGCGTGGGTGGCGGGGACCACTGCCGCTCCTGGACGCCGTTCCAGTCTGACCTGGGCGGGGACGGGTCTCGGGAGTACGAGTGCGGGGTATAGGGCCGCTTGTCGACGGTGGAGAAGGGCGGGAGGGTCGGGCCGGCGTACATGCCTGGGGGCGGCGGCGGCGGCGGGAGCGGATGGGAGAGCGAGGGCGGGGTGTTGTGGGACGGCGGGGTGCGCATGGGCATGTGCGGGGACGCGTGGTGGTACTCTGCGCGCTGAGCGAGGGCGCTGCCTGCGAGCGGGCCGCGCTTGTGCGGGAACTGCTCGGGGCGCGGGCGGGAGTGGGTGCGCTCGAAGAGGCCGCACTTGTTGCAGAGGACCTTGCCGGGCGAGAGGTTGGAGCGGCGCCACGTGGAGGTGTCGGTGGTGCAGCAGTTGAAGCACCTGCGGCGGACGCGGTCCGACAGTTTTGTGGATGCGTCTTCGGTGTACACGATCGACGACGGGTGCGGCGGCGGCGGGTATGCCGCGGGGTGCGCGTGGTGCATGTGGTGCAGCGACGACGGGTGCGAGGACGGCAGGTCGTAGTAGCCGTGGGGAGCGTGGTGGGGCGGCGGCGCTGGGTACGGCTGGTAGGACGAGGGCGGCGGGTAGTACGGTGGCGGTGTGCGTGGCCCGCCGAGCGTCGCGATGGGCGGCGGGGACGGACGACGGCGCGGGTATGGTTCGACGCGGTGCGGCATTGTTTGTGGCGTCTGATAGCTTGGCGGGTATGGATTTGACGCTGGCTTCTAGGACAGGCGTCAGAAAAGATGGACAAGGCTGGGAACGGGACTCACCACAAGCGCTGGGTCGATTGCTGTTGCGTGCTGGGCGTCGCTGTGGCGCGAAGTGGGCCGCTCGTCGTCGTGCTCGTGCTCGACGTCGTCGCTGGTGTCGCTGCGCGGCAGATCCTGGGCGGCTGGCTGGGTGTGGTCTCTCATCTGGATCAAAGCCAAAGTATAAGAACAATTCAGCGAGCGGACTCCAACGCACCTTGACGCGCTACTCTCTGCTGGCTATCCTCTCCTCACTCTGGGTGTGCGATGGCGTCCTCCACCTCCACGGCAGTGTGTTGTCCTCGCGTCGTGCATGGCTGGTGGTGGATCGTCCTCGATGGTGCTCGCGTCGTGGTAGATGGCAAGTCTCGTTACCCGTCCCCCTTCGACTCCTCCCCCGAGTGTGCTGCCGAGTGATCCCTCCCCCGCCGACTGATTCGCGAGCCCTTTTCCCTGCAGATATTCCCTTATTCGGACGCCGTGCCTTGAAAAAAAAGCGATAAAACAGAACTTTTTCGCATTTCCCCTTACGTAATAGTACTACTCGACCGGAACCGTCCCCTCCTACAGAGGTCGCGGCTCGCGGAAAACGGGGGTGCGCTAAGCCCCCTGAAAGTACGCGCGAACGAGCCCCCGGTACCCACAAGTCCCCTGCTCCCCCCTCCCGCCTGCTGCGACTCCCTCCGCTTGACAAGTGCGCCGGCTTCCGTCCATGGTGTAGAGGCGCGGGGACCGTGAGGAGGTGGGTGGGGACTCTCCTTCGCTGCGGGGGGTCCAACCATGAGGAGGTGCGGGGAGGGCCTGGTGGGTGAGGAGGGTGAGCTATCCTTCCATTAAGGGGTGGAGTTCGGCGCGGGGAAGGGCTGGTGCGGTGAGGGGGTGTTGAAACCTTCTGCAGAGGGGTGGACTCTGACGCGGGGTAGAGGCCGTGAGGAGGTGGTGGTGTGGTGCGAGTCCGGCGATGGTTCCGTCCGGTGATCAGGGGTCTGCGGCGCGCTTGGATGGAAGCGGGTGTGATGGATCGATGGGGTGGGTGCGCGCGTCCGTGTCCGTACGATGTCGTTCGTTTCCAAAGGCGGCGGCGACAAAAACCTAGACACCGTGAGCGCGATCCAGGCGCTGAACGGAATACGCACCTTGAAAATCCCCGTTCTCCCATCACCTCGGTCGCCAGCTCGCGATTCGTCGTCTCAGCCCGTCTTCCGGTTGCCTGGGTAACGCGTGCGTGAGTAGCCGAACATTCACAAATGAAAGAGACGTACCTTTTACCCAGAGACGAGCTCGTTCGACATCGGTCTTGGCGCGCTGCGAATCCGGACTCGGACAGCCTAGAATGAACCGAATAAGTAAGCAACTCGAAAATAGACGAGTTGTACAAGCTGCTTACCTTCATTGACGCCAGCTGGCGACCCGAATGCGTTGAGAAAAGGAAGGACGGCGAGAGAGTGGTGGTGGTAAGAGGACAACGTCCAAACAAACTCCGACTCGCACTTTGATGATGACGACCCGAATAGGCAATCACCACCTTAACCGCGACCGCGACCGTCCCACAAGCAGCGCGAGGACATGCAACTCAAGGCAGCGACCGAGGAGTATGACGTGAGAGAGGAGAGAGCAGGGGGAGAAGAGAGCAAAATACGGCGCCGCATACTGGCAGCGATTCGAGAGGGCGGGAACAAGAGCCCCAATCACGGTACGGAGCCTTATATACCTTCCAGGCAGCCAATCGGCGTCTCTCGGTCTGGACACACCGCGGCGTTTCACATAACCCTGATGCAACAAACAAACAAACAACACGCCGCCACATACCCTTCAATTCACCTCCGTCTCGTGTCTTTGACTCAGCCCGTCCGCTCTCAACACATATATTGTATGATCAGTGTACCATCTCGGAGCAGAGCTCACACCCATCCCAGTCTGAATCTCCATTCCCTACAATTTACGAACACGTAAGAGATGGGCACTCGCGTACCTGCCTAGTTACTTACTCAGGGAACACGGCCTCTTACACGGCCTCACTCCAAGACTTCCTCGTACACAGCAAGACTCATAATCTAAATGCACAGCCTGACGAGTACTCGGAAGAATCTTAAGCACCATGCAAGAGAGCAAAGCAAGATCTCGCAGTTGAGGATTAATGCGGGATCGGGCAGGGTTCAGACTTAATTGGTGTGTGTGTCAGGCGGGCAGCAGAAACAAATGAGCTGATGGAGCGCAGTCAGTCCTGAGGTGAACCTGGAACGGTAACCATTCCCCGTCCCTCGCATCAACCCTTCCCGCTTGTAAACCTCGTCCCATGAGGTAAGTTTCCGTCACCCGTCATGTTCACGTTCACCAGGCCTCCCACACCACAGCCGTCCATACTGACCTGGAGCGGTAGAAACCTGGCAAAAGTGAGTCTTTTTACCCCGTTGTTGCAGGAAATTTGTCCTCAAACACTCCAGGGAGTCGGACGTCCTCCCACAAGACTTATTCGCACACGTTTCACGACAAACGACGCCTACCGGTCCGGACCTGTTAGCGGTAGAACGCTCGCCGCAAGGCTTCGAAATTCTGGGAAGAGTAAGTATTTTTTGGCCATTCTGCCCCGAGGATCTCGAGCTCACAGTGATACAGGGATACATCTCTGGGACGCCTTCGGCGTCCTCCCACACGACGACGCGTACCGGTTCTGACCGTTAGTGGGAGAACGCTCGCCGCAAGGCCCGAAAATTCTGGACAAAAGTGAGTATTTTTGGATCATTTTGCGCCGAGAACCTCGAGCTCACAGTGCATCGTTTGTCTCTGCTCTAGGGTGTCGGACGCCTTTGGCGTCCGCGTCCTCCCACAACACCATGCACACATCCTATCACGACGACGTGTACCGGGTCTGATGTGTGAGCGGTAGAACGCTCGCCGCAAGGCTTCAAAATTCTGGCCAAAGTGAGTCTTTTTGGGCATTTTTGCGCGGAGATTTCGAGCTCACAGTGATACCTTTTGTCTCCACTCCAGGGTGTCGGACGCCTTCGGCGTCCGCGTCCTCCCACAACACCAATTCCTCGCGAAACAACACATACCGGGTTTGATATGTGAGCGGGGGAACGCTCGCCGCAAGGCTTCGAAATTCTGGCAAAAGTGAGTCTTTTTTGGTCTTTTGGGGCGTGGATTTTTGAGCTCACCGGGAGACAGTTGACGAGAATTCAAACGCCATTCGTAGCCCTTCAGGGTCGCGGAGACGGAGAGCGGGAGACGGGGAGGTACGCGTCCGAGTCTTTGTTTACTTTCCAGGGCACTGACAGCGGCTCAGGCGGACAAAATCTTGTCGAAATAACGGCGGGATGAATACCGCGGCATTCCAGACGTTCACCGGCACATCCCGCCACGAATAGCAACCAACAAGATCGCGATGAGCTTGCCATCATTCTGCGCCCTGCGTACGAGCATGTTGATTTCGTGCCAGATTGGGAAGAACGCAGTACCTGGCTCACTGGAACGAGACGTACACGGGCTCCGCGAGGATCCTGGGATCCGAGTTTGGGTAAGTGCGTTCATCTTCTTCGACTAAGCCGTCGCTGACCTTTCATTGGCAGGAACGGCGCCTGCGGCGCCTTCGAAGAACGTCCTTTCGGACCTCATTGACTTTGGGAGCGGAACGGCCAAGGTGCGTACTCCGTTCATTCGCTGTTCAATTCCCGACTAATTGAACGTCAGATGCGCTCGAATCCTCGCATGTCTAACGCGCACCTACCTCAATCGCAGGACGACGGACTTCCCGGGTCCACTCTCCACTTCAAAGTTCCGTTTCCAAGTCGGCGTCCATACGCCCTTGATGCCGATTTGGATCTGAAGAATTTCGGTTAGCCGGACTTCTAGGTGACGCCGGATACGAGGTACATTACCTTCTTGCGATCCCTGAGTTCCTGAGCTAACGGCGCTCAGATCCAGGTGGTCCGACTGCGACCCGTACACGGTCCCAGGATTGAAGCGATGAGCTCGTTGCGCGAGCTGCAGGTGTCCGAAGTCGGTGGAGTGCTAGCGGGGTCTTAGAGGTAAGTCAGCCGTCGTCTATGCAATTCCCGTTTCTGAATTTGCGTACCTGTCTATGTATCAGCACTGCTCGACTCATCGCCGACCCCAGCGGACCCACAGAGTGATTCAGGCGTTGCTAAGGATCAACGTCACCGAACGCCACATATCTCCCAAACAAACAGGTGCGTACCTTGTTACTCTCGTTACCGTTTACGCTACCAACATCTTCTTGCAGATCTGCGCCTTCGAATAGCGACAAAGTTGGTCAGCTGGGTGGGACCCGCGGAGGGTGTAGTTGAAGGTTCTGGCCGCAGATCAGAGCGAGAGGCGCCGCAGGCGCGCCAGACCGATTTCGCATCCCCGAAATGAGTAGATCTAGCGTATAATTCATACTTTGCATGTAGAGAGACGATGCAATGAAACGAATCATATATAACTTCACTTTGCTTGGAAATGAGTAACAAAAAGACTTACCAGGTCAACAATTGACTCAAGACACCCTAAGACAATGCCTTCAACATCCCCGAGGTCTATACAGACGTCAACGAGCGCGGGTGGACCCTAGAAAGTAGGGAAGGGCATTAGTACATGTCCAATGAATACATGCATGGACCCGGAACGACGGCGAGGTTGTTCAACATACCGTAACCCGCGGATATCGAGTTATGGAAATAACAAACGTCCAAATGAGCCTACCGAACATTTCGCACCATCTTTTTCCAGGGGTCGCGAAACAGATTCTGGAATCCTGAAGTGGGACCCTTACCTTGACGTTCGCGTAATTTCCGGGCAGCCGGACTGGGATTTTGTTGGAGGATGGTCTCCGCTATGTGAGCGGGCGACATAAGTCGTGTGCAGCGTATAGTGAGCGGAGAGACGCGAAAAGCATTGGGAATGGTCGTCGTCGATGGCAGAGTTCCATATCGGGAACCGCCGGATCGTCAACGTGGCTTGACTCTGCACTACGACCTCCGCTTTGCTCACAAGCACTGTAAATAGATACACCCCCCTTATAACTCTCCCTGTTCGACTCACCAGCTCAATTTTACCTGGAATCAAATATAGTGATTGCGTAAGTGAAATCCCGGCCAAATTTGGAACGGAGAACTTGCCAGTGGTTCAAGCTCGACTTTTCGTGTCGTGCACGTCTGGCGCGATCCCTGGACCCTGCGAAGCGATGCGATCTGGATTATCTCCAGATATGACGCGTCGCAGGGTCCCCTGCTCTATCTAATCTGGCCTCGGTGGCAGTGACCACTCCCGGTGCTCCTCCGTCCCCAAGCGCGCTTTTTGTTGCTCTTCTCCGTGTATCTGGCTGACTGCAGTGGGTCTTCTTCCAAGCATTCTGTCTTATTTCAGCTTACCTTCCGCCAACTTGACGCGCAGATTCGTGACTGACATAGTAATCAATGATAAGTACTTTGGTCGCGGCGGAGAAGCGCACTTTCCATACAAAAAGTACGTACCTTCCCGTTGCAGTCCGTCGGCTATGAACCTTACTGACTCATCGCCAAGACTTATCAACCAATCAACGAACGCGCTTGGACTTATTTGCAGGGCCTGGAGCGCGAGATACGCGCACGGGAAGTATAGTCCTATTTGCATATCAACCGAAAACTTCGTTTAGCGGTTCTCCTTGACGGCGCGCATCAGACGGGCAGGGTCAGGGATGACAGTGATGGGGCTGCGCATGAAACGCTGCCGGTGTTTTGGGTGGTGGAGAGTCGAACGGAGAAGAGGGAAAGTGCGCAGAAGCACTTTGGGCACAGCGGGTAAGTTCTGAGATGTAGGTGTCGTTCTTCATCTGACTTCGACCCAGGTCTTCATCCCGCACTTTCATTCTACTCGTATCACTGCTCGCTCAGGGCGTCTGACATCAGGAGCGAACGCGTAGCAACCTCGGGAATAGTGGCGTATATTTTCATTTCACCTCAACGTAAGTTTCCGGTCTCAAAATGACCCCATCCTTTTCTACCCTGACTCACTAATACTTCATTCCAGGCCCTGATGATGTGTCATTATGAACCCAGGCGATATAAGTGCGGACGGAGGCGTCCGGAGAAGGTATGGGGTCTACTCGCCTTCCTCCTCCGTTTCTTTCTTCCTTTTCCTCACTTTCTCGAAGTCTATCTGCGTATTCTCATTGATATTGCTTCCGTGTTGCCGGACACCTCCCCGTTTTACTTTTCAATGTATTATTTTGGGACCGGGAGGGCCGGAGGGACGCGTTGGTTATAAGTCACGCCCCTCTGTTTGTTGATTCCCAGGCTCCTTATCTTCCTTCCACCACCATCACTCTCAACACACATCACTTTGCTCCATGGTCGTCTCCCAGCTCCTCCTCGACGTTGCCGTCGCCCTCAAAGAACAGTCTTCGTCACCTCAAGTCCGCGGACCTCGACTTCCCGCCTCCTAGCTCGCCACTGGCCTGTTCCATCAACAGGATGCCTCTCATTGCTGCCGATAGCACGCACTCGCTGCCGTCGTCTGGTATGTTTCTCGCGGCTGTCCGTTTGCCAAAGCATGCTGACATCTCTTACAGACCCTTATCTCAACGTTGACCATGCCTTCAGCGACCGCGAACCGGCGGGAAGAACGTCCAAGGGGTATTCTTTAGACCCTTTGCGTCAGCGCGGACACCTTGTACGTCGTCGTCGCCATCTCTTCTGCGTGTCTCCGTTCTTACTCATCACTGCGCCACATGTAGTCAGCACCCAAAACCTCCGCCCCGTTACTGGCGCGTCGCCCATACTCTGGCAGACGTCTTGAGCTCTTGCGGTGATCAGCCATGCGCCAGGTACGCCTATTCATCTACTGCTGCCACGTATGTCTTTGTGCCAACCCTGTTCACAGTATCCGGCCATCGTTAACAACGGCGGACCGAACACACTCGTCTCCATCTTTCACATTCAAGCCTGCCATTCTTTAGCATGTCTGGGTATAGCTGTTGCGCTCCCGTCCGCCATCTGACGTCCCTAGTATGTCAGTACCGCCGACATCTCACTTCAACTGACCGGATATTGCGCCACCAGGATCTATTGTACGCCCTCGGGACCGTGGGAGGCGACTTCCGGCACACTCACAGCATTGACTGAGTCCATTTGCTGCGCTCTCGCGTGTCCGGTACGTCCGTTCGCTCGTGTATATCCCGACCGCCTTGCTGACTCACCACTTCGATCCAGTCGTAGTCCACGGCGGTGGACCCAGTATTCTCGGCCGCCCTGCGGCGCAAGTTTGACGCCGACAATGCTTGTCATTGTTGACACCGTCGCTCACCACCAACTGTCCCGGATGGTGAGCTTTACATTGCACTCTGACATTCTCCTCAACACTGATATGCCGGCAGTCCGACGGCTGGAGCGGCGTCTCTCGCTCATTCTACTGGCTATCAACGTCGTAGACGTCGAGTCACTGACCTCCGTAAGTCGTTTACAAGTCATTACTATGACCGCGTATACCAACTGTCACCCATAGGTGACTTTGCAACTTGAATTCCGGACGCTACGGTGATCAGCCAGCCATGGCAGGTGGCGCTCAACTACGCGGGCCCTCTGCGCACTATCTGGTGTCCCGTGCTGCATCCATTGACGCTGGTATTGCCGGTAAGTCGTTAATCTTCGCGTATGCACCATTATAGCTGATATGCTGTACAGCCCGACTCAACGCATCTCTGCCGACGTGCAAAGGGTCACGTTTGACCCCCTCAAAGCCGAGTGCACTTCCGAGTACCCCTCGTCAACATCTCCGAGGCCGCTCAAGACGTTTCGGTTGACGATATGCTATGTTCGCGGTACGCCGAATCTTTTCCCAGTTGCTCATTCCGACATGTAGCGACACATCGATGACTGTTGCTGCCCATGAGTAGCCGCTCAGCTTAACGCTGCCTTCGTATGACCTTGGTAGGTCCATGTTTCGTTTTTGTTGCTGAAGTATGGACATGTTCGTCATAGTGTTCGACTCCTCCATTAGATACCGGTATGTTTTCGTCGTTCCGTTCGGTGCTGGCTAATTGCTGCCAGTGCACGCTGGATATCAACACTCACGATGCCGGGAAGTTACGGCCTGCTCCCCAGGACGTCCATGCCATCCGCGTTACCTTCGGGAACACCGGCATTATGGTCTTGGTAAGATGTTGACTCCGTCGTTGAGCAGTCTTGATGATGCTCTCGGTATGTTCGATACCGTTCCCCGCTTTCACGCTTCTTACTGATACGTTCTTCGACACTAGTTAACATTGTGAATCATCCTGGCTACGCTTCTCGAGTGCCATGCCTTCTGACTGGGATTATTGTGAGTCAGTTCTTACGCTCCATCATTCGTGACGTGTTTACTTTCATCTTCAGTTTCTGCGCCCTACAAGGTCATTTGGATGTTGTTGTTCACATCCGCGTCTCGCGAAGAATGTACGTATTCATCGTCTGTTACATGCCGTCATAACTTCTCACCTGCGCAAGTCCTTTTGTAAGTACTCGTAACAAACACGCCCGCACCTTGTAGTGTGGGTTATACAAGTCACTTGTATATATTTACTTACGACTCTGCTTGCCGTTGCATGCATAAGTATGTACTACTCGCCGCAGTATCGCTACCGTCAACATACTCGACCTCCATCCGACCCATGGTGTGGCGCAGTCGTATGGTGTGGCGACGCCTAGCTCCTGGCAACCGAACCGGAAGAGTTCGGCCGACCAAAGGTGGCCGATTGCGAGCATCCCGAGAATGCTGAGCAGGGCGGCAAGCGGCGTGGAGAGGCCGTAGCATGCTCGCAAGCCGGTGATGAGGTTGGAGATGGTCACTTTGCGACCGTCGCGCGGGCTACGGAGGAGTGTGAGACGGTGCATTACAGGAAGAGATGTATCCGTGGTTCGCCATTGTATTCAACCCAGGACAGACTGAGCGACTGTCTCCAGGACGTGGTGCGCTGAAGTCGTGGCCGTTAAGGGCAGGAGATGGACTAGGCGGCATGATGATGGTTAGTGGCAGAGAAGCATGGAGAGGCTTCCCTATATAAACCTCATAGTGTCCAGGTCCGTGTCACCCGAAGTCACTGCAGCCGAAGACTACTATCAAAGAATGCTCTTTCGGCTCCGTCAGCGTCCTCTGGGATGAAGATCACCCTTTTGAATCCACCCAGGTTCATCAGAAACTATGCCATGTACGCGACAATGGAGAGTACGCCTGAAGTACCGTCTTCGTTATCTGGGTGATGGTTACTTAACTTGGTAGAAATCATATTCGAGTCTACAATTTGATGTGAGCTAGCTGACGTCGTACTGACACGTCTTGACACGTAGCGGACATCATGACTCTGTAGATACCCTTTCATAACTTTGCAAAGAAAGCAAAGACAGTAGATATAAGTACTTCTAAGTTACATTTGCCGAGTTGCTGCTGTTAAGGGCCCCTGTGAATGATAGCGGTGGCGAGCATAGTATCGCGTGCAAGGTCACGGTGCCACCCCGTAGCCATCACTTATCCCGCCACATGCGGACTGCAAAATCAAGCGCATTGATGGTGATGGCGATTCGCGTGCGCTAGCCTCGCCGCCGTCAGCGCCAACGGTCAAACCATGACAGTGATGGGCGTATCACCGTCACTTCACCTCCAAATTCAACCAGGAGTGTGGCACACTCTGAGTTCACCCGGCAGGACCAGGAATTTAATCTGAAAGAGTTAGGATCAACGCTCGCACTCACCTTGTCATACAGTAAGACGGCCCCCTACAAAGGGTAACCATTGTGGATTTCCTTCTCGCCACAGCGCCATGGGGCGGGCTGCCTGTGATTTCCCGTGCCCTGCATCAGTTGTGAGGCGACATTTAATGATCTACCCGCCGGATCAGGCTTCCTTGATGAGGGAGGATTGGAAAATCAAACGCGTTGATGGGAAGGATTGCGATCGTGTAACGTCGCGTGAAGCAAAACAGTTCTGAAATTGCAGTCAAGAAAAGATAATAGTAGTACAAACAGTTCAACTGCAATAGAGAGCAAGATGAGAGCACGGGATAAATACGAAAGGGTACAGAGAAAATCAATCAAACGGAAGCCGCCTTGTCGTCTTTGTCTTCCTTTTCCTTCACAAGCGTGGGTGGCGGGGACCACTGCCGCTCCTGGACGCCGTTCCAGTCTGACCTGGGCGGGGATGGGTCCCGGGAGTACGAGTGCGGGGTATAGGGCCGCTTGTCGACGGTGGAGAAGGGCGGGAGTGTCGGGCCGGCGTACATGCCTGGGGGCGGCGGCGGCGGCGGGAGCGGATGGGAGAGCGAGGGCGGGGTGTTGTGGGACGGCGGGGTGCGCATGGGCATGTGCGGGGACGCGTGGTGGTACTCTGCGCGCTGAGCGAGGGCGCTGCCTGCGAGCGGGCCGCGCTTGTGCGGGAACTGCTCGGGGCGCGGGCGGGAGTGGGTGCGCTCGAAGAGGCCGCACTTGTTGCAGAGGACCTTGCCGGGCGAGAGGTTGGAGCGGCGCCACGTGGAGGTGTCGGTGGTGCAGCAGTTGAAGCACCTGCGGCGGACGCGGTCCGACAGTTTTGTGGATGCGTCTTCGGTGTACACGATCGACGACGGGTGCGGCGGCGGCGGGTATGCCGCGGGGTGCGCGTGGTGCATGTGGTGCAGCGACGACGGGTGCGAGGACGGCAGGTCGTAGTAGCCGTGGGGAGCGTGGTGGGGCGGCGGCGCTGGGTACGGCTGGTAGGACGAGGGCGGCGGGTAGTACGGCGGCGGCGTGCGTGGCCCGCCGAGCGTCGCGATGGGCGGCGGGGACGGACGACGGCGCGGGTATGGTTCGACGCGGTGCGGCATTGTTTGTGGCGTCTGATAGCTTGGTGGGTATGGATTTGACGCTGGCTTCTGGGACAGGCGTCAGAAAAGATGGACAAGGCTGGGAACGGGACTCACCACAAGCGCTGGGTCGATTGCTGTTGCGTGCTGCTTGCCGGGGGCGTCGCTGTGGCGCGAATGGGGCCGCTCGTCGTCGTGCTCGTGCTCGACGTCGTCGCTGGTGTCGCTGCGAGGCAGATCCTGGGCGGCTGGCTGGGTGTGGTCTCTCATCTGGATCAAAGCCAAAGTATAAGAACAATTCAGCGAGCGGACTCCAACGCACCTTGACGCGTTACTCTCTGCTGGCTATCCTCTCCTCACTCTGGGTGCGTGGATGGCGTCCTCACATCGGCTCCTCACCTCCACGGCAGTGTGTTGTCCTCGCGTCGTGCATGGCTGGTGGTGGATCGTCCTCGCGTCGTGGTAGATGGCAAGTCTCGTTACCCGTCCCCCTTCGACTTCTCCCCCGAGTGTGCTGCCGAGTGATCCCTCCCCCGCCGACTGATTCGCGAGCCCTTCTCCCTGCAGATATTCCCTTATTCGGACGCCGTGCCTTAAAAAAAAAGCGATAAAAGAGAACTTTTTCGCATTCGCCCTTACGTAATCGTACTACTCGACCGGAACCGTCCCCTCCTACAGAGGTCGCGGCTCGCAGAAAACGGGGGGCGCGACTCCCCCACAGGCTAGGCGCAAGTATCCCCCGGTACCCGCAAGTCCCCCGCAATCCCCCCTGCCACCCGCTGCGACTCCCTCCCGCTTGACAAGTGCGCCTGCTCCGAGGCGCGGGGACCGTGAGGAGGTGGGTGGGGACTCTCCTTCGCTGCGGGGGGTCCAACCATGAGGAGGTGCGAGGAAGAGCCGGGCGGGGTGGGCGTTCGATCCTTCTGCTGAGGGGTGGAGTCCGTGAGGAGGTGATTGAGGACCGTCCTTCGGCGGGAGGGGGCTCAACCGTGAGGAGGCGGGAGGAGGCGGTGTCGTGAGGCGGTGGTGCCGGTGAGGGATACGTCCGGTGATCAGGGGTCTGCTGCGCGCCTGGACGGAAGCGAATGTGATGGATCGATGGGGTGGGTGCGCGCGTCCGTGTCCGTGGGATGAGGTCGACGTGGTTCGTTTCCGACGGCGGCGGCGACAAAAGCCTAGACACCATTAGCGGCATCAAGCTGCTGAACGGAACACGCACCTTCCGATCCCGTTCTCTGCATCACCTCGGTCGCCAGCTCGCGATTCGTCGTCTCAGCCCGTCTTCCGGTTGCCTGGGTAACGCGTGCGTGAGTAGCCGAACATTCACAAATAAAAGAGACGTACCTTTTACCCAGAGACCAGCTCGTCCGACATCGGTCTTGGCGCGCTGCGTATCTGGACTCGGACAGACTAGAATGAACCGAATAAGTAAGCAACTCGAAAAGAAACGAGTTGTAAAAGCTGCTTACCTTCATTGACGCTAGCTGGCGACCCGAATGCGTTGGACGGTGGTGGTAAGAGGACAACGTCCACGCAAACTCCGACTTTGATGATGACCGCCCAAATAGGCAATCACCACCTTAACCGCGACCGCGACCGTCCCACAAGCAGCGCGAGGACATGCAACTCAAGGCAGCGACCGAGGAGTATGACGTGAGAGAGGAGAGAGCAGGGGGAGAAGAGAGCAAAATACGGCGCCGCATACTGGCAGCAATTCGAGAGAGCGGGAACAAGAGCCCCAATCACGGTACGGAGCCTTATATACCTTCCAGGCAGCCAATCGGCGTCTCTCGGTCTGGACACACCGCGGCGTTTCACATAACCCTGATGCAACAAACAAACAAACAACACGCCGCCACATACCCTTCAATTCACCTCCGTCTCGTGTCTTTGACTCAGCCCGTCCGCTCTCAACACATATATTGTATGATCAGTGTACCGTCTCGGAGCAGAGCTCACACCCATCCTACTCTGAATCTCCAATCCCTACAATTTACGAACACGTAAGAATATCCACTTTGATGTGCACTCGCGTACCTGCCTAGTTACTGACTCAGGGAACACGGCCTCTTACACGGCCTCACTCCAAGACTTCCTCGTACACAGCAAGACTCATAATCTAAATGCACAGCCTGACGACCACTCGGAAGAATCTTAAGCACCATGCAAGAGAGCAAAGCAAGATCTCGGAGTTGAGGATTAATGCGGGATCGGGCAGGGTTCAGACTTGATTTGTGTGTGTGTCAGGTGGGCAGCAGAAGCAAATGAGCCGATGGAGCGCAGTCAGTCCTGAGGTGAACCTGGAACGGTAACCATTCCCCGTCCCTCGCATCAACCCTTCCCGCTTGTAAACCTCGTCCCATGAGGTAAGTTTCCGTCACCCGTCATGTTCACGTTCACCAGGCCTCCCACACCACAGCCGTCCATACTGACCTGGAGCGGTAGAAACCTGGCAAAAGTGAGTCTTTTTACCCCGTTGTTGCAGGAAATTTGTCCTCAAACACTCCAGGGAGTCGGACGTCCTCCCACAAGACTTATTCGCACACGTTTCACGACAAACGACGCCTACCGGTCCGGACCTGTTAGCGGTAGAACGCTCGCCGCAAGGCTTCGAAATTCTGGGAAGAGTAAGTATTTTTTGGCCATTCTGCCCCGAGGATCTCGAGCTCACAGTGATACAGGGATACATCTCTGGGACGCCTTCGGCGTCCTCCCACACGACGACGCGTACCGGTTCTGACCGTTAGTGGGAGAACGCTCGCCGCAAGGCCCGAAAATTCTGGACAAAAGTGAGTATTTTTGGATCATTTTGCGCCGAGAACCTCGAGCTCACAGTGCATCGTTTGTCTCTGCTCTAGGGTGTCGGACGCCTTTGGCGTCCGCGTCCTCCCACAACACCATGCACACATCCTATCACGACGACGTGTACCGGGTCTGATGTGTGAGCGGTAGAACGCTCGCCGCAAGGCTTCAAAATTCTGGCCAAAGTGAGTCTTTTTGGGCATTTTTGCGCGGAGATTTCGAGCTCACAGTGATACCTTTTGTCTCCACTCCAGGGTGTCGGACGCCTTCGGCGTCCGCGTCCTCCCACAACACCAATTCCTCGCGAAACAACACATACCGGGTTTGATATGTGAGCGGGGGAACGCTCGCCGCAAGGCTTCGAAATTCTGGCAAAAGTGAGTCTTTTTTGGTCTTTTGGGGCGTGGATTTTTGAGCTCACCGGGAGACAGTTGACGAGAATTCAAACGCCATTCGTAGCCCTTCAGGGTCGCGGAGACGGAGAGCGGGAGACGGGGAGGTACGCGTCCGAGTCTTTGTTTACTTTCCAGGGCACTGACAGCGGCTCAGGCGGACAAAATCTTGTCGAAATAACGGCGGGATGAATACCGCGGCATTCCAGACGTTCACCGGCACATCCCGCCACGAATAGCAACCAACAAGATCGCGATGAGCTTGCCATCATTCTGCGCCCTGCGTACGAGCATGTTGATTTCGTGCCAGATTGGGAAGAACGCAGTACCTGGCTCACTGGAACGAGACGTACACGGGCTCCGCGAGGATCCTGGGATCCGAGTTTGGGTAAGTGCGTTCATCTTCTTCGACTAAGCCGTCGCTGACCTTTCATTGGCAGGAACGGCGCCTGCGGCGCCTTCGAAGAACGTCCTTTCGGACCTCATTGACTTTGGGAGCGGAACGGCCAAGGTGCGTACTCCGTTCATTCGCTGTTCAATTCCCGACTAATTGAACGTCAGATGCGCTCGAATCCTCGCATGTCTAACGCGCACCTACCTCAATCGCAGGACGACGGACTTCCCGGGTCCACTCTCCACTTCAAAGTTCCGTTTCCAAGTCGGCGTCCATACGCCCTTGATGCCGATTTGGATCTGAAGAATTTCGGTTAGCCGGACTTCTAGGTGACGCCGGATACGAGGTACATTACCTTCTTGCGATCCCTGAGTTCCTGAGCTAACGGCGCTCAGATCCAGGTGGTCCGACTGCGACCCGTACACGGTCCCAGGATTGAAGCGATGAGCTCGTTGCGCGAGCTGCAGGTGTCCGAAGTCGGTGGAGTGCTAGCGGGGTCTTAGAGGTAAGTCAGCCGTCGTCTATGCAATTCCCGTTTCTGAATTTGCGTACCTGTCTATGTATCAGCACTGCTCGACTCATCGCCGACCCCAGCGGACCCACAGAGTGATTCAGGCGTTGCTAAGGATCAACGTCACCGAACGCCACATATCTCCCAAACAAACAGGTGCGTACCTTGTTACTCTCGTTACCGTTTACGCTACCAACATCTTCTTGCAGATCTGCGCCTTCGAATAGCGACAAAGTTGGTCAGCTGGGTGGGACCCGCGGAGGGTGTAGTTGAAGGTTCTGGCCGCAGATCAGAGCGAGAGGCGCCGCAGGCGCGCCAGACCGATTTCGCATCCCCGAAATGAGTAGATCTAGCGTATAATTCATACTTTGCATGTAGAGAGACGATGCAATGAAACGAATCATATATAACTTCACTTTGCTTGGAAATGAGTAACAAAAAGACTTACCAGGTCAACAATTGACTCAAGACACCCTAAGACAATGCCTTCAACATCCCCGAGGTCTATACAGACGTCAACGAGCGCGGGTGGACCCTAGAAAGTAGGGAAGGGCATTAGTACATGTCCAATGAATACATGCATGGACCCGGAACGACGGCGAGGTTGTTCAACATACCGTAACCCGCGGATATCGAGTTATGGAAATAACAAACGTCCAAATGAGCCTACCGAACATTTCGCACCATCTTTTTCCAGGGGTCGCGAAACAGATTCTGGAATCCTGAAGTGGGACCCTTACCTTGACGTTCGCGTAATTTCCGGGCAGCCGGACTGGGATTTTGTTGGAGGATGGTCTCCGCTATGTGAGCGGGCGACATAAGTCGTGTGCAGCGTATAGTGAGCGGAGAGACGCGAAAAGCATTGGGAATGGTCGTCGTCGATGGCAGAGTTCCATATCGGGAACCGCCGGATCGTCAACGTGGCTTGACTCTGCACTACGACCTCCGCTTTGCTCACAAGCACTGTAAATAGATACACCCCCCTTATAACTCTCCCTGTTCGACTCACCAGCTCAATTTTACCTGGAATCAAATATAGTGATTGCGTAAGTGAAATCCCGGCCAAATTTGGAACGGAGAACTTGCCAGTGGTTCAAGCTCGACTTTTCGTGTCGTGCACGTCTGGCGCGATCCCTGGACCCTGCGAAGCGATGCGATCTGGATTATCTCCAGATATGACGCGTCGCAGGGTCCCCTGCTCTATCTAATCTGGCCTCGGTGGCAGTGACCACTCCCGGTGCTCCTCCGTCCCCAAGCGCGCTTTTTGTTGCTCTTCTCCGTGTATCTGGCTGACTGCAGTGGGTCTTCTTCCAAGCATTCTGTCTTATTTCAGCTTACCTTCCGCCAACTTGACGCGCAGATTCGTGACTGACATAGTAATCAATGATAAGTACTTTGGTCGCGGCGGAGAAGCGCACTTTCCATACAAAAAGTACGTACCTTCCCGTTGCAGTCCGTCGGCTATGAACCTTACTGACTCATCGCCAAGACTTATCAACCAATCAACGAACGCGCTTGGACTTATTTGCAGGGCCTGGAGCGCGAGATACGCGCACGGGAAGTATAGTCCTATTTGCATATCAACCGAAAACTTCGTTTAGCGGTTCTCCTTGACGGCGCGCATCAGACGGGCAGGGTCAGGGATGACAGTGATGGGGCTGCGCATGAAACGCTGCCGGTGTTTTGGGTGGTGGAGAGTCGAACGGAGAAGAGGGAAAGTGCGCAGAAGCACTTTGGGCACAGCGGGTAAGTTCTGAGATGTAGGTGTCGTTCTTCATCTGACTTCGACCCAGGTCTTCATCCCGCACTTTCATTCTACTCGTATCACTGCTCGCTCAGGGCGTCTGACATCAGGAGCGAACGCGTAGCAACCTCGGGAATAGTGGCGTATATTTTCATTTCACCTCAACGTAAGTTTCCGGTCTCAAAATGACCCCATCCTTTTCTACCCTGACTCACTAATACTTCATTCCAGGCCCTGATGATGTGTCATTATGAACCCAGGCGATATAAGTGCGGACGGAGGCGTCCGGAGAAGGTATGGGGTCTACTCGCCTTCCTCCTCCGTTTCTTTCTTCCTTTTCCTCACTTTCTCGAAGTCTATCTGCGTATTCTCATTGATATTGCTTCCGTGTTGCCGGACACCTCCCCGTTTTACTTTTCAATGTATTATTTTGGGACCGGGAGGGCCGGAGGGACGCGTTGGTTATAAGTCACGCCCCTCTGTTTGTTGATTCCCAGGCTCCTTATCTTCCTTCCACCACCATCACTCTCAACACACATCACTTTGCTCCATGGTCGTCTCCCAGCTCCTCCTCGACGTTGCCGTCGCCCTCAAAGAACAGTCTTCGTCACCTCAAGTCCGCGGACCTCGACTTCCCGCCTCCTAGCTCGCCACTGGCCTGTTCCATCAACAGGATGCCTCTCATTGCTGCCGATAGCACGCACTCGCTGCCGTCGTCTGGTATGTTTCTCGCGGCTGTCCGTTTGCCAAAGCATGCTGACATCTCTTACAGACCCTTATCTCAACGTTGACCATGCCTTCAGCGACCGCGAACCGGCGGGAAGAACGTCCAAGGGGTATTCTTTAGACCCTTTGCGTCAGCGCGGACACCTTGTACGTCGTCGTCGCCATCTCTTCTGCGTGTCTCCGTTCTTACTCATCACTGCGCCACATGTAGTCAGCACCCAAAACCTCCGCCCCGTTACTGGCGCGTCGCCCATACTCTGGCAGACGTCTTGAGCTCTTGCGGTGATCAGCCATGCGCCAGGTACGCCTATTCATCTACTGCTGCCACGTATGTCTTTGTGCCAACCCTGTTCACAGTATCCGGCCATCGTTAACAACGGCGGACCGAACACACTCGTCTCCATCTTTCACATTCAAGCCTGCCATTCTTTAGCATGTCTGGGTATAGCTGTTGCGCTCCCGTCCGCCATCTGACGTCCCTAGTATGTCAGTACCGCCGACATCTCACTTCAACTGACCGGATATTGCGCCACCAGGATCTATTGTACGCCCTCGGGACCGTGGGAGGCGACTTCCGGCACACTCACAGCATTGACTGAGTCCATTTGCTGCGCTCTCGCGTGTCCGGTACGTCCGTTCGCTCGTGTATATCCCGACCGCCTTGCTGACTCACCACTTCGATCCAGTCGTAGTCCACGGCGGTGGACCCAGTATTCTCGGCCGCCCTGCGGCGCAAGTTTGACGCCGACAATGCTTGTCATTGTTGACACCGTCGCTCACCACCAACTGTCCCGGATGGTGAGCTTTACATTGCACTCTGACATTCTCCTCAACACTGATATGCCGGCAGTCCGACGGCTGGAGCGGCGTCTCTCGCTCATTCTACTGGCTATCAACGTCGTAGACGTCGAGTCACTGACCTCCGTAAGTCGTTTACAAGTCATTACTATGACCGCGTATACCAACTGTCACCCATAGGTGACTTTGCAACTTGAATTCCGGACGCTACGGTGATCAGCCAGCCATGGCAGGTGGCGCTCAACTACGCGGGCCCTCTGCGCACTATCTGGTGTCCCGTGCTGCATCCATTGACGCTGGTATTGCCGGTAAGTCGTTAATCTTCGCGTATGCACCATTATAGCTGATATGCTGTACAGCCCGACTCAACGCATCTCTGCCGACGTGCAAAGGGTCACGTTTGACCCCCTCAAAGCCGAGTGCACTTCCGAGTACCCCTCGTCAACATCTCCGAGGCCGCTCAAGACGTTTCGGTTGACGATATGCTATGTTCGCGGTACGCCGAATCTTTTCCCAGTTGCTCATTCCGACATGTAGCGACACATCGATGACTGTTGCTGCCCATGAGTAGCCGCTCAGCTTAACGCTGCCTTCGTATGACCTTGGTAGGTCCATGTTTCGTTTTTGTTGCTGAAGTATGGACATGTTCGTCATAGTGTTCGACTCCTCCATTAGATACCGGTATGTTTTCGTCGTTCCGTTCGGTGCTGGCTAATTGCTGCCAGTGCACGCTGGATATCAACACTCACGATGCCGGGAAGTTACGGCCTGCTCCCCAGGACGTCCATGCCATCCGCGTTACCTTCGGGAACACCGGCATTATGGTCTTGGTAAGATGTTGACTCCGTCGTTGAGCAGTCTTGATGATGCTCTCGGTATGTTCGATACCGTTCCCCGCTTTCACGCTTCTTACTGATACGTTCTTCGACACTAGTTAACATTGTGAATCATCCTGGCTACGCTTCTCGAGTGCCATGCCTTCTGACTGGGATTATTGTGAGTCAGTTCTTACGCTCCATCATTCGTGACGTGTTTACTTTCATCTTCAGTTTCTGCGCCCTACAAGGTCATTTGGATGTTGTTGTTCACATCCGCGTCTCGCGAAGAATGTACGTATTCATCGTCTGTTACATGCCGTCATAACTTCTCACCTGCGCAAGTCCTTTTGTAAGTACTCGTAACAAACACGCCCGCACCTTGTAGTGTGGGTTATACAAGTCACTTGTATATATTTACTTACGACTCTGCTTGCCGTTGCATGCATAAGTATGTACTACTCGCCGCAGTATCGCTACCGTCAACATACTCGACCTCCATCCGACCCATGGTGTGGCGCAGTCGTATGGTGTGGCGACGCCTAGCTCCTGGCAACCGAACCGGAAGAGTTCGGCCGACCAAAGGTGGCCGATTGCGAGCATCCCGAGAATGCTGAGCAGGGCGGCAAGCGGCGTGGAGAGGCCGTAGCATGCTCGCAAGCCGGTGATGAGGTTGGAGATGGTCACTTTGCGACCGTCGCGCGGGCTACGGAGGAGTGTGAGACGGTGCATTACAGGAAGAGATGTATCCGTGGTTCGCCATTGTATTCAACCCAGGACAGACTGAGCGACTGTCTCCAGGACGTGGTGCGCTGAAGTCGTGGCCGTTAAGGGCAGGAGATGGACTAGGCGGCATGATGATGGTTAGTGGCAGAGAAGCATGGAGGGCTTCCCTATATAAACCTCATACTGTCCAAGTCCGTGTCACCCGAAGTCACACTATATAGTCTATCAAAGAATGCTCTTTCGGCTCCGTTAGCGTCCTCTACATAAAGATCACCTTGTTGAATGTGACGTCCATCACCCACCCAGTTTCATCAGAAATTATTCCATCTACGCAACAATGGAGAGTACACCTGAAGTACCGTCTTCATTATCTGAACGATGGTTACTTAACTTGGTAGAAATCATATTCGAGTCTACAATTTGATGTGAGCTGGCTGACGTCTCACTGACACGTCTTGACACGTAGCGGACATCATGACTCTGTAGATACCCTTTCATAACTTTGCAAAGAAAGCAAAGACAGTAGATATAAGTACTTCTAAGTTACATTTGCCGAGTTGCTGCTGTTAAGGGCCCCTGTGAATGATAGCGGTGGCGAGCATAGTATCGCGTGCAAGGTCACGGTGCCACCCCGTAGCCATCACTTATCCCGCCACATGCGGACTGCAAAATCAAGCGCATTGATGGTGATGGCGATTCGCGTGCGCTAGCCTCGCCGCCGTCAGCGCCAACGGTCAAACCATGACAGTGACGGGCGTATCACCGTCACTTCACCTCCAAATTCAACCAGGAGTGTGCCACACTCTGAGTCCACCCGGCAGGACCAGGAATTTAATCTGAAAGAGTTACTATTAGGATCAACGCTCGCACTCACCCTGTTCTACTGTAAGGCGGCCCCTTACAAAGAGACAACATTGTGTATTTCCTTCTCGCCACAGCGCTATGGGGCGGGCTGCCTGTGATTTACCGTGCCCTGCATCAGTTGTGAGGCGTCATTTAATGATCTACCCGCCGGATCAGGCTTCCTTGATGAGGGAGGATTGGAAAATCAAACGCGTTGATGGGAAGGATTGCGATCGTGTAACGGCGCGTGGAGCAAAACGAATTCTGAAATTGCAGTCAAGAAAAGGGATATAGTAGTACAAACAGTTCAACTGCAATAGAGAGCAAGATGAGAGCACGGATAAATACGAAAAAAGTACAGATAAAATCAAACGGAAGCCGCCTTGTCGTCTTTGTCTTCCTTTTCCTTCACAAGCGTGGGTGGCGGGGACCACTGCCGCTCCTGGACGCCGTTCCAGTCTGACCTGGGCGGGGATGGGTCCCGGGAGTACGAGTGCGGGGTATAGGGCCGCTTGTCGACGGTGGAGAAGGGCGGGAGGGTCGGGCCAGCGTACATGCCTGGGGGCGGCGGCGGCGGCGGGAGCGGATGGGAGAGCGAGGGCGGGGTGTTGTGTGACGGCGGGGTGCGCATGGGCATGTGCGGGGACGCGTGGTGGTACTCTGCGCGCTGAGCGAGGGCGCTGCCTGCGAGCGGGCCGCGCTTGTGCGGGAACTGCTCGGGGCGCGGGCGGGAGTGGGTGCGCTCGAAGAGGCCGCACTTGTTGCAGAGGACCTTGCCGGGCGAGAGGTTGGAGCGGCGCCACGTGGAGGTGTCGGTGGTGCAGCAGTTGAAGCACCTGCGGCGGACGCGGTCCGACAGTTTTGTGGATGCGTCTTCGGTGTACACGATCGACGACGGGTGCGGCGGCGGCGGGTAAGCCGCGGGGTGCGCGTGGTGCATGTGGTGCAGCGACGACGGGTGCGAGGACGGCAGGTCGTAGTAGCCGTGGGGAGCGTGGTGGGGCGGCGGCGCTGGGTACGGCTGGTAGGACGAGGGCGGCGGGTAGTACGGCGGCGGCGTGCGTGGCCCGCCGAGCGTCGCGATGGGCGGCGGGGAAGGACGACGGCGCGGGTATGGTTCGACGCGGTGCGGCATTGTTTGTGGCGTCTGATAGCTTGGCGGGTATGGATTTGACGCTGGCTTCTAGGACAGGCGTCAGAAAAGATGGACAAGGCTGGGAACGGGACTCACCACAAGCGCTGGGTCGATTGCTGTTGCGTGCTGGGCGTCGCTGTGGCGCGAATGGGGCCGCTCGTCGTCGTGCTCGTGCTCGACGTCGTCGCTGGGCGGCTGGCTGGGTGTGGTCTCTCATCTGGATCAAAGCCAAAGTATAAGAACAATTCAGCGAGCGGACTCCAACGCACCTTGACGCGTTACTCTCTGCGGATGGCGTCCTCACATCGGCTGCTCACCTCCACGGCAGTGTGTTGTCCTCGCGTCGTGCATGGCTGGTGGTGGATCGTCCTCGCGTCGTGGTAGATCGCAAGTCTCGTTACCCGTCCCCCTTCGACTCCTCCCCCGAGTGTGCTGCCGAATGATCCATCCCCCCGCCGACTGATTCGCGAGCCCTTCTCCCTGCAGATATTCCCTTGTTCGGACGCCGTGCCTTGAAAAAAAAGCGATAAAAGAGAACTTTTTCGCATTCGCCCTTACGTAATCGTACTACTCGACCGGAACCGTCCCCTCCTACAGAGGTCGCGGCTCGCAGAAAACGGGGGGCGCGACTCCCCCACAGGCTAGGCGCAAGTATCCCCCGGTACCCGCAAGTCCCCCGCAATCCCCCCTGCCACCCGCTGCGACTCCCTCCCGCTTGACAAGTGCGCCGGCTCCGAGGCGCGGGGACCGTGAGGAGGTGGGTGGGGACTCTCCTTCGCTGCGGGGGGTCCAACCATGAGGAGGTGCGAGGAAGAGCCGGGCGGGGTGGGCGTTCGATCCTTCTGCTGAGGGGTGGAGTCCGTGAGGAGGTGATTGAGGACCGTCCTTCGGCGGGAGGGGGCTCAACCGTGAGGAGGCGGGAGGAGGCGGTGTCGTGAGGCGGTGGTGCCGGTGAGGGATACGTCCGGTGATCAGGGGTCTGCGGCGCGCGCTGGATGATGACGGATGGGGCTGCGCGTCTTGCACATACGATGAGATCGCCGTAGTTCGTGTCTCCGGCGGCGGCGGCGACAACCTAGACGCCGTTAGCGGGATTATGGTGTTGAACGGAACACGCACCTTGCAATCCCGTTCTCGCATCACCTCCGTCACCAGCTCTCGATACGGCGTCTCAACGCATTTTGGTCACCTATATGACGCGTAAGTAAGTGAACAATGAGCAGTCAACAAGAAAAGGAGACACACCTTTGACCCAGAGATGAGCTCGTCCGGCGTCGTTTCGCCGTCTTGGCGCGTTGCGAATTCGGACTCGGACAGGCTAGAATGAACCGAATAGTAAGTAACCAGCTTGAAAAGAAGCAAGTTGAACCAATTGCGTACCTTCATTCACGCCTGCAGGCGTCCGAGCTCGAAATCAACGCACTGGAGAAAGGAAGGACCGCGAGAGAGTGGTGGTAAGAGGACAACGTCCACGCAAACTCCGACTTTGATGATGACCCGCCCAAATAGGCAGTCACCACCTTAACCGCGACCGCCACCGTCCCACAAGCAGCGCGAGGACACGCAGCTCAAGTCACCAACTGAGGAGTGAACAGTAGAGAGAGGAGAGGGCAGGAGAGGAGAGGGCAAAATACGGCGGCGCATACTGGCAGCAATTCGAGAGGGCGGGAACAAGAGCCCCAATCACGGTACGGAGCCTTATATACCTTCCAGGCAGCCAATCGGCGTCTCTCGGTCTGGACACACCGCGGCGTTTCACATAACCCTGATGCAACAAACAACCAAACAACACGCCGCCACATACCCTTCAATCCCAATTCAATTCACCTCCGTCTCGTGTCTTTGACTCAGCCCGTCCGCTCTCAACACATATGTTGTATGATCAGTGTACCATCTCGGATCAGAGCTCACACCAATCCACCTCTGAGTCTCCAATCCCTACAATTTACGAACACGTAAGAATATCCACTTTGATGTGCACTCGCGTACCTGCCTAGTTACTTACTCAGGGAACACGGCCTCTTACACGGCCTCACTCCAAGACTTCCTCTTACACAGCAAGAATCATAATCTAAATGCACAGCCTGACGAGTACTCGGAAGAATCTTAAGCACCATGCGAGAGAGCAAAGCAAGATCTCGGAGTTGAGGATTAATGCGGGATCGGGCAGGGTTCAGACTTAATTGGTGTGTGTGTCAGGCGCGCAGCAGAAGCAAATGAGCCGATGGAGCGCAGTCAGTCCTGAGGTGAACCTGGAACGGTAACCATTCCCCGTCCCTCGCATCAACCCTTCCCGCTTGTAAACCTCGTCCCATGAGGTAAGTTTCCGTCACCCGTCATGTTCACGTTCACCAGGCCTCCCACACCACAGCCGTCCATACTGACCTGGAGCGGTAGAAACCTGGCAAAAGTGAGTCTTTTTACCCCGTTGTTGCAGGAAATTTGTCCTCAAACACTCCAGGGAGTCGGACGTCCTCCCACAAGACTTATTCGCACACGTTTCACGAAACGACGCGTACCGGTCCGGACCTGTTAGCGGGGGGACGCTCGCCGCAAGGCTTCGAAATCCTGGCAAAAGTGAGTGTTTTTCGGTCATTCTGCGCCAAGAATCTCAAGCTCACAGTGATACAGTGATTACATCTCGGACGCCTTCGGCGTCCTCCCACAGCACCTATTCGCACGACGACGCGTACCGGGTCTGATATGTGAGCGGTAGAACGCTCGCCGCAAGGCCAGAAAATTCTGGGCAAAAGTGAGTCTTTTTGGTCAATTTGCGCGGGGATTTCGAGCTCACAGTGATACCTTAGGATGTCGGACGCCTTCGGCGTCGGCGTCCTCCCACAACACCACGCACACATCCTACCACGACGACGCCTACCGGGTCTGATATGTTAGCGGGGGAACGCTCGCCGCAAGGCTCCGAAATTCTGGGCAAAAGTGAGTCTTTTTGGTCATTTTGCGGGTGGATTTCCGAGCTCACTCGGAGACAGTTGACAAGATTTCGAACGCGAATTGTAGCCGTTCAGGGTCGTGGCGAGAACCTGCGCAACAGAGAGCGGGACATAGCGAGGTACGCGTCTGAGTCTTTCTGTACTTCTCAGGGAACTGACGGGTACTACAGCGCCGCAGGCGGACAAAATTTTGTCGGAAGGGTACTCTAGCTCCGAGAGGAGCAACGCGGCATCAAGACGTTCGCCGGGACCAGCAACATGCAAGTGCGCCGGGACCGGCAACAACGCGTAAGTGGTGAGTTTGCCATCAGGAGCGCGAACACGCTGATCTCACGCCAGGTTGGGAAGGCAATTCGAAGGAGACGTACACGGGCTCCGCGAGGATTCTGGGATCCAAAATTGGGTGAGTCGTTCATCGTTCTTAAACATGCGGTCGCTAACCTTTTCGTTCATCAGGAACGGCGCCTGCGGCGCCTTCAAGAACGCTGTTTCCCGACTCATTCAACGTCCAGACCCCGGTTCTCGCCCGTTCGAACGTCTGCCCCAAGCGCAAGACAACTGACTGCCCGGGCCACGTCACCATTCCATAATCCCGTCTTTCAAGTCTCAACCAACATGGCACTCTTGGCGCCGATTTGGATCTGAACAAATTTGGGTTAGCCGGACTTCCTGGTGACGCTGGATACAAGGTACGTTACCTTTCTGCGAACCCTGAGTCCCTGAGCTAACGGCGCTCAGATCCAGGTGGTTCGACTTTGTCGCGTACACGGGCCGTCTCGCAGACAAGTAGTGAGCTCGCTGCGCGAGCTGAAGTCAGTGTAGCGCCGGACAGGTCTGGGAGGTGAGCTAATTACTCTTCTGTAATAAGATCAACTACCTGACTGCAGAGTAGCATCGCTCGCCACGTCAGCAGACCCGGGGAGACGTCGCTATGGTCCAACGTTACCAGACGCCACATATCTCCGGAAACAAGTAATACCTTGATCATTTCATTTTCGTTTTCGCTTCCGAGATCCCCTTGCAGATCTGGGCGTTCGGATTGCGACGAGGCTGGACAGCTGGGTGGGACCCGCGGAGGATGTAGTTGATATTTTTGGCCTCAGATCAGAGCAAGAGGCGCCGCAGGCGCGCCAGGCCGATTTCGCATTTGTCAAAGTAGTAAATGAAACGTAAAGTTCACCCGCTGTATATGTAGACAGGCGCTGCAATGAACGAATTGTGTATAACTTCATTTTGCTTGGAAATGAGTAACAAGAAAACTTACCCGTCAACTATTGACTTGAGACATCCTAAGACGATGCCTTCAACATCCCCGAGATCGATTCAGACGGCGACGAGCGCGGGTAGACCCTGGAAAGTAGGGAAGGGCATTAGTACATGCCCTGTGGATACATTCATGAACCCGGAACGACGGCGAAGTTGTTTAACATACCGTAACATGCGGATATTGAGTTACGGAAACACCAACGCCTCAAATGCACTAGACGAAGATTCCGTCGCATCTTTTTCCAGGGGTCGTGAAACGCATTCTGGAATCGTGAACTGGGACCCTTACCTTGACGTTTGCGTAATTTCCGGGCAGCCGGACTGGTATGTTATTGGAAGATAGGCTCCGCTATGTGAGCGGGCGACTGGAGTCGTATGTAGCGTGTAGTGAGCGGAGAGACGCGAAAAGCATCGGGAATGGTCGTCGTTGATGGCAGAGTTCCATATCGGGAACCGCCGGATGATCAACGTGGCTTGACTCTGCACTACGACCTCCGCTTTGCTCACAAACACCCTGAACCGATACACCGTAGTTATAACTCTCTTTGCTTAACTCACCAGCTCAAATTTACCTGGAATCAACTATAATGATTGCGTAAGTGAAATCCCGGCCAAATTTGGAACGGAGAACTCGGTTCAAGTACGACTTTTCGCGTCGTGCACTGTTTGGCGCGATTCCTGGACCCTGCGAAGCGATGCGATCTGGATTATCTCCAGATATGACGCGTCGCAGGGCCCTGCTCTATCTAATCTGGCCTCGGCTGTGGGGGTGGCAGTGACGACTGCTGGTGCTCCTCCATCCCCAAGCGCACTTTTACGACTGCCTTTCTGTGAAGCTGACTGGCTTTGATTTGCTCTCATATTGGACTGTGTGTAGTCTTCTGACAGCCCATCCTTGCTCTAATTGAACGCACGCTTTCGTCAGACAGGTGAATATACTTACGGTACATCGGCGGACAAGCGCACTTTGCATGCAAAGAGTACGTATCTCTCCGTTGCACTCTGTCGGCTATGAACCTCACTGACTCATTGCCAAGACTTTTCAATGAATCAACGAACGCGCTTGGACTTATTTGCGGGGCCTGGAGCGCGAGATACGCGCACGGGAAGTATAGTCCTATTTGCATATCAACCGAAAACTTCGTTTAAATGTCCTCCTTGACGGCGCGCATCAGACGGGCAGGGTCAGGGATGACGGTGATGGGGCTGCGCATGAAACGCTGCCGGTGTTTTGGGTACTGGAGAGTCGAGCGGAGAAGAGGGAAAGCGCGCAGAAGCACTTTGAGCATAGCGGGTAAGTTCTGTGACGAAGTTATCGTTCTTCGTCTGACTTCGACTCAGGTCTTGCACAATCCCGCATCTCGGGACTGACATCGACCTTCACTTACTCAGGGCGCCTGATATCAAGAGCACACGCGTAGCAACCTCGGGAATAGTGGCGTATATTTTCATTTCACCTCAACGTAAGTTTCCGGTCTCAAAATGACCCCATCCTTTTCTACCCTGACTCACTAATACTTCATTCCAGGCCCTGATGATGTGTCATTATGAACCCAGGCGATATAAGTGCGGACGGAGGCGTCCGGAGAAGGTATGGGGTCTACTCGCCTTTCTCCTCCGTTTCTTTCTTCCTTTTCCTCATTTTTTTCGCAGCCTCTTGCGTATTCTCATTTACACTGCGTCCGTGTCGCCGGAAACCTTTCCGTTTTACTGTTCAAAGTATTATTTTGGGACCGGGAGGGCCGGAGGGACGCGTTGGTTAAAAGTCACGCCCCTCTGTTTGTTGATTCCCAGGCTCCTTGCCTTCCTTCCACCACCATCACTCTCACCACCCATTCCTTTGCTCTCTGGTCGTCTTCCAGCCTCTCCACGACGTCGCCGTCGTCCTCGACGAACAGCCTTCGCCACTTCAAGACCGCGGACCTCGACTGCCCGCCCGCCAGTGCGCCGCCGGTGTTTTACAGCGGCAGGATACGTCTCATTGCTTAATGCGCTCCTGGTAAGCCCTCGCCGCCGTCTGGTTCGTTTTTGTAGCTCTCGGTTCGCCCAATAAGCATGCTCATACCTTTTGCAGACCGTTACCCCCATTGTCGAGCACGGACGGCGCCCAGCGACCCATTTCTGCGAAGAGGTCGTCCATGGACTGCTCATTGGCTCCTCTGCGCTGGCGCGGACTCGATGTACGTCGTTGCCCTCTTCTTTTTTGTTACCATTCTTACTCACCACTATGCCAGATGTAGTCGACGACCACGGCCTCCAGTCCGTTGCTGGCGCGCCCTCGTTGACTCCCTCAGCTGCTGCGCCGCCCATTTTCAGCACAGGTCCGTCTTCTCGCTGCCTGCCACGCAGTTCTTTGCGTTGACCCTGGTAGCCGCGTCCGGTTGTCGTTATGAACGGCGAACCCCACACGAACCGTCACCCGCTTGCCCATGCATGTATTCATGACATGTCAACGCGGATGGATGGCCGACTACGCCCCAATTGTCCGACACGGCGCTTCGTTCATCGTACTTCCATGGTACCGGGCGCCGGGCTCATCCTCCAGATCAGCCGCCCTACGGCGTTGTGGGGGCCAAGACTTAGCACCCAACAACGGTACCGCTTCTGTGAAGCAGCTTATGCTACTGGTACGTCGCTTCCGCTGCTTCTATACATCACGGTGACTAACAGATATTGCGCCACATGTAGCAGGTGGTCACGCACTCAGGACCGATCGCGGCACTTTCCAGCACACTCCCAGCAACGATTGAGACCACTTGTTGCGTTCTCAGGTCTCCGGTATGTGCGTTCGCTCGTGTATATCCCGACCGCCTCGCTGACTCACCCTCTCGGTCCAGTCGTTGCCCACGCCGGTGGACCCAGTATCCTTGGCTGTCGTTTGGCGCACGACTGAGGGTGACAATATTCGTCATTGTGGGCACGGTCGCCCACCACCAACTGTCTCGGAAGGTTAGCTCTTGTTGACATTCTCATTATTGTCTCTAAGATTGATCTTTACTCAGACCGACGGTTGAGGCGGCGCGTATCGCTCAGTGCATTTGCTCTCAACGTTGTAGACGTTTGCTGATCTTTGTAAGTCGTTTTGAATACATTTCCTATGGACCGCGTATGCTGACTGTCACCCACAGGTGACTTTTAACTTGATTTCCGGACGCTACCATGAACGTCCCGCCCTGACCGCTACCAGGCATCTAGTCGGGACGTCTGCGCATTGTATGGCGCCCTGCGATGCATCCGTTGAGGCTAGTATCGCCGGTAAGCCGTTGCCCTTTGCGTACGCACTATCTGAGCTGATGTGCTGTACAGCCCGACTCGACCCGTCTCTGCCGACGTTCAAAGAGTTACGCTCGACTCCCTCCCTCGAAGCCGGGTGCACTCCCGAACACCCATCCTCAACGTCCCCGACGCCGTTGGAGACTTTTGGTTGACGATGAAGATATGACCGCGGTATGTTGATCCCTTCCAATATATTCGTGCAGGCCCTCATTCCGCGATGTAGGGACACCGGAGGGACACATTTTCTGAGGCTGCCCGTGGATAGCCGCTCACAAACACGCTGCCTTCGGGAACGTCGGAATTATGACCTTGGTAGGTCCATGTTCCATCTAATGCTTTAGCTTCGTTGCCGAAGTATGGACGTGTTCGTCATAGCGTTTGCCTCCTCCGTCACGATGCAGGTAAGTGTCTTACGTTCTTGCCATTCATATGATCATCGAGTGTGCGCCACCTACAGGGTGCATTCGCTACTTGCACAGTACCAGAGCTACTTTTCATTAATCTGCTTTGTTCCTCCTCATCCTCTCCATCGCCTCCTTCAATTCACCACTCCGCCTCAACGTGTCCGAAATCGTATTAACATGATCCGGCTTCCATCCATCCGGCAACCGCTCCTCTCCCAAGAACGTCCGTAGCACAGATAGACGCACGTTCCTCCCTGGCCGTTCGTCTTCTCCGAGTTTCCCGAATACCTCCAGCAGAGACGCGGATTCCGCCCTCGCGGAATTATCATGAAAAGAGCTGAGCGGCGCGGAGCTCCGCTCGCGGCGTATCCGCATGCGGGCGAAGTCCTCCACGCCGGCGATGGGGTCTGGAGCCTCATTTTGAATGTCACCCGCCAGCGCGTCGACGAGATCATCCTGTATCTCGATGGGTGCGAATCGATGCCCGTGTGGCGTGTCGAGGTGGACGAGCGAGGCGTCGTGCTCTATTCGGTTGTGGCGCCCGAGCTGGAAGAGGTCGGCAGACCAGAGGTGCCCGACGAGGAGCATCCCGAAAATGGAGAGCACGGCGGCAAGCGGCGTGGAGAGGCCGTAGCATGCTCGCAAGCCGGTGATTAGGTTGGAGATGGTCACTTTGCGACCGTTGCGCGGGCTATGGAGGAGTGTGAGACAGCTCATTACAGAAAGAGAAGAAGCCTACATGTATCCGTGGTTTGCCATTGTATTCAACCCAGGACAGACTGAGCGACTGTCTCCAGGACGTGGTGCGCTGAAGTCGTGGCTGTTAAGGTCAGGGGATGGACTAGGCGACATAATGACGGTTAGTGGCAGAGAAGCAAAGCGGGCATGGAGGGCTTCTTAAATACCCATACACTGTCCAAGTCTGTGTCACCCGAAGTCACTGCAGCCGACCGAAGACTACTATCAAAGAATGCTCTTTCGGGTCCGTTAACGTCTTCTAGGATAAACATCACCTTCTTAAATGTGACGTCCATTCCCCACCCAGGTTCATTATGAGCTACAAACCACTGGCATGTACCAGTCTTCCAATCCATCTACGCAACAATGGAGAGTACGCCTGGGATACTGTTCTCGTTAAATGAACGACATTATGATTTACTTGACTTGGTAAGAATCATCTTCTAGTCTGCATTCTGATCTGAGCCAGCTGACGTCTCACTGACGCCTCTTGACACGGACTGGACATCATGACTCTTGTAGATATGTTTGATTGAATTCGAGAATAGAAGATAAAAGTACTCCAATTGAATACCTCTCCCTTTGTTACATTTGCCGAGTTGCTGCTTTCAAAGGCATCTCTGAATGATAGCGGCACGAACACAGTATCATGTACAAGTCAACGACGCGCCACCCCGTGGCCATCACTTGTCAAAAGATGCCTGACTTATCCCGCCGCATCAGGCGGACTGCAAGATCAAACGCGTTGATGGTTCACGATTCGCATGCGCTGGCCTCGCCGTCAGCGCCAATGGTCAGACCATGACAGTGATGGGCATATCACCGCCACTTCACCTCTGTCCGTAACTGCGCCCCATACTGAGTTCACCTTGAAAGACCACGGATGTTAGAACAATTAGCTTGGGAAAGACCCTGTCTCAGAACGCTCGCACTCACCCTGTCCTGCTGTAAGATGGCCCCTTACAAAGTGTAACCATTTTGCATTCTGCTCTCGCCACGGCGCTATGAGATGGGTGGCGCAGTCCTCCTCGTACGCCTGTGATTTACCGTACCCGTACCCTGCATCACTTGTGAGGCGTCATTTAATGATCTACCCGCCGGATCAGGCTTCCTTGATGAGGGAGGATTGGAAAATCAAACGCGTTGATGGGAAGGATTGCGATCGTGTACTGGCGCGTCCGCTGGTGGGAAGGAAAAGCCGGAGCATCAAGCAAAACAGTTCCTGAAATTGCAGTCAAGAAAAGGGATATAGTAGTACAAACAGTTCAACTGCAATAGAGAGCAAGATGAGAGCACGGATAAATACGAAAAAAGTACAGATAAAATCAAACAGAAGGCGCCTTGTCGTCTTTGTCTTCCTTTTCCTTCACAAGCGTGGGTGGCGGGGACCACTGCCGCTCCTGGACGCCGTTCCAGTCTGACCTGGGCGGGGATGGGTCCCGGGAGTACGAGTGCGGGGTATAGGGCCGCTTGTCGACGGTGGAGAAGGGCGGGAGGGTCGGGCCGGCGTACATGCCTGGGGGCGGCGGCGGCGGCGGCGGGAGCGGATGGGAGAGCGAGGGCGGGGTGTTGTGGGACGGTGGGGTGCGCATGGGCATGTGCGGGGACGCGTGGTGGTACTCTGCGCGCTGAGCGAGGGCGCTGCCTGCGAGCGGGCCGCGCTTGTGCGGGAACTGCTCGGGGCGCGGGCGGGAGTGGGTGCGCTCGAAGAGGCCGCACTTGTTGCAGAGGACCTTGCCGGGCGAGAGGTTGGAGCGGCGCCACGTGGAGGTGTCGGTGGTGCAGCAGTTGAAGCACCTGCGGCGGACGCGGTCCGACAGTTTTGTGGATGCGTCTTCGGTGTACACGATCGACGACGGGTGTGGCGGCGGCGGGTAAGCCGCGGGGTGCGCGTGGTGCATGTGGTGCAGCGACGACGGGTGCGAGGACGGCAGGTCGTAGTAGCCGTGGGGAGCGTGGTGCGGAGGCGGCGCTGGGTACGGCTGGTAGGACGAGGGCGGCGGGTAGTACGGCGGCGGCGTGCGTGGCCCGCCGAGCGTCGCGATGGGCGGCGGAGAAGGACGACGGCGCGGGTATGGTTCGACGCGGTGCGGCATTGTTTGTGGCGTCTGATAGCTTGGCGGGTATGGATTTGACGCTGGCTTCTAGGACAGGCGTCAGAAAAGATGGACAAGGCTGGGAACGGGACTCACCACAAGCGCTGGGTCGATTGCTGTTGCGTGCTGGGCGTCGCGGTGGCGCGAATGGGGCCGCTCGTCGTCGTGCTCGTGCTCGACGTCGTCGCTGGTGTCGCTGCGAGGCAGATCCTGGGCGGCTGGCAGGGTGTGGTCTCTCATCTGGATCAAAGCCAAAGTATAAGAACAATTCAGCGAGCGGACTCCAACTCACCTTGACGCGTTACTCTCTGCTGGCTATCCTCTCCTCACTCTGGGTGCGTGGATGGCGTCCTCACATCGGCTGCTCACCTCCACGGCAGTGTGTTGTCCTCGCGTCGTGCATGGCTGGTGGTGGATCGTCCTCGCGTCGTGGTAGATGGCAAGTCTCGTTACCCGTCCCCCTTCGACTCCTCCCCCGAGTGTGCTGCCGAATGATCCATCCCCCCGCCGACTGATTCGCGAGCCCTTCTCCCTGCAGATATTCCCTTATTCGGACGCCGTGCCTTGAAAAAAAAGCGATAAAACAGAACTTTTTCGCATTTCCCCTTACGTAATAGTACTACTCGACCGGAACCGTCCCCTCCTACAGAGGTCGCGGCTCGCAGAAAACGGGGGTGCGCTAAGCCCCCTGAAAGTACGCGCAAGGATCCCCCGGTACCCACAAGTCCCCCGCGCCGCTCCCCCCAGAGTCCTCCTCCCGTCTGCTGCGACTCCCTCGTTTCACAAGTGCGCCGGACCACAGGGTGACGTCGTCGGCGCGGGGACCGTGAGAAGGTGGGTGGGGACTCTCCCTCGGCACGGGGGAGGGGGGGGGGGTCCAACCGTGAGGAGGCTGGGGAGCGGCCTGACGGGGTGGAGTCCGGTGCGGGGAAGGCGATGAGGGGGGCGTTGGATCCGGGGAGGGTGGCCTGTCCTTTCCGTTGAGGGGTGGAGTCCGGCCCGGGGAAGGGCTGGTGCGGTGAGGGGTGCCGAATCCTTGTGCCGAGGGGTGGGGTCTGACGCGGGGTGGAGGCCGTGAGGAGGAGGTGGTGGTGGTGGTGCGAGTCCGGCGATGGATCCGTCCGGTGATGCAGCGCGCTCGGTGGTGACGCACGCGTCTTGTCCATACGATGCGGCGGCGCAACCTAGACGACGTTAGCGCGGAACAACCTGCCGAACGGGACACGCACCTTGCAATCCCGTTCTCGCATCACCCCGGTCGCCCGCTCGCGATTCGTCGTTTTAGCGCATGTTGGATCGCCTAGGCAACGCGTAAGTAAATGAACACTAAGCTCAGAAGGGAAACTTACCTTTGACGAGCTCGTCCGGCGTCATTGCGCGTCCCGGATTCGGACTCGGACAGGCTACATTGAACCGAATAAGTCAGCGTCGCAAAAAGAAACGAGTACAACCAACTGCTTACCTTCAGTCACGCCAGCAGGCGACCCGCATGCGTTCGACGGCGAGAGAGTGGTGGTGGTAAGAGAACAACGTCCGTACAAACTCCGACTCGCACTTTGATGATGACGACCCAATTAGGCAGTCACCACCTTAACCGCGACCGCGACCGTTCCACAAGCAGCGCGAGGACATGCAACTCAAGGCAGCGACCGAGGAGTATGACGTGAGAGAGGAGAGAGCAGGGGGAGAAGAGAGCAAAATACGGCGCCGCATACTGGCAGCGATTCGAGAGGGCGGGAACAAGAGCCCCAATCACGGTACGGAGCCTTATATACCTTCCAGGCAGCCAATCGGCGTCTCTCGGTCTGGACACACCGCGGCGTTTCACTTAACCCTGATGCAACAAACAAACAAACAACACGCCGCCACATACCCTTCAATCCCAATTCAATTCACCTCCGTCTCGTGTCTTCGACTCAGCCCGTCCGCTCTCAACACATATATTGTATGATCAGTGTACCATCTCGGAGCAGAGCTCACACCCATCCCACTCTGAATCTCCAATCCCTACAATTTACGAACACGTAAGAGATGGGCACTCGCGTACCTGCCTAGTTACTTACTCAGGGAACACGGCCTCTTACACGGCCTCACTCCATGACTTCCTCGTACACAGCAAGACTCATAATCTAAATGCACAGCCTGACGAGTACTCGGAAGAATCTTAAGCACCATGCAAGAGAGCAAAGCAAGATCTCGCAGTTGAGGATTAATGCGGGATCGGGCAGGGTTCAGACTTAATTGGTGTGTGTGTCAGGTGGGCAGCAGAAGTAAATGAGCCGATGGAGCGCAGTCAGTCCTGAGGTGAACCTGGAACGGTAACCATTCCCCGTCCCTCGCATCAACCCTTCCCGCTTGTAAACCTCGTCCCATGAGGTAAGTTTCCGTCACCCGTCATGTTCACGTTCACCAGGCCTCCCACACCACAGCCGTCCATACTGACCTGGAGCGGTAGAAACCTGGCAAAAGTGAGTCTTTTTACCCCGTTGTTGCAGGAAATTTGTCCTCAAACACTCCAGGGAGTCGAACGTCCTCCCACAAGACTTATGCGCACACGTTTCACGACAAACGACGCGTACCGGTCCGGACCTGTTAGCGGTAGAACGCTCGCCGCAAGGCTTCGAAATTCTGGGAAGAGTAAGTATTTTTTGGCCATTCTGCGCCGAGGATCTCGAGCTCACAGTGATACAGGGATACATCTCTGGGACGCCTTCGGCGTCCTCCCACACGACGACGCGTACCGGTTCTGACCGTTAGTGGGAGAACGCTCGCCGCAAGGCCCGAAAATTCTGGACAAAAGTGAGTATTTTTGGATCATTTTGCGCCGAGAACCTCGAGCTCACAGTGCATCGTTTGTCTCTGCTCTAGGGTGTCGGACGCCTTCGGCGTCCGCGTCCTCCCACAACACCATGCACACATCCTATCACGACGACGTGTACCGGGTCTGATGTGTGAGCGGTAGAACGCTCGCCGCAAGGCTTCAAAATTCTGGCCAAAGTGAGTCTGTTTGGGCATTTTTGCGCGGAGATTTCAAGCTCACAGTGATACCTTTTGTCTCCACTCCAGGGTGTCGGACGCCTTCGGCGTCCGCGTCCTCCCACAACACCAATTCCTCGCGAAACAACACATACCGGGTTTGATATGTGAGCGGGGGAACGCTCGCCGCAAGGCTTCGAAATTCTGGCAAAAGTGAGTCTTTTTTGGTCTTTTGGCGCGTGGATTTTCGAGCTCACCGGGAGACAGTTGACGAGAATTCGAACGCCATTCGTAGCCGTTCAGGGTCGCGGAGACGGAGAGCGGGAGACGGGGAGGTACGCGTCCGAGTCTTTGTTTACTTTCCAGGGCACTGACAGCGGCTCAGGCGGACAAAATCTTGTCGAAATAACGGCGGGATGAATACCGCGGCATTCCAGACGTTCACCGGCACATCCCGCCACGAATAGCAACCAACAAGATCGCGATGAGCTTGCCATCATTCTGCGCCCTGCGTACGAGCATGTTGATTTCGTGCCAGATTGGGAAGAACGCAGTACCTGGCTCACTGGAACGAGACGTACACGGGCTCCGCGAGGATCCTGGGATCCGAGTTTGGGTAAGTGCGTTCATCTTCTTCGACTAAGCCGTCGCTGACCTTTCATTGGCAGGAACGGCGCCTGCGGCGCCTTCGAAGAACGTCCTTTCGGACCTCATTGACTTTGGGAGCGGAACGGCCAAGGCGCGTTCATTCGCTGTTCAATTCCCGACTAATTGAACGTCAGATGCGCTCGAATCCTCGCATGTCTAACCCGCACCTACCTCAATCGCAGGACGACGGACTTCCCGGGTACACTCTCCACTTCGAGGTTCCGTTTCCAAGTCGCCGTCCATACGCTCTTGATGCCGATTTGAATCTGAAGAATTTCGGTTAGCCGGACTTCTAGGTGACGCCGGATACGAGGTACGTTACCTTCTTGCGATCCCTGAGTTCCTGAGCTAACGGCGCTCAGATCCAGGTGTTTTGACATTGTCCTGTACATAGGCGGTCTCGCAGACAAGCAGGGCGCTCGCTGCGTGAGCTGCAGGAGTCTGGAGTCGGGAGAGTGCTGGCGGGGTCTTGGAGGTAAGTTACCTGTTGTCTATGTGATTTCAGTTGATATAATTGCGTACCTATCCATGTAGCAGCACTACTGGACTCATCGCCGGCGCCAGCGAGCCCACGGAGTGCCCTAGACGTCGCTAATGGATCGACGTTACCAAACGCCACATATCTCCGGACAGCAGTAAGTACGTACCTTGTTACTTTCGTTATCGCTTTCGCTTCCGAGATCCCCTCGCAGATCTGCGCGTTCGGATTGCGACGACGTTGGACAGCTGGGTACAAGCCGTGGAAGGTGAGCGGAAGAATTTCACCGAGGTCAGAGCGAGTGGCGCCGCAGGCGCGCCAGACCGTTTTGCGTCCCAGAGATGAGTAGATGTAGCGTAATATTCACGCTGTATATGTAGACAGAGGCTGCAATGAAAGAAATCGCGTTCAACTTCACTTTGCTTGTCAATGAGTAACAAAAAGACTTACCAAGTCAACGAATGACTTAAGACACCCTAAGACAATGCCCTCAACATACCCAATGTCGATCCAGACGGCGACGAGCGCGGGTAGACCCTGGAAAGTAGGGAAGGGCATTAGTACATGCCCTGTGGATACATTCATGAACCCGGAACGACGGCGAAGTTGTTTAACATACCGTAACATGCGGATATTGAGTTACGGAAACACCAACGCCTCAAATGCACTAGACGAAGATTCCGTCGCATCTTTTTCCAGGGGTCGTGAAACGAATTCTGGAATCGTGAACTGGGACCCTTACCTTGACGTTCGCGTAATTTCCGGGCAGCCGGATTGGGATTTTGTTGGAAGATAGTCTCCGCTATGTGAGCGGGCGACTCAGGTCCTATGTAGCGTAAAGTAAGCGGAGAGACACGAAAAGCGTCGGAAATGGTCGTCGTTGATGGTAGAGTTCCATATCGGGAACAGCCGGATGATCAACGTGGCTTGACGCTGCACCACGACCTCCGCTTTGCTCAAAAGCACTCTGATTCGATACACCCTACTTATAACTCCTCCTGAACAACTCAAAAACTTCTTTTCACCGAGAATCTACTCTGATGGTTGTGTAGGTCAAATTCCGGCCAAATTTGGAACGGAGAACTCTGTTCAAATCCGACTTTTCGCGTCGTGCACGTCTGGCGCGATTCCTGGACCCTGCGAAGCGATGCGATCTGGATTATCACCAGATATGACGCGTCGCAGGGTCCCCTGCTCTATCTAATCTGGCCTCGGTGGCAGTGACCACTCCCGGTGCTCCTCCGTCCCCAAGCGCGCTTTTTGTTGCTCTTCTCCGTGTATCTGGCTGACTGCAGTGGGTCTTCTTCCAAGTATTCTGTCTTATTTCAGCTTACCTTCCGCCAACTTGACGCGCAGATTCGTGACTGACATAGTAATCAATGATAAGTACTTTGGTCGCGGCGGAGAAGCGCACTTTCCATACAAAAAGTACGTACCTTCCCGTTGCAGTCCGTCGGCTATGAACCTTACTGACTCATCGCCAAGACTTATCAACCAATCAACGAACGCGCTTGGACTTATTTGCAGGGCCTGGAGCGCGAGATACGCGCACGGGAAGTATAGGCCTATTTGCATATCAACCGAAAACTTTGTTTAGCGGTTCTCCATGACGGCGCGCAACAGACAGGCAGGGTCAGGGATGACGGTGATGGGGCTGCACATGAAACGCTGCCCGTGTTTTGGGTGGTGGAGAGTTGAACGGAGAAGAGGGAAAGTGCGCAGAAGCACTTTGGGCACAGCGGGTAAGTTCTGAGATGTAGGTGTCGTTCTTCGTCTGACTTCGACTCAGGTCTTGATCACTCCCGCATTCCGAGATTGAAATCGACATATCACTTGCTCAGGGCGCTCGATATTAGGAGCACACGCGTAGCAACCTCGGGAATAGTGGCGTATATTTCCATTTCACCTCAACGTAAGTTTCCGGTCTCAAAATGACCCCAGTCTTTTCTACCCTGAATCACTAATGCTTGAATCCAGGCCCTACAGATGTGTCATTGTGAATTCAGGCGATATAAGTGCGGACGGAGGCGTTCGGAGAAGGTATGGGGTCTACTCGCCTTTCTCCTCCGTTTCTTTCTTCCTTTTCCTCGCTTTTTCGATATCTCTCTGCGTATTCTCATTTATATTGCTTTCGTGTTGCCGGACACCTCTCCGTTTTACTTCTCAAAATATCATTTTAAGACCGGAGGGCCGGAGGGACGCTTTGGTTATAAGTCACGCCCCTCTGTTTGTTGATTCCCAGGCTCCTTGCTTTCCTTCCACCACCATCACTCTCACCACACATCTCTTTGCTCTCTGGTCGTCTCCCAGCCTCTCGACGTTGCCGTCGCCCTCAACAAACAGTCTTCGCCACCTCAAGACCGCGGACCTCGATTGCCCGTCCGCCAGTGCACCGCCGGTGTATTACATTGGCAGGATGCGTGTCATTGCTGCATGCGCTTCTGGTAAATCCTCGCTGCCGTCGTCTCGTTCGTTTTTGCAGCTCTTCATTCACCCAATAAACATGCTGACACCTCCTGCAGACCGTTACCCTATCGTCGAGCACGGACGGCGTCCAGCGACCCATTTGTGCGACGAGGTTGTCCATGGACTGTTCATTGGCTCCTCTGCGCTGGCGCGGACTCGATGTACGTCGTCGCCCTCTTCTTTTTTGTTTCCATTCTTACTCACCACCATGCCAGATGTAGTCAACGACTGCGGCCTTCATTCAGCTGCTGGCGCAACACACACGCCCTCGCCGACTCCCTCAGCCGTTGCGGCGCCCGTCTTGACCCCAGGTACGTCTTCTCGTCGTCTGTCACGTATGAATCTTCCCGTTGACCCTGCCGACAGTGTCCGGCCGTCGTTATCAGCGGCGGACATAACACGACTCGTCACCCTCTCTCGCACCCATGTCATCATGCCATATCAGCTCTTAGGCATGGCCGGTGACGCCCGAGTACTCAGAAACGGTGCGTCGTCCATCTTACTTCCATGGTACCGGACGCCCGGCTCATCGTTCATATCAACAACTCTAGGGTCTATTAGGACTCAGCCGTGACCTCTGTGCTCAATACTCGGCTCTCGCTTTCCATCGGATGTTGCTGGTACGTCGGTGCCATCGCTTCTGTCTCTCGATTTGACTGACCGGATATTGCGCCACATGTAGCCATGATCACCCGCTCAAGACTACTGCCGACACTCTCCGCAGGACTCCCTGCATTGACTGAATCCATTCATTGCGCTCTCAAGTCTCCGGTATGTCGGTTAGCTCGTGTATATCCCGACCGCCTTGCTGACTCACCCGTCCGATCCAGTCGAAGTTTCAAGGCGGTGGACCCAGTATCACGAGCTGCCTTCCGGCGCACATTTGACGTTGCCACTGGTCGTCACTTTAGACACGGTCGCTTACCACCAACTGTCTCGGATGGTGAGCTTTACATTACACTCTAACATTGTCCTTAACACTGATATGTTGACAGGCCGACGGCTGGAGCAGCGCCTCTCGCTCATTCTAAGTGCTATCAACGTCATAGACGTTGAATGACCTCCGTAAGTCGTTCTAAATGCAAGTAAAATGACCGCGTATGCTGACTGTCACCCCTAGGTGATTTCAAACTTGATTCCCGGATGCTGCCATGCACGTCCCGCCCTCGCCGCTGGCAGGCATCTAGTCGAGACATCTGCGCATTGTATGGTGACCTTAGATGCCTCCGTTGATATTACTATTGTGGGTAAGTCGTTTATCTTCGCGTGCTCATACTGTGAGCTCATCCGCCAGACAGTTGGTCTCGATGCGTTGCTGCCGATGTCCAAGAACTTACGATAGACGCCCGACGACGGTGCGCCCCCTTCCCGACGCTGTTGGTGAGGTTTCCGTTGACGATGAAGATATGTCCGCGGTATGTTGATCTCTCTTCCCATCTTTGTCCAGTCGCTCATTCCGCGCTATGTAGAGACACATATGCTGACATGCCCGTGGATACCCGCTCACATTACACGCTGCCTTGGGGAACGTCGGAATTATGCCCTTGGTAGGTCCATGTTCCGTCTTGCAGTCATGATCAAGCTAATTACTCATACGCTTTAGCTTCGTCGCCGAAGTATGGACGCGCTCTTGATAGCAGCCAGTCCTCCGTCACGATGCAGGTATGCTTCTTACTTTCTCGTCATTCGGATCGATGCTGACTCGTTGTTTCACGCTAGATATCTTCACAAGGAAGTTCAGGCCTGCTCCCGGAACGTCCGTACACTTATTATTAATCTGCTTTGTTCTTCCTCATCCTCTCCATCGCCTCCTTCAATTCACCACTCCGCCTCAACGTATCCGAGATCGTATTAACGTGGTCCGGCTTCCATCCATCCGGCAACCGCTCCTCTCCCAAGAACGTCCGTAGCACGGAGAGACGGACATTTCTCCCTGGCCGTTCATCTTGCCCGAGCTTCCCGAATACCTCAAGCAGAGACGCAGCTTCCACATTCGGGAAAATTTCCCAAAGGGAGCCGAGCGGCGGGGAGCTCCGCTTGCGGCGGATCCGCATGCGGGCAAAGTCTTGCACGCCGGCGATGGGATCTAGAGCCTCACTATGGATGTCACCCGCCAGCGCGTCAACGAGGTCATCCTGTACCTCAATGAGCGCGAATCGATGTCCTCGTGGCGTGTCTAGATGGACGAGCGAGGCATCGTGCTCTATTCTGTTGTGGCGACCAAACTTGAAGAGGTCGGCAGACCAGAGGTGGCCGATTGCGAGCATCCCGAGGATGCTGAGCAGGGCGGCAAGCAACGTGGAGAGGCCGTAGCATGCGCGCAAGCCGGTGATGAGGTTGGATATTGTCACTTTGCGACCGTCGCGCTGGCTATGGAGGAGTGTGAGACGGCGGTGCATTACAGAAAGAGGAGAGGCCTACATGTATCCGTGGTTCGCCATAGTATTCAACCCAGGACATACTGTGCGACTGTCCCCAGGACGTGGTGGGATATAGTCATGGCCGTTGAGGTCGTGCTGCCTCGGAGTGGGTGAGAAAGGAATGGGTTTCATGATGATGGTTAGTGGCAGAGGGGCATAGAGTGCCTCTTATACCATCCAAGTAAGTGTCACCCGGCCCAAACTCACTGCAGCCGAAGATTACCTACCATGAAATAATGCTCCTGAGCGCTGTGACGTCTGATCCGTTCCTCCCCAGCTCAATCACGATTCTGAATAGCGCCCATGCACAAAACTCGGCATAGAGGGCTTCTTATACCGTCCAAGTCCGTTTCACCCAAGTACACTGCAGCCAGAGACAACTATCAGAGAGTGCTTCTTCGGTCTCGGTTCCGTGAGCGCTGTGGTGTTCAATCCGTTCATCCCCGCTCAATCTTGATTTTGAATAGCGGGAGTCCACCTAGAATAAGTACCGTCTTTATGATTCAAACGGTCGTGATTCAGTCTGTACCTACTACTAGTGCTGTGGGTTACGATTATTGAAAGTCACGTACCGAATGGAGAAGGGCAACAAGACCTTCTCCTTCCGTACATCTGCTGGTATGTCTCCTTCAAGGAATGCATGTCTACGACTTGAAATTTCCTCGGCACATTTGTGACTTGTCAAACACCCACGGATCAAGACTCAAATCAACTGTGAGGCCTGTGAGGCATCATGTGATATCATCTCTATTCGCTGGATCAGGTCTCTGCGATGAGAGAGGAGTGCAAAACAAACCCACTGACAATGAGCGTGTGCAGTCGCGTACGCAGACAGGGTCCAAGTCAGTAACTCAAATTGCAACAAACACTGGTGCGTCGCTGCAACAACATCGAACGGTTCACAGCGTTCAGAGTGTGGGTCACTTGAAAGCTCTATATGTTATCTCCCAAGAAGATCATCATGAGAAGCGGTGACATGTACCACCACAAACTTTACAAATTCACGTCCATCAAAAAAAAAGAGAAGCAGTGACATTGCCCTCGTTGCTAACAAGGGCATTGATTCTGTACAAGTTAGGAGTGCTCCCCCCAGTGATCTCGTACCCTGACGTATCTGTCTTTTGTGAGTCGTCAATAGGTATGATGCATCCTCGACGAGGGCCTGCGAAGCCATCATTTTGATGATGACCACGTCACCGATTCGTATGCGCTGGTCTCCTCATCAACGTGGATGGCTGAAGCTCCCTTGATAGGCAAAGACAAGACTCTTGTAATAACAACTTGCGTAGCCAGTGCGTTGCAGATAGCTCAGGTCACAGTGAGAGGACTTATCTGGAAGGACAGCTAGCATGTGAGTCGTGACAATCAACGGTCGCACTCACCTTGTCCTGCTGTAAGACGGCCCCATTTTGTATTTTGCTCTCGCCACAGCACTATGGGGCGGGCTGCCTGTGATTTCCCGTGCCCTGCATCACTTGTGAGGCGTCATTTAATGATCTACCCGCCGGATCAGGCTTCCTTGATGAGGATGGATTGGAAAATCAAACGCGTTGATGGGAAGGACTGCGATCGTGTAACGTCGCGTGAAGCAAGACAGTTCTGAAATTGCAGTCAAGAAAAGGGAAATAGTAGTACAAACAGTTCAACTGCAATAGAGAGCAAGATGAGAGCACGGGATAAATACGAAAGGGTACAGAGAAAATCAATCAAACGGAAGCCGCCTTGTCGTCTTTGTCTTCCTTTTCCTTCACAAGCGTGGGTGGCGGGGACCACTGCCGCTCCTGGACGCCGTTCCAGTCTGACCTGGGCGGGGATGGGTCCCGGGAGTACGAGTGCGGGGTATAGGGCCGCTTGTCGACGGTGGAGAAGGGCGGGAGTGTCGGGCCGGCGTACATGCCTGGGGGCGGCGGCGGCGGCGGGAGCGGATGGGAGAGCGAGGGCGGGGTGTTGTGGGACGGCGGGGTGCGCATGGGCATGTGCGGGGACGCGTGGTGGTACTCTGCGCGCTGTGCGAGGGCGCTGCCTGCGAGCGGGCCGCGCTTGTGCGGGAACTGCTCGGGGCGCGGGCGGGAGTGGGTGCGCTCGAAGAGGCCGCACTTGTTGCAGAGGACCTTGCCGGGCGAGAGGTTGGAGCGGCGCCACGTGGAGGTGTCGGTGGTGCAGCAGTTGAAGCACCGGCGGCGGACGCGGTCCGACAGTTTTGTGGATGCGTCTTCGGTGTACACGATCGACGACGGGTGTGGCGGCGGCGGGTATGCCGCGGGGTGCGCGTGGTGCATGTGGTGCAGCGACGACGGGTGCGAGGACGGCAGGTCGTAGTAGCCGTGGGGAGCGTGGTGGGGCGGCGGCGCTGGGTACGGCTGGTAGGACGAGGGCGGCGGGTAGTACGGCGGCGGCGTGCGTGGCCCGCCAAGCGTCGCGATGGGCGGCGGGGACGGACGACGGCGCGGGTATGGTTCGACGCGGTGCGGCATTGTTTGTGGCGTCTGATAGCTTGGCGGGTATGGATTTGACGCTGGCTTCTAGGACAGGCGTCAGAAAAGATGGACAAGGCTGGGAACGGGACTCACCACAAGCGCTGGGTCGATTGCTGTTGCGTGCTGGGCGTCGCTGTGGCGCGAATGGGGCCGCTCGTCGTCGTGCTCGTGCTCGACGTCGTCGCTGGTGTCGCTGCGAGGCAGATCCTGGGCGGCTGGCTGGGTGTGGTCTCTCATCTGGATCAAAGCCAAAGTATAAGAACAATTCAGCGAGCGGACCTGGGCATCAGCGTATCACGGATCAGCAGCCAACGCCTCTGCCTTTGATGTGAACAAACCACGGCGATGCACGCGCTCGGTTTGGTTTGCGCGAAAATAATTCCAGCTCCGCCACCCAGGGCTCGGCCGCAATCTCCGTCCCAGATCCCAACTCCTCCATCAGCCGTGCCCTGTATATCATTTGTTGCTGTGGTTCGGCAGTCCCACCGCTCGACGCTCAGGCTCTGTGCTTTCTCTGCTGGTCAAGCACACTCCCCAAAAATACCCCCAACTGCTGTTCCATCTCGTCTGCGTACCTGGGCGCTTGTCCCGTGAGAGCCCTCGTCCACATAACATCACTATGCATTCTTTCCTCTGGTTCCATTCATGCTTCTCTGGGTGCGGTGTCATCATTCCCGCCGTACCCACAACATGATCCTGTCCGTTCTTTCACACTTCCCAACGCGAAGGTGGACAGCCAACAGATTTCGGCCTCTGATGGGTGATTGTGCGACACCCTTCCCGTACCATACTCCCCTCCCCTTCTGTGTCCGTCTTCTCGGAATTCTCCGTTTTCCGTCCGTATTCATTTCCACCACTTACTGGGGTACTCGTGGTCCGTCCCCACTTCAATTACTTACACACGCTCAATCCTTCCTCTGCCCATCGACCCACCCGGCCCAACATCCGAAACCCGGCTCTCGGACTCCCCATTCAATCCTCAACAGCAGTGCCACATACAGCTCAAGGTTTGTCGCCATGTGGTGACTCGTCGCGGGTCATTGATGATATGATTGTTGATGGTGCTTATGCTTTAGCTCCGGTTTACGTGCTCTCAGTATACGTCAATGACCTTCATTCATTAGGTCCAGGGGCTGGAAGAGATAGACGCGTCTGGTAGCATCTCCCTGTGCTGTAAACGTACAAGACGTCCGTGCATCATATCACCACCGCGCATCCATCCACCTCCCCTCCCAAATCAGGATTTACGGTCACGTCCCCACGCGCATAGCCTTTCTGATTGTGTCGCGTCCTTTCGAGCTTCTTGTCTCGTCTCTCGGTACTCGCATGCACCGTGTTTTGTCCCAATATAGTATCCGTTTCGGGGTCCGGACTCCGGGCAGGGCATCCCTCCGAAGCGAGTACGACGTCCACCCTTCCCATCTTAATATCCAAGGTAATAGTATCTTTCAAGCCCTCGATGATCATGGTGATAATGATAATCATATCACAAACAGATCGTTTCGAATACCGAGTCCTGCTCTAGCGAGCTCCGCCCTCGTATGCGTGTACTCGCCAAAAGCCCAAGGGCGGGCCCGAGCCTCAACGCGCCACCATCCCCGCTTCCGTTCATTCCAGCATCCGCGCCCACGCCAATCCTACCGGCCTCACTAACAATGACATGAGGATAATCAGGATTTGCGCGCGAGTGCACAATCATCACCCCCGGATTTACCATCATATCCTGTGTACTGATCGTGTCGCGTCTGCAGCTCTCGCGCTTATCTCCTGACCCCTCGCGCTTATTCCAATCTTGTGTCCTCCGAGACCTAGTGCTATGTCCCACAATATCTCCTCACCCGAGGGCATCGTGCCCGCAGTGAGAGCGCGGCATGTCCTCCCTCTGCCAGTATTAGGTCTGTACCTCTCCGAGGCCGCCTGTCTCTGTGTAAACGACTGATCCAACAGACGAACGAGCTGATGTCCTCCCGAAATCATCAGCTCGCCCGCGTCCGATCAGCATCAAGCGAAGCTCACTCATAGCATCCCGGTGGGTTGATCATCATCATCATCATGTCTCAACTCGACTCGTACTCGTTCTTGGACGTTTCTTCCCAGTACGTGCATCCTGTCGTTCTTTGTTCTGTTAGCATCTGACTCACCCAAGCAGGAACGCAGGCGGTACTGCTACCAGTAGCTCTAGAGTTCCAATTACTTTCCCAGATCAATTTGTTGACCATCAGAGATTTACGCTCACTGCCTCCTGGTCCTGGACGATGGACAGCCGTGATGGATATGCTTCCCGCAGGACGGTATACTTGCCGCTCGTACCTTTCCCTTAATTAACAGTTGTCAGTCAGTCGGCAAGTCTATGCGGGTTTGTACCCGAATACCTCCTGTATACCCACATTCTGTCGCAACGGCGAAGCCTCCACCATCTCGTATGTGGTAGCTGACCACATGCACGAACCGTGGGACGTCCCGAACCGTAGATGGTTTCAAAGTGAGCTTCCATGTCTCGAATTATGTGTAAAAGTTATCTCCTCCTGTATTTGAGTCAGAACCTTATTATACTGGAGCAGAGCCCCATTAACGCGCGAAATCAACTTTTGTTTTGTGTTTCGAGCGATGGCTCAAACGAACGAGGTGTTGGGCGATGGAACGATGTAGGAGATAGTTAGCACGAGGCCCTGGGCCATCATGAATGCGGATCTCCTCCGTGCTCACGAGCTGATTGACTGACATCGCACATCGCACATCGTCTCATCAATGGGGGAGACGCGCCGAGACGTCGACATGGAAGCATGTCAACGCATGATGGATGGCCCGATAAGCAACATATTCCAGGCGTGCCTCGGCGAGTAGTCATTGTGGCGAACTGACAAAAAGCCGTGCCAGTTGGTAGTACTCAGAGTCGAAGCTATACAATACGTCCTTCGTTATTTTGGGTGGAGCGACAGACGCGGGTCGAGCTGAGGAAGTTAATGGCAGAGGGTTTTACACGCTCTCAGCGATACCCATCCCTTGCGCTCGCGAGTGCGACAGCCGCTAACTAAGTTCTAACGTGATCCCGTTACCCCCGCGGACGTACAATACTAGTACAGTGGGCGCTCGGTCAGAAAGAAAGGGTTTACAGACATAGCCTCGAAAGCCAGAACATCCTCATCTGCATCATAGCGTGCAATGGAGATAAGATTAAGGTGTAGGTATGATGTTCCACTGCTGGGTGCCACGATCGCGAAGGAGTTGATAGTAGGGGGTGCGCGATCATGATCGAGGGGAACTCGGCGATGGATGGATTGACCCACGACGCATATCATCCCCTCGATGTGGATGGGTGAGAGCTGTCAAAGCACCGCGGGACGCCGCTACTCCGTACCAGTGGAGATACGCCTCCTCCATACGCGTGATCGTGTAGCACATTCAGACCCTTCGGGACCTAGGCAGTAAAGACCTGGGTTGCTTGTCGAACTCCGAAACCGTCTGAGGGCAAAGCAAAAGTCTAGGACCCTGGCTTGCGATGTCAATCATAACAATTGGAATTTGTTTTGTCGGGCCTCGTGATCCGAATGCTCACTGCCACTGATTGATTGTTGCGCGCCGGGGGCGGCTTCTCCTTTTTCGGACTCAGCTTTGATTGCCAGCGAGGTCTTTTTGTCCTCGACGCTCATCCATTTCCGAGGCAGATTGGAGGCGGGCGGGCGCCTACGCTACATGCAGGGGTGAGTCATAGAGGCTGTTGAGATGTTGACGCAGGATTCGACCTGACCGTTCGTGTCTAGTACAGGCACTCAGTGAAACCATACACGTCACTGGCGCGTTGAACGATGCCCGTATACCTCGAAGTAAGTCCAATCGTTTCCATCCGCTTCGTATTGTACGACACGGTACTTGCTTCAAAATGGTCCAATGACACCTTCGCGACCTCGCGTCTGCCAGACCCCGGCTTGACACGGGGTGTCTACATGTCTCATGGGTACTAGGCGTCCCGCTATATGTACAACCTCCCCCAGTTAGGCGAAGAGTTGTATTTCATCACGAGACACTTGAACGGTATCGGCAATTACTGGGCGCCGCTGTCTATTTTGACAATGCCACCGGGCAAGCCGTTCCCAACGTCTCCTTGTTTCGCCCGCTAAATGGTTTCCAGCTCAGTTTGTGGCTACTGACTGGGTTCATCTCAGGAGTTTCTCCCGGGACTCAGGTTTTATCTTTATGCAGAACGAGTATCCATATGCTGGCTCGAGTCAAGATGGCTAGCGTCTAAAAGAAAAGGAAGGAATTGTATTACTCAGAGCCATCTTCGCCAACAATTGACAATCCGCTCATCCTTGTAGGCGATCATCGACTCATCACCGACGATGGACCTGGTTGCATAGTTGGCATCTCTACCCGCTGCACGGCCTAGACAACTTGTAGGTTCAGAAGGTACACACACCATGTCACGAAGCTTACACTTGTTCTGATCAGTTCTCAATTGAGTCTCTGACATAGATTCGGAAATGGGGCGCGGGAAGCGCAACATGGAAATGGGCCGTCCGTTGTAGAAGTGTGAGAATTCCAAAGGATCATCTGGCATCTCCAACACGACCGTAACAAAGGATCTGCGAACCAGTCCAAATTACGCCAGGATGTCGCCTCCGGCGTCGGTGCAAGACCTGTGCTCCTAATTCTAATCTTGATCCTATTTATTAGGTCTTCCTCATCCGCACCCACAATCGCTCTTTTCGGGCACCCAGCGACGGAACACCAGGATTTGACCAACAGGCTGCTTATCACTGACAGAGTCTTTGCCATCGACGGTTTGGAGATCTTCCACGTCACTCGAATGCGAGCCGGCGGGTCCTGCCTTTTTGTCGCTTTGCCTACATAGTCAAAAGCGCCAGCAGGCACCGCAAAATCTTTCTGCGTTTCATTTACTCCCGCCGCACCTCGAATGAGGCTTCCTTCCACGTAAAGACGTCTCAGGCGGCGGGCATCTGGTTTCCCTGAAAGTTCTCTGTGGTACCCTCGGACACCGACGCGATTAAGGAAGCCTCAAGGAGCCGGGCACCTGGAGAACTGGGACACGACGCCCAGAACGGTTCTTCCGTGCCTTCTTGGCTCAGAGTAGGTTCCACAACGGCTACTGAGAAATGGACGACGTGTTCATACTGGTGATTATCATCATATGGAGGTAGGCACGCCGCTGAATCCTGCTAAGATTAGTTGTGTAGCGACTCAGCCGACGTCGCCGATTGTTGGGGACCCACTCTCGCGCTCTGTAGTTGTCAGTGAGTCTTTCCGATTCGCATCAAATACTTCCAGAGGCAGTTTTCTGTTGCATTCTCACAGTGGCCAGTCAGCGGAACGAGGTTGGATCGCAGCTCGACCGTGCGATGCACTACGCATGCGCCATGTCTACGCTCTGGTCTGCCGTCAATGCGTATGGAGCGTCCCATCTCGCTCGAATTTGCTTCAGTCAGCATGACCGGTGATTGTCTCCACATAAACAGTGACGAACTCATGGGACCACGCCAACAGTGTATCCAGATTGTGGCGTTTAGCTTCATCGGCAGTTCTAAAAGTACTCTGACGACCAGACATCTCGATATGTACCAGGTAGATGGTCCACGCCGGCAGAATAGGTAAGGCACACAGAAAATCTACAATTTCACTTCATTGACCCGAAGACAGACAGAACATTTCATTCTAATGAGACGTTCCTCTCCAGCTCGAGTCCATGTTGAGTCAAGTCTCCGTCGTGCCCGTGTGACCCCACAATTACACCTTTGTATCTCTTGTCTCGCCTTGTTGGGCCGTTTTGGCAATGTAGTAGGTCGTTGAATGGTAGTGCATTCCCGTGATCTGCCTGTGAAGGGACAGAGTCAGTGATCAACATCATTATTGCCCTCTTTCGGGTTGATTTGGGTAGGCGGCCTTTGTGTGCAACTTCGCAAGAGTCGGAAGATGGGCCGGACCCCGTGTAATGACAGCCCCTCGGCCGGTATGTCGCCGCCTGATACAATGCACGGGGGTTTAGATACCCTATCGTCGAAACTATTCCTTTCCCGCTGCTAAGCCCGAGGTGAATGTCATGTCAAGTCTCAATGATAACGATAACTGACTATCACATTGATCCATCACTAAGCTGGGATGCACCATAAGACGCGCCATCGGGCAACCTCCGAACCATCTATACTTCTCGATGACGGCCGTGGAATTCTCCGCGAGCACCGCGAAACGACGCTGACCAAGAGGCGCGCCAGAATGTCGGAAACATGCATGACGCAAGAGGTTACACGATAACGACCGGAAGGATCTTTTCATTGGCGCTAAACAACCGAACTTTCAGCATTCTGATGCGCCACCTTTTGTCCTGGTAAACGCGTTCTGTTGCTGCCTTCCAAGTCTGCATGCAGAAGTGAAAGTGACAGCTGATATGCATTCACGGGGGAACTCGCTGCGCATTCAATCTGCTGGTATGAATTACTTATGCGCCTGAGAACCCCGCAAGAATCCCATGTTATTTGTGGCTCCAGGGTCAGGGTAACGCTACAACCGCTCAGTATCCCCTCACCAGCCAATCGCCGTAAAGCATAGCAGCGACCGAAGCTCGAAGTGAGAAGTGTACGCATTATTCCTTCCGGCTAGGGCTGCTCGTGAACTTGAGGAGGGCGCATCATGATGATCCACATCAGGGGAATTCCATTTTCTCCATTATCACGCGCAATCGAGATCGCACTCTCGGTGATTATCATTCCCCAAGCGTGATGGGTGATGAGAACCGGATCCCACTGAATTTGCCGGTCCATCCTAGCAAAAGCAGTGTCCGGACCAGAGATCCCAACATTGGGCGGATCATGGAAATCTGATGAACCGGTTCACCAGAACAGATGGCAGGGTGTATTGCGTGAGACTCGGACGGTTAGCGATACCACAGGGCCTCTAATACTTGCGTGATCGTGTGGCCGCACTGTCAAGCGACGGTAAGGCGTACCTTCCGTTCAGATGGCTAACAATACTCCCATGCATAGAGAAGGGAGGACATCGAATGATGCTGTTCGGCCATGATCATGCTGTACTCACCTCATCGCCACAGGTGATGATGCTGATGATGGCATCTCAACTCGAAATAGATCACGATTCGAGTAATGTTTGCAATTCAATCACTGTCAGTGCGCAAGTACTTACGGTAGTAAAAATACCGAAGGGGTCGAGGCTTTAACCGCTAAAGGAAGCCACGGCGCTAGAATGTATGCTGGCCTGCAGCGAGATCTTGGAGCTCTCACGCGTGTTCCGGGGCTCTTACAGATACTTCTATGCATACCGCCCGAGGGCGCCTTGGCATTACCACATGACCGAGGACAAGATCAGAACGTAAGACATTGCTGTATCGAGTGCTCGAGCTACTAGACGCCGACCTGTGCAGGAGATGCATGAGCAAATGGAAGTACGTTACATTTTGAGAAACGTACTGAGGGTTGCGGCCATGCACCTAGATTGCAGTATCGGATCCGATCGTATGCCTCAGTTTCATCGTAAACATGGCGTCGCGACATCCGTGGTGAACGCGTGGTTGATGATAGAAATGTCGGGTATGGTCATCCGACTCCCGAATGTCCCACTTCCATTGCTCCAAATGAGTGAGGCTGTAGACGCGGAGGACAAGAATGGGGCAGTAGTATTCGTTGCCGAAGTGAGTGGAATTGGATGCCATTGTAACGGTAGAAGTCACGTACGGAGGTGGGGGGAAGGAACGACTGGGAACGATGAGCATTGTACAGAGGATAGACTGGAAGGATCTGACCTGCACTCCCCGAACGTTCTTCCCTACGTATGTCCCAAGGGCTGTCCCATCTTCGTTGGTGATGTAGGCAATGTTGACAGTAAAATCATCAAATACGCCGCTGAAGAATCAAGAGTTGGCGAGCTGGACAATGTCAATGTGGATGTCGTCACAGAGCTCAATGATGACAATCCGGTCGTCCTTCGAGTGGCATGAGCCGAGACACAATTGGAGGGCTGCCGAGCAGTCGAGGGACGCATAATTTAAAAGGTCTGTCATGAGCACCTGGAAGCGACAAGAGATTCGAGTGCCCGAGGATTCCTGATGGCGAGAGCATCTACCGGATCCCACTTAGATATGACGCGCATGGCGATGGATGTCATGATTGTTCCAGACCTGCTCGCGCTCTATGCAGCGGCATCCTGCCTCTTTTCACATTGCGTTCACAGTAGCCGACAGAAAGACCCATCGTAGAAAGGCGTGCCTGAAAGTCGTTCTCGTCACGCCGTGTTTCTTGCGGTGGTCGGTGGGCTGCGAGCAAATGTGAGTTGGAGGCTGGATGCGGAATGCAGAGTGACAACAGAGGTGAAAGGGACGAGAGTGAAAAGTACGGCGAACTGGGAAAGCGGCCAGAGACGGATGGATGCCATATGTGCCACTTGTAGAAAAGCAAGGCAGGATAAGAACAGATGGTGCGAGCGTACGCGCATATGCATCGCTGACAGTCCAGGGAGTAAACGTGAACAAAAGGACATCACGCACCCCAAAGGCAATGTCTGTTCGGGATCATTCCCCCGCCTTTGTTTTCTCAATATTCTATATCCCTGTCGCCTTTCAGTGCATTGCGTCCTTCAAGTTATACGTTCTGTCGGAGTCGCGTTCGAAGGTGATGGCAAAACGGAAGGGAAAGCAAACGTACGATGTGTTGCTCTGCTTCGTATATCCCTTCACCCAATCCTAGTCCAAGCGTGTGGAAGAAGTCTGCGGTCAACGAATGATTCCTAGTTCCATCTGATCTGATCGGGAGAGGCATTGTTGGAATCGCAGGGCTGGGCCGACGACTGTGTTTGGTGTGGCGAATGCGGTGGCGGCGGAGGTTTCCCAAGGCAGGAAAGTGGTCCTCCTCGAGCCGCCGCGCGACTGTGTTTTGATATTTGCGATGAAGCGGGTGTGGGAGAAAGAGGGCTACCACGAGTTTGGCGTAAGCAACGGCAAATGTAGAGGATAAAGAATCGGGACAAAGATGGATGGGATGTACCCGCCCAGCAGTGGAAAAGAAACAGATTAAAGAGCGTATGTGCATTTACAAATAAATGTGTGTCGCTTGCGCCCAACGAAGCAGACAAATCGACAGAGAGGCGGAGGTATGTAAATGTAGAGGAGGAAGTGCAGCACGAACACATAGATGGTTGCGTACGTCGCTTGGAGGGACGAGTTGATATAGGAAAGCGCAACACGCACCTCCAAGCCTGCGTCTGTGGCCGTTTATTCCTTCTCTATGAGCATGGCCTCTATCAGCCATGCGCTCCGTGAAGTCTTCTTCGCTGTCGAAATCGCGTCCGGGCCCGATGATGAGGAGACAAGCAAGGATCAGTGTGACATTAAGGCATGCGTGTGACACGTTTGTTGACTCGACGCAGAACAAGCAGGAGAGAAAGACGCAGCACCCGCAGGTGGAAGGGACTGGAAACCAAACACTTGCTAACAGTCAAGGACGCGGACGCCTGACCTACATTATGGTGTTCCGGGGCTCTATTCGTGATTCATAGGATTCCTTCACTTGACACGAGTCAGCGATAGCTCTCTCGTGCTTGGATGTGTACAATTTGGGTTTTGAAGGTTGTGCATTGAAAGAACGCACGGATCAAGCGGCTCCATTCATAGTGTTGCCTCAGCTTGCAACTACAATGTATAGGAACAAGCGAGGAGGAGAAAGTGATAAAGGAAGAGCGTGAGAGAGGAGAGGTAGAGACGGAACGACGAGCACCACACCAAGACACCACCCTGTCCATCAAAACCACCAATTGACTGACTCACAATCGTCCCCACCCCCACAGACGCCTTCCCAACAACACCTGTACGCGCTGAGGGCTTGCAGTCTGGACACGCCGCTGTGCTGTAAATTACGCTATGCATGCAGGTCTTAAGTCAGATTATATTCTCCATATTCCGTCGTTCCTGGGGAGGAGAGTTGGAGGGAGGGAGGGTGAGGGAAGGGGAGGGAGAGAGTGGGGCGAGGGGCGTTGACGAGGTCCGAGAAAAGGGAGGGATTGCGATGACGTGGGAGGGGGAGAAGGAACGAGGGAAGAGGCATCGGTGAGGAGTCGGGACAGGAAGAGGAGAGCGTCGAGCGAACGAAGGAGATAAGAGTGGCGGTATGAGTCGCCTCCGCCCACGAATGAAAGAAATCGACGCAAATACACGCATCTCGTGTTTCCGTCTTCCATTGCTTCGTGGCGCCTTTCGGTGTGTTCCGTTTTTCAGATCTTGATTTGCTTTCGCGGTCGCGTTCGGAGAAGATGGCAACAAAAGGAAACAAGCGAACGCACGCTGTGCGGCACCGTTTTCCGACGTATCCTGGCCTGGTTCGTGTTCTGTGAATGCGAGGGTAGCAGGTGTCGGAACCTGGGAGGCGTCTGCGAGAGTTGTTCGATTGGGCGAAGCTCGAGGAATAGTAGACGTCGGAGGCGGCTTGTTGGGGAGATAAGCTTCGTCCTGCCGTCGCCGCAGACATTTGGGGTCATGCGCGGCAAAGATTGGGATTAGTGGTTCCCTGTGAGAGGAATCGCATGGGCGTCAGCGTGCTGTATGTCAGAAAGAATGGACGCCTCTACAGCGGAGAGGATTGGCTGATGCTGTGAGCGACAGCGCTGGGCAGATATTACGCGTCGCTCACGCCGAAGAGAAAATTAAATCACCACTGAAGCCCACCTGAGCAGGATGTCGGCGAAAGCGGAGCGAAATGTGCCGATGGTGGAGGAAAGGATCAGTGTGACATCAACGTGTTACCTGTCAATCAAATCAATCAATGCAAGGACCCAGGATTGCCGGAGACAGCGTGGAACAAACACAGGTTTCGACACTCCTTGATACCGAACAGTCACAAGCACAGAACGACCATGGACAGCAATACCGCAGAACGCAAGCGCGGCTGGCGCGATCGTCTCTCGTTGAATGTGCGGAGTCGATCGAAGAGCCCTGCTCCTTCCACAACGCTTTCTGAACGCCAATCGGATCTCGTCGTCCCTCCTGCCCAGACAAAAGGAAAGAAGGATAAGAAAGGTTCGCCTCTCTCTCCGTCGCCTAGCAGCTACTATCTGATCTCTGATCAGCACCGTCTGTCTTCTCTCGCCTGAAAACAAAAATGAAGCGGCCAGCCCGCTCATCTCCTTTCACCAACTCGTCTCCGTCTGCGTCTCATGGCTCTTTGCCAGCCCAGTCTCCCAGTACTATGCCATCCGCCTCTCTCATTCATATGCTGTCTCCGTCTCCCAACCCCGTTCCATCTCCCTCTTCCGACCTTTCTTCTGTTATCCCTATGCTGTCTCCGTCTCCCGCTTCGAACCGTTCGCCTTCTCCGTCTCCCAACCCTATGCTGCTCTCTTCTCCCAGCCTTTCACGATCTCCGTCTCCCGTCATCATGCCATCTCCGTCTCCCAACGTTATGTCTCCTCCCTCTTCCACTTCGTCGCCGGCTCCGATGTCCGGCCCCATGCCGTTCTCGTCTCCCATCCATTTGCCATCTGCATCTCCCGCCGCCTTGCCATCCCCGTCTCCAATCCTCCAACAGCAGACTCCGGAGGGCACATTCGCTCCATCGATGCCCGCCTCGCTGTCTCCAGCATCTGCCACTCATATGCCGTCATTGACCTCTCACCCGGCGCCATCGACCGCTCACCCGGCGCCATCGACCGCTCACCCGGCGCCATTGACCGCTCACCCGGCGCCATCGACCACTCACCTGGCGCCGTCCACCAGTCAACCGTCAGTCTCAGACAAAGCCAAAGCGATGCTCCAGAAGCTGGCTAAGGCAACCAGTGGCGTCATCAACGTCGACAATGCCTCCGTCTGCGTGAACATCCTCAAAGAGGCGGCTGAGATTGCCGAGAATCTCCCCGTCATCAAGGCAGTGGCAGGCATTGTTACGCATCTCATCAAAGTTGTGGACGTACGTGGCTCTTTATCCTTCGCATCCTTGCCTCTGAATCCATATTATTTCATTTGCAGAAATACCAAGAGTGCCAAGAGTCGTGGGCACGTTTGATGACAGCGCTCGGGACGCTTTCTACATTCATGGCCGTGTTTGCACATGAAGCACAGATCCAGGACCTTCCATCCGACACGTTTGCCGCATTCAAGCCGCTTGAGGACACACTCGTGGAGGTCTTTCTTGCCTGGAGCGAGTTCAACAACAAGAACTTCATTGCCGTTGGCTTGGACCGCGATGACCTCAAGCAGAGAGGTGACAAACTTGCAAACAAGTTGTGGAAGGCATTGTATGTCCTCCAGGTACGCACATATTGGGTTTGCTTGCACACAAGTTGATTTTGAGGCCAGAGTAACCAAACTGTGTACGCGCGCATTGACGGCGCACATAATCGAAAGGTACTCGCCAAGGTTGATGGGGCACAGGATGAGCAAACAAAGATGATCCGCAACATACATGCATGGATCACTACAACAGTCATTCCTCATCATACTACTGGACCGCTCGGCCTCCTTCCGTGCCCATCTCCCTCAGAGTACTTTGAGGGACGAGATGACATGCTTCTGCGTCTCACAGTCATCTTTTCCTCGCGTGTGGCAGCACTCATTGGAGGAGAGGCATCCTCCACCCGTATGGAGTCTATTCTCAATATATTTGTCAGAGATTTTGGCACACGGTATGCAGTGTGGTTTTTCTAATGTGTCAAATCTCATTAGACATTTTTAGCTTCTCAGGTATTCACTATGTGAATGCAAGCTCCAAGGAGCGTCTTGAGTCAGATCTCAAATTGTTCAGTGGTGCAGCTGAACTTGGCACTGCTTGCTCTGCTATTTGTTCAAGGCCTGGGCTTCTGCTCATTGTTACCAACATCATGGACAAGAGTCTTGTTATCTATCTTCCTCGCTCTCTTGAGCTATGCATATTATTATGTGGCTTGGATCAGACCTTGGAGACTTTTGCGTCACCAGGACAATCCTGGAAGTTGGATGATCTTGTTGATGAAGTTATTCTTGAGAGAGTGAGGAGAGTATTAGTAAAGCCAGTTGAGAAGAAGAAGCGTGTAGCAACACTGGTCGCAAAAGGTGGCACAGGAAAGACACAAATAGTGACAAAATTTGTAAAAGAGAATCAAGCTAGGTATGTATATATCTTCTTCCACTCAATATTTCAGCTAATTGTGTTTATATAGCTTCTCTGAGGTTATCTTTGTCAATGCTAGCTCAAGTGAAAAACTTGCCCAGCAGGACAAGATTGTTACAGAGCAACTTCAACAATCTCTCCACAGCTATTTGAATAGCACTCCAGAGAACTGGCTTGTCATCTTTGACAATGCAGATGATCCTAAACTTGATTTATCACCCTTTCTTCCCTCTTCCAATCATGGCAATGTAATCATTACAAGCCGCAATATTGAGATTTGTGAGCATGCATCTAAGAATTGTGATATTCTTGTTCATGACCTTGAGCCTAATGCTGCAATTACAATGCTACTTTCACGAGCTGTTTGAATAGCACTCCAGAGAACTGGCTTATCATCTTTGACAATGCAGATGATCCTGCACTTGATTTATCACCCTTTCTCCCCTCTTCTGATCATGGCAATGTGATCATTACAAGTCGCAATATTGAGATTCATGAGCATGCATCTAAGAGTTGTGACATTCTTGTCCATGACCTTGAGTCTGATGATGCAATCACAATGCTACTTTCACGAGCTAAATCCAATGATTATGCAGCTGCTAGGGACATTGTTGAAGCTTTTGCATGTCATGCTTTACCCATTGCTATAGCTGGGGGCTATATTGCTTCCCACACCACTTGCACTATTTCAAGCTATCTTGAGCGGTTTAAAGACCGTCGCAAAGAGCTTCTTGACTCTAAGGCACAACAGAGCATAGACAGATATCCACAGAGTGTACTTGGTGCATTTCTTCTTAGTTTTGATCATCTGTCTAATGAGGCAAAGCTTATCATGCAGTTGTGCTCCTTCTATCTCTATGCTGATATTCCCATTGCCATGCTGCGCAATGCTGCAGAGAACTCTTCTGAGCTTGCTCTTTTGGGTGACGAGACAGTCTCAAATACTACAAAGAATCTTCTGGACAATATCTCTTGTTGCTCTGTTGATGAAGCTATTGATGAGATAGTCAAACTTTCCCTTGCTACATATGCGCCTGAGAGTAATTTACTTTCATTTCATCCTGTCATCCATGAATGTGTGTCATATACTATAACTCTTCCTCATCTTGAAGTGAAGCAGACAGCACTTATTGTACTTACTCGTGGTATGCCTTGGGACAAATCATCTAATTCATATTCTCTGCGGAGATATATTCTTCCACATGCCACACATAGTTGGGAGGACAATTTTGGTTTAATATATACATGTGAAGCCTTGGCAATGCTTTATAAAGATGCAGGAAAATGGACAGCAGAGAAATCACTACGACAACAAATAGTAGATGCCCAAGTAAAAATTCTGGGAGATGATCACCCAAAAACACTTGTTGCAAAAGCTTATCTTGCAAACACATATCGTCATCAAGGGAAATACGCAGAGACAGAGGTGCTTGAGAAAGAGGTGCTTGAAGCATGCAAGATGATTCTGGGAGAGCGTCATCCAGACACGCTTAGTGCAATGGCCAATCTTGCAATTACATATTGCCATCAAGGAGAATATGCAGAGGCAGAGGTACTTGAGAGAGAGGTGCTTGAAATACGCCAGGTGATTCTGGGGGAGCGTCATCCAGACACGCTTACTGCAATGGGCAGTCTTGCAACTATATATTTGAGACAAGGAAAATATGCAGAGGCAGAGGTACATCAGAGAGAGGTGCTTGAAGCACGCAAGGTGATTCTGGGAGAGCGTCATCCAAACACGCTTACTGCAATGGGCAGTCTTGCAAGTACATATAGGAATCAAGGGAAATATGCAGAGGCAGAGGTACTTGAGAGAGAGGTGCTTGAAGCACGCAAGGTGATTCTGGGAGAACGTCATCCAGACACGCTTAATGCAATGGGCAGTCTTGCAAATACATATTGGAATCAAGGGAAATATGCAGAGTCAGAGGTACTTGAGAGAGAGGTGCTTGAAGCATGCAAGGTGATTCTGGGAGAGCGTCACCCAGACACGCTTACTGCAATGGCCAATCTTGCACTTACATATCATTGTCAAGAAAAATATGCAGAGGCAGAGATACTTGAGAGAGAGGTACTTGAAGCATGCAAGGAGATTCTGGGGGTGCGTCATCCAGACACGCTGACTGCAATGGCCAATCTTGCAAGTACATATTGTCATCAAGGGGAATATGCAGAGGCAGAGGTCCTTGAGAGAGAGGTGTATGAAGCACACAAAGAGATTCTGGGGGAGCGTCACCCAAACACGCTTTTTGCAATGAGCAATCTTGCAACTACATATTATGGTCAAGAAAAATATGCAAAGGCAGAGATACTTGAGGAAGAGGTCCTTGAAGCGAGGAAGATGATTTTGGGAAAGAATCACCCGGATACGCTTAGAGCAATGGGCAATCTTGCACTCACATACCATTGTCTGGGAAAACATGTTGATGCAGAATCACTCGAAGCAAGGCAGAAGCTCTTACAGACAGATACCTCAGATTAGAAAAAATTTGCAATTGTAAATATATGTACTAAAATTTGAATTTGTGAAACGTACTGCTCACCGGCTATAAAATAAGTCAGACAATTTCCACAGGTATGTATCATATGATTCGGGTTTGAAGATAGGACTGAACACAGCTAACACTACTCATTTATTCCAGTGCTCAAGAACAATAACATGCGTCTGGGTCCTTGTTCCTCCGGCCCATGCTTCCACCCTCTGTTGGGTGCTGTGGGCTTACCATCAGTCCGCCATGTCCCTCTGCGCCTGGCTGCTTGTGTGTCTATGCATCACCCGGGGCTGGACCACACAATGGAAGTGTGGTGATTGTGGGAGAGTGGAGAATCCCCCACTCCCTGTCACCCTTTCTCAACAAACATGTTCCACAGCATGGTGCGGTGTATTGGGAGAGTGAAGAGGGATCCCGGTGTAGTTGATCTCACCGCCCTACAATTTGTGCCTTCCTGCACCAAGCTGGTACTTATCTCACTATGACTCCTTTGCCGGCATGCTTTAGAGTGGTAAGTGGTCATTTATTTTGGCACGAGAAAATGTGGCACATTGCTTGTGACAGTGTGTTCATGAAGCCAAATCCAACAAGCCTGGCACTTGCTCAAACATCCACACCTCAAATCAGGCAGTTGTAAGGTCATAAGGTCATTATACAAATGGTTACATCATGTAGTAAGTACAAATGTAATATGAACAACAAAAAGGGAAAGATAAGTTACGGAGATAAATACTAAAAGAAAAGGATACCGCGCCATAGAACGGGACTGTCAGATATATCCCGCCACTTATACATCTCGCCCATTCTCATTGATTTCCACCCTCTCCTCCCACGCCTTTGCATCAACCACGGCCTCGAGGTCCACCAGCGTAGCAGGCAGCACGCTCGGGCTTGCGCTGCGCGGGTACGTCGTACCCCGGTGAATATCCCGGCCCCTGCCTCTCTCGGTCGACGACAGCCTTTCCCTGAACGGACTCCACATTGGCGCCCTCTCCAGCTCTCTCTCCATCCTTGACCTCACCTCGAATGCCTGGACTGCGCCTCCCGATGCGGGTACTCCTCCTCCCTACTCGGCAAGCGCATCATCCAGCCGCGTCTCGCTGCAGGTAAATCAGCGGTCGACTCTTCCCCACACCCTGTAACCCCAACCTCCCAACTCCTCTCCCACACCTCCCGCACACCCCACCTTCTCCCCACATCCCTCTCCAAACACCGCATCACCACCCTCCCCGTCCCTCCACCCCCGGACACCACTGGGATATCCCCATGCTGGATCTTCAAAATCAGCCTCGGCTCAAACACGTTGGCAAACGGGAGCCGGCCTTCAGCGAGCGCAAAGAGGATGACGCCAAGCGCCCAGACGTCGGCGGCTTTGAGGCAAATTATATTATGTAGGGGAGCTTGTTGTGTGCTGCAGGTGGGTTGGCATATGAGGCGTGGGAAGGGAGGAAAAGCTCCGGCATGGCGTTACGCTGCCTGGGGCGCATTTGGCTTTGCATTCTTTGCCGGGCCGGTGGGTGGCTACGGTGCGGTGCCGGACGGGGAGGTGCGGGTGCGTAGGAGGTGCATGCGGTGTGGACATGCTCAGGGTTTGGTGCAGGATGGCCTTGAGCGTTGTCGTCGGTGTCGGATTCATCAGTGGATGTTTTGTCATGGTCTACACTTGAATGAGCAATTGAATGAATATAAGAGACAGATCATTCTCCAGCTTCAAGTCCCAATGAACGACATGTGCCGTTTTGTGCAAGTACAGCATGGCCGACGCCAGCTGCTTAAAAAGTCTTGGATATTCCCCATCCGTCCCTGTCCCTCCAGCCCTTCTCCCTCTCACAATAATCCAGCAGCGTCACTTACCTACCTACTTACCTGGCCAGACACCACATTGTTACGCCTGCCCACCACTTGCCTTGGTCATCCCTTTTGGACGCAAATAGGGGCAGGATATGATTGTGTAACAGTGATCTCCGCATCAGCTCCTCTCGCTTCTGGGCCTCTACAGCGCATTTGGTGGAGGTTTGCACAACTTGACGGCGACAGTCCGGCTCGGACCTTCACTTTGGCATAGCATCAGCAACTCATCCCAATCACTTTCTTGGACTTTCCCCTGCCAAATTTTGGTCGGAAAGTCGGAAAGCCGAAAGTCAGAAAGCCATGTCCCAAAACCCACAAGTTCGACCCCGGGTGGTGGTCACCAAAATTTGCACGGCTTGACTATTTGTAGTTTCATTTGACTATAGCACTCTCATAGCAGAGAATGGCAATATAATTCATTTACAGGTGTACATCTTCAATCACGGAGGCGTGGTGGACGGTCAAAAACAGCTATAAAGCCCAAAAGGGCCAAAGCGATCGGGGGGTCTTGCTGATTAGTACGACGCCCCGTGACCGACCACAGGGCCGAGGACATAGCCCGCTACTTGTGCGCCCTCTACGGGGAGGCTCCCGAATGCATTCGTAGTAGCGCTGTCGACGTCGGTGGAGAGGAAAGAAGAAGTGACGAATGGATTGGTTTATCGGGTATGGGAGAGAACGGAAACCAATCAGACACGCTACTGGAGACTGGTAAACCGTCGACGGCAGAAGAAAACGATACCGAGCCAAACGACCCGAACAAGGAGAGGAACATCGCGTCGGGGCTCATCACCGCCGACGGCGCGGATGCCGCCTGGACGTGCGTCGCATCATCGGATGCTGCAGCCAATTGGGCTGAGAGCTCCTGCTCGTCGGCGAGGGTAGGAGGCTCGGCCGGGGTATGTATGTACGCAGGAGAAGGTGCGGTAACAACCCGCGGCCAGTCTCGGTCTCGTCTTCCATCTCTATGCAGCGGATCGTGTGCGTATGGGGCCGTTTCGTCAATGCGTGATTGAAAGCGTTCGTTGGATTGACGGAGCACGTTGCCGTAGATGGAGAAGAGGGAGGTGGAAGAAGACGGGGAGAAAGAGGAAGACGGGGCCCAGTAGCCCAACGATAACATTTTTTGCACGTCCGCCCCATGCACCGGGTGCTGTAGGTCTATCAGCCACTGCAGAATTCCTTCCCCTCCGCGTCTGTCAGGAGCTCTTTGCCCACCACGTAGGTCAGCCAGCCATGCCCCTGCGCGGTGGGCTGCTGCCCATACCCGCCGCACTACACGCCGGAGTGGCGCAGCATCCACGCGACGGCTACACCACAGCGGTTCGCTTCGTCAGTTCCCTGACATGCCCGCACCTTGCCCAACAGATCCCGCAGCATGCCATCATGAGCAGCGCTGGGTATGCCATGACCAGTGTCAGGTAGGGGGGTGTTAGCGGGAGGGGGTCGGGGGTTTGGATCTTGGCGTTGCGTGTGATCCCACCCCCGGGTACCCCGTCGACCCCTCCCGTCCCCTCCACCCTCCCAGACCCACTCCCTCCACCTCTCCTCCTCGGCTGTGATTTCAGTGAGTGCGTCCACCGGGTCCAGGATCTCGATGCAGTAGAAGACGAGGGCCATCCTAGATTGAGAGGGGTGTTAGCGAACGCGAAGGGAAAGCGGGAGTGGAGGGCGGGACGCGGTGTGGGATGGAGGAACGCGAAGACTCACAAGGTTCCCTCCGCCTCCACGCCTCTGGCTTCGTTTATGCTCCCCCGGGCTGCAGCTTTCGTTCCTAGACCCAGCGGGGAGGATGGACAGCTGCTGCGAGCGTACGTAGAGATGAATGAATATATGCGTCGTCCCCGCCCCACGGAAGAGACGAAATCAACTGTAAATACACGCACCCTCACGTTCAGCTTTGGCTGGTCACATATCTCCTGGTCATTATCGTCTCACAGCCTGTCGCCTGTCCGTGCGTTCCGTCCTCGGATGATGATTTCCTGTCAAAATGGCGTTCAAAAGTGATAGCGGAAGAAAAAAGAAAACAAACGTACGTTGAAGGCCCTCGCCAATTCCAATCCGAGCGCGTCGTTCCCAAACCCGAACCTAGTGACGCCTTCAATCCCTATGAATGCGATGCCGGTGGGAGCGAGATCCGCGAAGAAGGCAGATAAGGATACTATATGGCGACGGCGGTGGGTCTGCCAGGACGGGAAAGTCGTTCTAGTCGCGCCCTCGTCGGGATGTTCAGATCGAAGCGGGTTCGTCCAGGGATCGTGGCCGCTGTGGAGGATAAGGTCAGCACGCTGACGAGAGACTGTGAAGGAGAGGGGAGGAGAGGGGATGTAGGGACAGCGTACGCATAGACGCATAAGCATCCGTCCCACAAACGAGACAGAATCAAAAATGAACGCACGCACCCCATGCTCAGGTTTGTTTGGGTTCATTCCCGTCTACGCCTGCGTCCATCGTGCCATTGCTCCGGGCCCTGTCCGCGCATTTCGTCTCTCGAATGATAATATGCTGTCGATGTCGCGTTAACGACTAATGTTGCAAGGGAAGAAACGAACATACGTCTGCTTGGGCTCCCATTTCCGACGTGTGGTCTGCTGGTCCGTACTCTGTGAGTGCGATGGAAGGAGCCGTTGGGATTGGGCGAAGGCGGGGAGGAGTAGACGGCGATGGTGGGTATGCGCACAAAGCGAGCAAGTCGTCATCGTCCTGCCGCCGCTGCGGGTTGTTTGCGGTGAAGCTCGGAAGGATATGAGATTATTATTGGTGGGCTGTGGGAGCATGAAAACGGGCGTTAGTCTCTCGTGGGACGGGTGGAAAATGGAAGAGTCGGCAGGCGAAAGAAATACGAGACGGAGGAGTATACACGCGGCAGCGGGAGGGACGGGGAGATGTGATGAGCGTACGCGCCGTGCAGCCATGCATCTTTCACGCTGCAGGATCCAAAAGGAACGAGAACAAAACGGAAGCACGCACCGGTCTGCTTCATATCGTCTCCGATCTCCTGCGGCCCGTCGGTAACTCCTCCGAGATGTCCATGCGCTCAACGTCTTGTTTGCGTACGCGTCCGAGCTCGAAGATGTACCCGAAGAGGGCGAACGCGAAATGTGCCGATTGTGGGAGGAAGACAAGGCACCCGGATCAGGGTAACATCATTTCTTCCAAGTACCATGCTTCCAGCACCTTGCAAGCCGCGTTCGGTGCTATCGCTGCCGGACTCGACCACAGACGCGGCGCTGTCCGAGCGCCGCCGTTTGGTTTGTACCCCCGAACACGCGGCGGCCCAAAGACAACGCTTCACTGACTCCTTCCTCTGCTTCCAGACCCAATTTACGTTTGCGAATGGCGCGACCTCTTAGCGAGTAAATGCGCACACTTACTGCGTATGTACGCTCTCTGTCTCTACTCTCAACATTCCTGGGACTAATACATCGCTAGTGGACGTTCTGTGGTCGTTTGATAGTCCACGTACGCATTTGCGCTTCTCATTTGCTCTTGATCTTTCTAGGATCTTCCAGTGCGTATTCATAGTCCGAATTCATTTTTTCTCTCTAGATACTGGTGCAATTGCAGTACGTCTCGAGCTCACGAGGACCTCGCCCGACGCCATCAAGCGGTGCGCCATTGACCGTGAACCCTACGGTGGGTTCTACACGATGTGTGTTGTGACGACACGTCGTCCTTCCAGAACGCGCAAGGATCAAAGTGAGTAATTTCTTTCATTCGCATCATTGGCCGAGAACTGACGTGCTTTGGTGGATAGCATGACTTGTATGCATTTCCTGGGTCGGTACTTCGTATTGAATACCTATCTAGACCAGGTCGCTGTTCTCGAGGCGTCGTGTGAGCGTTTAATATCAAGTCCCGAGCTAGAAGACACGTACCAGACATGCTATGCAACGAACCACGTCAATCCCAATTGATGAGAGGAAAGAAAAGACATACTCAGTTCGGTCCTTCCACGATCTGGAAGGACGACGAGTCATGGCAACACACATCATTTGGCACTAACGTCTCGCCGACCCCACGTTCTCCAGCACAAGATGGTGCCCCGCTTTGATAGGGAGAGTCCCCGTGTATTCGGGTCGTAATGCGATGGTTTCAGTCTCCCGTGTTGGACGCATCGAGAAGAAGTTAAACAGACCATAGTTAGGCACAAGAGGAGAGTACAACTCAGAAATGTACATCGGAGGCGAGGAGAGAAAACTCATCAATTGAGACATGCGAGAATGACCACAACATGTCTACCAGTGCGATCAGTACCGAATGTCAGTCATGCATGAAGAACGATTACGGGTCGAACGTCGAGCGCCATACCAAGACATCACCCTCATCAAAGCCGCCAATCGACTGACCAACAATCGTCCCCACTCCCACAGACGCCTTCCTGAAAACACTTCTACACGCTGATCGAATCTGTTACACGAGGATTGGCGGGCTCGACACGCCGCTGTGCAGAATTACGCTACGCATGCAGGTCATTAGCCAGGTTGTATTCTCCTTGTGCCGTCCTTCTTGGGGAGCAGACTCAGTTGGAGGGAGGGAGGTGAGGGAAGGGGAGGAAGGGAAGGGAAGGGAAGGGGGCGAGGGGCGTTGACGAGGTCCGAGGAAGGGGAGGGAGTGCGATAAGATGGGAAGGGGAAGAGGAACGAGGGAAGAGGCGTCGGTGAGGAGTCGGGAGAAAACGTAGAGAGTGTAGAGCGTCGAGCAGACGACGGAGATAAGAGTGGCGGTCTGAGTCGCCTCCGCCCGCAAATGAAACGAAATCAAAGCAAATACACGCACCCCATGCTTCCGTCGTCCATTGCTTCGTGGCGCCGGTCCGTATGTTTCGTCTCTCAGATGTCATTCTGCTTTCGGGGTCGCGTTCGGAGGTGATGGCAAAAGGAAACAAGCGAACGCACGCTGTGCGGCATCATTCCGACGTGTCATGGGCCGGTTCGTGTTCTGTGAATGCGAGGGTAGCAGCTGTCGGTACCTGGGAGGCGTCTGCGAGAGTTGGTTCGATTGGGCGAAGGTCGAGTAATAGTAAATGACGGAGGCGGCTTGTTGGGGAGATAAGCTTCGTCCTGCCGTCGCCGCGGGCATTTGGGGTGATGCGCGGCAAAGATTGGAATTGGTGGTGGCCTGTGAGAGGAAGCGCACGGGCGTCAGCGTGCTGTGTCAGAAAGAATGGACGCCTCTACAGCGGAGAGGATTGGCGGATGATGTGAGCGACAGCGCTGGGCAGATAGTGTGCGTCGCTCACGCCGAAGAGAAAACAAAATCACCACTGAAGTCCACCTGAGCAGGATGACGGCGAAAGCGGAACGAAATGTGCCGAGGCCCGATGGTGGAGGAAAGGATCAGTGTGACATCAACGTGTTACATTCTGTCAATCTATCAATACACGGATCCAGGATTGCCGGAGACAGCGTGGAACAAACACAGGTTTCGACACTCCTTGATACCGAACAGTCACAACCACAGAACGACCATGGACAGCAATCCCGCAGAACGCAAGCGCGGTTGGCGCGATCGTTTCCCGTTGAATCTGCGGAGTCGATCGAAGAGCCCTGCTCCTTCCACGGCGTTTTCTGAGCGTCAATCGGACGATGTCGTCGTCCCTCCTGCCCAGGCCAAAGGGGAGACAGATAAGAAAGGTTTGCCTCTCTCATTGTCTCCTCGTAGATGCTGTCTTATATTTGATAAGAACCTTCTGTCTTCTCTCGCCTGAAATCGAAAATGAAGCGGCCAGCCCGCTCATCTCGCTCTACCAACCCGTCTCCGTCTCCGTCTCACGACTCTTTGCCAGCCCCGTCTAGTATGCCATCCACCTCTCTCATTCGTATGCCGTCTCCGTCTTCCAACCCCATTCCATCTCCGTCTTCCGACCTTTCTTCTGTTAACCCTATGCTGTCTCTGTCTCCCGCTTGGAACCGTTCGCCTTCTCCGTCTCCCAGCCCTATGCTGTCTCCGTCCGCCAGCCCTATGTTGCCCTCTTCTCCCAGCCTTTCACAATCTCCGTCTCCCGTCAACATGCCATCTCCGTCTCCCAACGTGATGTCTCCTCCCCCTTCCGCCTTGTCGCCAGCTCAGTTGTCCGGCCCTATGCCGTTGCCGTCTCCCATCCCTTTGCCATCTGCATCTCCCGCTGCCTCGCCTTCCCCGTCTCCGATCCTCCAACAGCAGACTCCAGGGGGCACATTCGCTCCATCGATGCCCGTCTCGCTGTCTCCAGCATCTGCCACTCATTTGCCGCCATCGACATCTCACCCGGCGCCATCGACCGCTCACCCGGCGCCATCGACCGCTCACCCGGCGCCATCTAATGCTCACCCGGCGCCGTCCACCACTCAACCGTCAGTGTCAGACAAAGCCAAAGCGATGCTCCAGAAGCTGGCTAAGGCAACCAGTGGCGTCATCAACGTCAAGAATGCCTCCGTCTGCGTGGACATTCTCAAGGAGGCGGCTGAGATTGCCGAGAATCTCCCTGTCATCAAAGCCGTGGCAGGCATTGTTACGCATCTCATCAAAGTTGTGGATGTACGTGGCTCGTTTATTCTTCGCATTGTTGCCTCTGATTCCGTATTAATTCATCTGCAGGAATACCAAGAGTGCCGAGAGTCGTGGGCGCGCTTGATGACGGCACTCGGGACGCTTTCTACATTCATGGCCGTGTTCGCAAACAAAGCGCAGATCCAGGACCTCCCATCCGACACATTTGCTGCGTTCAAGCCGCTTGAAGCCACACTCGTGGAGATCTTTCTTGCCTGGAGCAAGTTCAACGACAAGAACTTCATTGCCGTCGGCTTGGATCGTGATGACCTCAAGCAGAGAGGTGACAAACTTGCAAACAAGTTGTGGAAGGCATTGTATGTCCTCCAGGTAAGCACGTACCGGGTTTGCTTTGCACACAAGTTGATTTTTAAGTCCAGAGCAACCAAACTGTGTACGCGCGCATTGACAGTGCACATAACCGAAAGGTACTTGCCAAGATGGATGGGGCACAGGACGAGCAGACCAAAATGATCCGCGACATACATGTGTGGATCAGTACAGCAGTCATTCCTTGTCATACTACTCGACCGCTTGGTGTCCTTCCATGCCCATCTCCCTCAGAGTACTTTGAGGGGCGAGATGACATGCTTCTGCGGCTCACAGGCATCTTCTCCTCGCGCGTGGTGGCGCTCATTGGAGGAGAGGCGTCCTCATCCCGTATGGAGTCTATTCTTAATATGTTTGTCCAGGATTCCGGAATGCGGTAAGCAGTATGTTCTTCGTCATGCTCTAAATCTCATTTTTTGTCATAGCTTCTCGGGTGTTCACTATGTGAATGCAAGCTCCAAGGAGCGGCTTGAGGCAGATCTCAAGCTGTTCAGTGGTGCAGCTGAACTTGGGCCTGCTCGCTCTGCTATTTGTTCAAGGCCTGGGCTTCTGCTCATTGTTACCAACATCATGGACAAGAATCTTGTTGCCTGTCTTCCTCGCTCTCTTAAGCTTTGCATGTTGTTATGTGGCACAGATCAGACCTTGGAGATGTTTGTGTCACCAGGACAATCCTGGAAGTTGGATGAATCTGTTGATGATGAGGTTATCATTGAACGGGTGAAAGGAGCACTGGTGGAGCCTGTTGAGAAGAAAAGGCGTGTGACAACATTGGTGGCAAAAGGTGGCACAGGGAAGACACAAATAGTGACAAAATTTGTAAAAGAGAATCAAGCAAGGTATGTATATAATTTCTTTCACTCAATGATCTATAGTTAATTGTGCAATTATAGCTTCTCTGACATTATCTTTGTCAATGCTAGCTCAAGTGAAAAACTAGCACAGGACAACAAAACTGTTGAAGAAAAAGTTGGACAGTCTCTCCGCAATCATTTGAATAGCAATCTAGATAACTGGCTTGTCATCTTTGACAATGCTGATGATCCTGCATTTGATTTATCACCCTTTCTCCCCTCTTCTAATCATGGCAATGTGATCATTACAAGTCGCAATGCTGAGGTTCATCTACATGCATCCAAGAACTGTGATATTTTTGTGCATGACCTTGAGCATGACGCTGCAGTCACTATGCTACTTTCACGTGCCAAAGCTAATATCAATGATTATGCAGCTGCTACAACTATTGTTGATGCTTTTGCATGTCATGCCTTGCCAATTGCTATAGCTGGTGGCTATATTGTTTCCAACACCATGTGTTCAATTTCAAGCTATTTTGAGCGTTTTAAAAACCGTCGCAAAGAGCTTCTTGCCTCTAAAGCACGACAGAGTATTGACAGCTATCCAGAGAGTGTTCTTAGTGCATTTCTTCTTAGCTTTGAGAATCTTTCTGATGATGCAAAGCTCATTATGCAACTGTGCTCTTTTTATGTCTATGCTGATATTCCCATTGCTATGCTCCGCAATGCTGCAGAGAACTCTTCTGGACTTGAAATTTTGGGTGATGAAGCAGTCTCAACAATTGTGAAGGATCTTTTGAAGAAGTTTTCTCTATGCTCTGTTGATGAAGCAGTTGAGGAAATCATCGGGCTTTCTCTTGTTACATATGCAACTGAAAGTAAACTACTTTCATTTCATCCTGTCATTCATGAATGTGTGTCATACACTATAATTTTTCCTCATCTTGAAGTGAAGCAGACAGCACTTATTATACTGAGTTGTGGTATGCCTTGGGACAAGTCATCTACTTCATATGCTCTTCGGAGAGATATTCTTCCACATGCCACATATAGTTGGGATGACAACATCAGTTTGATATATACATGTGAAGCCTTGGCATTGCTTTATGAAAATGCAGGAGAATGGGCTGCAGAGGAATCACTACGACAACGGTTAAAAGATGTCCAAGTAAAAGTTTTGGGAGAAGATCACCCAAAAACACTTGATGCAAAAGGTTATCTTGCAACTACGTATTATCATCAAGGAAAATATGCAGAGGCAGAGGTACTTGGGAGAGAGGTGCTTGAAGCACGCAAGGGGATTCTGGGAGAGCGTCATTCAGATACGCTGACTGCAATGGCCATTCTTGCAGTGACATATCATTCTCAAGGGAAATATGCAGAGGCAGAGGTACTTGAGAAAGAAGTGCTTGAAGCACGCAAGGTGATTCTGGGAAAGCGTCACCCAGACATGCTTATTGCAATGGCCAATCTTGCAGCTACATATCATTATCAAAGGAAATATGCAGAGGCAGAGGTACTTGAGAAAGAGGTGCTTGAAGCACGCAAGGTGATTCTGGGAAAGCATCACCCAGACACGCTTATTGCAATGGCCAATCTTGCAGCTACATATCATTATCAAAGGAAATATGCAGAGGCAGAGGTACTTGGGAAAGAGGTGCTTGAAGCACGCAAGGTGATTCTGGGAAAGCGTCACCCAGACATGCTTATTGCAATGGCCAATCTTGCAGCTACATATCATTATCAAAGGAAATATGCAGAGACAGAGGTATTTGAGAGAGAGGTGCTTGAAGCACGCAAGGTGATTCTGGGGGAGCGTCACCCAGACACGCTGACTGCAATGGCCAATCTTGCAAGTACATATCGTCATCAAGGAGAATATGCAGAAGCAGAAGTACTTGAGAGAGAGGTGCTTGAAGCACGCAAGGTGATTCTGGGGGAGCGTCACCCAGACACGCTGACTGCAATGGCCAATCTTGCAAGTACATATCGTCATCAAGGAGAATATGCAGAGGCAGAAGTACTTGAGAGAGAGGTGCTTGAAGCACGCAAGGTGATTCTGGGAGAGCGTCACCCAGGCACGCTGACTGCAATGGCCAACCTTGCAGCTACATATCATTATCAAGGGAGATATGCAGAGGCAGAGGTATTTGAGAAAGAAGTGCTTGAAGCACGCAAGGTGATTCTGGGAGAGCGTCATCCAGACACGCTGAATGCAATGACCAATCTTGCAAGTACATATCATAATCAAGGAAGATATGTAGAGTCAGAGGTACTTGAAAAAGAGGTGTTTGAAGCGCACAAAGAGATTCTGGGAGAGCGTCATCCAGACACGCTCCGTGCAATGTCCAATCTTGCAGTGACATTTGATTGTCAAGGGAAATATGCAGAGGCAGAGGTACTTGGGAGAGAAGTGCTTGAAGCACGCAAGGTGATTCTGGGAGAGCATCACCCAGACACGCTGACTACAATGGCCAATCTTGCAGCTATATATTATTATCAATTGAAATATGCAGAAGCAGAGATACTTGACAAAGAGGTGCTTGAAGCGAGGAAGGTGATTCTGGGAGAGATTCACCCAGATACGCTTGATGCAATGGACAATCTTGCATCCACATACCGTCGTTTGGGAAAACATGTGGATGCAGAAATACTTGAAGCAGAGCAGAAGCTCTTGGAGACAGGTACCTTAGATTAGGAACAATTTGCAATTACTTTGTAACTCTATGTACTGAAATTTGAATTTGTGCAATGTATTGCTCACATTGGCTAGATAATGAGTCAGACAATCTCTACAGGTATGTATAGTAAGTTCATTGTGAAAGGTAGGAATTGATACAGCTAACACTTACCAATTGTTTAATCCAATACTGAAAAGCAATAATATGTGTCCGTGTCCTTATTTGTCCGGCCCATGCATCTACCCTTGGTGGGGTGCTGTAGGCTTACCAGCCCCTGACTGCAGTGTTTTCTTCCTCCCTGCATCCTTTAGGAGCTCCTCATCCCCCCCCCGCGCCAAAGCCCCGCCCTCCACATTCTAGCCAACTCCACATGCATCAGTCTGCCATGTCCCTCTTGCGCCTGGCTGCTTGTGTGTCTATGCATCACCCGGGTCTGGACCACACAATGGAAATGTGGTGATTATCAGAGAGTGGAGAATTCCCCACCCCCTGCCACCCTTTCTTGTTGTACGGGTCAAGCCCACCCTTTTCTGCCAAATGAGCCCCACAGCATGGTGCAGTGTATTGGGAGAGCAAAGAGGGATCCCGGTGTAGTTGATCTCACCGGACAACAATCCATGCCCGCCCGCATCAAGCTGGTACTTATCTCACTGTGACTCCTTCGCCAACATGCCATAGAGTAGTAAGTAGTTGTGCGTTATGTGTATGTGCATATATTTTGACGTGGCCCATTCATTGCGGGAGCATAGCACATCCCAACAAGCCTGGCACTTACTCAAAGGTTCACACCTTGAATCAGGCAGTCGTAAGGTCATTATACAAAGAGTTCCAATATGTAGTCAGTACAGATGTAATATGAACAACAAAAAGGGAAAGAAAGGATTATAAGTTACGGAGATAAATACTAAAAGAAAAGGATACTGCGGCATAGAACAGGAGTGTCAAATATATCCTGCCACTTATACATCTTGCCTGTTCTCATTGATTTCCACCCTCTCCTCCCACGCCTTTGCATCAACCACGGCCTCGAGGTCCACCGGCGTAGCAGGCAGCACGCTCGGGCTCGCGCTGCGTGAGTACGTTGTACCCCGGTGGATATCCCGGCCCCTTCCTCTCTCACCCGAAGCAGACGAAACAGAGCGTGACAGCCTCTCCCTCGACGGACTCCACATCGGTGCCCTCTCCAACTCTCTCTCCATCCTCGACCTCGAGCGCCTAGACCGCGCCTCCCGATGCGGATACTCCTCCTCTCTACTCGGCGAGCGCGTTGTCCGGCCGCGTCTTGCTGCAGGTAAATCAGTAGTCAGCTCCTCACCCCCTACAACCCCAACCTCCCAACTCCTCTCCCACACCTCCCGCACACCCCACCTCCTCTCTCCAAACACCTCCTCACCACCCCCCGTTCCCCTGTTCCCCCACTCCCCCTCACAAGAGAGATATCCCCATGCCGGATCCTCAAATCAGGCGCGGCTCAAACACGTCGGCGAGCGGGAGCCGGCCTTGAAGTGAATGACGCCGGCGGCTTTGAGGGCGTGGTGGTGGGGCGGGAGGAAGAGCTCCGGCGCGTGCGTAAGTGAAAGAGGGGAAGGAGGGGGTGGGAGCGGGGGGGGGGGGGGGGGGGGAGCGGGGAGCCGGATAAGCGGGGAGTAGGGAGTAGGGAGGGGCGTTGACGAGGTCCGAGGAGGGGGAGGGAGTGCGATGAGGTGGGAGGGAAAAGACGTTGGTGACCCAGATTGGGACAGTCGTTCTCTCGTCCTGCTGCCGACGCCGCGGCGTGTTTGAACTCTGGAGCGTACGGGAGGGCGACTTTTGTTTCTGCTTCCGTTCCGGCTGCCGCATCCTTCGTTCCCGCGGCTGCCGTGTCCATTTGGGTGACTTTCTGGTAGTTGGTTGGCGCGGTCTGTGGGTGCTGGCTGGATCGACGCCGCGGTGGATGCTTCGCTGGCGGGGTAGCGCGTGTCGTCGTAGTCGCAGTAGTAACCCAACCCACCCGCGATCTGATCACGCCGTACGTCGTGGAAAGTTGATAAACTCTCCGCGGCAGTCTACCGAGAAAAGCCAATGGTCATTTGCTCGTCTGCCGGCGTTCCTGCGTGCGGCGAGGATTGGAGGTTGGAATCGTGTTGGAGCGAATGATTGCGGTTTACTTTGATCCGAGGCAAGAAAGTCGTCCTCGTCGCGGCGCCGAGTGTTTGCAGTGAGGGCGTTCCTGATTCGTGAGGACTGCGAGGAGTATGAGATCAGCATGTTGACGACAGGGAGGGAGCGGCTGGTGGTGAAGGGACACTGCGAGGCGAGTGGATGTACGCTACACCATTCGGCGAAGGGCAGCGGGGGTGTGGACAGATGCTGCGACCGTACGTATGAATAAACGAATATATGCGTCCGTCGCCCACGCCGCACGAAAAAAACGAATCAAATGTAAATGCACGCACCCTCACGTCGGAGTCCAGCTTTGTCTGGGCACATATATCCCTGCAAAACTCGTCTCGAAGCCTGCTGCCTGTCCGTGCGCTCGTCCTCGGATGATACTGTCCTGTTCAAATCACGTTCAAAAGTGATGGCGGAAGAGATAGGGAAGGCAAACGTACGTTGAAGGCCCTCGCCAATCCAAATCCGAGCGCGTCGTTTCCGAATCCTAAGGGAATTCCGGCGTACGAGGCCTTCAATTCCCTGTGAATGCGATGGCGGTGGGAGCGAAATTCACGACGAAGGCAGCGAAGGATACTAGCCAACAGCAGCGGGTTGTTGACCACGGGGTAATCGCGCGCCCTCGTCGGGGTGGTTGGTTTGAAGCGCGTTCGTTCAAGGATCGGGGCTGGCTGTGGAGGATTAGGTCAGCACGCTGACGAGGAACTGAGAAGGAGAGGGGAGGAGAGGAGATGTAGGGAAAGCGCGTGCAGAGATGCACGGACATCGCCCCACGAACGAGACAAAATAAAATCTGAATGCACGCACCAGCACGGCCAGGTCTGCTTGGATTCATTCCGTCTCTCACTGCTTCCATCGTCCCATGGCTCCGGGCCCTGTCCGCGCATTTCGTCTCTCGAATGATAATATGCTGTCGATGTCGCGTTAACGACTAATGTTGCAAGGGAAGAAACGAACATACGTCTGCTTGGGCTCCCATTTCCGACGTGTGGTCTGCAGGTCCGTACTCTGCGAGTGCGATGGAAGGAGCCGTTGGGATTGGGCGAAGGCGGGGAGGAGTGGACGGCGATGGTGGGTATGCGCACAAAGCGAGCAAGTCGTCATCGTCCTGCCGCCGCTGCGGGTTGTTTGCGGTGAAGCTCGCGAGGGCATGGTATTATCATGGTGGGCTGTGAGAGATTGAAAACGGGCGTTAGTCTCTCGTGGGGACGGGTGGAGCATGGAGGAGTCGGCAGGCGAAAAAAATGCGAGACGTCTGGATGATTGCACGGCAGCGGAGGAAATGGACAGAGGCGGTGGTCGTACGCGCTGTGCCGAAATGAAGAGATCCACGCACCTTAACGGCCAGATATATTCGGATGCATATTCTCTCTTCTCTGCTGCTGGTTCCTTCGCGTCGTGTAGATCGATGCGTGTCACGTCCCGATTCCCGTCGCGTCCGGATCATGATGACAGGGAGTAAGTAGGATGTGGTGATGATGGGAGGAAGCAAGGAAGGGGATCAGGGTGACATCAAATTTCATTTTGATCTCCTACAACGACGACCACGGCAAGGCCAGAAGAAAGCTCGGCCGGCGCGACGGGTGCCCGCTAGATCTTTTTTACGCGCGGGGTCGACACGCCGACCGTTTCTAGATTCTCTCGTTTTATAGCGGGGACCAAGACACACCTCTCGAATGGCGCGACCAGGTTGCTACAGCGAACCTCTACGGTCCCATACGTTTGACTGCTCGTGACGGTCGACATCCACCTTCGCTGCTATCATTCGCGATCGCGCTGGTGGTGACATCCTGTCGTGGTTTCCCATTTCTGCTCAGTGAGTATTTATCATATCCCACATACCCATCCGTCTTCCAGTGCGCCGTCCTAGTCCGTGACTAGGGCCTGCACTGCATCTAATGTCAAGAGTACTGATGCCAGCGCAGTACGTCTCGAGGACACTCGCCATTGACCGTGAGCCCTCGGGAATGTTGGTGCATCCTTCACTGTGTCTCCAGAACGCGCGTGGACAGAAGTGAGTGTTTACTTTCCCTCGTTCATTGACTGGGCACTGACATGCTATGGTGGATAGCATGTCTACCTTTAATTTTCAACGGGAGTCTCGTTCTCATGCATGACGAGATATTACTCGGGCGTTCTTCCCTGGCGGGATATGTTTCAACTTTGGGTGAGTAACCTATGGCGCTGTGTTCGCGGTGTCATGAATTTGATTTCAGGATTCAGTACGCCTGACTACAGCGTCCATCTGGAGAGGACGTTCGCTGGTGGCATGGTGACATCTGTACACTGCTCATGAATTGTCTGTGGTCGAAATTTTGATTTGAAAGCAGGTCTGGCAATAGCGAATGACTTGTTCGGCTAGTCGAGCTCGGACGTGAGATGTTAGCGCGGGCGCAAAAAATTAACGCAATCTTGCAGACGTCAATTATGGTAGGTTGTTTTGGACAAACCTGATCTTGTTCACTCATTCGTAATTGTTCATAGGCGTTCGTATTGTACGCGACGTACACGTATGTTCGAAGCTTGGCTGAAAGCGCATTACATTCTGGACCGTCATCCACGATGGGGAGTTAGCTACGCTCTCGAAGAGGCCTGCTGTTGTCGAGTAGGTGCCTTCCTGTCTCTCTTTCACGGGCTGTTACCGTGGGGCAATAGTCTTGATCTTTCCGTGCACGTCCGATCAATCTCGCGCTGTATCTTCCTCTTGGATGGATGCTAAACCCGACGAGATAGAAATCTCGACATGCAGAGGCGAATCCTGGGAAAACGCTTTAGTACAAGTGCGTCGTTTCCCTTCCCACTTTTGGATCTGAAAGATGTGGGCGTGTAGGATCGTCGACGGTGCCCCGGATGATATGGCACTTTGTGGTATGCGGTACTTGACCTAGTCGCGGAATCAGCTTATCCTCTCAGTAGATAGCGAACTCGCGCGCTTCGTGGACCTGGCGGCGGACGGGCTCGAGGAGAGCAAACACGTTGCATGTGCGGAACGAGTGACATCGTGAGAGTGAATGCGCTGAGGCGGAAGGCGCTTTTCAAAGTACGCCTTCATCGTTTATCGCACTTGTGTATTCGCTCTGTTAGCGTGTTTTGGACTGCGCTAATCATATCATAAAACTTCCTTCCTCCGTATCTTCTCCTTCTCGTGTCGATAGTGCGATGGCGCATCGCACTAATATTCCGAGGAACCAACGACCGTACCATTTGTGATAGCTCCCGCCAGGTCTGTTCGAGTTCATCTTTTCTATCTGCTTTGCGCATTCCTTCTCGGCGTCTCGTCCGTCCGAGACCGGAGGCAGTGATGGTGGCTGTATGGGTATGATGGGAGAAAATCAGAGATCACTGTGACACAGCCGTAACGTCTGATAGCACATCTTGACAGCAAACCACGACGACCACAGCACAACAGAGCACAACCATGGATACGAATGCCGCTGAAAGCAAGCGCGGTGGGCGCGCTCGCTTCTCGCTGAATCGACTCACGCGGAGTCGTGCGAATAGCCCTGCTGCTCCCGCAGTGCCCTCCGACCGCCCCGCGGGTGACGAGATAGCCATGGTCACCCCTCCCAAGCAGACGGAAGGGAAGCGCGACAAGAAAAGTGCGTCCTCAAATTAATTTCCCGGCAGTTGGTTTGACATTAACTCAGAAAAATCGTTCCTCTCGGTTCCAATGCCAAAATGGCGGCGGTCAGACCGCTCATCTCGTTCCCCCAGTCACTCGTCTCCGGGTCCCGAACAGGAGACGAAGGTAGACCCATCCCCTCCATCCATTCGCCCATCTGCCGTCCCGCCGCCGGTTGAAACAGCCTCTCCGTCCACGGTCCCATCTGAGACCTCATCATCCCCCCGTGTAGCGCTGCCGGCGGACACATACGCTCCATCCCATACCCCATCTGGTACCCCGCCGTCTTCCGACGTACCCGCTGCATCCACAACCCAATCTGAGACCTTGCTGTCTTTGCAGGTAGTGCCGCCGGCGGACGCATCCGCTCCATTGCAGGATTCATCTGCTATCCCTGCGTCTTCCGACGTACTGCCGCCAGTGGACACAGCCGCCCCATCCGCTCCATCTACGGCCCCATCTGAGACCTTGCCGGTCTCCCCTGCACCACCGTCATCCACAGCTGGACCGTCAGTGTCAGACAAAGCCAAAGCGCTGCTCCAGAAGTTAGCAAAGGCTACCAGCGGGGTCATCAATGTTGACAATGCCTCCGTATGTGTGAACATTCTCAAGGAGGCCGCTGAAATTGCCGAGAATCTACCTGTCATCAAGGCTGTGGCCGGCATTGTTACCCATCTCATCAAAGTTGTGGACGTATGTGGCTTGATTATCCTTCACTTTCTTGTCTGTTCATCCGTATAACAGGAATATGACCAGTGCCGAGAGTCGTGGGCGCGTTTGATGACGGCACTCGGGACGCTTTCCACATTCATGGCCGTGTTTGCAAATGAAGCCCAGATTCAGGACCTTCCTTCTGACACATTCAACGCGTTCAAGCCACTTGAGGACACACTTGTGGAGATCTTTCTTGCCTGGAGCAAGTTTGGCGAGAAGAACTTTGTTGCCGTTGGCTTGAATCGCAATGACCTCAAGCAAAAAGGTGACGAACTCGCAGACAAGTTGTGGAAGACATTGTATGTCCTCCAGGTAAGCAAATACCAGGTTTGCTTTGCACAGAAGTTGATTTTGAGGCCAGAGTAACCAAACTGTGTATGCACGCATTGACAGCGCACATATTCGAAAGGTACTCGATGAGATACAGGTGCAGATTGGTACAACAGTCATTCCTCATCATACTCCTCGACTGCTTGGTCTTCTTTCATGCCCATCTCCATCAGAGTACTTTGAGGGACGAGATGACATGCTTCTGCGGCTCACGGCCATCTTTTCCTCGCGTGTGGCGGCACTCATTGGAGGAGAGACATCATTCACCCGTATGGAGTCTATTCTCAATATATTTGTCAGAGATTTTGCAACACGGTATGCAGTGTGGTTTTTTTAATGTGCAAAATCTCATTAGTTATTGTCAGCTTTTCAGATGTTCACTATGTGAATGCAAGCTCCAAGGAGCGTCTTGAGGCAGATCTCAAGCTGTTCAGTGGTGCAGCTGAACTTGGGCCTGCCCGCTCTGCTATTTGTTCAAGGCCTGGGCTTCTGCTCATTGTTACCAACATCATGGACAAGAATCTTGTTGCCTGTCTTCCACGCTCTCTTGAGCTTTGCATATTATTATGTGGCACAGATCAGACCTTGGAGATGTCTGCGTCACCGGGACAATCCTGGAAGTTGGATGAATCTGTTGATGATGAGGTTATCATTGAACGGGTGAAAGGAGCACTGGTGGAGCCTGTTGAGAAGAAAAGGCGTGTGGCAACATTGGTGGCAAAAGGTGGCACAGGGAAGACACAAATAGTGACAAAATTTGTAAAAGAGAATCAAGCAAGGTATGTATATATTTTCTTTCACTCAATGATCTATTGTTAATTCTGCATTTATAGCTTCTCTGACATTATTTTTGTCAATGCTAGCTCAAGTGAAAAACTAGCACAGGACAACAAAACTGTTGAAGAAGAAATTGGACAGTCTCTCCGCAATCATTTGAATAGCAATTTAGATAACTGGCTTGTCATCTTTGACAATGCTGATGATCCTGCACTTGATTTATCACCCTTTCTACCCTCTTCTAATCATGGCAATGTGATCATTACAAGTCGCAATGCTGAGGTTCATCTACATGCATCCAAAAATTGTGATATTTTTGTGCATGACCTTGAGCATGACGCTGCAGTCACTATGCTACTTTCACGTGCCAAAGCCAATATCAATAATTATGCCGCTGCCACAAGTATTGTTGATGCTTTTGCATGTCATGCCTTGCCAATTGCCATAGCTGGTGGCTATATTGCTTCCAACACTATGTGCTCTATCTCAAGCTATTTTGAACGTTTCAAAAACCGTCGCAAAAAACTTCTTGACTCTAAAACCCAGCAAAGTATAGACAGCTATCCACAAAGTGTTTTGGGTACATTTCTTCTTAGCTTTGAGCATCTTTCTGATGATGCAAAGCTCATTATGCAGTTATGCTCTTTCTATCTCTATGCTGATATTCCCATTGCTATGCTCCGCAATGCTGCAGAGGACTCTTCTGAACTTGAACTTTTGGGTGACGAAGCAGTCTCATCAATTGTGAAGGATCTTTTGGAGAAATTTGCTCTGTGCTCTGTTGATGAAGCAGTTGATGAAATCATCAGACTTTCTCTTGTTACATATGCAACTGAAAGTAGACTACTTTCATTTCATCCTGTCATTCATGAATGTGTGTCATACACTATAACTTTTCCTCATCTTGAAATGAAGCAGACAGCACTTCTTATACTTAGTCGTGGTATGCCATGGGATGGCTCATCTACTTCATATGCCCTTCGAAGATATATTCTTCCACATGCCACACATAGTTGGGATGACAATACCAGTTTGATATATACATGTAATACCTTGGCATTTCTTTATTATAATGCAGGAAAATGGGCAGCAGAGGAATCACTACAACAACGGATAGTAGATGCCCGAGTGAAGGTTCTGGGAAAAGACCACCCAAAGACACTTATTGCAACGAGCAATCTTGCAGCTACATATCATTATCAAAGGAAATATGCAGAGGCAGAGGTACTTGGGAAAGAGGTGCTTGAAGCACGCAAGGTGATTCTGGGAAAGCGTCACCCAGACATGCTTATTGCAATGGCCAATCTTGCAGCTACATATCATTATCAAAGGAAATATGCAGAGACAGAGGTATTTGAGAGAGAGGTGCTTGAAGCACGCAAGGTGATTCTGGGGGAGCGTCACCCAGACACGCTGACTGCAATGGCCAATCTTGCAAGTACATATCGTCATCAAGGAGAATATGCAGAAGCAGAAGTACTTGAGAGAGAGGTGCTTGAAGCACGCAAGGTGATTCTGGGGGAGCGTCACCCAGACACGCTGACTGCAATGGCCAATCTTGCAAGTACATATCGTCATCAAGGAGAATATGCAGAGGCAGAAGTACTTGAGAGAGAGGTGCTTGAAGCACGCAAGGTGATTCTGGGAGAGCGTCACCCAGGCACGCTAACTGTAATGGTCAATCTTGCAGTGACATTTGGTCATCAAGGGAAATATGCAGAGGCAGAGGTACTTGAGAGAGAAGTGCTTGACGCATTCAAGGTGATTCTGGGAGAGCTTCACCCCAATACGCTTACTGTAATGGCCAATATTGCATCTACATATCATGATCAAGGGAAATATGCAGAGGCAGAGGTACTTGGTAAGGAGGTGCTTGAAGCATGCAAGGTAATTCTGGGAGAGCGTCATCCAGACACGCTCCGTGCAATGGCCGATCTTGCAAATACATATCATTATCAAGGAAACTATGCAGAGGCAGAGGTTCTTGAGAAAGAGGTGCTTGAAGCAAGCAAGGTGATTCTGGGAGTGCGTCATCCGAACACACTAACTGCAATGGCCAATCTTGCAGTTACATATTATAGTCAATGGAAATATGCAGAAGCAGAGATACTTGCGAGAGAGGTGCTTGAAGCGAGGACGGTGATTTTGGGAGAGAATCACCCAGATACACTTAGAGCAATGGCTAATCTTGCACTCACATATCGTCGTTTGGGAAAACATGTGGATGCAGAGATACTTGAAGCAGAGCAGAAGCTCTTGGAGACAGGTACCTCAGATTAGGAACAATTTGCAATTACTTTGTAACTCTATGTACTGAAATTTGAATTTGTGCAATGTACTGCTCACATTGGCTAGATAATGAGTCAGACAATCTCTACAGGTATGTATTAGTAAATTCATCATGAAAGGTAGGACTAAATACAGCTAACACTAACCAATTACTTATCTCAATGCTCAAAAACAATAACATGTGCCGGCATCCTTGTTTGTCCGGCCCATGCATCTACCCTTGGTGGGGTGCTGTAGGCTTACCAGCCCCTGACTGCGGTGTTTTCTTCCTCCCTGCATCCGTTAGGAGCCCCTCATCCCCCGCCGCCAAAGCCCCGTCCTCCACATTCCTGCCAACACCACATACATCAGTCTGCCATCTCCCTCCGCGCCCCCTGCAGAGCTGGACCACACGATAGAAGTGTGGTGATTGTTGGAGAGTGGAGAATCCCCCACCCCCTGCCACCCTTTCCTGTCAAACGGGCCCCGCAGCATGCTGCGATGTATCAGGAGATCAAAGAGGAATCCCAGTGGTAAGCAGACAATCTCTACAATCCATGCCTGCCCCCACCAAGTTGTCATCACAGCATGCTGTAGAATACTTAGTAAGTAGTTGTGTGTTATGAGCATATATCTTAGCATGGCCTGTTTGTTGCGGGAGTGAGATTCAAAGTGACAAGCACAGTTCAACAAGCCTAGCACTTGTCAAACATCCACACCATCAATTCAGATATTGAAAAAAGCAGTCGTAAGGTCATTTTACAAAGAGTTGCGATACGTAGTAGGTACAGATGAATATGAACAACAAAGGATTCTTAAGTTACAGAGATGAATACTCAAAGAAAAGATTACCACGCCATAGAACGGGACTGTCAAATATATCCCTGCGCCTATTACCTCCACTCAGCAGGCCAATCAAACATCCCGCTCATGAATCTCCACCCTCTCCTCCCACAGCTTCACATCAACCACGGCCTCAAGGTCCACCGGCGTGGCAGGCAGCACGCTCGGGCTTACGCCGCGCAAGTACGTGGTACCCCGGTGGATATCCCGGCCGCGTCCCCTCTCACTCGAACCGGACAAAAAGTATCTCAGAGTCAGACAGTGAGAGGACTCACAGCCTCTCCCTCAACGGACTCCACATGGGTGTTCTCTCCATCCTTGACCTCGAGCGCCTAGACCGGGCCTCCCAATGCGGATACTCCTCCTCTCTACTTGGCGAGCGCGTCGCCCTCCCACGTCTTGCTGCAGGTAAATCAGGGGTCGGCTCCTCCCCCCCCCCCCCAATCCCCACCTCCCAACTCCTCTCCCACATCTCCCGCATGCCCCACCTCCTCCCCACCTCCTTCTTCAAACACCTCCTCACCACCCTCCCCGTCCCCCCACCCCCCACCTGCGGGATATCCCCATGCCGGATCTTTGCTCAAACGCGTCGGCGCACGTACCGCAACGCCGCCGCCGTGTCTATGCACCACCCGGAGTGGCGCAGCATCCACGGGTCGGCGACGCCACAGCACTATGTCCGCAGGTCACCTTCCAACTGAGGTGATTGGGACTGGAAGGGCCCCGATACAGTAGAAGACGAGGGCCATCCTGTATTGAGAGAGGTGTAAGCGAACGTGAAGGAAGGCGGGAGTAGCACAAAGACTCACAAACTTCCCCTCGCCTCCACCTGCGTCCCCATCAGCCCCATCAAACGCCGCCGCGCGTACCCAATCGCTCCTGCTCGGTCGGGTTTCCAGCTTCCGCCGGCTCCTGCGTCTGCTCCTGGCGCTGTGCGTCTTTCGTTACGCTGAGTCTTTCGGCCCTGTTCTCGCGGCTGCCGGGTCCATGTCGTACAGGCGAGCTGTGATTGTGGGCGCTGGAGGAGGGATGGATGTGTGCAATGTGAACGAATGAGCGCCTGTTTGTTACACGCCGCCATAGATGTTCCGGGAAGCTTGTAGACCTCGCTCGCTGGTCGTTGTAGTCATAGCCAAAGACCAACCAAACGTCCGCTTTCTAATCAGATCCCCAATGAAACACCCGTACTCCGACTCAATCTGGCTTGGCCAAACAAAGCCTGGCGCGATAAACTCCCCGGCTGTCTTCTGTGAGATGCCATCCGTTCGGCAAAGTCACCACGATCCAAAGCCCCGCGTCAATTTCTACCATGTCCAACTCGATAAGATCCCAGTGGCAAGCCCATGTCGATACATGCCGGCGGGCGAGAGTGCCTCAACCCCCATGAAGGCAGGGAAGTATTCTCCTGTTAGTCCGGCCTGCTCTTCCATACGGCGAGGGTCGCAGACGCGCTAGCAGGAGCCGTTAGAGCGAATGACTGCGGTGGTCGAAAGGGAGTAGACGATTGTTGCTGTTGGACCAAGGCTCGTCCTCGTTGCAGCGCCGTTATCTGAAGTGGAGCGCGTTTGTTACTGGGCGCGGGAATGTTGGAGAGCTGTGAAGGATGGATCAGCATGTCGACGACGGGTAGGAAAGCAAATGACTGCTCTAAGGACACTGCGAGGCGAATGGATGTATGCACTACTTGGTGAACAGCAGCGAAGAGAAATGGTCGATAGTGCGAGCGTACGTAGAGATGACCGAATATATATATATATATATGTGTCGTCCCCGCCCACGGAAGAGACGAAATCAAATGTAAATACACATACCTTCACGTCCAGGTGGGTTGTGGCACATATCCTAGTGTACAAGCCTCGTCATCTCTGTCGCCTTGCCGTACGTTCCATCCTCGGATGATACTGTCCTGTTCAAATCAAGTTCAAAAGTGATGGCAGAAGGGATAAAAGAAAACAAACGTACGTTGAAGGCCCTCGCCATTCCCAATCCGAGCGCGTCGTTTTTGAATCCAAACCTAGTTCCGGCGTGTGACGCCTTCAATCCCTATGAATGCGACGGCAGTGGGACCAAAGTCTGCGACAAAGGCAAAAAAGGATAGTAGCCGGCGGCGGCGGGTTGCTAAACATGGGGCAGTCATCCTTGTCGCGCCGCCGTGGGGTGTCTGGTTTGAAGCGCGTTCGTTATGAGATCGGGGTTGGGAAGGATAAGGTCAGTATGTGGATGAGATGCTGGGAAGGAGAGGGGAGGAGAGGAGATTTAGGGAAAGCGCATGCAGAGATGCACAGACATCGCCCCACGAACGAGACAGAATCAAAAATGAACGCACGCACCAGCACGGCCAGGTCTGGCTGGATCCATTCCCGTCACTCCCTGCATCCATTGACCCATCGCTGTGTGGCGCCTTTCGCGTCCCGTCCGCGTGTTTCGTCCCCACAATGGTACTATGCTGTCGACGTCGCATTAGCGAGTGATATTGCAAGCGAAGGAGCTCCCATTCGCAACGTGTGGTCTACAGTTTTGTACTCTGTGAATGCGATGGAAGGAGCCGTTGGGATTGGGCGAGTGGTTGTATCGATTGGGCGCAGGCGAGGAGGTGGTGGTGAAAGTGGGTATGAGCACAAAGCGGGAAAGCCGTCCTTGTCCTGCCGCCGCCGCGGGGTGTTTGCGGTGAAGCTCGCGGGCATGGTATTATGATGGTGGGCTGTGAGAAAATGAGAACGGGCGTTAGTCTCTGGTGTGAGGGATGGAGAATGGAAGAGTCGGCAGGTGAAAGAACTGCGAGACGGAGGAATATACACGCAGCAGCGGGAAGGACGGGGAGATGTCGTGAGCGTACGCGCTGTGCAGACATGCGTCGCTCACGCTGCAGGATCCAAGGAGAACGAAAACCAAACAAAATCACGCACCGGTCTGCTTCATCTCGTCTCCGATCTCCTACTTCTCGTCGGCAACTCCTCCAAATTGTCCAGTCTTGCTTGCGTACGCGTCCGAGCTCGATGTTAGACCCGAGCGAGGCGAACGCAAAATATGCTGACTGTGGGAGGAGGCAAGGAAGCCGGATCAGGGTAACATCACTTGCTCATTTTGATTTCTTCCTACTTGCATGCTTCCAGCAACGCCCACAGAAATGGATACAAAACAACCGCGGTCAGTGCTATTCGACCGCAGCCGCGGCGCTGTCCAAACGCTGCCGTTTACTTTCAACAACGTCGAGATGGCGGCCCGGGGGCCGCCGAGCGCAAAGTTGCACTGACCATTCCCCTTTGCTCTCCAGGAATGAATACGAAACATACATTGCGGGCGGTGCTATCGCTGCCGGACTCGAACACAGACGCGGCGCTGTCCGAACGCCGCCGTTCAGCTTGTACCCCCGAACACGCGGCGGTCCAGAGACAAAGTTCCACTGATTCCTTCCGCAGGCTGCTCTCAGACCCAAACGACGCTTGCAAATGGCGCGACCTCTTTGCAAGTAAATGCGCACACCTACAGTATATGTACGCTCTTTGTCTTTATTCTCGACACTTCCTGGGACTGATTCATTGTTAGTGGACATTCTTCTGTGCACGGTCGTTTAGCCATTCACATACCCATTCAATGCTTTTGATCTTTTTAGCACCTTCTCGTGCGTATTCAAGTTCGCATTCATTTTTCCTGGTGCCATTGTAGTACGTCTCGAGCTCACAAGGACCCTCGCCATCGAGGCGGTGCGCCGGTGGGGTGCCAGGCCGTGTTGTAGTATTAGGGGTATACCAGTGGATATAACCACTGGGACCATTTCAAAAGCCAGTGGTTATAACCACTGGATCCACCAACCCTAGCTCGTTGCAGGGAAACCCTAGCCTCTGTGCACTTATATTCGGGGTATATTCCATCTATATAGCACGCCTGAAACGGCCGCGCGCAGCGCTCCGAAAAAAACACGGCATTTTCCGCACTCGTTCCCACGCTCAATTGACGGCTGGCCGACAGCGGAATGGCGGCGCTCATTGGGCGGGCTGGTGGGCTCTGGGCACTCCAGTAGTTTGCCAACCACAAACAGCGTGGCTCGGGACTCTATCCTCTAAATTTCATCTATATAGATCTTGTATTGCGCTGGATGCGGCTGGATACAGCTGGATTCCCGCTACTTCTAAATATAGCCTCCGACCCGACACCTCGTTTGCGTCGCATGCGCGACAGTACTCGGGTCGGGATTTGATAGATCATTTACAATTACTGTTCTCAAATCTCCTTCTCCTCCAGGAGATCTCAAGAACGCAGAAATAAAAGTGGAATAAAAGAAAATCACAAGAAGAATCGAAACCACGGCTTCGGATCAAAAAGGATAGAACTTTTTCGAGCAGTCATCCACTCAACCACGGCAGTTCATGCCCTGTGGACTTTGCACGCCTCCAGTATCAGAAGACAAGAAGCATCCGGTCACTCCTCCTCGTCCCCGATATGGTCGTGTATTTGGCCGTTGTCTGCTTGCCTCCCACTAGAATATAAACGCGTCAAATTGTTCAACTCGCGCACCATGGCCTCTCATTCGTACGTGATCCCACTTTCTCCGCATCCGAATCGCCATGTTGTCGCGTGTTTTCGCACATGTTAATGTTTTCTCAGGGTTACCCCAGTTTTCGACCCTAGTTCTATCACGCCTTTCCACAAGAGCTGGGCTAAGGGCAGCCGGAAGCACTTCCTCGACGGCCACCTTGACGCATTCAAGATTGCTCGCCGCAAAAGTACACGAGACGGAATCGAGTACGCAGACAGCGTCTACAACGAATTCTGCAAGAGATATCCCTACGACCTACCCCACAATCAAGAACCCCCCAATCCGCTCCCACCGACGCGTCCCGACACCGTCCTGACGCCCTATGAACGCGACATGAAGGCGGCCATTCTCACTCGTCTTCACACGGTAGCTCATGCGGCTCTTCCCAGATATATCATACTCATCGTCATTCAGGGTATCCGCAATTACTTCGAGACGCGCTACGGCAAGGCTACACCCGTTACCAAGATGACTCAAGCTCAGGTGGCACGCAATCCTGTTGCCGCGCTCCTTGCTGGGGTCTCTGGACTGGAGGTGACTCGGAAGCGCGGTCGGACACCTCAACAGATGTGGTCCAAGGAACGCTTCTCTGGCGTTCAACCCAACTTCAATCAAGACTTTGCTGGGACTGGTAAGGATGCTCGCCGTGGAAGGATCAATGAGGTCGCGAGGACCACCGCCGAAGCATGGGAGAAACTGTCACCAGACGAGCAGTCGTACTGGAAGAAGCGGTCAGAAGAAGACATAGCCGAGGTGGCTCGCGCCAAGGCGGCGTCGCGTCAAGGCGTTGATCGGCTTTCTCCTGTCGAGACTCAGGCGTAGGTCCTCCAATCACTTTGTTTTCCAGCATTGATGTTCCGACACAGCGCGCTCGACACCCTTGCCAACACATTGCAACCGTTCCTAGAGGGGCTTTCGACGCTTCTGTATGGAAACGTCTCTCTTTCCTGGGTCGGACCCGAGCCGCGGAAGGGCGGTCAAATCAATGTCATCACGTACGTTCTCTCAAGTCTCTTGTTTCTTGTTCTCCTTTCTGAATGGTCCTGTAGCCTGAATGTCGGTGAAAACCTGGAACCTCGCCCGATGGCGTTCCACGACGCGGACGGAGACCGTGGCAAGCAGCGTTTCAAGACATACGAAGCTGCCCTCGGCGAATTTGGAATGTCTTGCTTTTGTACGTCTTCTCTCGAACGGTCATTGTCACGATGTCTGAATTTATGTTCCAGCTCCCAAACAGCAACGTTCGCGAGCCCTTCCTGGATCTGTGATGCCCGCAACCGTCTCATGGTTCGTGCGACAGCCCAATCCATGGAATGCGCCTGTTTCCACCCTGCCAGTCTCTGCCCCTCCAGCAGTACCGGGTTCCTCAAGTCCCGATGACAATCCGCTGTCAGGCAAGAAACGTAAGCGTCAATCTGGAAAGTCGAAATCGCGCAAAAAGAGTGTGGCGCCAGTTGCCCGCGATGACGACGATGCCAGCGAGAATGACAGCGAACCTGACATTGACAAAGCCCCGCTCCCCTCGTCCATTCTTCAGGATTTGTCTAACATTGATCCATTTCTTCGACCGCCCAATATTCCGACATGTGGACCTCTCGATTCACCGCATGGCCCCCACCCTCCTCCTCAGTCGCCTCTCTCGCGCCAGTCATCTCAGCCAAGTCTTGTTTCTCTTGTTCTTCCGCCGACAGCGCCGGCGTATCCCCCTTACGTCGTTGACAGTTATTCCTTCCTCGACACCTTCTCGCTTGGATCCGAGTGGTCTAGACTCCTTGAACGTTTCATACGTTTGGAGACCTCTCTTCAGTTTGCTCAAGGCAAAGCCCTCCCTACACTCAAGCTTCGGCCATTGTCAATTGCCAGCTGGATCCAACGCGCTCGGTCGCGCGATTATAGACCACTTGAGGACACTCGCACTCTGGCCGATGAGTTTTGGGCATGGTGGGCCGCCTTGCAACCGAGCTGGCGCGGCGTCTCTATGACTGACCGGCCGTTTCAAGACTGTCATCGCCCTGAGACTCTTGGAAGGTCATGGGGTTCATTACGAACGAGCGGTGTCAATGGGCACTACAGCATCCTTGCTGTTCTTGCCTGGTGGGGCGCCAAATGTGGCGACGACATACTCGCGTTGGGAGAATGGGCTCACGCTGTCGCAGACGTTGACTGGGTGTTTGTGCAGATTATTAGAAGTGACGCTGTGGTATAGTTTACTTACTTTGTCTTTTTCATACATCTTGTCAGTTTGTTAATTTATCAATTTGATGGGCTTCTCATCTTCGATGCGCACAACGTCAACTAAATCAATCTCATTTAAGTACGGCACATAAACGAGCGCCTCCAATTACGGCACGTAAACGAGCGCCTCCAATGCTCAACGACGACCATCATCAAAGCGCAAGTCAGAATCAGAGCACTTTGGTGAGTTGTCTGATCTTGTCTTTGTTCTGTCTGAATGATCAGTTTCCGTGTCAGAGCGCCGAACCGATGCCGCTGTCAGCCGATCAGCTCTCTTTCATTCGGCGACATCATGACGCATATCAGCATGTGGCCGACTACGACGGCGAAACAGACTGGCTCGACGAAAACTTCTTTCCCTCCTTTCGTTTCCTCTTCGTGGAGCGCGGAGTTGATAAGAATTGGTACTGGGAGGGAGAGGAGGCGCATAAGCAGGTGAGTTCACTGTATTTCACTGGAAATACACGATTAGTTGACCTGTCATAAGGCTATTCGCGCCGCATTTGAAGGATTGGATGTCCGAGCGAATGACAGCGCCTCTTTCGGCTCGGAGACCGCCCTGGATCAGCAGCTTCTTGAGCAGTGGATGGAGGAAGATGGTGTCGACTACTGGCAGGTCCCGGGGTTTTATCGTTCAACCCTCCGCGCCCTTCCAATGATTTCGGGCACTCTGTTCTATTCCATCGAGGACGACCGCTTTCGTAAAATCTGGCGGGATGATCCGCCCTATGGTTTGAATACCTCGCGATCGTCTCTGAGTTTGGATGCAGACACGGAAACGGAAACTCCGTGGGAGTTTGTCGACGATGCTCGTTCAAGTTGGCGGGCTCCTCAGTGGAGTCTTACTTGTGATGCAGGCGACGGGTCCAGTGTGGAAGGCAATGAATTCAGACTTCTGTAAGTATGTAATGTACCACCGAAATATTCAATTGAGATGCTTCCTTTCATCGAATTGTAGACGGCACGCCAAGCTAAGCGAATAGAACCCAATAGGCTAAATTACGATCCTCGTATAGATAATCTCAGCAGAGCCTAAAAGTTCTCTCTAAACTCAATCAGTCCCTGCGAACATGGTAAGATTTTGTTTCGGATGTTTCCAAAACTCACGCACACATTCCATCAGAGCTTTAACACGATTGAGGCGGTCAACGCGATCCAGGCGGTTGACACCGATGGGCTCACTTCGGAGCAAATGGCGTTTGTCAGGAGACACAGGGACGCGTACCTGCATTGCGACCAGCAGCGCTATCGTGGGGGACGCGACTGGCTCGAACGGTATTTTCTACCGTCTTTTCTCTTTGTTTTCTATGGCGGCGATGCGTGGCCGTTGAGCGACAAGGTTTTGGACGGACCCATAGACGTGCGTTCATTGTTTTGTGATCTATTCTCGGTTACTCACTCAAGTTAGCTTGTCCGAGCGGCTTTTCTGGGGCTTCGGTCATCGGCAGACGACGATATGGCGGCTCTCGTCTCAGCTATGGACGCTCACTCGATTGAGCTCAGGGACAGCCTCGACGAGCGGCTGGTTCGCACGTGGACTCAAGAGGGTGGCGCGGACTACTCAGAAGTCCCGGAAAGCTTCCGCCACACCATTCGCGCTCTCCCCATGCCATATCTGACCGTCTTTTACTCCATTGAGGGCCCAGGCCGGCATAGCATTCGTTATCTCCAGCGCCATGAGCCGCCGTATGGCCCTGTCGGTAACCCTTACCTGGTGACTTGGTCCTCGCTGGCTGGGAGCCACCAGCCGGAATCGGATCAGAATCTCAACGCATGGGGGAACACGAACATAAGTCCGACGATCTCTGGCAGTTGGGGTACGGGCGATGGCAGTTGGGGTACGTTCGATAACGATAGTTGGGGTGCCCTCCCTGAGGGTCCTTGGGCTGCGAATTGGGATCAATAGTAGACCGACAAATTCTTGTGTCTGTGTATAGATAGCTACAATATGATAGGCCGTAATCCGTATAATTGAAAACTCCCGAGTTTCCCTTTTTGAGCACGATCTAAGATCTTATCTTACTGGAAATGTCCCGGGTCACCCGTGTGTGACTTCTGCCAGTTACGGTCTAGTAAACTCTGTAGCCAATGTCGACAACCTCTATGGCTTTTAGCTCAGCCAGCCGCCCTCGGTACGTGATCCTTAAGCACTTCAACTCATTCTCTTTAATATCGTACTCTTTCCCAGGTTCCAACCTAAGCGGTAAAGATCCCGCTCTAAGGGTCTAGTGAATAGGGCCCTACCTCGGTCCCTTCAGCCATTTCCGATATTTACAGTCGTGCATAGATCCTGGTACCGCTAGCTCCTTGTCATCTTAGATATATTCCATAAATATGATAATAATCATAACATTGAGCTCTGTGATTATCAGAATTTTAGAATGACCACAGCGGAAGATATAGCTTACGGTCTAGTGAACTGGAATGACAAGGCAAGTACCCTACGGATTTGCTGTTTGCCTTCCCACCGTCATCGAGCACCTACCGCCTTTAACCACTGGATTTTTCCATCATCCCCTTTCGTGAGTCTTGCTCACTGGCAACCTTTCTCAGGCTCATCAGGCTTGCCTAGCAACCACAACGGCCAATGTCTCCCAAGAAAATCTATACCACGGCCGCAGACAAACTAGCCGCAGATCGAGCGAAGAAAAGGGTATGGTATCACAAGTACGCCCACCATAGCTTCACTGTCTGCTTCCTGCTCACGCGCGGCGACCTTTTCCCCTTCCCAAGGAACCGCGAACGCCAACTCATCGTCATGCGCGAGCGCTACAACATCCAGGCCGCCAAGGATGGAAGGAAACGCCGGGAGCAACGCCTGCCACCACCACCTCCTCGGTAAGCCGCGATACCCATGCCCGACTGTCTCCTAGGCTCGCTCTTACATCCTACAGTGTTTTTGATGAGGCGCGTTGTAAAGGGTTGCTCCGCCGTGCTCTCCTCATCTCTGCAGAGCTGCGAGTTACCATCAACAACGATCCCGTCAAGTACGCCCATGAAATGGTCGCCGAAGTCGTCAGACTGGGAACCATCAACGGCTGCTCTCATCTTGAGGAAAAGGTATCTGGGTTCCTCCGGCACAAGATTTGGCTTCGCGACTCCTTGCAATTCATACGCGAGGAGGCAGGGATGGAGAGCAACTATTGGGTGGATATGTCGGCTTGCCATGAGGGTTACGAGCGCGTCTATTTGTATCTCACTAATATTCTCAAGCACGCGGAGAAAGGAGAGAAGAGACTGGACACCATTCGAGCGCGCCGAGGTTTCTTATACCAGCAGGGTTGATCAATAAATCTTGTAGCTTTCCTCTCAACTTCTTGATTCTGTATCGTTTTCCGACCTGAATGTCTGTCGTCTTAACAGGCAGGACAACGCATCTTTGGATGATGCAAGCCCGGCAATCTTTGTGATACCCGACAGCGCTGCTCGCCACCCTTTGATCTTAGCTCGCGCCGACCGCTGCCTGACAGCTGAGTCTCTCTGCCGAGTGGCGGAGTCTGGATGGCGCTCGCCACCTATAAAAGCCTTCAAAGGTATGGATTCCTTCTTTCCACCCTCGACACTCTCCCCTCACTTGCGACTTTGTCAAGCCAAAACATCAACATGTCCAACAAGGAAAATATCCGCTCCTATTTTCCCTCCCTGTACCCTACTGTAAGCTTCGCTTCCTCTTCACGTTACGCGACTTTTAACGCGTAGTCTGCCAGGTCCATGCGAAGCTCCTCGACAAGCCGACGGGTCTCGTCGCCCCTCCTCCATTCCCGGTGGTAAGCGAACCAACCATGATAGAGCGCGACGCGTCTTGACGCGTCTTCTCTTCCCAGAAGCTCTTTCCCGCCGAGCAGCATCTTTTTTTCCGCGATTGGGCGCGTCAATTCGCCATCGGAATTCGACGTGCCAGAAACATCAAGAAATTCACTCGTGAGGATTGGCCAGCCTTCCAGATCCGTATGCGCCTCGCGTACAATTTGGCCTACAGTCTGCCGAGGCTTATCAACGAGACACACGAGGAGTGGTCGGCGCGCCTCCATGCCAGGGACGAGGTATTTATTCATCTTCCTTACGCCTTCCGTATTCTAAGTCTAACTATTTTCAGACTCTCCAGACTGGTCTCACTTGGGGTTGCCGGGTGATCACTCTTCGGCGCAACGCCGAGGGCGCGTACGAGTACTACAACGTCCTTCAAGAGGATTGGGCACTCCCGTCCAAGCGTCACCAACCGCGACCCCGGCCATTGCGCCCACTCCCAGCGTCTCTTCCTATGCGACGACTTGTGCCGACTGTTGTCGTCCCAACCCTTGCTTCCCTCGGGTATAACATACGTCCCCGAGGAGCGCCTTATCCGTCCGTCACACCCACCAAGGCCCAAAGCTCTGGTTCCTCCCCAGCCTCGTCGCCCGACTCCCTCACCACCAGCTCCAGTACTTCTGGTATTTCGAGTCCATCGACTCCATCTTCCGTCACAACCGTTGACGATGATGTTTTGTCCGCCGGTTGCGACGGCTACGCGCCTGTCGCGGCCTCCTTCTTTCGCCGCAAGAGGGTCCAACGGGACGCTTCTTACTCGCCGGGTGCATGGGGCCCGCAGTTCTAGACCGGTTATTCCATTTCCTCCGCCTTGGTATATCTTGTCACTTTAGCTGCTCGTTCCCTTTCTTTTCTAGCATATCATAGTCGTTGTCTGATTCTATCTTCACTTATCATAATTTGTAATGCTATCTTGATGACTGTTCCAAAGTCACAATAATATTTATGTTTGCAAAAGTCTGTTTGATTCTGAGTTTACCTAAGTACCTGTCATTCTGAAGGCCACGTCGGATCGTCCCCAGCCTCAATAGCCCACGAGCTGCTATGGTTGCCCTGGCCCCACTCTGCGGATGGTGGCGCCGGCGAGATCCAACAAGCGCGGTCGCGCTTAAACTGCTCCTCTTTCTCCTTCTGTAGAGCCGCCTCACGTCGCAGCCTTTCCATCCATGCCTCAGTCGCACGCTCCGTAACGACCTTTGAGTATAGTAAGGTTAGATCAAAGGTGTAGAGATATGAATTGAAAGACATACCTTCAGTACGACATCAACCTCATCGTTAAGCAGGGGCCAGCCTTCCGCGACCGAAGGCAAGAGAACCTCCGTCAGCCACATGTCAAAGGGCTGTTCGGTCCAGCGGGCATTCACAACAATTTTGATATCGGCGCTCTGCAACTCGGTGAGGACTGTCGCCATTTCTACCAGCAGATTCACAAAACGGTTATTATCACGACTGGGGTAGTAGACAAATAACAAACACGCACCAGGTTATCGTGTAGCTGGGGAGGAGGAGCGAAGACAAGGGTTCTTACCTCATTGAAGCGTGGCGCTCTCTTCTTCGTGTCAAGCGTTCGGCCAAACAAACAGCCAAACAGAAGAACGTCCTTTCTCCTGCCCACCATGAGCCCAGAGACTGTTGATAACCTGCCCAAATCGAAACCGGCTACTCTCTGAGGAGAAGGTTTTGCGTATGTCTATGACCTGCACGTCTTATACAGAACTGAACATAGCCTGCAGGCATCTAGAAGCGCTCCTGTTGGCGGGAAAGACCCCGCCGCACTTCGTGTACTCTTATGAGCGCGTCTGTCCGAAGATATGTGCTTGTGGTTGCCACAAACGACGGAGCGAAGGAGTTCCCCGTTTTGACGGTGAAGGCGTCGAGCGCGTGTGGGATCTGGTTCGCGCCAAGTACGTTGTGATAACAAGTATAAGACTCACTTGCTCAAATCTCATCAGTGCTCCGCCTGGATCTATGGGTCCCATCGCGGTTGACACCAATTCCCGCTTAGTTGCCAATCTATCGACGAAGGGTACCGAAGCTGAGGCAGGAAATGCGAACGTCAAGACGGCCGAGACAGACAAAGATGAAACCAAGTAGCATTCTGTTGTAGTTAGATTGCATGTCGTAACAAAACGGTTCTTGAAAGACCCTCGAGATATGGATAACGGTCCGATGTCTGATCACAATCAGGTTCCGGTTTAATTCTAACAAGTTCGGGTTCAACCAAAATAAGCCCAAATAATGGCCTACTTTGTCCCCTTTTTGCCTTCGCCCTCATGCCTCCCAGGTCGAAGAAACGAACTCTCCGCGTTGTGCGCGCCGACGACGACGAGGATGACGACGCGCTGAACGTCGCTCAAGCACGCACAATCAACCTTTCCAAGGACGGACGACGCCTGCTCTCATCTGTCTCCACACCGTGTGCTCGCGTGGAGCCCGGTGAGACTGGCCCACTGAACTGGACCACACAATTCATACCTCCACCTCCAATTCCTCCCGTCCACAAACGACGTTACCCAAATTCAGTGCGTACCGTGCATATTTTCGATTACTTTGCCGGGAGCTGACACGATATAGGACCAAAACATGCTCAACTGGGTCTACGATGGACGTCCCCAGGAGGTTTTAGAGGAATTCGTGCGACTGGAGGCGCGTTCGGAGGACACCACTTGGACGTTCTGCTCATCCTGTCACGATGGAATCCACGACACGGTGCCCGGCGACGCAGTCTATCGCTGTCGCAACTGTTGGGGCTTGTCACACGAATGTCTCATATGTCTCTTGACTTCCCATCGGCGGAATCCCTTCCACCGAATCTTGGTGCGCCAGAACATCCGTACTCCTTGCAATTCGGCTAACCTTTGCTCTAGTTTTGGAATGGGCTGTCTTATGAGAAAAGGAAGCTCAAAGACCTGGGATTGCGCCTCCAGTTTGGTCATGCGGGAGGTAAACGTTGCGACAATCCTCAAGCGGGCCCCTCGGACTTCACCATCATGCACGGGGACGGTATCGACAAGGTTAACGCCGATTTTTGCGCGTGCGACCAGCGCCAGCCGAGCCGGATTCAAATGCTCCGCTCAGAGGTTTACCCCGCGACCACTCGCCACCCGAAGACAGGCGCGACCTTCCGACTTCTAGAACGCCACGAGAAGCTTAGTTGTTCCGGTAAATTGTCGTCTTATGAGCACTATAAGGCGCTCGAAAAGATGACTGATGCTACCCGCATTTCACTGCCTAAGGTATGTCGAGACTTTCTCATATCCTGTTCGGGTTCTAATCACCATCTATCAGCGTCGATACAAATCCTTCCTGCGTATGAACCGGCAGTTTGGTCACGTCAAGCTGCTCAAACGTCGTGGCCGGGGCTCCGTAGCAGATGGACGCGCGCTTACTCCCTCCGGCGCGTTAGCTATTCCATGCCCGGCGTGTCCTCGCCCTGGTATAAATCTCCCATCAAACTGGCAGGCCATGCCCTCATGCGACCAGTGAGTCTCCTTCTTCTGTGGCACAGGCCGGTCTCTAAAACTCTCGATGATTAGGTTTCTCTATCGAATCATCCTTGCCCTCGATGCTAATTTTCGTCTGTCAAATTTACGGCGCCCAAGCAGTGTCGACCCTGGTCTGCATACAGGTCTGGCTTATCTCGTTGCAAACAAGCCGTATCTAGAACACATCGCAAAGTATCCCCGGCAGAAAGACGTAGGATTTTCATTCCAGTACCGGCTTACAATTTACTTACAATTCCTGTAGATCAGTTCCTGTTCCGGCTTCAAGACACTGGCGCACGCTGAATCGAAGAACTCGACGGGGTTACGGTCAACCGGGGTTGGGATGTGCATCTGTGCTCGGCACGAGATGGTTCGTCCAACCGGGTTGGCGACCTCCAAAAGGGAGAGCGGTACGTACGCTGCCTCAGTCTCGTTCGTTGGGGTATATGCTGAACATCTTTCCACTGTCCAGATACTGTAACATGGACTATATCGCCCTGTCTTCCCTTCGCGATGCTGGATTCCAACAAGTGTTCTTCTCTTACGACGTCGCCTGCCAATGGTGTATCCATTTTCACAGCCGCATGGAGGAGTTCCCGGTTTACCTTCAACTACCTGGGAACGTCGAGGTCTCGTGGGGCGTGCCCAAATGTCATTGTAAAGGTCACAAACTGGCCTGCCAGTGTCAGTTTAGCATGAACGTACAGGAGGGCGTGGGTCGCACCGATGGAGAGGGTATTGAGCGGACGTGGTCTGAGCTCAACAATTCCGCGGCCTCGACAAAGGAAATGTTACCGGGCGGTCGGCATGATACACTGGATGGCCGGATTGGAGCACACAATTTTGAGAAGCTTGTTGATCTTGGTATGTTCGTTTACTTTGGCTTTCATTTTGATGTGATCTAATGTTTGGGTCAGGTGAAAGTCTCCATCGTAAACACGGCGCGGCTTTGGAGGGTTTGGCGCGGCACATCGAGGCGCACGAAGCATTTACTGCCCTTTTTGAAGAGAACATCATCCGGAAATGGACGGAGGAGGTAGAGACCTGGGAGAAAGATAGTTCGTTGCCGAATCCCTATTTTCTAGAAGCACTTCGTACGTTCCTTTCTTTCTGTCTGAACTTTCATTGATTGATTTACATAGGCGCAAGCGAGAACAATGTACGATTGACCCTGGCAGAAGAAGAACGAAAGAAACTGGAGGCGCAGCAAGTTTCGCTTCACGAAACTACCGCATCGGTCTTTCTCTCTCTGGGGACGATGATTGAGGACGAGCAGTAAGTTTTTACCTATACCGAAATATCCTCATTCCTGATTCGATATCTTAGGCGCCAGGTGAAACACTTGCTGATATGCAAAGACAAACACACATCCGCCGTCGTCAAGGAGATTCAGGACAAGCGAGTCCTCCTCCAAACACAGATCCGCCAATTTCGCAGCATGCAAACGGTTTACATGCCGGCCGTCACTGCAGAATTGGCCACTTTGTCAGGTTCACGCCAAGGTGATGTAGAGACCGAGGTTCTTTACATGCCTTCCGGTGTGGTACCGGCTGTCCGAGCCCTTGCCTTGTCTGATGTCGGTGCTAAGGAGGAAAAGTTACGGGAGGCGCAATGCTTCGACACACTGGAGACCATTCGGTCTTTGCAGCGTAGTCGTCGTTCGATCACCGCTTTTCGACGCAGGAATGTTCGAGGGACCAAACGCACAGGCCGGTCATTTGCCATCATCAAACGTTTGGAGGCGAAATCCAATTTGGCAGTCGGCAAGTATCGCGCTGCCCGGGCGGCTCTCCTGGCACTACGTGGGGAAGGAGATTGGGAGAAGACGCTTCGGATTCTCAAAGCCGAGGACGTGAAAGCTCTCGACAGCTTCATTTTCGATATCGACGAGCCCGCCGAAGCCAAGCGCCGCAAGACGGGCATCACTCCCAATGAGGTGCAATTCGGGAGCGGGCGATACGAGATTCCTTGGATCTGGCTAATGGAGGGTGCCGCGGGCTCGCTTGACGAGGATGAGCTACACGGTTCCATCCGGGTCGAGTGGCTAAAGAGCCGGGCGCGAGCGAGGCGATGGACGGAGGAGCTTCGGATGGTTGTGTTTGAGAAAGCATGTACCTTGGCATCGTTCGCGAACGAGGTAGCCACCTGGCAAGGTCGTACCTCGGGCTGGGACGGCCTGTCGGTTCCCACTGCTGATGGTGTACGGGCATATGGACATCGTCAGGCGGCCATATACCGTGCTCTATTGGCTCACTTTTCGGAGCTTTGGGCCAAGCCGCCAAAGACTAAGCAGCGGCGCATTCCGGATCGGATCGAGGTGAAGGCGGCCGAGGAGGAGGAGTCGGATTCAGAGGATGAGGATGAGGTAGCCGGCGCCGTTATCGCAGCGCAAGCCGTCTCCGTGAACGACCCTGCTCTTCGCCCTGCAGAATAGTGTCATGTACGCATACAGCCAAGCCATGTCCTTATTTAGACAATCCCGCCTTTCAGCCCCTCGCGTATGCTTTATTAGGTGACGGTTCATTATAGAGGCCATATTGTATGCATTTGGACGGTATTAAATATCAATATGCTCACGTGTGGCTGAGTTGAAGTCGGTTGCTTGAGGCTTTATCCGAATCCGGTCTTTTGAGCATAGTGTGCCTGGGTAGGAATGCTCCGAATGCGGCTGACGATCACCCAGTGGTTATAACCACTGGTATGAGGCATGCATACGCGCTCATCCCAGTGGTTATAACCACTTATTATGGAAAGAGCGTCAGTGGTTATAACCACAGGGATTCCCCATTTTTTGCTGCAATGGTTGAGGGTGCTACACAATGTGTGCCACGACGACTCGTCGTCCTCCCAGAACGCGCAAGGTTCTTCCTTCTTTTGTTTCACCGGCTGGGAACTGACATGCCTTGGTGGATAGCATGCCCTCTACGCATCTTCTAGATTGGTACTTCATTTGGAACACCTATCTACACCAGGTCGCTGTTCTCAACGCACCGCGCGAGCGTTTTGTCCCGGCGGACTATGCTCAAAGCTCCAGGTGAGTAACATATCTCGCTTTTTTCCGTGCTTTCATCGATTTGAAGTAATTCTAGGATTTACGACGCGTTTCGACAGTCTCTGATCTGAGACGCGTTCGCTAGTGAGGACGGCTTCTGCTGCTCTCCTTGTTGATTTTCTGTGTTCGGCATTCAATTTGGAGGCTGCTCGGAGCCAGAAAATCCCTTGATTCGGATAGACGCGTTCGGACGTGAGATGTTAAAGCGGGCTCGAAGAACTCGCACGCAATCTTGCAGGCGTGTTCATTTTTGGACAAATCAGATCCCATTCACTCATCCGGGGTCGTTCATAGACGTTCGTATTGTACGCGACGTACGCGTATGTTCGAAGCTTGGGCTGAAAGCCTGATCCGTATCCTGGACCCAGCCATGCATGGTCTCAAGTAAGCGCTACGCTCTCGAGGAGGCCTACTGTTGTCGAGTAGGTGCCTCCTTGTCTATCTTCACGGGCTGGTAATGTTACCTTCATCTTTCTGTGCAGGTCTGATCAATCTCGCGCTGTATCTTCCTCGTGAATGCTTAATCCAACGAGACAGAAATATCAACAGGCTGAGGCAAATCCTGGGAAAATGCTCTAGTACAGGTGCGTCATTTCCCTTCCCGCTTTCGGATCCGGGAGACATGGGCGTGTAGGAACACCGACGGTGCCCCGTGCGGTATGTAGACGCGGTATTCGATTCTGGTCGCGCATTTAGCTTATCTCCGCAGTAGACCTCGAATTCGCGCGCTTCGTGGTCCTGGCGACGGACGGTCTCGAGGAGAGCAAAGGTGTTGCGACAAATCTGGCCGTGTACCATCCGAGTCTGCAGAACCAGTCAAGTACTCCTTTGTCATTTATCGCACTTGCAGTCAGCGTGTGGTGAACTGCGCCAATGATACTATGAAATTCTTTCCTCCGTCTCCTATCCTGCTTGTGTCAATGGTGCGATGGCGCATCATACTAATATTCCGAGGCGTTAGCTGCGAGCAAACCTGAACAACAACCGTACCATTTGTGATGGCTCCCGCCGGGTCTGTTTGAGTTCATCTTTCTCATCTGCTTTATGCATTCCTTCTCGGCGTCTCATCCGTCCGAGACCGGAGGCAGTGATGGTGGCTGAATGGTGGGAGAAAATCAGAGATCAGTGTGACACGACCATAACATTTGACAGCAACATCTTAACAGCAGACCACGACGACCACAGCACAACCATGGATACAAATGCCGCTGAAAGCAAGCGCGGTGGGCGCGCTCGCTTCTCGTTGAATCGGCTCACGCGGAGTCGACAGGATAGCCCTGCTCCTCCGGGAGCGCCCTCCTCCCGCCCCGCGGGTGACGAGATAGCCATCGTCACCCCTCCCAAGCAGACGGAAGGGAAGCGAGACAAGAAAAGTGTGTCCTCCAATTGATTCCCCGGCAATTGATTTGACATTAGTCCAGCAAAATCGTTCCTCTCGATTCCGATGTCGAAATGGCGCCGGTCGGACCACTCATCTGGTTCTCACGCCAACAGCACGTCGTCTCCAATTCCTCTGCCTCCCGCTGTATCGCCGCCAATGTTGGGCAAGGCCAAAGCACTGCTCCAGAGGCTGGCCAAGGCCACCAGTGGGGCCATCAACGCTAAGAATGCCTCTGTCTGCGTGGACATTCTCAAGGAGGCCGCAGAAATTGCCGAGAATCTCCCTGTCATCAAGGCCGTGGCCGGCATTGTTGTGCATCTCATCAAAGTTGTGGACGTACATGGCTTGTTTATCCTTCGCATTCTTGTCTGTTTATCCGTATGACAGGAATATGACCAGTGCCGAGAGTCGTGGGCCCGTTTGATGACGGCACTCGGGACGCTTTCCACATTCATGACCGTGTTTGCAAATGAAGCCCAGATCCGGGACCTCCCACCCTACACGTTTGCCGCATTCAAGCCGCTTGAGGACACACTCGTGGAGATCTTTCTTGCATGGAGTGAGTTCAAGGACAAGAACTTCATTACCGTCGGCTTGGATCGCGATGACCTCAAGCAGAAAGGCGACAAACTTGCCAACAAGTTGTGGAAGACATTGTATATTCTCCAGGTAAGCATGCATTGGGCTTGTTTTGCACATGAGTTGATTCTGAGGCCAGAGTAACCAAACTGTATATGCACACATTGACAGTGAAAGGTACTTGCTAAGATGGATGGGGCACAGGACGAGCAGACCAAGTTGATCCGTGACATGCATGCATGGATGAGTACAACTGTCACTCCTCATCATATTACTCCAACGCTCGGTGTCCTTCCGTGCCCATCTCCCTCAGAATACTTTGAGGGGTGAGATGCCATGCTTCTGCAGCTCACGGCCATCTTCTCCTCGCGTGTGGTGGTGCTCATTGGAGGAGAGGCGTCCTCATCCCGTATGGAGTCTATTCTCAATATGTTTGTCAGAGATTGTGGAATGTGGTATGTATTGTATTCTTCTCAATGTGCCAAATCTCATTCTTCACTACTAGCTTTTCAGGTGTTCACTATGTGAATGCAAGCTCCAAGGAGCGTCTTGAGGCAGATCTCAAGCTGTTCAGTGGTGCAGCTGAACTTGGGCCTGCCCGCTCTGCTATTTGTTCAAGGCCTGGGCTTCTGCTCATTGTTACCAACATCATGGACAGGAATCTTCTTGTCTGTCTTCCACGCTCTCTTGAGCTTTGCATATTATTATGTGGCACAGATCAGACCTTGGAGATGTCTGCGTCACCGGGACAGTCCTGGAAGTTAGATGATCCTGTTGATGATGAGACTATCATTGAACGGGTGAGAGGAGCACTGGTGGAGCCTGTTGAGAAGAAGAGGCGTGTGGCAACATTGGTGGCAAAAGGTGGCACGGGAAAGACACAAATAGTGACAAAATTTGTAAAAGAGAATCAAGCAAGGTATGTATATATTTTCTTCCACTCAATGATCTATAGTTAATTGTGCATTTATAGCTTCTCTGACATTATTTTTGTCAATGCTAGTTCAACCGAAAAACTGGCAGAGCAGGACAAGACTGTTACAGAGAAACTTGGACAATCTCTTTGCAGTCATTTGAATAGCACTCCAGAGAACTGGCTTGTCATCTTTGACAATGCTGATAATCCTGCACTTGATTTATCACTCTTTCTCCCCTCTTCTAATCATGGCAATGTGATCATTACAAGTCGCAATGCTGAGATTCATCTACATGCATCTAAGGATTGTGACATTTCTGTGCATGACCTTGAGCATGATGCTGCAGTCACTATGCTACTTTCACGTGCTAAAGCCAATGTCAATGATTATGCAGCTGCTACAAGCATTGTTGATGCTTTTGCATGTCATGCCTTGCCAATTGATATAGCTGGTGGCTATATTGTTTCCAACACCATGTGTTCTATTTCAAGCTATTTTGAGCGTTTTAAAAACCGTTGCAAAGAGCTTCTTGCCTCTAAAGCACGACAGAGTATTGACAGCTATCCAGAGAGTGTTCTTAGTGCATTTCTTCTTAGCTTTGAGCATCTTTCTGATAATGCAAAGCTTATTATGCAACTGTGCTCTTTTTATCTCTATGCTGATATTCCCATTGCTATGCTCCGCAATGCTGCAGAGAACTCTTCTGAACTTGAACTTTTGGGTGACAAAGCAGTCTCATCAATTGTGAAGGATCTTTTAAAGAAGCTTGCTCTATGCTCTGTTGATGAAGCAGTTGATGAGATTATCAGACTTTCTCTTGTTACATATGCAACTGAAAGTGAGCTACTTTCATTTCATCCCGTTATTCATGAATGTGTGTCATACACTATAACTTTTCCTCATCTTGAAATGAAGCAGACAGCACTTCTTATACTTAGTCGTGGTATGCCATGGGATGGCTCATCTACTTCATATGCCCTTCGAAGATATATTCTTCCACATGCCACACATAGTTGGGATGACAATACCAGTTTGATATATACATGTAAAGCCTTGGCATTTCTTTATTATAATGCAGGAAAATGGGCAGCAGAGGAATCACTACAACAACGGATAGTAGATGCCCAAGTGAAGGTTCTGGGAAAAGACCACCCAAAGACACTTATTGCAACGAGCAATCTTGCAACTACATATTGTTATCAAGGAAAATATACAAGATGCAAGATATAAGTATTTTAATTGTACAGTCCAAGACATAGAAAAAAATGCGGGGCGGGTAGTAGGGTGTGCAATAAAAGTCCAAGATGTAAGTATGTATTGTCTGCAATGTCTATGTTATCAACTACGAAGTCCGTGGGGTACAAGGGGAGCACGTCCAAAAACCTTGTAGAAACATGACACGTAGTGATAGGCGAGACCGTTCTCCGCGACGAATTGTTCTCCAAGATCCATTGGTCCCTCATTGAGACATTTTCTCGCCGCCTTGACCGTTGCCTGTGTCATCTCCGGAACTCCACGCCACCCTCGCATCACCAGGTACAACTCCCCAAATGCCCTGCGCCGCTCAGGATGGAACTGCAACCCAAATCCCTCGTCCTCGATCTGGTCAAACACGCGGGGAATCAAACTGCTTTCCCAGTAGCTCATGACGCTCAGGACACGGAGTTGACAATCAGAGTAAGACGACGTGTCCAGCTCGTCAAAGCTCTCGACGGCTGGCTGCTCCTCTCCCTCCTCAAGCTCCATGTTGTCGACGTCCATCGCAGCATCCATGAACCCTTCCAGCTTGACCTTGTAGCAACGGCGATCCAAGGCCAGAAGTTCGAAGCGGAAGTTGACCTCAAAAAGCTCGAAGAGGATCTCTTTGGCAACGCGAGGGGGCGGGACTTGATATTGCTCCAGCTCGACGCCGCGCCAGTTGACGACTGAATGCTCCATGTTCGTGATGTCGACCGTGCCCTAACCAAAGTACATGTCATTGAGTTGCGGTAATGTGAGTTAGCTAGCGAGATACGCACCTGAAGGCCGCCCTTCTCGATGCATTGGCAAAGGTCTCTCTTCATCTCTTGGTGCTGCTGCTTTGACCGTCCCTCTCCCTCGCTTGGATGGAGCTCGATGCCTAGGATTTGCCTCCAAGCATTAGCCTTCAGAGGCTCGAACAACGACAATTGGAGTCGGTAAAGAAGAACATTGCGAAGGCGTACATAGGCGGTAAACATGTACCCTCGCGTGTGCTCCATGTCGACGCCGGCTATGACATTGGGGTCGGGGAGCGCATAACCAGAGTTGACACCCTCAGCAGGAACAATTGGCGGGAGCTTGGCCGAGTCTTCCTTGACGCGGGCAAGAGCTGTCATCCAACTTGAGACAGCGCGGGGCATCAAAGGAGAGACAACGTCCGCAAACTTATCGCGCGCAACTTGAGGCGGACCTTTGGGCTTGCGAGCGGTTGGGCGCGGAGGAAGTGGATCTGAGGTTTTGGTCAGATGAATAAGACCTGTGTATAGATCTCGGAAAACTTACAAGGTGTTCGGCTTTGAGATGTACTTCCTGTACCACTGCGACGCGATGGGCCGGCCGCAGAAGGGATGGAAGCGGCGGGATTGTGAGAGGTTGATCTGGAGGAGGCGGCGGCGGCGGAAGAGAGAGTCCCGGAAGCTGTGATTGCAACACCAGACTTGTCGGAGAAGAAGTCCGGAGGAGAGGCAAGTTTTTTGATGTAGTGGGCCATGCCTCAATAGCGCTCAAGAGAGGCAACACTCCCTGTGAAGACAATGGGATGGGGAGGAGTTGCGTGAGCGTACAAGACAGCAAAGGCTTTGGGACACATCTCTGGAGGGTAAGTGACCCAGCTGTCGACTCTGAGCCCTTCTTCTGCACCGATTTTGCAACAGAGCCAGAAAGGAACACCCGCCTGACAATAACATCAGTGAACAAATCAGAGATGAGCAAAGAAACACTTACGCGATAGAGATTGTCCGCGAGATCCTTCTGGTCGGTCACTGCACCGACAACATTCCGCACTCCAACCTGTTTCGCAGTCACGTCTCGAAAGATCGCTCGCACTTCGAGCAACCAAGTCAGGCGCGCCTCGACTTCGAGGATGAGTTGCTGTAACATGCACCAAACCATGATCGCTTCGTCGTAGCTGGAGGGTACATCAAGGCGGCCAGCAAGATACTTCATACGGGGAACACATTGTGGAGGTAAGGATTGATCTTGAGCTTGTCCTTGTTGTCCGCCTCTGCAAGCTTCAGGTTCTCCTCTGAAAGCCGCTTCTTTACTCGCCGCCAATGATCCCTCAAGACGTCGCAGAAGGGGCGGTTGATGGTACCAAGACCAGAAGAGGCGTCTCCCAGCTTGATGCGGTCGAAGTGGGCATCTGAAGGGAGATACCAGAGGAGCTGATCGGTGTTTCAGAGGTTGGAGGGATGGCGGATGAGCGCAAGGTGGGCGACAGAGTAGTCGAATGGCTGTGGGTGGTAGAGCGGATCGTCAATACCAAAATGGCGGTCAGCCAGCATTGACACGACGCGGTTCTCGCGCGGAAGGGGCGGAAGTTCGATGTATTCGCAATTGGGAGAGGTGATGAACATGCCCTCGGCCTCATTGAAGTAGCCGACCTTGCCCTCGTAAGACTTGAGGGGAGTGTACTTGACGCGCGCCGGACCAACAGCAGTTGGTGCGGTGGACGAACTGGCCATGGTCTATCTGTGCGAGGCGAGTGATTTCTAACAGACAAGATTAGTCGCATGTCCTGAAGATATGAGGGGGTACTCACTGTGGTAAATAAAGCAGCGGCTTGTTGATTGTGCGCTCGAGCGACTAAAGAAGGCGGCAATCTGGAATGAGAACAAGTCCGTCAGTACTGCAAGCGACGCTGGGGAAATTGACAGACCAGGACACGCAAGCGTCAGCGTAGTGTACGCTGGAGAGCGGGAAATCTAGAATGGATCAAGTCCATCAGTACTGCAGGCGACGGTGGGCAATCAACTCACCAGGACAAGCCAGTGTCAGCGTACTGTACAAGCGCCCGCCTCGCTGCCAGGTATGTGGACTGGCGGCGCAATAGACATCAGTACGCGCCAAGCCTAGGACAAATAGAACAAGACGTACCTTGATCGAAAGTGGGGCCGCACTCCTCGTCACCAATTGCGCCCGGATGCCGATCCTATAGAGGCTGAGAGCCGCCGCGGTGGGTACAGCGACAGACAATTAGTCTGCCCTGGAGAGGCAAATGGACAGAACTCGGCGATTATCCGAGTTCTGAAGCCGCTGCGAAAATTATTCGCGTTGGCAGGATAGATACTCGCCACTGACAATTAGTCAGTGGTGGTGGCGGCGGTGGAGAGAAGAGGCGGCGGGGTGGCGGGACAGTGGTGGTGATAAGACAGGAGTGGGGATCGTCGCCCTAATTGGCGTGTCAAGCCCCGGTCCAGCCTTTGCAGAAATGCCGCGCCACCAGCCACAAACAAATTTGTGGCTGGTGGCGCGGCTTCTTGGCTCCGCGGACAAGAATTTTTGTCAAGTCCGCTCTGCACCCTTATCCGCACCACCACCACCAGTGCCGCCCGCCCGCTGCCTCTGCCTCTCCGCTCTCCTCCCACCACCGACTAATCGTCAGTGGTGTGTATCCTCCTGCCACCGCGAATTATCTTTGGGGCGGCTTCAGAACTCGGATAATCGCCAAGTTCTGCTCACTAGTGCAGACTAATCGTTTGACACTGCGCTCCCGTACTGCCGCAGGACCGGGGAGTTTTTGGTTGGGGTATTGGGCAGTTACTGAGCAGAGGTGCGGGGAGATTAGGGTCAGAGCATCGGGCGTCTTTGGGCAGCGTTCTTTCGGTATGTGCTCTTGTCATTTTGGCGCCTTGCTCTAATATTTGCGCCCCTCCTAGGTGTAAACTGTTCGGCGCGCCAGCTACACTCCAGCGCTGACAGAAGCGGGATCTCACACTACGTCCTACAGTTGCCAAAAATCCCCTACGCTAACACATTCGTAGCACTCCTTCGAGTCCTCTATCGTATATCCTTGTAATTGCATCCTGCCCGGGATTATCTGGTACGTCGCGCAGTCGCTGCTCCCTACCACTCCGCTAACATTCCCTAGCACTCCTTTCGTATCTTATTCAGTCTTATTTGGACTCCCGCCTACACGTACGTCTTTAGTGATATTACCCCGCTTTAGCTTGATTAATCCCAAGCTGTAGGATGGGCATCACAAAACCATCCGCCTCCCTATCCTCTCAAAAGAAGAACAACTTTCGCGCCTCCACTAAGCGTGCGGCCGCCGCATCCGTGTCAGACGCTGGATCCGAGCCCGATTCCGATGAGGAGGCTCCATCTCCCACCCCGCCCGCCAAACACGCTAAAAACTCTGCCCGATCTGCCGCTGACGAGGACACTGGCGACGAAGCAACCATTGCTGCAAGGCATGCTGAATTGCAGTGGTTACAACCACTGAGCCCGTTTCCACATTTAGTGGATATAACCACTGGTTTTGACTGACTCTTATTCCCTATGGCAGTGGTTGTTCACCTGACTCAGCTTCAGCTGCATATATCCGCTTCACAAGTGTCTGAATTGACCAAATGCAGTATATAATCACTCGTGTAGGGTAGACGTAGGGTTACTCGAATAAAATTGATTGAAAGCCATCACGGCTCAACATTTGAACATCCTAAACGGGAAGACGGCCAATGAGCGGCACGCCCTCTCCCCGCTCGTGCACGGCGCTCAGCAATCGCATCTGGGCTACATCCACGCTCCACATGTCGTGTCTGTCCGCGCGCTGCTATCATCACGTTTCTTCGTTATTATTCCTAATATTGATCATCCATCATTGGCCAGGCTCCTGTTTGCGAGAGAACGAGACAAATGGAGGAGGTATGTTGAAAGAAAAAGCGTCGCTCTACGTCATCGTCTGATTATAGATGGTTCGGGGCGGGTAGTGGGTGGTGGGGGAGATTACCAGGGCCGTATTCAGGCGGGGTGGCGCAGACCGCACAATTGTGTGGCTTGCACCTGGCCCAGCCTGATGGCGTCCCCTCTCATTGAGTTGCAATGCGACCGCCCGGAAGCAATGCAGCGTCGATGCGAGGATTTGATGGGTGGAGGGACGGGAGGATGGGAGATGAGAGGATAGATGGAAATGGGCTGGGTGTCGTCAACTGGGCATTTCGGGTCGACGTCCAGGAGTTCGACGTCTTTGGTATCGTCCGCACGAGAAGAGCCGGTGGAGGAAGGTGGAAGAATACAAAAGCATACCTGCTTGGCAGTACCCCGCAGAGGCCTGCCAAGCCCTATACCCATCCCCTGCGTCCGGTAGTCGCGTCTGGCGCCTAAGGCCCTCCCCATCCCACCCAGCGTCGTTGGCGTCGTCATCCGCGTGTGTGGAGGCCTCGCACAGAGGGCTTACACGAGCGCCAGCCTCGTCGAAGGAGGGCTTGCGCTGGCGAGCGAGCTCCAACGTCTCTACGCCATTTGCAAGGCGTGGAGACGGCGAAAAATCCAAATCGTCCGCAATTCGATGGTTTGGCATTCGGAGAGGGCGTGGAAGGAGACTGGAGGCTGGATGGTGACTCGTCGTCGAGCTGCCGTGGTAGCAGGAAGGGAGACGGGCGGCGATTGACTACTCAATTGGGCCGATTGTTACTGGTCCGTGCGCGTAACGAGCTGACTAGGAATGGAGCGTCGACAAGGCAGAGAACGGGCCATATTCAAGCGGGGTGACACAGGCTGCACAATTTCGCAGCCCGCATCTGGCCCAGCGTGATGGCGCACCCTCCCATCGCACAGCAGCGCGACCTTTCGGAAGTGATGCCGTGTCGATGTGAGGGGTGGAAGTGGATGGTATTTGTCCAAGAATCGGCGTCGTCGTACACGGGGGAGGCAGCAACGGCGAAAGTGACATTACACACCGATTATTGGCAGCTGCCAGCCCACACCGCGCCCGGGCAATCGCATCCGCGGCGCTGCATCCCCCTTCTCCTTGTATCCACCACCATCGTCGTTGTCCAATAGATTGGTGGCCTCGCGTTAAGAACATACACCGGCGACAGCGGCGTCGAGTCCCGGCCTACACGCGGAATGAGGTCGGACGTCATCCACGCCATTTGCGAGGCGTGGAGACACTTCGGAAGTCCCCTTCTACGGAATCCAATGGTAGAGGGTGGGTAGAGGGTGGAGGAGGAGTTGAGAGGCTGGATGGCAGCTTGTCGTTGAGCTGCCGTGGTGGTACGAGGGAGAGGAGGCATGCGATCAACTGCTCGGTCGATCGGACCGATGGCTGGTGGTCCGTGCGCCAGCACCAGCTCAATCGCTAGCGCCGGCGCTAGACGTGGCCAGGACGTGGCAGTAGATGGTGGGTGGCGAGACATGGGGGATGGCGGCCGTATTCAGGCGGGGTGGCGCAGGCCGCACAATTGTGCAGCCCGCACCTGGCCCAGCCTGATGGCATGCCCTCTCATCAAGCTGCCATGCAACCGTGCGGAAGCAAAGCAGCGGTGATGCGAGGGTTTAGGATGAGGGGATCTGGAATTGGGTGCAGCGTTCTGAGCGGTGCAGTCTCCGCTGGCCGCGGGAGGGCTTATGCGTCATGGAGGGGGTCTCGAGGTTCGCGACCGTACGGCTCTTCATTGTTGGTCCCTCGTCTCGTCGTCTTCGTCGTCGCATTGGGGGTGTACCGTCGTCCGTAAACCGTAGTCTGCTGTCATCATCATCCGTTGATTGTTGTGGTTGAAGGCTGTCATGGGCATGCCATCCGAAAATTCGTTGCTTGCGTTGTCCATGTCAGAGAAAACGTCGGGAGAGCAAGAAGCATAGCATAATAACATACCTGCTTGGCCCCACGGGCGGTCAATCCAACATGGGATGGGATGAGGATGGGAGGTTGGGTCTAGAAAACGCCGTGGTAGCCGCGAGCAGGATGGACTAGAATCGGAGCCGTCGGTGTTGACGAGGACGCGGCGGGCCTTGAATAGTGGTTGATAACGGAAGGTGGGATGTGACGGAAATGAATTGTGCGGTGGATGGTCGTGCGCGCACCGCTATGACAAGATATCCAACTTGTGTCGGATCCGTGCTTTGCGTCGTCCGGGGCGTCGTTGCGACTTTGTTTCAAATCTAGAGAGAATAAAACTGCTCAGATATTGGTGCCACATACCTAAGACCTGATAACCAGTCAAAATTCCGAAAGAGAGCAATTGTGAGTGAGGTTGAGGTCGCGGTGAGAGGACAAGATCCAGGTTCAAGCTAAGGGAACTGCATCTGCATGCGAGTTCATTAGACTTCTATTGGACTTTTACGCACCAACCACAGATATAAACAATTCCTTCGAGAGTATCAAGAACATCAATAAAAGGAATTTTATGAGCATTTTCTAAGGTGTGTTAGTGCCCGCCAGCCCGAACAGAGAGTGACGCAGTGCGCGCGAGATATTGCTCGCTCCGTTGTCCGCGAGGAAGTTGACTAGACTTCTATTGGACTTCAATGGGACTTTTTTTCGGACTTTTCGTTGCGAGCAGTTTACGACTCGGAGATTTGAAGGTCTCAAAAGTTGCACATTGTGTGAGTGTTATATCAATTTCTCCGAGGTGCTTTGACCCGCCCTCGCGCTAACTCGACCGATCCAAATATGAGTTTTCAATTGGACTTCTATTGGACCTATACAAGCGGAGCTGATATCACCCATGGGAGGTGCCAGACTGCCCCGGACTACTCTGCCACCTGTAGCAGTAACAGTTTGCGTAAACTTCTGATACTAGCCAGAAGAACATGGTTTCATTATCTGTGGCTTTGCCAGGAGCCTGGCTAGAGCCAGCCAGATGAAATCACGCTGAAGAGTCATGTGACAGATGTCGTAGAGTCATGTGATGCTTTAGATGAGGTCATGTGACTCCATAATCAGCCCTGTGTCAATTCATCATAAAGGCTTAGGTTGCGATAGCAATCTAAGTCTGGTCTAAGATAGTGTTAAATGTAGACCGGTTAGGGTTAGGTTAGGGTTGGTTGGGGTTCTCTCGGTGGGTTGAAAACATTTTTTTCTGGGGAGAAGGTGATTAGAAGGTTGCCATATATGGTAATTGGTCTACTCTGTGGCTGCTTCAAAATGCAAAACTTCTGAATATGTCATCAAAACAATAACTAACTTTATTAAATAGCTCAGTATAATAATTGTTAATTATTAGTCATGTCTTATCATTGTTAGAATTATAGTATTATTTTAACAAAAATGTACGCAAAATGCTGACTCAGCCACCATCTGCATGAAGATACCCACTAATGCATTACCAGGCCTCTGGCAAAGCCAGGAAAGATAAAAACATGTACTCCTGGCTAGAGCCAGGACAAAAAGGCAAATTCTTACAGCTATGGCTCACTCTGCATGCCAAATTACTCGTTCCAAGTAGTGAATTCCGATGTCCATAAGCTAAGCTACTGCTGCCCCGCCCATGCGCTGGCTATCCCGAGCTCACAGGTTTCATTGGACCGTTTTATTTCAGTGCATTCCTAACATTGTAAGTCCATAGACTTATCAGGATGACATTGTACTAGGTCTTGCAGATCATTTCCCGTGTATTCCGACAATCCGGATGGCTGTGCGCGCTGTTGAGCGCCATCCCGCTGAGCACCAGGAACACCCGACCGGAGGCATTAAATAACCCGGATGACCGGTCCATCCCATAGCCGGATTGATTGCGTGCATGCTGCCGCCCCCGCGCCCGCACCAGCTGGCAGCATCTGGGTCAGATGGGTGTCATTTATTAATGGTAGTGCTACAAGTACTGTACAGAATGCTTCAAATCAATCTGTCAATTGCTCTATAAGCACAGATTATTGCACGGTGCCCAAAGCAAAAAAATCCCGGATGTGCCAGCCACATCTGCCTGTGCATCCAGCCCATTTTTGAACGGGAGGATCTGAAACTTGAGATACTGCATGAAATTGGTGCAATGAATGTGTGATAGCGAGTTGAAGTGCATAGGTGCCTGTCATCGCGCCCAATACTGCCCGCCGTTTTTGTGCTGGCCCATTTGTGTCTGAACCGTGGGAATGCTCACGGAAAATCCCGGGTTTTTTTTTCCGCGCGCGCCATCATTAGCAACAGTAAATGGAATATAATTGTCAATAGGATACTGGGAGGAGACCCAGCCTAGGGTTTAGCTATGCAGTGCTAGGGTTAGTCCATCCTAGTGGTTATAACCACTTATTTGGAAACGGCACCTGTGGTTATAACCACTACTTTACCCCAGAAATTACAACTTGGCCTGGACGAAGTACCTTCCAAGGGGAAGAAGAAGGCAAAGCCCAAGGCGCAGAAGAAACGCAAGTCAACTCCGCCTCCGGAGTCCATCATCATCCTTGACGATGACGAGGAAGGCGAGTCAAGCCCCAGCTTGACCCGTGCTGAACACTGCGTCAAATGGCAGGCTGCGATGGGTCAGGCTTCCCCATTCACATTATCGCACTCACTGACGTCTTCTTAGACAAGGCTACTTGGGAGTCCGACGTGTATCCACATTTCCTACCCAAGGACCAGGTTCTCACACTGCATGAAACCTATCATATTTACGCCGGAAATATGGTGAAAAAATGTAAAATTTATTTACAATTTTTTCACTTCAAAAATGATAAAATTATTATGAAATTGAGTGAAAATATGATGAATTCATCTGATCATAGCAAGGTATAGCATATATTCATTATATCTTTATGTATTTTTACAATATTTTCATCATTTCTAAAGTGAAAATATGCTAAATAAATTTTACATTTTTTCACCATATTTCTGGCGTAAATATGGTAGGTTTCATGCAGTGTCATCCGTTGGATGAATATCCGTACTGGATTTGACTGGTATCAGGAATTCACTTGTACATTGTGCGTAAATGTCTGCAGCATCTAATAATTGGCTAACCCAGCAACAGTGACAACTCCGCCAAGACGCATTGCAAGTGCACCAATCTCGGTACCTCCAACCTACGCAAACATATCGACAAGTGCCGCGCCAAGAAGAACTCAGATGCCGGCGAGGCTCAGACGACCATCGAGTCGTTTGCGAAGGGCAGCACGTTCTCCGTCGGCAAGCTTTGGTGGTTGCTGACCAAGTGGGCCGCCGTCAAGCGCGGTTGAACACCACAACAAATGTGGTCCAAGGAGCGCTTCTCCGCCCTTCAAACCGACTTCAATCGTGATTTTGCTGGCACTGGGAAGAATGCTCGCCATCAGAGAATCCACGAGGTTGCGAAGGCTACCGCCGAAGAATGGGAGAAATTGTCAGCGGACGAGAAGAAGCATTGGAAGCAGCGTTCAGACGAGGACATCGCTGCAGTGGCCAGGGCCAAGGCGGCATCGCGCCACGTAGTTGAACGGCTACCTCCTGCCGAGACTCAAGTGTACGTCCTCCACTCAACTCATTTTCTGCTAGCATTTACGCTCGACGCAGCGCGCTGGACTCTCTCGCCAACACATTACAGCCGCTACTAGAGGGGCTCTCAACACTTCTCTATGGGAACGTTTCCCTCTCCTGGGTCGGACCAGAACCGCGCAAAGGCGGTCAAATCAACGTCATCACGTATGTTCCTCCATGTTCGGTGTCACAATGCTCATCTTATCCTTATAGGCTCAACGTCGGTGAAAACTTGGAATCTCACCCGATGGCCTTCCATGATGCGGACGGAGAGCGTGGCAAGCAGCGCTTCAAAACGTATCAAGCTGCCTTGGGGGAATTTGGGATGTCATGTTTCTGTATGTATTCGTTTCAAACCTCTAGTTCACGATGTCTAACTATTGATGTTTCAGCTTCCGAACAGCAACGTTCCCGGGCTCTTCCCGGTTCCGTCATGCCCGCCAGTGTCCCCTGGTTCATGCGCCAGGCCAATTCTTGGAATACGGCCGCCTCCAACCCACCTCCAGCAGGACCAGATTCTTCACCTGCCAATGATGATGAGCAGCCAACGAAGAAGCGTAATCGTCAATCCGGCAAGTCCAATCTGCGCAAAAAGGCGGTAGTGTCAGCCGCCCCCGACGACGATGGTAGTGACCACAAATCTGAGGTTGAAACCACCCCGCTTGCCATTCGCCCGCTCCCGACACCATCCCGTCCGTCCGTTCTCCAGGACCTGTCCAACATCGATCCGTCTCTTCTGTCTCCCCAACCGGGCCCCGGCCTTCATTCCAACTTGTGGTCCTCTCGATTCACCTCATGGCCCGCTCTCTCAGTCGCCACACCACTCATCTCCAAAGAACCTTATCCCTCTTGTTCTTCCACCGACAGCCGGGGACTATCCCGCTTACATCGTTGATGGTTACGCGTTTCTTGACGCGTTTTCGCTGGGACCGGAGTGGTCTCGGTTTCGACAAAGGCAAGCCCAAGGCCCTCCCTACCCTGAAGCTTCGTCCATCGTCCATTGCACAATGGATCCAACGCGCTCGGTCGCGCGACTATAGACCGACCGAGGACACCCGCACTTTGGCCGATCAATTTTGGGCGTGGTGGACCGCCTTGCAACCGAGCTGGCGAGGGGTCTCTTTGGAAGACCGACCTTTCCAGGATTGTCATTGCCCAGAGGCTCTTGACAGGTCATGGGGACCTTTACAAACGAGCGGTGTTAACGGCCATTACAGCGTTCTTGCCCTTCTTGCATGGTGGGGCACAGACTGTGGTGACAACATACTTGCCTCGGGGGAATGGGCTCATGCTGGCGCCGACATCGATTGGGTTTTCTTGAAGATTTGCAAGAATGTTGGGGTTGTTGTATAATATATCGTCTTCTTCTTGTCGGCACCTTACGTATTCAATGTACGATGCTTCTCTTCTTTGTGCGACGTTCCGGAGCAGGAGAAACTCAATCCGGAATCTCTACCAAACGAACACCTCCATGTTCAACGATAACCCCCAACAAAACCCAGACCAGGCTCAAAGTACTCTGGTAAGTTGTCTGATACCGTTCCCAGTGTCATTACTTATGTTCTTTGTATGCATATGTCAGAACCGAGCTACAAACACCGAAATGACACCACTGCCGATCAAACAAGTCTCTTTCATTCAACGACATCGCGACGCATATCAGCATGTGGCCGAGTATGAAGGAGAAACAGACTGGCTGAACGAAAATTTCTATCCCTCATTCTGTTTCCTCTTCGTAAAGCCCGGTGATGACGGAAGGCGGTACTGGGAAGGAGAGGAGGCACACAAACAGGTCAGTCCATTGGATCGGTTTGCAAATACACCGTAGCTGACTATCATAAGGCCATTCGCGCTGCATTCGAAGCCCGACCAAACGACAGCGCCTCTCTTCCTACAGAGACCGCGCTGGACGAACAGCTGCTCGGGCAGTGGAAGGCGGAAGCCGGCGCTGACTACTGGCAGGTGTCTGCGTTCAACCGTCTGACTCTCCGCGCCCTTCCCATGTGTTCCGGTACTCTCTTCTACGCCATCGAGGGCGATGAGATTCGTTCATTCTGGTGTGACGAGCCACCGTTTGGTTTGAATAGTTGGAGGTGGTCTCCAGCCTGGTCCCCCTCGGAGCGCGCCGAGGCGGCAGCTCTCATTGTTGTTGGAGGTGCAGACGTAAAACCTGATGTGGAACCTGACTTGGAGTTTGCCGACAACGCAAGCTGGCGTGCTCCCCAGTGGTGTCTTACTTCAGATGGAGCGGACGGTCCAAATGTGGAAGGTGAACAGTTCAGGTTGATGTACTAGCTTCAAGATACGAATGGGACATGGCGACAACATCATCTTGCAATACTGTCTTTTTCTTGGACATTCATGATACAGGAATGTGCTATTTAGTCAATGTGTCAGAGGCTTCTTTTTCTTGAAGCTTGATGCACGCAAAGCCCTCACGCGAATAGCCAACCTAATAGGCTAAATTACAAGCACGGCGGGTACATACAATTATTTTGGCCTGGAGAACAAACGCGAAGTTCTCCCTCACTTAAACCAGTTCCTCCCCGGCGAATATGGTGAGTGAGGTGTGTTCTGAATGATATCAATTATCAGACTCATCCTTTCTATCAGAGTTCAACTACACTCGAGCTCGAGGCAGTCCACGCAATCCCGGAACTTGACACCAAAGCACTTGATGCGGAGAAACTAGCCTTTGTTGTGAGGCATGGCGACGCGTACATCCATTCGGCAGACCACAGGGCGGAGAAAGATTGGATCGAAAACTTATTCTTCCCCTCATTCTTCTTTGTTTTCTTCGGCAACGATGCTTGGCCATACAACGAGACAATTTTTGCCAATCTCGAACAGGTAGGCTCAGGCTTGTATACCCTATATTCGGCTACTAAGTCAAAGCAGCTTGTCTGTGTAGCTTTTCAGGCGCTCGAGATGTGCAGGCTGGACCGAACTCGAGATGACGACGTAACGGCGCTAGGCTCAATGATGGAGGCCCTCATGATGCACGCTGGGGAGACGCTCGACGAGCGGCTCGTACGCGCTTGGATTCAGAAAGCCGGCGCCGACTATTTACAAGTCAGTGAAGCTTTCCGCCCCACTGTCCGCGCGCTCCCAATGATTTATTCAACTCAGTTTTACTCTATCAAGGGAAATGGTTGGCACGCCATTCAATACTTCCAGCGTTGCGAGGTGCCATATGGCCCAGCCGATGGTCCGTACCGGTCACCAGAATCCTATGGATTCTCAGACTCCTGGCCAGCGCCGCCTCCGTCGCCGCCTTTGGAGTGGGGCAATAACAACGGATGGGGTAGCCAAAGTTGGCCTAACTTTGTGCACGGCCCTTGGAACGAAGACAGTTGGCCGCCTCCGTCGCCGCCTTTGGAGAGGGGTAATAGCAACGGATGGGGTAGCCAGATTGTCTGGATATTGACCATAGATATGCTTATCTTGTTGCGACTCATACAGGCCATTAAGATAATCAGAGAAGCATCTTATCTTAATAATAATTGTTCTGCGTCACCAATGTGTGACCTGGCTGTATCGGACCGCATTTGGTCTAATTAAGATCTAGTGAACAATCTGACTGATTGCGACGACTCTCTATGTATGCAAAGTCATCTATCTGTCATCGGTTTATGATCCATGAGTAGCCACAAGTAGACTCCTCACCATCCAAGTCCTATTTGGGTTAAAATCTTCGCAGGGGAGATTCCAGTCTTACGGTCTAGTGAACAAGACTTTACCTCGGTCTGCTTGCCCATTTCTTGATAAAACCGTCGCATTTATTATCTGGTACACTCACATACCTATCACTTCTACTAAATGTGATAAATACACTAATAATCATGTTAGTTAGTTCCCAGTATTCTGGAATTTTAGAACAACTACATCGGAAAATGAAGCTTGAGGTCTAGTGAACTCAATTGGCAAGGTAAGACCCTTACGGATTTGCTGTTTGCATTCCGACCATCATCGAGCCACCCCCGTCTTTTAACCACTGACTTTTCCTCACACCCCTCAGTGCGTCTTGCTCGTCATAAACGCTCATCACGAGCCATTAATTCCTCCTCTTTTTGCCCAGCAACCACGACAACAATACCTCCCAAGAGGGTCTACACCACTGCCGAGGACAAACTCACTGCGGAGCGAGCGAAGAAATTAGGATGGTACCACAGGAACGACCCCAATGGCTTCAAGGCTGTCTTCCTGCTCACGCGCAGCGGCCTCTGCGCCCCACAAGAAACCGCGAACGCCAGCTTGTCGCCCCCAGGCCGCCAAGGATGGGAGAAAACACCGCGAGAAACGCCCACCAACACCCCCACCTTTGAGCAACTGTATTCCCGGGGCTTACATCTCGCAGAGTCTTTGACGAGGCCAAATGCAAAGCCCTGCTCCGCCGTGGCCGCAAAATTTCTGCGGAGATGCAAAGTACCATCAATAACAACCCTACTGGGTACGCGCAGAAGATGGTGGGCGAAGTTCTCTGATTGGGATCCATCAATGGCTGCTCTTTCCTCAAGGAGAAGGTCTCTTCTTTGCTTTGACACAAGATTTGGCTTACGGAGTCTCTCACTACCATACACGACGAAGCGGGGATGGACAGCAGGTACTGGCAGGACATGTCGGCATGCCACGAGGGCCACGAGCGCGTTCATCTCTATCTCGCCAACATTCTCCGGCATGCAAAGAAAGGAGAGAAGACTCTATTGAGAGTTCAAGCGCGTGGTGGTTTTCTATACCAGCAGGGTTGACCAATATCATCTGGACTCTTCACGAACTTTGTGATTTGTGTTATACGTGCTATTTCTTGAGCTGAATGATATCTGAACAGGCATATTCGGACGCCGCAAGCCCGGCAATCTTTGTGAATCCCAACAGCGCTACTCCCTCGCCCCATCCTTGGGTCTCGCCGAGCGCAGCCTGACAGCTGAGTTCGCGCGGAGTCTCGATTCTTCCCCCAGCTATAAAAGCCTCCAAGAGGACACATCCCCTTCTTCCACTCTCACCACTCACTCAATTCGCGACTCCGCCGACGCAAATACTCTTATCGATATGTCTACTTAGTACTTATCCTATTGTGAGTCTCCCTCCTTGCCCTACACTTTGACGCGTCCGTACTGACTTCTCCTCCCCCACCCCTCCAGGTTCGCGCAAAGTTGATCAACCCAGCGCAGACGACTCTTCCAGCTCTTCCAGCATTTCCTGTGGTAAGCCAACCCACAATTGCTGACCGCGACGCGTTTTGACGCGTCTTTTGACGCAGAATCTTTTCCCTGCCGAGCAACACATTTTCTTTCGCGACTGGGCGTGTCAATTCGCCATCGACATCCGACAAATTGGCAGCATCAAGAAATTCTGCAGCACCAAGAAATACAAGGACTTCCGCGGCCGTATGTGTATCGCGTACAATCTGGCCTACCCCCTGCCTGTGCGCGTCGATGAGACGCGCAGGGAGTGGCAGAAGCGCGTCGATGCGAGAGACCAGGTATTCGCTTCGCTTACTTCCTCCGTATTTCCCGTCTAATTATTTTCAGAATCTCAAAGCCGGTCTAACTTGGGGCTGCCGGAGGGCAACTCTTCGGCTCAACAATGCAGGCGTATATGAGTTCTTCAACGTCCTTGAAGCCGATTGGTACCGCCCCAACAAATTCCATCGTCCGCGTTCCTAGCCTTTGCGCCCGATCCAGGCAACTGCTAGCGCGCCGCCATCGCAACCGTCAGGTTCTCCCGAAGCTCCCCTACTTCCTATTCCGCCACGCCTCGTGCCAACCGTTGTCGTCCCAACCCTCGCTTCCCTTGGTTACATCATACGTTCGCGTCCGGCCCCGTACCCTTCCATCACACCGACCAAATTGAGGAGCTCTGGTTCCTCACAAGCGTCGTCGGGCTCCTCGACATCCAGCCCCTCCTCTGACACCTCGACCTCGTCGAGCACATCCAGCCCCTCCTCTGACACCTCGTCGTCGTCAAGGCTCTCGATTCCCTCTTCGGTCACATCTGTCGAAGACGCGGGTACCAGCAGAGCTCCCGTCAGACGCTCCTTCCTGCGTCACAAGAAGGTCCAGCGGGAACGTTCTTACTCGCCTGGTCCCTGGGGCCCAGAGTTCTAGTTTCGGTTTTTGATCTTAATTCTTATATCTTATTCCATCTCATCATCTAGTTAATCGTGTCGGGCGCTTCTTGTCGTACCCTGTTTTGATATCTCATTGTCATAGTTGTCGTATCGTGCATATCTGTCTGTGTTATTCTTGTCGTACTCTGTCTCGCTGTCCGTTTAAATGTCATATTCTTTATGTATAATCATTCGGCTGAAGCAAACAGGGTTATTCACAATGTCAGTTTGACAGCACTGTTAGTTCAAGTGTACCTGAGTGCAATAAACTCTGAGTTTCAAATAACATGAATAAGATCGTTGCCCAAGACAAAGAAAAGGTAATTCTACCAACAAAAACCATGGACTTTTTCTGCTATTGCGCACCATCAATGATGACAAATGGAGTCATGTCGGATTTACTTGAGACTGACACCATTACACCAATGGACCGCGATGAGTAAGATAGCTTTAGAGTTTTAGTCGGACCCTTTCAATTAACATTCGATAACGATAAGATTATCATTGTGATTGTGCCTCGGATATCTAATTCCCTGCCTCAAACCCCCAGGTCTCGCCCCACTCCTCCGGTCCTGCGCCCAAGATTCTACACGTGGCGGGTTCCAGAAAACCCACAACTCATGGTCGCGTTTGCGCTGCTCATCCTTCTCTTTTTGAACCGCCGCCTCGCGTTGCACCCTTTCCAACCATATGTCAGTGGCACGCTCCGCAACCACCTATCCTCCAGGATGAATATGCATAGAAAATAACCGAGTGCTGACCTACCGCGAGTACAACATCCACATCATCATTAGGCGACAAATCTTCCGCGACGTTTAGCAAGAAAACGTCAGCAAGCCACTCGTCGAAAGGTTGGGTCGTCCACCGCGCATTTACGCATATACGAATCTCATCGCAGCGCAGTTCAGTCAGGACGGTGGCCATTTCTTGACGGAAAATTAGTATCACTTCTGTAATAGTAGAGGAACAAACAACCCACCAAGTTTTTGTCGCTAAGGAGGAGAGGAAGGAGACGTTCTTGTTACCTCATAGAAGCGTGGCGCTCCAAAGATGTACAAAAATGCGGCCAAACACAAGCCTCTTCGCCTCAGACCACCATGAGCACGACTCAAGACAGCCAGCCCAAAGCGCCGTGTCTCCTTCGCGGAGAGTGTTATGCGTATGACCGTTCTCAATTCCTGTTCCACACATAACTGATATGATACCAGGAACTGGGACGCGACCACGACCAAAAATCTGCCGTAATCCAAACCGGCCAGTCTCCGAGGGGAAGGATTCACGTAAGATTCTGAAACAATTGTCTTCGAGACAGCGACTTATCCTGACTGCAGGTATCTCAAGGCGCTCGTGGCAGCGGGGAAGACCAAGCCAAACATCGTCATCTCGTATGATCGTGTCTGCCTCGCGAAATGCCATTATTATTGCCACCAACGTCCCGACGGACTTCCCCACACTGACGGGGAAGGAATCGAGCGCGCATGGCTTTGGGTTGGCAACAGCAGGTACGTTGTCATTTGCTTGTCACACTCACCTAGCTCAAAGTCCTTCAGTAACGTTGAGAAGCCCAATGAAGATAACGTTGAGAAGACCAATGAGGAAAACACCAAGTAGAATATCCGTTGTACACTTGTATCTTTGTCCCAAATCTGAGAGCTGCCTAAATTTGATAAGATCTCCGATTTTATCTCAACAGTTGGATTAAGCGTGGGAAACGGGAACCGGACCGCAAAATTTCAAACAAAATAATGCCAAAGACGCTCCTCCTCCCATCTGTCCCTTTCCATGGATGCCTCCTAAGCCCAAGAAACGAACCCTCCGCGTCGTGCGCGCCGACAAAGATGAGGCCGACGACGCCCTGCACGTCGCGCAAGCGCGCACCATCAATCTTTCAAAAGATGGTCGACATCTCCTCTCCTCCATCTCAACACCGTGTGCTCGTGTTGAGCCCGGTGAGACGGCGCCGCTGAATTGGACCACGCGCTTTATACCCCCACCGCCAATTCCTGCGGTTCACAAACATCGCTACGCAAACTCAGTGCGTACTTCCACATTCCAACTAAATACGTTCTTGGCGCTGAAAATTTGTTCAGGACCAGAATATGCTCAATTGGGTCTACAATGGGCGCCCTCAAGAGTTTTTACAGGAATTTGTCCAATTAGAGGCGCGTGGGGAGGACACGACTTGGACTTTTTGCCCGTCCTGTCATGACGGTCTCCGCGACATGGTGCCCGGCAACGCCGTCTATCGCTGTCGGGACTGCTGGGGTTTGACAGGCGAATGTCTGTTGTGCCTGTTGGCCTCGCATCGGCGGCTGCCATTCCACCAAATTTTGGTGCGCTGGAGAATTGTTTCTTTCCTCTTGCTTATCGGCTAACTTTTCCTTTAGTTTTGAAATGGAGTGCATTTTGAGAAGAAAAAGCTGAAGAACCTGGGCTTGCGCATACAATTCGGTCATGCTGGGGGGAGAAGTTGCGATAATCCCCAGGCGGGCCCCTCAGACATCACGATCATGCACGGCGACGGCATCGCCAAGGTTAACGCCGACTTTTGCGGGTGCGATCAGTGCCAGCCGACCCAAATTCAGATGCTCCGCTCAGAGGTTTATCCCGCTACGACTCGCTTGCCAAAGACAGGCGCAACCTTTCGTCTGCTGGATCGCCACGAGAAATTGAGCTGCTCCGGCAAATTATCTTCCTACGAGCACTACAAAGCACTTGAGAAAATGACCGATGCGACGCGCACATCCCTGCCCAAGGTAATGTTGAACTCTCCCCTTCATTCCATCATCTAATGACTAACTACCTACTAGAGTCGATACAAATCATTCCTTCGGATGAACCGGCAGTACGGGCACATCAAACTGCTCAAGCGTCGCGGCCGTGGCGCCCTAGAAAACGGACGCGAGCTCACTGGTCCCGGCATGTTGGCTCTTCCGTGCCCAGCGTGTCCTCGCCCCGGTGTCAACCTTCCTCCTAACTGGCAGGCGGCGTCTTTAGAGGAACGGTCCGTTGTTTTTCCCGTGGCGGTGGGGTTGAATCTAACAAGGCAATGATCAGGTTTCTCTACCGACTTCTGCTGGCGCTCGACGCCAACTTTCATCTGTCAAATTTGCGACGTCCGAGCAGCATCGACCCTGGTCTCCATACAGGTCTGGCCTATCTTGTCGCGAACAAGGCTTACTTGGAACACATTGCAAAGTATCCCCGGCAAAAGGATGTGAGTTTTCATCGCGCTGCATGTTTGATTTTTCCTTACCATTTGACTAGATCAGTTCTTGCTCCGGCTTCAAGACGCTAGCGCATGCCGAATCGAAAAACTCGACCGGTTTACGTTCGACTGGTGTCGGGATGTGTATTTGTGCTTGACACGAGATGGTTCGTCCAACAGGCGTTGGCGACCTACAAAAGGGAGAACGGTACGCTGTCGAGACTATTTCTATTTGGTTGCGCTATACTGATGAATTCTTCAGATACTGTAACATGGACTTCATTGCCTTGTCTGGCGTTTGCGACGCTGGCGTACAACAACTATTCTTCTCTTACGATATCGCCTGCCAATGGTCAATAAACTTTCACAGGCGCATGGACAAGATGCCCATCTACCTGCAACTTGACAAGAACATCGAGGTTTCGTGGGGCATGCCGAAATGCCATTGCAAGGGTCATAAACTTGCCTGTCAGTGTCAATACAGCATGAATGTTCAAGAGGGTGTGGGTCGGACGGATGGCGAGGGTATTGAGCGCACATGGGCGGAGCTGAACAACTCCGCTGCCTCGACCAAAGAGATGTTACCGGGCGGTCGACATGACACCCTGGATGGACGGATTGGGGCTCATAACTTTGAGAAGCTCATTGATCTTGGTACGTTTGGTTACCATCCCTTTGTCGTGATGAAATTTAACGATTCAAATAGGTGAAAGTCTCCATCGAAAACACGCCGCGGCCTTGGAGGGATCTGCAAGACACGTCGAGGCGCATGACAATTTTACCGCACTCTTCGAGGAGAACGTCATACAGAAATGGACGGAGGAGGTAGAGGCTTGGGGGAAGGACAATTCCCTTCCTAATCCCTATTTCATAGAGGCAGATCGTATGTTCCATTGCGTTTCTTTCTCTGTGAAACTTCCTTGACTACTTGCACAGGCGCAAGTGAAGGCAACGTTTGACTGGCCCTGGCGAAAGAAGAGCGCAGGGAACAAGAGGTACAGCAGGTTTCACTCCACAAAACCAGCGCCTTGGTCTTTCTTTCTTTGGGGATAATGATCGAGGAGGAACAGTGAGCTTTTGGCCAATACTGAGAGGCTCACATTGCTCATTTGTATGAACAGGCATCGGGTCAAACAGTTGCTGAAATGCGAAGATAGTCATACGTCGGCTGTAATCAAGGAGATCCAGGACAAACAGGTCCTCCTTCAGACCCAAATTCGTCAGTTTCGCGACATGCAGAGGATTTAAATGCCCGCTGTGACTGGCGAATTGGCCGCTCTGTCAGGTTCGCGTCGAGGTGATGTGGAGACGGAGGTTCTATACATGCCTTCTGGCGTGGTACCGGCCGTTCGAGCGCTTGGCCTGTCTGGGGTCAGCGCAAAGGAGGAGAAACTGCGGGAGGCCCAGTGCTTCGATGCACTGGAGACTATTCGAGCTATGCAGCGCACTCGGCGTTCGATTACCGCTTTCCGACGAAGGAACATTCGAGGCACCAAACGCACAGGGCGTTCGTTCACCATCATCAAACGTTTGGAGGCCAGATCTGACTTGGCAGTCAAGAAGTATCGCGGCGCCTGCTTGGCGCTCCTAACTCTGCGTGGCAAAGGAGACTGGGAGAAGGTTCTTCGAGTTCTCCACAATGAGGACGTCAAAGCTCTCGACAGCTTTATTTTTGACATCGACGAGCCCCCCCCAGCGAAGCGCGCCAGATCCGGGATCAAGGCCAACGATGTCCAATTTGGTAGCGGGCAATACGAAATTCCGTGGATTTGGCTGATGGAGGGTGCTGCTGGCTCGCTGGAGAAGGACGACCTTCACGGTTCGGTTCGCATCGAGTGGCTAAAGAGCCGGGCAAGGGCGAGGCGTTGGACGGAGGAGCTGAGGCTGATTGTATTCGAGAAGGCATGCACATTGGCGTCCTTCGCGAGTGAGGTATCAACTTGGGAAGGGCGTGTTTCGGGATGGCCTGCTCTGTCGGTTGCCGCTGCTGAGGGGGTGCGCGCGTATGGATTCCGCCAGGCCGCTGTATACCGTGATTTGTTGGCCCACTTTGCTGCGCTTTGGGCCAAGCCGCCGAAGCGCAAGCAGCAGCGCGTTCCGGATTGGATAGAGGTGAAGATGGCTGAGGAAGAGGAGTCAGATTCGGAGGATGAGGATGAGGTGACCGGTGCCATTCTCGCAGCGCAAGCCTCTTCCACGGACCAGCCAGATCTCCCCTCTGTAGATTAGTGCCGTGTACTTGTACAGCCGTGATTTTGTATAGCCGACAATGCCAGATTTGGATTACCCCGCCTCTCACCACGTCATACCTGCTTTATTGGGCGAAGGATGACTTTATTGATGCCAAATGGTACATATTGAGACGGTACACGATTAATACGTTGACAAATAGACTGATTGCTAAGCAGTTGACCCAAATGAGGTCTTTTCCACTAGGTGTACCTCAGTGGGAACTGTCCAAATGAGGTTGACAAGCACCGAGTGGTTATAACCATTGGTATGAGGTATGCACACGGGCCAGACCCACTGGTTATAACCACACAATATGGCAACCGCCTGACTGGTTATAACCACGGACTTTCCCTTTTTCTTACTGCAATGGTTGCACTACATCGGAACCTCCCCCCTCCCCCGGCGTAGGGGTAACGCCTCCAATCACCACGACCTCCGACACTATCTTTCCCCTTGTATGAGCTCGCAGAACCGAACATTGAGTACTCTCCCTCCTTAGGGAGTTGACCATCCACATCGCGGAATTCAAACCAACAGTACGATCAGGTCCTACTCAATACCGGAGCCTTCTGGGCAGAGCTGCATGGGTCATAGACGTGGTCTATAGGTTGCTGAGACTAGAAGAAGACTGGGTTCTTCTTCGGTCTCTGGTGAACGGACATATCCCCATCATGGAACGATGTATGGAAGTTCTGTGGAGAACCCCCCAACATCTATCTCAACACACGAAAGAGGGATTATGCCTTCTTCAGGCAAGATATCTACGGGGGCCACTACGACGTATACAAACCTCGACATTCTATACCAGCCACGCCTAGATCTCGCGGTGTTCTACCACCCCCCTTCCCTCACCCTAGACCCCTGGGCCGTGCACCTACACAGCACAAAACAAACTTGCAACACCCCGCACCACCTACGTCTCCTATACGGAGTGGAATTTGAGAAACCCACAAACCCCGTCCAACCCTTGGGTCGAGGACTCATCCTTTTTCGACACCCCGTACTCTATTCCAACAATGGAAAGCCTTTCCGCACGAACCAGGAATAAAACACCCAGACGACACAATGGATCTCCTCGTGGAGGAGAGTCCTGACGTGAAATGGAAACTAGCAATGAAAAGACCGAAAAATAGGTTTCGAGCCAAGCAGCGTAGCTCATTCTCTTCGAAAGAGAAACACAGTCGAGGACTGTTGTAATGAAAATCCAGATCCACCGGTCAAAAAGACAACCACCTTTGCCAATAGCAATCCCCACACTATGAAACGCTGCGCCACCTTCCAACAAAGGGCGAGCGTCTATCACCCATCGGCATGCCCGCAGGAACACCTCCGAAACAAGCACTCGCATCATCCGGACGCCTGATCCTAAAGGATGAGCCAGACAACAGAATATCTCCGGGAACGATCGACCATCACGCAAATCAGGAACATCATCCGTCACCACTAGTACGTGTTTGTTAAAACACACGCGACGCGTCGATCACAGCAAACAACGCAACCAAAAAACTCTCTGAAGTTGGGTATCAAACAACAAGAAAGGGGTATACATCCGTACTCAAACTACGGGAACAAAATCCAAGACAGCTCTCATCGACATCCTACCAAACAAAGTCCATCGCCCCAAGCCACCACTCCTCGGTTACCTCCTCCCACTCGCTCGCCATCCCCATCTCGGACAGACCCTCCGTCTTCGCCTTCTCCTCCCATCGCTTCCCCTCCTCCCCCTCCGTCGACGCCCAGAACGCCGTCACAATGTCCCTACGGGACGAATACCGCCAGAAAAATCAAAGTGGGAGGTTGAAATTGACATTTCCTCGAATGATGACAGCAGGAGGGAGTTCCTCGGCCACTGGTTCCAATGCGTCAGGCGAACGCGAAAAGAAATAAAAAGATAGACGCACCAGGAGGCAACAGAAGTGCCCACGCGCTCACGGCCAGCGCTAGCGCTCGAGAGGTCTCACTACCTTGGAAAGGCACGAGCGAAAGACCTCTCTGCATCAACGGAGGAAGGAACTCAGCGTCCTTCACAAAAACGAGTGTGGTGCGCAGCAGAGTGAACTAAAAGGAAAAGTACCCACGACCCCAGACGTCCAGTCAAACAGCCCCGGCGCGGAATGATTGAACAAACTTACCAAGGCCAGCCACTCCGACGACGACAAAGATTCCAGTCCGAACAAATTGTTATTCGTTAATCCGTCGTCGACGGCGACAATACACCGTATCCACTCCTCCAGAACGAGGCCCGGGATTTGCCCAGGGCGCGCGTTGATGCGAAAGCCGCGATGATTGACAACCGGGACGGCGTCAGACGGCGCGGCTGTCGAACAACGCGTGATCAGAGCAAGTAGAGAAGTGGGCATCGTTGCGGGGCGTAGGAGAGTGGTTCTGGGGACCTTCTCCAGGGTGGCGCCATTATAACTGCGCGCGCACACCTGTGGATGTAGCCAAAATCCTCTTATCTGATAGTTATCAAAAAAAAATCACACGCAAATAGCCCGATGGTTATCGTGATCGATAACTATCGGTCAATAATACCAGCGCCAGGATGCCCAATAGGGAAGGTAGCATCCTAATATGGTAGGAGCCGTGCGCGGGCCCCCGCCGTCCTTTCCCAAACAAGCGCTGACATTCCAAATTCAAATAATATGCTGATTCCGATAATACAACGTCCCGACGGGCTACCTAAAGCGCAAAAGAGTCCGTTACGGCTGCACGGCAACTCCTGGCTGATCGGCATCCTGCACGGCAGCATGCGAGTCCTCCTCTGCGATGATCGAAACCAAAGCGCTCCGCGCTGCTCCGTCCATAGGGCCCGACTTCTTTCCGCGTGGTGGAGTCGCCCGCCTCCATAGCTCCTCAAACGATTCGCGTATCCGCCGCCGATCTGCTGCTTGCTTGACTGAATAAGCTCTGCGGCCACACAGAGCTCCTCCACGCGTAAGCCCACCCCTCCCAAATCTCGGCGCCGATCCCACTCCCTCTCCTCCCAACGCAGACTTTGTAAGACACACCTCATCTCTTCCTTCAACTTCTCCACTTCTTCACACCACCGAGTCTTGCGAGCCAGAGCCTTCGCCCATTCGATACGTACACCTGAAAACTCATGAGAGGTGGCCTTTGCAATGAGTACCACTTACACTCATGGAGATAACTGTCCTCTTCGACGTCTGGTCCACCGTTAGCCGTCCATATCCATGATATGGTCGCCCTGCCCTCTAGAGATGTCCACGAATATATATTCGAGTATATTCTTATTCAGGCACACGAATAATCCCCCCTCCAAGGGTCATAATTGTTATTCATGAATATACTCTTAATCTTATTTGTCAACTTAATCTTCACTGCGAATATTCTGCTTTTATTCATGAATATTCATGAATATACGAGTATAATCATGTCAATATCACTCAAGATCACAGTTAAAGTTATTGAATGACCTATAAATCATTCAAACAGCATCTAAATTTATCATAAACTTGTCTTAAGTACTGAGAATTTGGTATTGTCAGACACTCATGAATGAGTTGAGGATTATGTGAAACTGGAGGTTCATATTCTATATTCGTCAACTTATTCTTATTCACAAATATAATATATTCGTCATATTCATATTCATGAATAAGATTAGGAATATATTCATGAATATTCTCCTTTACTCCTTATTCGTGGTCATGTCTACTGCCCTCGCCTTAAACATCACGCCGTTTGCGGCCTGTCCCCGTCACCCTGCTATCCCGCTCGTGCAAACGTCCGAGCCTCTTCACCGCCTCCGCATCCGACTCAGCTGTTATATACACCTTCACGTCCTCATCCTTCAACTCCCTAAAAAGCCCACAAGACTCTCGCCCCACCAAGCGTACGAGACCAACCCATGACCGGCGATATTTGTCGACAGCGTCCGTAATTTTTTTACCGATTGTCTCAATGATCGTTGCTGAACGACTGGTACCCCGCTGGCCTCGTACATGCGTGTTCCGGTAGTTTACGAGGTATCGCTTCGCACAGAGGCGGGATCTCAGTCTAGTGAGAGCATCTGCGCATTGCCCTCTGCGTAAGGCTGTCTCCTGCTTGATGAGTCTCTGGGGACAGCCGATTTCCGCCTGTAGCCTGTGGGACGCTGCACATTCCGAGGGCAGATAAAGTTTGACGTCCTCCGCTGCAGCAGGAACGGAATTTGCTGCCCGCCTCGCGTCTTCCTCCCGCTCCAGTACCATTGCAACTCTCGGCATGTAGACACCTTGCCAGCGACGGAATTCCTTCACGCGGGCGTCAAGGGAGCGATGTCGTTCCAATATCTTCGTTTGTCAATCGGGCGTCATTGTTTTGATAGACTTGTCCGCCAGCAGACGTCGCCTGGAAGTATGCAATTAGTTATGAAAGGATGAGCAGACAGCTATCGCTTACTGTCCGTCCTCTACCTGTAGCCCCATGATCACGAAGCCGGCCATACTCACACGGCCCAAGCCCGTACCCTTCTTTCTTTTCTTTCTTTTCTTCTTCTTCTTGGTCTTTCGCCCACTTCTCGCCCCCTCATCATCGCTTTCATCTGCGTCATCTACTTCCTCCGCTTCGGCTCTCGCTCTCGCTAACTCCTCTTCTTCCTCCCCCGCCACCGCTTCCAAAATCTCTTCCTGACGCAGCGACAGACAGACCATGTTCTCTGTTAATTCCACTGAAAAAATGCATTAGGGCGGTGCACACAAGTCACAATGAGAACAACTCACCTGTACCAGATGGTGTGTATGGGCTTGGCTGAGTTTCATCCTCTAGCCATGCATTCACCATAGCGGTCCACTCATTGCGCACTTCAGGTTCGAGCGCATCGTTGACCTCATTGAAAGATTCGATTTGGGACATCCGCTCCTCCAGGGCGATACGCAACCGGCGCAGCAGGGTATGACCTACCGTGCAAAACTGTGAGATGTGTCTTCGACGAATGAAACAATCATGCTCACCTAAAGAGATATTCTTCCCGAAATTATGTTTATCCGCTTTATCTTTGATGTCGTCGTGTCGCGCGCCAGGTTGTTCTTCCCGAGTCATATAAGAAATCGCATTGAAGACGGACCAGACCCGTTCGATTCCTTCGCCGTCCGTCTTGCCAACGCCGGGTTTGTACTTCAAGGACTCCTTAGCCTCGCATTGGATGTCATGAACGTTCCCATGCCATACAGGCAGTCCCCATGTCAACACCGGGAGATCCAACACCTTCAAGACTTCCGGCAAAGCCTCAATGCGCTCGAAGAAATGCTTCTTGTATTGACAAGCGATATCGTAGGTCACCGTGACCTCCTTCAAACCCATACGTGACAAAAGCCAATATAGGACGAAGTCGGAATTCTTGTACCTGCCGCAACTTGTCAATGTGGACCCCCCAAGAACTCTAGACCGCGCTTACCGTTCCCCCTTCTCCAAATTGCCAAGCCCCAACATGATCTCATGTCGGGCACAAATCACACCTATAACCCCCGCCCATCTGAGCCCAACCGAAAAACGTGTGTCCTTCTGCATCAAGGCCGCGAAAGCTATGCACGACGACACCTAGAAATCCTCAGCCCGATATCAACCACTATAATAAGGTGACTTACATCTTCTTCGGTAACATATGACCTTAACCAATCATGGTACGTCTCCACAGGTACCTGGACCCCAAGGCTGGAGTACAACGGTTCATCCACACGGGGGGATGGGCGCATTTTGCACCGCATCCTAAAGTTAGCGTCCATCGATAGAATACGCCGATAGAGATATCTGCAAGTCAAACATCAGCAGACTTCCTAAGTACGAGAAAAGGATATCAACATACCGATACACGTCATCCACACTATCCCAGCCTTCAGGTAGATTGACTCCGACCCGTGGGCATGCCCAACACTCCACAGCAACCGCGCCATCGGGGGCATCTGCCATCCCGCCCACCTCGTGTCCCACACCGGATCGCCAGACGCGCTTCAAAAATGCCCATTGCCGAGACATACGCAAGAACGCTCTGTAGCGATCAGGTGTCCACTCCGTCCCGTATGGATCGGTCATATCCTCGAGGGTGGTGATGTAATCGCGTACGTTCACCGTGGCGATCACCTTCAGACGGCGGTAGAAATCCAAACATTCCATTGTCGCGCACGTCTGTGGAATATGCGTCGTGGCGGGGTACCAACCACTGCGCATGACCTGCTGCCAGTGGTGCGCGCCGTCGGATACGCTGCAGGAACAGTATCGGAACGCGACTGTGTGAACGCCATTAACGTGGATGACAGTCATTAACCGGGGAGTTGGATCCGGATGTCGGCAAGGCGCTCCCTTATGTCCAAGCTGAAACATCAAACCCATCTCCCGTAGAGTCGTACGCTGAAAGCATTGGTCCTTCCAGACCTATATTGAGAAGGTCAGAACAGTGAATCACTAATGAAGCAAACCTAAGGCTTACCTCGATGACATGCAACGGAGAACGTTCATGTCGCGCCACACAACATGACGCGCATTCTAGAAAATCACTGCAGTTTCGACAGCGAAAAAGCTCTGTGCATTCCGAGGGTGTAGGGAGAGTGTCTGTCGCCATCGATGTTGAGGTACGCGGATCCACTTTGGCGTCGGCAGGTAACCAGACCTTGTCGCTAGCTAACACGACTCCACACGATGTGCAGTTTGGCTCGAACGTGTCGCTACCAAGAGCATGGCCCCGTATCGTCTCTTCCAAAAAAGCGTCGGTCCAAGGTTTCCACTCCACCATTGGATCGTCCTGTCGTTTGGGAAAGATGTTATCCCTAGATTGAAATGGGCTCAAGTGAAATGCACGCACTGAGCTCGTATACCACTTGCGCTTCGACGTGTCGCCCTCCACCACATCCGCGTATCCATCATCGCCATTTCCGTACTCTTCGCCGTCCCCATCCACTAACGTCTCCGCCGGGCCAAACTCATGTAAAGCGGAATCTGCATGACGCCAATCCGCGCCAGGTATCTCTAAGCCAAATGGGAAGGCGTCGTACTCCGCTGACAGGTCGGAGGGTCCCAAATGGCGTTTCTTTGTCGGTGGCAACGCCTGTGTGGTAATCTCTCCTATTGGCAAGATATGGACATTGAAGTCGACGGAGGGCTCGTGGTCGGGACCGGCCCGCTCCACATGCGGCGCATTAGCGCGCGGTCGTCCACGGGGTCTAGTGAGAGGGGCGGACATTGTGAAGGCACCCGACCAGCGTCTCGCGCTGTAGGGCGGCACGAAGAGAGGGAACAAAAGTGGAAAATTGATCACAATACCCTGGGCTTCCAATTTCCGAAATAACTCCGATTAGACATTGCTCGTTGATGGCTCGTTATCTCTAATCTCTAGCGACTCGAATATTTCCAAACACTGCTTCGTGATGCATCTACGCCTTTCACCCTCTTGGTTGGGCACCGGAATCCAACCCAACTCAGTGACTTGATTAGCATGCAACGCCCCTCCGCAGGCGCAGTACCGCACCGACACTAACTGCAAGCCACTCATGTGAATGATGGTCAAAACCTCGATCTTCCTCTCCGAATGGGGACAGGTGTCGCCGCCGTGCCCAAGATCGACAATCAAGCCCATGTCACACAATGACATACGCCGTCGTTCCGAACCCTCCTCGTCCACCTCCTGCAAAATTGAATTGGGATAAGAGGCCAAGACCAGCACGCAAAACAACAATCACTCACCTGGGATGTGTGTAGAGGTTTTTGACGATGAATAGTCACACAACAAGACCGACACGTCGCGTTACTTTCCGTGGGGTTGCAGTCGAGGCACACAAACAGGGACATAGCGTCTGACCCACAGTGGGCGCAAGCGCGCGTCATATTTACTGGTAGCTGCATATGTCAACAAATCGAAGGACCAAAATTATGAGAATGGTACTTCTCAATGTGCGATGAAGTGGAAGGATAAAAGATTGATGGTTTTCAGGGTTCGCACATATTTATATTTTCTTAAAAAACCGGAAACAGCCATAATTCGCCCTGACTGCCAACATCATCCTAATCTGGAGCCCGCCCTTGATGGCCCGCCGTTCAATCGTCATCGCCAGAACGCCTCGACAGTCTCGCCATCGGCAGGAGTTTCATCGCCTGAGACTCTTTGACCATTGGCCCCCGTCCTATGATTGTCCTCAGCCCAATGACAACATCTTTCATAAGCAACCATGGACGCACTAACTCGCCGCGGGATGTACTTGACGGTAGGTTCCGGGAGACTGGCAAGTGGCTCGTACAAAATGTCAGTGCAAGTTTGAATGAAGGCGTCAGACGCCTTCTGAGCCTGGAGACGCTTCTGGCGGCGTTCATTGAGCCCTGCCACGTATCAGCCAGATGCCACAAAACAGAGGTGAGTCTAGCGACTCTAGCCGGTAACATACCGTCTCCCATTTCGAAAATGTCGATTGCGGTGAACGTACCGGCAAGGGTTGCCAAGAGCATCCAACTCCCGCTACGAGGCTTTAGACCTATAGCCGTGCGGTAGATAGACTGGTACACGGTGTACTCGCACCAGTCTTGGGCCTTGGCGAGACGACCGAGAGTGGTGATTCCGCAATCGGCGAGGCGGGCAACCAGGAATTGGCCTTGCAAGGCATTGAGCTTCTCCTGCAGAGCGGCGGTCGCTGGTGAGCTGCTGTCGTCCTCGATCAAATTCATGTGGCGCTGAATTATCCTGGGTACACAATATTCAGCACGACACGCAAGTATAGGCAAAAAAAACGACCACCTACCGTTGTGCGCGTTCGCTAACGTCAACGGCGTCGGACTCCGTGAAAGAGGTAGGAGGGGAACGCGGCGCAGCGTGAATAGCGTACCCACACTCCTTGCTGTCGCTGACTTCCTCAAGGCCAGGCATTGAATCCCCGTTGCTGCTCATGCTCATGGTAAGTTAGAATGTCAAGTGTTGATGGGATCAAACGAGGAACGAAACAGGAAATTCCCGTGGTCGGCGTTGTCATGTATTTCTAGGGATAATATGAAATACCATTACAGCAGCCGCGTTAATTGCAGTACCCCATCAATCCTCATACCAGGTCCCCGTGCCCATCGCTCCCTGCGACCGCGCGGACAGTGACACGCCCTGGTGCAGGCCTGGCATAACGATACAGGGCTTTCTTCATTGTGCGCCACACTCCATCAGAGACCCCAAGACCAGTTTTGAACTTCTGTCGGAGTTTCTGATCCCGGATGTCGACGGAGATGTTGACCAGGTCCTCATGCGTGTATATGCCCATGTCCGTCATGCGCGCTTCGCAGGCCCCAAGATTGTAGGCCTTGAGGAAGAGACCCACCTCAGCGTGCATAAAGCACGCGTCGGTGGGAGAGGCGAATGTCGGTTCTTCGTTAATGATGAACGTTTCTCCACCGCGGTTCCCTGTCTCCGTGATAAGCCGCAAGATTAATATAGTCCGTTTATGAGCACTCACTAGATACTTGAGCTCCCGTGCCGAGCTGAACGTCGCTGCGGATGGGGCGTGCGGTGCGCAGATGCTCTCGGACGTGGCTGTACCGAGTGTTAGAGAGTTTTAGAGAATAGTACAAAGAGGGCCACAGAAAGACTCACCGACGACACAACGATTGCGAGAGCGGGAAGACAATTGTCTGCTGGGCTGGCTTTTTGGCGACCGGCCGTTTGGTTGGGGTTTTCTTCTTTGAAGGCGAAGGTGGCATGGTGGTGGTTCGCAAACAAGATGTGTCAGGGTGAAATGGACGCGACAAATGACATTTGACGAATGTCGGTATCTACATTTGCTGGTACTCGAAGGCTCTGCGGCTATGTAAGATAAGCAGCTGACGATGATAATTCGCTGAGCGCGTGAGACCGCCGCGGAGTGCTGCGGTCTCAAGAGCGCGCTCATCCACCTGGCTGACTATATCCGCCACCAGCTTGTACACATCCACGACCTGGCGATAGAGAGACTCTGCCTCTTGGACGGTCGAGTCAAATTCCATATTGCCCGGTCCCCATTGCCAAATCTCGCGAATGGGCGTAGCGCAATTGCGTGCATGGTAAGCGAGCAACTCAAAAGTAGCGTGTAAGACAGCCTTCGCGAAGTTTGGGGTCCTAATGGCCTTGCGAACCATCATCTGCGCATACTGGAGTGCGCTATGGAACTGCAGCTGAATCCTCATATTGCTGTGATGGGCGCGAAGTTCCGCCATGGCGGCTGCCATGTGAAGGGCAATGCGAGCCCTGTACTATGTGTCAGCTGGACCATGACACCTGAGAGGTCGGTGGATACATACAGCGAGGGGGAAAACAGCGCACAGAGACGCCGGGGAGCGACGAATGGTTGAAGAGCCGCTACCAAAACACTGTTCCCAATCAGCCAGGACCAGGCAGAATGTGACAGATAAGATACTCACCGAGGAAGGCGGGGAGGTGCGGCTAAGGCTAAGCGAAGGCCCGAGAACGTAAAGGCGTCGTCGCAAGAACTCATCGCGGGAGGATAAGGAGACTTGGCCGAGAGGTTGTTAGGGATGAGCGGCCGCAATGGAAGAGGGATGTCATGTTTTTGGCAATTATCTTGCCAAGGGACGTTGATCAAAATGGTGGCTCAAAAGAGAAAGGCTACAGCAATTGATGATGTCAGAGAGTTGGTCTGAAAGAATAAAAAAGAACCACAGGCTGGGATTCGAACCCAGGTCTTCACTAAATTTGGGTGTGCTTAGCCTCTACACCACCGCGGTTGGATTTATTGCTATTCCGCGTGACTATACTCAGAGCCTCTGGCATATCGGGCCCGAACATGGCCTATCTAGGGAAAATGCACAGACCAAAATGTGCATTGCGCTACAAAGGCGGCACGCTAGCCTGGTAAAAAAAGTTGGAATTCTTTTCTTACGACTATGTGAGTCGATCTATGTAAATGAAAGGCGGAAACGAAGTCACCGGGCCTTGGTTGAGCTTTTCTATCTAGGGAATATACATGTCCGGATCGAGTTACAAGTGAACTGCGAGTCCGATCACATTCCTTAACTGCAACCATACTGGTCATTTGCACATTTTTGTGCGTATTTATACTTCAGACGCCAACTCTCACCGTCAACATACATCAAATGGCTGGAAGGCCTCTATATGCTACTGACGAGGACCGTCACGCTGCTCAGACGAAGGCGAAGAGTGATTATTGGCATCGGTACGGTCTTTATGTTGAACAATGAATATTTCTTACAAACGGGCTCTTCTAGCAATAAGAAACGACTTAATGCAAGGGCACGCTTGCGATACCACGAGAGCAAGGGAGAAGGGAGTGTTGACGGAAGGACGAAGGCTGGGAGGGCGTTGAAACGAGGGGAAGTGTCGGATGCGGGGTGAGTGATTGGTTACAGCCCTCTGGACCCGTCCCCTAAACACAGTACCGGCTAGAGTACCTCATATCACCAAGAATCTTCATCGGAAGTACTAGGGTTTAAAAGTCCGGTCCGGTCCGGTTTTTTGGCCTCTGAGATCCTGGACCTGGACTGGACCGGTCCAGCAAACTTTCAGATTTAGCTGGACTTAGGACTGGACCGCTTAGGACCGCAAAAACCGGTCTTAATCAGTCCGGTTTGCGGTTCTGAACCGGTCCAGGACCGGTCCAAGTTGCTACAAGCTCAAACTTGTATTTTGATAATTATTTTGGTAAGTTTACCATTTTATAAGTTTACCATGTAGGTTAAACAATATCTAACAGTCATTAACAAGTTTACATAGTATGCACCACTGTAGCACAAGTGATTGTAAAACTGAATCCTTAGTTGTGAGAGGATTTATGCAGCTAAGTGTATCATATAAGTACATAGTGAAGGTAAGTTTACCGTAGAAACGTGCAAATGAGGGTAAGTTTACCATAGAAAATGCGTAAGTGAAGGTAAGTTTACCATCAAAACATGAATAATGACCCTTTTGAAGGACAATTAACTAGTTCTGACTGAACCCTGAGTAGACCGGTCCAAACCGGTCCTAGACCAGTCTTAACCAGTCCAGATAAATCTGGGAGAAGCTCTGGACCTAGGACCTGGACTGGTAGGACTGGTAGGACCGGTCCATGTTGGACTGGTCATATGACCGGTCCAGTCCGGTCCAGTTCACCGGTCTTACCGGTCCACTTGGACTGGACCTTCAAACCCTAGGAAGTACTCACGCAAATTGCGGGCGCTCGTTCCCGCACCCAATCTCTGGGACTTCTGGGATATCAGCAATAGGCTTTCAAGGAGCGCACCTGGGTCCAGAGAATAGACTCACTTGAATGATTCTGCAGATCATTCCGCGAGACCCTGGGATCTGTACCTCAGATGAATATCTGAGGGTGCAGATATGGGGTCTTGAGCACTCAGATGGGGGTTTGGACTTGCAGGGAATCCTGACTGCCCGGAGAAGACACAACCACGGTACCGAGCACGTGGCACGGGTACTGTTCAGAGCTCGGGGAGCTCGAACGACAAAATCATGACCGATGCCGGCGGCAATGAAAAAATCGATTTCTGTACGATCAGAGGCGCATTCTCGAAGACATCTCAGGACGAGTATCGAAAATATACGCCACACAAAATCGATCACGTGACCCGGACAACAAAAACATCGTCTTTACGATACAAACACTTCTGTCTACTCAGAATTCTTTCCAAACGCGTCTTCATCGAGGAAAACGCGTCTCGGCCCTCCCGTAGCAGGTTCCGAGCCATCACGCCTTCTGTCGCGACTACCCTTTAGCTCTAACAAGACTCGGGGAGTCTTGTAGAAAGCATCGACACGACCGTAGAGCTCATAGAGAAGATCACTTTCTCGTTTCTCGGGACGAGAAACTTAAAAAGGGGATATTGTTATGGTGTGACCTCACCGTAACTAAAGGTCCTCCACCTGGGTCACACTTTGGCGTCCTGGTGCCACGACTACGCGAACCAGCGCCACACCGGAAGATGCCGAGAGGTATATTAAGGGGTTGAGAGTTCGATCCCTTATGGCAATAGAGCTGGGATCCTGAAGTCCCGCCCTTGTCGGGCTTTCCGCCCTCCCGGATACACTTTGGAGCGAGCACACATGGTGTAAGACACCCCGGGAATATACTTAGGCCGCGTAAGTCAGGCGGGAGTCGGTACCCGACCAAACCCGCCTTCCCGACCAATGGGCGGCCATCGATCTGTCGGGCGGTCATCGGGATGTTGGGATCTCCGTCATCCGCAGCGTCGGACCACTCCCGACGCATCGGGAGTATGTGGTAGAAGCTTCAAGAAGAGGAACAATGAGCAAACATGGGATTAGTATAAATACAGAGACAGCGCTGTACTAGCTACTCAGACTTTGTCCTTAACCAGTTTTCCCCCATACAACTCCGTTGGGCACTCTGAGCTCTCCGTGGTAGGACTCATCCACATGTCTCCCTTCAATACCTCCGCCTACGTCGTTGACTCCGACGAGAGAAGGCTCCCCGACGCCACACCCGGAACCAGGACCGGTGGCGAGCCTTGTACCTTGGGATTAGGTTCCTACGGTACTACAGTCTCTGGCAAGACGGACGTGCGACCATCGAGGGTCCCTACGACTGGTGCAGTACGACCAGTTGAGCACAATACGAGGATGTACGTGGTACGCTCGCAGGAAAGCTATGGGTTGACTACAGGGGTAGTCTCTCATGAGCGAGTCCACATCACGGCGGGATCAGGTCGTAACAGATTCTCACATTGTTTCTTAGCTGTTGGGTTCAGCGGGAGACAACGCCTCAAACAACAACACCTTTGTCTCCGCTATGAATCTCAAGCTCCCATCCAACCACATCTTTGGCTCCGACACCCGCATTCGCTGCGCGGGCCACATCTGCAACCTAATCAGTCAAGCTATCTACGGGACATTTATCAAAACCAAAAAGGCCATCAAAGTTGACAAGAATGCAGACGCCGATACCCACCCCGACGAGGAGGATCCCTTCTCACTCACACCTGAAGAAGTTGAGGAGGATGGGGAAGACGATGACAGTGGTGAGGACGGTGCAAGCAACCGAGAGGAGGATGATGAAGATGCGGTCTTCAATAGTTTGCAGCAAGCGATGCAGGACATGGCAGATGAGGAACTCGACAATATTCTCTCCGGCATCAAGGAGCTCCAGGATGTTGATAAAGAGGAGATTGCTTACGGCAAGCGTGTCTTGACCAAGGTATTCATTCATTTCAGCGTGTTACTGTCTTACTAACCTCGAGGCAGCTGTATAAGTTTGGCCGTCGCGTATGGAACAAGCAGGCCCTGCAAGACGAACTCGCCAAAATGTGCAAGGCCAAACATATAGCCGTCCTCAGGATGATCTGCGCTGTCGTCACACGTTGGAATACCCACACCAACGTTCTTGCCCAGGCCCTCAAGCTTCGTCCCGCCATTTTTCCTTGACGCCATGTGTCAGGCTCTTCGCAAAGGCAAGGGGAAAAAGCAAGCGCGTATCTTGAAACGCTACGCCCTCGTTGATGAAGATTGGGAGTTCATCGAACAGCTGCACAAGTTATCAAAGGTGTGTTTGACTCTCACTTGCATACATCTCACTCATTGTTCTATAGCCTCTCATCGACATCACTGAACACATGTCAAAGTCCGCGGTCCCTCTCCTTCACGAAATCATCCCGCTCATGGACGCCATGAACACCGACTACGAAGCCGTCATTGCCAACCTCAAAGGCAAATATCGACTTGCCGTTCGCTATGCAGCTATGCGCGCCTGAGCCATCTTGAACAAGTACTACGCCTTGACCGACGATAGCATTATGCCGCGCATGGCCATGAGTAAGCCTCTTCCCTCATCATCTCTTCAATTCTAACAGCCTCATTTGCAGTGTTTCGTCCCGACAAAAAGCTTGAATGGTTCCGCCAGCACAATTGGGAGGTTGAATAGATTGTCACCGCATCTAATATAATACGCGATACATACGACACATACTACAAACCCCTCGTCACCGGCTCTGTATCCTCCACGCCCACTCCCACCGCAACCAACGAACCCCTCAGCGCCGTCGAAAAACTTCTTCGCAGCAAGCCCACAAACACTCGTTATACTGCCAACCCTGTTGAGGACTGGCTTTCGTCGCCTTGTTTCCAGTGTGCTGATCCACTCCGCTATTTCTATGATCGTCTTGATCCGACTCCCGAAGACGGGCCATGGGAAATTACACCTGCCGGTGCATTTGCCCAGATGGTTTGTGACTTCATATCCGCTCCAGGTAGGTTTTGGCAATCGATTGGTTCTTCATACTTAAAACTCTTTGTTAGCTGCTTCAACCGATGTAGAGCGTCTATTCTCGCATGGTGGTCTTAACGTCACAAAAAAACGCCACAATCTAAAGGAGGAGTCCACAGCTGCTCAAACCTTACTCAACGGATGGGTCAAGGACGGTCATGTTCCCGTTGCCAAAGTCATCAAAAACTTTAACGATAAACGCAAGCGCAAGCGGGATGATGCTATAGAGATTGACGCCTAGTATTTTATACTCACAGTACTTACATACAACCATAGACTTTAGTATACTTATTATTATGCATATACTTGCTACATATCTGCTTGGATACTTGAGTATTTGATACTCGGATGCTAATACATGATACTCGTTCGCTACCCACACCCGTACTTGCTGATGCTGTACTCAGGTAACGGGTGTGGATTCACTGCGTTTTCTGCTTTCTGATAGAAGTCGGATAGGTGATCTACAGACTAGTAACAGACAGAGTCCTTAGACAGTGAAACAGCTCAAGCTATCCGGCATTGGACCGTATAACGCGTAAGACTACATGAAAATGATAACTGTGGGTAAAAGACTGTTGACACCCAAAGTACCGGTACCTTATAGTCATGATGATCAATCTTTGTTACCTGAGCTGTACAGGACCATGATAGTCCACTTGTCGTGACATTATAGATCCTAAAATATGTTCACCCGAAGCCATACTGTGGCAACGCCACCCCGCGCTGCCCTTCTAGTTGAAACCTGAAACATGTGAAACAGTTGAAGACAAATTTTTATTTGCTCTAATATTTACTGTACTCTTCTCTATTCTCTACAAGCTATTTGTTCCCTTATTATACACTATTTCTCCATTTCACATTTGATACTTAAGTACATGAAAGAAACGATTTGAGCTTGTCGCAGTCTTGAGATTGAGACTAAGGTTAGGGTTTCTGCTCATCGTTAGTACGGAGGCTCGTACGGTTTCCTAATGGGGAAATGGCAGTGAGCTCAAAGATTTGGGAAGTTTGACGATGGCACTTAACATATCAGAGTCTGATTCGCATATACCCTTTATAAATAGTCATGGAATGAATGAGCACATAGAATAATAAAAAATAATGCGCACAAAGAGTATCATTCACCAACTGGCAAGTGGGACTGACGCTGGGGCCTCAGACCTGCGACCACAATTGGTACAAGCCGCCTGGCATGTCTTATATATTGAATCTCATTCAGGGACAGTGATAGGCACGGAATATAGTCTGAGTAGCCTTAGTGTGTTAGTCGACGTATCCCAGCTCTCAAAGATTATAGCTGAGGTATCACACTTTAGACAGGTAAAGATTGTTTGCAACTAGATAGGTGTAAGTGTCATGAACATGCTGACCTGAGCAGCATCAAACAGACCGCCAAGTCTATCACATCAGGGGTAGTTATAAGTATACACCCAGATATACTTGAGCTAGCTAGCTATACGTTACTGACACCCCACCAATAGGATGTCTGATGGAAAGTAGAAAACGCAGTGATTGGGCCAGGCCTTCAGCAAGTCAATACTTAGTGGGTAAAGTATCGTGATACCCGGGTATATACTCGTTGGGGACTCTACCCGGGGCTGGACCACACAATGGAAGTGTTGTGATTGTGGGAGAGTGGAGAATCCCCCACCCCCTGCCACCCTTTTCTGTCAAACGGGCTCTGCAGCATGGTACGGTGTATTGGGAGAGCAAAGAGGGATCCCGGTGTAAGTAGTTGATCTCACTGCATTACAATCTGTGTCCGCCCTCACCAAGTCGGTACTTATCTCACTGTGAGTCATCCTCCTTGCCAGTATGCCGTAGAGTAGTCAGTAGTCGTCTATGTGCATATATTTTGGCGTAGCCCATTTGTTGCGGGAGTGTAGCACATCCCAACAAGCCTGGCACTTACTCAAGCGTCCACACCTCAAATCAGGCAGTTGTAGAGTGATTATACAAAGAGTTCTGATAGGTAGTCAGTACAGATGTAATATGAACAACAAAAAAGGAAAGAAAAGGATTATAAGTTACGGAGATAAATACTAAAAGAAAAGGATACCGCGGCATAGAACGGGAGTGTCAAATATATCCTGCCACTTATACATCTTGCCTGTTCTCATTGATTTCCACCCTCTCCTCCCACGCCTTTGCATCAACCACGGCCTCGAGGTCCACCGGCGTAGCAGGCAGCACGCTCGGGCTCGCGCTGCGTGAGTACGTTGTACCCCGGTGGATATCCCGGCCCCTTCCTCTCTCACCCGAAGCAGACGAAACAGAGCGTGACAGCCTCTCCCTCGACGGACTCCACATCGGTGCCCTCTCCAACTCTCTCTCCATCCTCGACCTCGAGCGCCTAGACCGCGCCTCCCGATGCGGATACTCCTCCTCTCTACTCGGCGAGCGCGTTGTCCGGCCGCGTCTTGCTGCAGGTAAATCAGTAGTCAGCTCCTCACCCCCTACAACCCCAACCTCCCAACTCCTCTCCCACACCTCCCGCACACCCCACCTCCTCTCTCCAAACACCTCCTCACCACCCCCCGTTCCCCCTGTTCCCCCACTCCCCCTCACAAGAGAGATATCCCCATGCCGGATCCTCAAATCAGGCGCGGCTCAAACACGTCGGCGAGCGGGAGCCGGCCTTGAAGTGAATGACGCCGGCGGCTTTGAGGGCGTGGTGGTGGGGCGGGAGGAAGAGCTCCGGCGCGTGCGTAAGTGAAAGAGGGGAAGGAGGGGGTGGGAGCGGGGGGGGGGGGGAGCGGGGAGCCGGATAAGCGGGGAGTAGGGAGTAGGGAGGGGCGTTGACGAGGTCCGAGGAGGGGGAGGGAGTGCGATGAGGTGGGAGGGAAAAGACGTTGGTGACCCAGATTGGGACAGTCGTTCTCTCGTCCTGCTGCCGACGCCGCGGCGTGTTTGAACTCTGGAGCGTACGGGAGGGCGACTTTTGTTTCTGCTTCCGTTCCGGCTGCCGCATCCTTCGTTCCCGCGGCTGCCGTGTCCATTTGGGTGACTTTCTGGTAGTTGGTTGGCGCGGTCTGTGGGTGCTGGCTGGATCGACGCCGCGGTGGATGCTTCGCTGGCGGGGTAGCGCGTGTCGTCGTAGTCGCAGTAGTAACCCAACCCACCCGCGATCTGATCACGCCGTACGTCGTGGAAAGTTGATAAACTCTCCGCGGCAGTCTACCGAGAAAAGCCAATGGTCATTTGCTCGTCTGCCGGCGTTCCTGCGTGCGGCGAGGATTGGAGGTTGGAATCGTGTTGGAGCGAATGATTGCGGTTTACTTTGATCCGAGGCAAGAAAGTCGTCCTCGTCGCGGCGCCGAGTGTTTGCAGTGAGGGCGTTCCTGATTCGTGAGGACTGCGAGGAGTATGAGATCAGCATGTTGACGACAGGGAGGGAGCGGCTGGTGGTGAAGGGACACTGCGAGGCGAGTGGATGTACGCTACACCATTCGGCGAAGGGCAGCGGGGGTGTGGACAGATGCTGCGACCGTACGTATGAATAAACGAATATATGCGTCCGTCGCCCACGCCGCACGAAAAAAACGAATCAAATGTAAATGCACGCACCCTCACGTCGGAGTCCAGCTTTGTCTGGGCACATATATCCCTGCAAAACTCGTCTCGAAGCCTGCTGCCTGTCCGTGCGCTCGTCCTCGGATGATACTGTCCTGTTCAAATCACGTTCAAAAGTGATGGCGGAAGAGATAGGGAAGGCAAACGTACGTTGAAGGCCCTCGCCAATCCAAATCCGAGCGCGTCGTTTCCGAATCCTAAGGGAATTCCGGCGTACGAGGCCTTCAATTCCCTGTGAATGCGATGGCGGTGGGAGCGAAATTCACGACGAAGGCAGCGAAGGATACTAGCCAACAGCAGCGGGTTGTTGACCACGGGGTAATCGCGCGCCCTCGTCGGGGTGGTTGGTTTGAAGCGCGTTCGTTCAAGGATCGGGGCTGGCTGTGGAGGATTAGGTCAGCACGCTGACGAGGAACTGAGAAGGAGAGGGGAGGAGAGGAGATGTAGGGAAAGCGCGTGCAGAGATGCACGGACATCGCCCCACGAACGAGACAAAATAAAATCTGAATGCACGCACCAGCACGGCCAGGTCTGCTTGGATTCATTCCGTCTCTCACTGCTTCCATCGTCCCATGGCTCCGGGCCCTGTCCGCGCATTTCGTCTCTCGAATGATAATATGCTGTCGATGTCGCGTTAACGACTAATGTTGCAAGGGAAGAAACGAACATACGTCTGCTTGGGCTCCCATTTCCGACGTGTGGTCTGCAGGTCCGTACTCTGCGAGTGCGATGGAAGGAGCCGTTGGGATTGGGCGAAGGCGGGGAGGAGTGGACGGCGATGGTGGGTATGCGCACAAAGCGAGCAAGTCGTCATCGTCCTGCCGCCGCTGCGGGTTGTTTGCGGTGAAGCTCGCGAGGGCATGGTATTATCATGGTGGGCTGTGAGAGATTGAAAACGGGCGTTAGTCTCTCGTGGGGACGGGTGGAGCATGGAGGAGTCGGCAGGCGAAAAAAATGCGAGACGTCTGGATGATTGCACGGCAGCGGAGGAAATGGACAGAGGCGGTGGTCGTACGCGCTGTGCCGAAATGAAGAGATCCACGCACCTTAACGGCCAGATATATTCGGATGCATATTCTCTCTTCTCTGCTGCTGGTTCCTTCGCGTCGTGTAGATCGATGCGTGTCACGTCCCGATTCCCGTCGCGTCCGGATCATGATGACAGGGAGTAAGTAGGATGTGGTGATGATGGGAGGAAGCAAGGAAGGGGATCAGGGTGACATCAAATTTCATTTTGATCTCCTACAACGACGACCACGGCAAGGCCAGAAGAAAGCTCGGCCGGCGCGACGGGTGCCCGCTAGATCTTTTTTACGCGCGGGGTCGACACGCCGACCGTTTCTAGATTCTCTCGTTTTATAGCGGGGACCAAGACACACCTCTCGAATGGCGCGACCAGGTTGCTACAGCGAACCTCTACGGTCCCATACGTTTGACTGCTCGTGACGGTCGACATCCACCTTCGCTGCTATCATTCGCGATCGCGCTGGTGGTGACATCCTGTCGTGGTTTCCCATTTCTGCTCAGTGAGTATTTATCATATCCCACATACCCATCCGTCTTCCAGTGCGCCGTCCTAGTCCGTGACTAGGGCCTGCACTGCATCTAATGTCAAGAGTACTCATGCCAGCGCAGTACGTCTCGAGGACACTCGCCATTGACCGTGAGCCCTCGGGAATGTTGGTGCATCATTCACTGTGTCTCCAGAACGCGCGTGGACAGAAGTGAGTGTTTACTTTCCCTCGTTCATTGACTGGGCACTGACATGCTATGGTGGATAGCATGTCTACCTTTAATTTTCAGCGGGAGTCTCGTTCTCGTGCATGACGAGATATTACTCGGGCGTTCTTCCCTGGCGGGATATGTTTCAACTTTGGGTGAGTAACCTATGGCGCTGTGTTCGCGGTGTCATGAATTTGATTTCAGGATTCAGTACGCCTTACTAACGCGTCCATCTGGAGAGGACGTTCTATTGTGAAATGGTGAAATCTGTTATGATCCAACGCTGCTCGTGAAGCCCTTTCGAAATTTTGATTTCGAAGGCGGGCCTGGCACCAGCGAATGCACTGACTTGTGTGGACGAGATCGGGCGCGGGATGTCCCCGAGAGCGGCGTGGGCATCTCGCACGCCATTTCAGATGCGTTGATTGAGGTGGGTTTGATATTGTACAGGCCAGATCCCGTTCACTCATTCGGGGTTGTTCATAGACGTTCGTATTGCACGCGACGTACGCGTATGTTTGAAGCTTGGGTAGAAAGCCTGTCCCGGATCCTGGACTGAGCCATGCGTGGTCTCAAGTAAGCGCTACGCTATCGAGAAGGCCTGCTGATGGCGAGTAGGTATTTCCCTGTCTGTCTTTCGCGGGATGGTAATGTTACCTTCATCTTTCTGTGCAGGTCCGATAAATCTCGCGCTGTATCCTCCTCGTGGATCCTGAACCCAACGAGATAGAGATCTCGACATGCAGAGGCGAATTTTGGGATAACGCGCTAGTAAAGGTGCGTCGTTTCCCTTCCCATTTTTGAATCTGAAAGATGTGGGCGTGTAGGAACATCGACGGTGCCCCGGATTATGAGACATATTGTGGTATGCATACGGCGCGGTATTCGAATCTGGTCGCGCATGTAGCTCATTTTCTCAGTAGGTCTCGAAGTCACGCCCCTCGTGGACCCGGCGGCGAACGGGCTCGAGGAGAGCAAACGCGTTGCGACGAGTCTGGCTGTGTACCATCTGCGGTACCAGTCGAATAGTGAGAGCGAATGGGCTGGGGCGGAAGCTTAAAGTACGCCGTCATCGTTTATCACACTTGTGTCTTTGCTCTGTTAGCGCGTGTTGGACTACACTAATCATACTGTGAAATTCCTTTCCTCTGTATCTTCTCCTTGTCGTGTCGATGGTGCGATGGCGCATCGCACTAATATTCCGAGGAACCAACGACCGTACCATTTGTGAGAGCCCCCGCCGGGTCTGTTCGAGTTCATCTTTTCTATCTGCTTTGCGCATTCTTTCTCGGCGTCTCGTCCGTCCGAGACCGGAGGCAGTGATGGTGGCTGAATGGTGGGAGAAAATCAGAGATCAGTGTGACACGTCCGTAACGTCTGATAGCACATCTTGACAGCAAACCACGACGACCGCAGCACGACTCAGCACAACCATGGATACGAATGCCGCTGAAAGCAAGCGCGGTGGGCGCGCTCGCTTCTCGTTGAATCGGCTCACGCGGAGTCGACAGGATAGCCCTGCTCCTCCGGGAGCGCCCTCCTCCCGCCCCGCGGGTGACGAGATAGCCATCGTCCCTCCTCCCAAGCAGACGGAAGGGAAGCGCGACAAGAAAAGTGCGTCCACAATTGATTCCCCGGCAATTGGTTTGACATTAGTCCAGCAAAATCGTTCCTCTCGATTCCGATGTCGAAATGGCGCCGGTCGGACCGCTCATCTGGTTCTCACGCCGACGGCACGTCGTCTCCGATTCCTCTGCCTCCCGCTGTACCGCCGCCAATGTCGGGCAAGGCCAAAGCGCTGCTCCAGAAGCTGGCCAAGGCCACCAGCGGGGCCATCAACGCTAAGAATGCCTCTGTCTGCGTGGACATTCTCAAGGAGGCCGCAGAAATTGCCGAGAATCTCCCTGTCATCAAAGCTGTGGCAGGCATTGTTACCCATCTCATCAAAGTTGTGGACGTACGTGGCTCGTTTATCCTTTGCATTCTTGTCTGTTTATCCGTATGACAGGAATATGACCAGTGCCGAGAGTCGTGGGCGCGTTTGATGACAGCGCTCGGGACACTTTCTACATTCATGGCCGTGTTTGCAAACGAAGCCCAGATCCAGGACCTCCCATCCGACACATTTGCAGCATTCAAGCCGCTTGAGGATATACTTGTGGAGATCTTTCTTGCGTGGAGCAAGTTTAACAACAAGAACTTCATTGTCGTTGGCTTGGACCGCGATGACCTCAAGCAGAGAGGTGATGAACTGGCAAACAAATTGTGGAAGACATTGTACGTCCTCCAGGTAAGCACATATTGGGTTTGCTTTGCACATGAGTTGATCTTGAAGCTAGAGTAACCAAACCGTATATGCGCGCATTGACAGCGCACATAATCGAAAGGTACTTGCCAAGATGGATGGGGCACAGGATGAGCAGACCAAGATGATCCGCGACATACATGCATGGATTGGTACAACAGTGACTTCTCGTCATACTACTCAACCGCTCGGCCTCCTTCCGTGTCCATCTCCCTCAGAGTACTTTGAGGGGCGAGATGACATGCTTTTGCGGCTCACGGCCATCTTCTCCTCACGTGTGGTGGTGCTCATTGGAGGAGAGGCGTCCTCATCCCGTATGGAGTCTATTCTCAATATGTTTGTCAGAGAATGTGGAATGTGGTATGTAGTGTATTCTCTTAGTGTGTCAAATCTCATTCTTCACTACTAGCTTTTCAGGTGTTCACTATGTGAATGCAAGCTCCAAGGAGCGTCTTGAGGCAGATCTCAAGCTGTTCAGTGGTGCAGCTGAACTTGGCCCTGCTTGCTCTGCTATCTGTTCAAGGCCTGGGCTTCTGCTCATTGTTACCAACATCATGGACAGGAGTCTTGTTACCTGTCTTCCTCGCTCTCTTGAGCTATGCATATTATTATGTGGCTCAGATCAGACCTTGGAGACTTTTGCGTCACCAGGACAATCCTGGAAGTTGGATGATCTTGTTGATGAAGTTATTCTTGAGAGGGTGAGGAGAGCACTAGTGGAGTCAATTGAGAAGAAGAGGCATGTGGCCACCTTAGTGGCAAAAGGTGGCACAGGAAAAACACAAATAGTGACAAAGTTTGTAAAAGAGAATCAAGCAAGGTATGTATATATTCTCTTCTATTGAATGATTTGCAGCTTATTGTACATTTGTAGCTTCTCTGACATTATCTTTGTCAATGCTAGTTCAGGTGAAAAACTAGCACAGCAGGACAAGACTGTGACAGAGAAACGTGAACAATCTCTTTGCAGCTATTTGAATAGCACTCCAGACAATTGGCTTGTCATCTTTGACAATGCAGATGATCCTGCACTTGATTTATCACCCTTTCTTCCCTCTTCCAACCATGGCAATGTGATTATCACAAGTCGCAATGCTGATGTTCATGGACATGCATCTAAAAATTGTGACATTTCTGTTCATGATCTTGAACATGATGCTGCAGTCACTATGTTACTTTCACGTGCTAAAGCCAATGTCAATGATTATGCAGCTGCCACAAGCATTGTTGATGCTTTTGCATGTCATGCCTTACCAATTGCTATAGCTGGTGGCTATATTGCCTCCAACACCATGTGTTCTATTTCAAGCTATTTTGAGCGTTTTAAAAACCGTCGCAAAGAGCTCCTTGACTCTAAGGCAAAACAGAGTATTGACAGCTATCCAGAGAGTGTTCTTAGTGCATTTCTTCTTAGCTTTGAGCATCTTTCTGATGATGCAAAGCTTATTATGCAACTGTGCTCTTTTTATCTCTATGCTGATATTCCCATTGCTATGCTCTGCAATGCTGCAGAGAAATCTTCTAAACTTGAACTTTTGGGTGATGAAGCAGTTTCATTAATTGTGAAGGATCTTTTGAAGAAGTTTGCTCTATGCTTTGTTGATGAAGCAGTTGATGAAATCATCAGGCTTTCTCTTGTTACATATGCAACTGAAAGTAAACTACTTTCATTTCATCCTGTCATTCATGAATGCGTGTCATATACTATAACTCTTCCTTGTCTTGAAGTGAAGCAGACAGCACTTATTGTACTGAGTCATGGTGTGCCTGGGGATGGGGCATCTACTTCATATGCTCTTCGAAGATATATTCTTCCACATGCCACACATAGTTGGGATGACCATATCAGTTTAATATATTCATGTCAAGCCTTGGCATTGCTTTATAGAGAAGCAGGAAAATGGGCTGCAGAGGAATCACTACGACAACGGATAAAAGATGTCCGAGTAAAAGTTCTGGGAGAGCGTCACCCAGACACACTAGCTGCAATGCACAATCTTGCAAGTACATATTGTCATCAAGGAAAATATGCAGAGACAGAGATACTTGGGAGAGAGGTGCTTGAAGCACACGAGGTGATTCTGGGAGAGCGTCACCCATACACACTGACTGCAATGCACAATCTTGCAAGTACATATTGTCATCAAGGGAAATATGCAGAGGCAGAAGTACTTGAGAGAGAGGTGCTTGAAGCACGCAAGGTGATTCTGGGAGAGCGTCACCCAGACACAATGACTACAATGGGCAATCTTGCAAGTATATACCGTTATCAAGGGAGATATGCAGAGGCAGAGGTACTTGAGAGAGAGGCGCTTGAAGCACGCAAGGTGATTCTGGGAGAGCGTCACCCAGACACGCTGGCTGCAATGACCGACCTTGCAGTGACATATCATCATCAAGGGAGATATGCAGAGGCAGACGTACTTGGGAGAGAGGTGCTTGAAGCACGCAAGGTGATTCTGGGAGAGCATCATCCAGACACGCTGACTGCATTGGGCAATCTCGCAAGAATACATCATCAACGAGGAGAATATGCAGAGGCAGAGGGACTTGAGCGAGAGGTGCTTGAAGCACGCAAGGTGATTCTGGGAGAGCGTCACCCAGACACAATGACTACAATGGGCAATCTTGCAAGTATATACCGTTATCAAGGGAGATATGCAGAGGCAGAGGTACTTGAGAGAGAGGCGCTTGAAGCAAGCAAAGCAATTCTGGGAGAGCGTCATCCAAAGACACTCCGTGCAATGGGCAATCTTGCAAGTACATATTTTTCTCAAGGAAACTATGCAGAGGCAGAGGTACTTGGGAAAGAGGTGCTTGAAGCACGCAAGGTGATTCTGGGAGAGCGTCACCCAGACACACTGGCTGCAATGAACAATGTTGCAAATACATATCGTCATCAAGGAAAATATGCAGAGACAGAGATACTTGAGAGAGAGGTGCTTGAAGCAGACAAGGTCATTCTGGGAGAGCGTCACCCAGACACGCTGACTGCAATGCACAATCTTGCAAGTACATATTGTTATCAAGGAGAATATGCAGAGGCAGAGGTGCTTGGAAGAGAGGTGCTGGAAGCACGCAAGGTGATTCTGGGAGTGCGTCACCCAGACACAATGACTACAATGGGCAATCTTGCGAGTATATACCGTTATCAAGGGAGATATGCAGAGGCAGACGTACTTGGGAGAGAGGTGCTTGAAGCACGCAAGGTCATTCTGGGAGAGTGCCATCCAGGCACACTTACTGCAATGGCCAATCTTGCAGAAACATATCGTTATCAAGGAAAATATGCAGAGGCAGAAGTATTTATGAAAGAGGTGCTTGAAGCACGCAAGGTGATTCTGGGAGAGCGTCACCCAGACACGCTCCGTGCAATGGCCATTCTTGCAAGTACATATCATCATCAAGGAGAATATGCAGAGGCAGAGGTACTTGAGAGAGAGGTGCTTGAAGCAATCAAAGCGATTCTGGGAGAGCGTCATCCAGACACACTTAGTGCAATGGCCAATCTTGCAAGTACATATTATTGTCAACAGAAATATGCAGAGGCAGAGGTGCTTGATAAAGAGGTGCTTGAAGCGAGCAAAGTAATTCTGGGTAAAAATCACCCCAATACGCTCGAGGCAATGGCCAATCTTGCAGATACATACCGTCGTCTGGGAAAACATGTGGATGCAGAAATACTTGAAGCAAGGCAGAAGCTCTTACAGACAGATACCTCAGATTAGGAACAATTTGCAGTTAAGTATGTTGTAAATATATGTACTAGAGTTTGAATTTGTGCAATGTATTTATTGCTCACATTGGCTAAATGATACGTCAGATAATCTCTACAGGTATGTATAGCATGTTCATTGTGAAAGGTAGGAATTAATACAGCTAACGCTTACCAATTGTTTAATCCAATACTGAAAAGCAATAATATGTGTCCGTGTCCTTGTTTGTCTGGCCCATGCATCTACCCTTGGTGGGGTGCTGTAGGCTTACCAGCCCCTGACTGCAGTGTTTTTTTCCTCCCTGCATCCTTTAGGAGCTCCTCATCCCCCCCCCCCCCCCCCCCCCCGCCAAAGTCCGCCTCCACATTCTAGCCAACTCCACATGCATCAGTCCGCCATGTCCCTCTTGCACCTGGCTGCTTGTGTCTATGCATCACCCGGGTCTAGACCACACAATGGAAGCGTGGTGATTGTGGGCAAGTGGAAAATTCCCCATCCCCTGCCACCCTTTTCTGTCAAAGGGGCTCTGCAGCATGGTACGGTGTATTGGGAGAGTAAAGAGGGATTCCAGTGTAGTTGATCTCACTGCACTACAATCTGTGCGCGCCACCACCAAGGAGGTACTGGTCTCCCTGTGACTCATCCTCCTTGCCAGTTTGCCGTAGAGTAGTCAGTAGTCGTCTATGTGCATATATTTTGACGTAGCCCATTTGTTGCGGGAGTGTAGCACATCCCAACAAGCCTGGCACTTACTCAAACGTCCACACCTCAAATCAGGCAGTTGTAAGATTGTTATACAAAGAGTTGTGATAGTAGGTAAGTACAAATGTAATATGAACAACAAAAAGGGAACGGAAGGATTATAAGTTACTAAAAGAAAAAATTGGGCCACTGAACGAGACTGTCAAATATATCCCTGGGCCTGTTACACATCCCGCCTGCTCTCATCAACTTCCACTCTCCCATCCCACCACGCCTTGGCATCAACCCCACGCCTTGGCATCAACCACGGCCTTGAGGTCCACCGGCATAGCAAGCAGCACGCTCGGGCTTGCGCTGCGCGAGTACGTCGTACCCCGGTGGATATCGCGCCCCCTTCCTCTCTCACTCGACGCAGACAAAACAGAGCGCTCACGAGAGCGTGACAGCTTCTCCCTCGACGGACTCCACATCGGTGCCCTCCCTGGACGGACTCAACATCGGCGCCCTCTCGAACTCTCTCTCCATCCTCGACCTCGAGCGCCTAGAGCGCGCCTCCCGATGCGGGTACTCCTCATCCCGACTCGGCGAGCGGGTCGTCCGGCCGCGTCTCGCTGCAGGTAAATCAGGTATCGGCGCATCCTCCTCCCCCTCCTCACCCCCTACAACCCCCACCTCCCAGCTCCTCTCCCCCACCTCCCGCACACCCCACCTCCTCTCTTCAAACACCTCCTCACCACCCTCCGTCACCCCACTCCCTTGCGGGATATCCCCATGCCGGATATTCAAAATCAGGCACAGCTCAAACGCGTCGGCGAACGGGAGCCGGCCTTGAAGGATGACGCCGGCGGCTTCGAGGGCGTGGTGGTGGGGCGGGAGGAAGAGCTCCGGCGCGTGCGTAAGTGAAAGAGGGTGAGGGAAGGGAAGGGAAGGAGGGGGTGAGAGCGGGGGAGCTGAATAAGCGAGGAGTAGGGAGGGGGGAGGAGCGTTGACGACGTCCGAGGAGGGGGAGGGAGTGCGATGGGGTGGAAGGGAAAAGGCGTCGGTGACGGATCGGGAGAGCGCGGACAGCGTCGGGCGAGCGACGGAGATACGAATGGTGAGAGACCTCCGCCCACATCGAACGCAAATACACCGAGCGGCGAGGAGTAGTAGACCCGGATTGGGACAGTCGTCCTCTTGTCCTGCTGCCGACGCCGCGGAGTGTTTGAACTCTGAAGCGTACGGGAGGGCGACTGTTGTTCCTGGTCCCGTTCCTGCTGCCGCATCCTTCGTTCCCGCGGCTGCCGTGTCCATGTGGGTGACTGTCTGGTAATTGGTTGGGCGCGGTCTGTGGGTGCGAGTAGTATTGATCATGATGCCGCGGTGGATTCTTCGCTGGCGGGGTAGCGCGAGTCGTTGTAGTCGTGGTAGTAATCCAACCCGCGATCTTATTACGCCGTACGTCGTGGAAGGTCGATAAACTCTCCGCAGCTGTTTGCCAAGGAAAGTCCTTTGATCATTTGCCGGCTCACTTTTAATTTCCTGCTCCTGCGTCCAGCGAGGATTGGAGTTTGGATGTGGTCTTTTTTGGTCCGAAGCGAGAAAGTCGTCCTTGTCGCGGCGCCGGGTGTTTGCAGTGAAGGGCGTTCCTGATTCGTGAGGGCTGCGAGGAGGATAGGATCAGTATGTTGACAACGGGTGGGGAGTGGATGTTGGTGAAGGGACACTGCGAAACGAAAAGGTGTACGCTACACCATTCGGCGAAGGGCAGTGGGGCCATGGACAGATGCTGCTGCGAGCGTATGTAGGGATGGACGAATATATGCGTCGTCCCCCCCACGGAAGAGACGAAATCAAATGCAAATACACGCACCCCCACGTTTAGCTTTGGCTGCGCACATATCTCCATGCAAAACTCGTCTGAACGCCTGTCGCCCTTCCGTGCGCTCGTCTTCGGATGACACTGTCCTGTTCAAATCACGTTCAAAAGTGATGGCGGTCAGAAAAAAAGCAAACGTACGCTGCAAGACCCTCGCCAATTCCAATCCAAGCGCGTCGTTTCTGACTCCGAACCCGATGCCGGCGTGTGACGCCTTCAATCCCTATGAATGCGATGGCGGTGGGAACGAAATCCGCGACGAAGGCAGAGAAGGTTATTAGCCGGCAGCGGCGGGTGTTGGCCGTGGGGAAAGTCGCCATAGTCGCGCCGCCGTCAGGTGTTTGGTTCGAAGCGCCGTTATGGGATCGGGGCTGGGAAGGATAAGGTCAGTATGTGAATGAGATGCTGGGAAGGAGAGGGGAGGAAAGGGGATTTAGGGAAAGCGCATGGAGAGATGAACGGACATCGCCCCACGAACGAGACAGAATCAAATCTGATTGCACGCACCAGCACGGTCAGGTCTGTTTGGATTTCCCGTCACTCCCTGCATCCATCGTCCCATTGCAGCGTGGCGCCTTTCCGTGCGTCCCGTCTCTCAAATAATATTGTGCTGTCGGGGTCGCGTTCGGAGATGATGACAAAAAGGAAACAAGCGAACGCACGTTGTGCAGCCCCATTTCTGAGGTGTGATGTACGCAAGTTGGTGCTCTGTAAATGCGACGGTAGCAGCTTGTGGATTGTGGGAGGCGTCTGCGAGGGTTCGTTCGATTGGGCGAGGAGTAGGCGACCGGGTATGTTGGCCAAGGTTGGAGATGTTGTCCATGTTGTGCGGCCGCGGGTTTGGAGTAGAGCGCATACGGGATTGGGAGTGGGCTCTGAGAGAATGGAAATGGGCGTTAGTGCCTCGTGTGAGAGAAGGAAAATGGAGGAGTCGGCACGCGAAAAAGCTGCGAGACGGATGGATGATTGCGCGGCGGCGGAGGGAATGGACAGAGGCGGCGATCGTACGCGCCGTGCAGATATGCGTGTCGCAGGAAAGGAACGAGAACAAAACGAAGTCACGCACCGGTCTGCTTCATCTCGTCTCTGCTGTCCTGCTTCCCGTAGGGAACTCCTCCCAAATGTCCGTGCGCTCAAGGTCTTGCTTGCGTACGCGTCCGACCTCGATGTTAGACCCGAGCGAGGCGAACGCGAAATGTGCTCATTGTGGGAGGAAGCAAGGCACCCGGATCAGGGTAACATTAATTGCTCATTTTGATTTCTTCCTTCATTGCTTCCACTGGCAGCAACGCCCGCAGAAATGGATACGAAACAACCGCGGTCAGTGCTATCCGACCGCAGCCGCGGCGCTGTCCAAACGCTGCCGTTTACTTTCAACAACGTCGAGATGGCGGCCCGGGGGCCGCCGAGCGCAAAGTTGCACTGACCATTCCCCTTTGCTCTCCAGGAATGAATACGAAACATACATCGCGGGCGGTGCTATCGCTGCCGGACTCGAACACAGACGCGGCGCTGTCCGAACGCCGCCGTTCAGCTTGTACCCCCGAACACGCGGCGGTCCAGAGACAAAGTTCCACTGATTCCTTCCGCAGGCTGCTCTCAGACCCAAACGACGCTTGCGAATGGCGCGACCTCTTTGCAAGTAAATGCGCACACCTACAGTGTATGTACGCTATTCGTCTTTAGTCTCGACACTTCCTGGGACTGATTCGTCGCTAGTGGACATTCTGTGCACGGTCGTTTAGTCATTCACATACCATGCTTTTGATCTTTGTAGCACCTTCTCTGCATATTCAAGTTCGCATTCATTTTTTCTGGTGCCATTGTAGTACGTCTCGAGCTCACGAGGACCCTCGCCATCGAGGCGGTGCGCCGGTGGGGTGCTACACGATGTGTGCCACGACGACTCGTCGTCCTCCCAGAACGCGCAAGGTTCTTCCTTCTTTTGTTTCACCGGCTGGGAACTGACATGCCTTGGTGGATAGCATGCCCTGTACGCATTTTCTAGATCGGTACTTCATTTGGAATACCTATCAACACCAGGTCGCTGTTCTCGACGCGCCGCGCGAGCTTTTCGTCCCGGCGAACTAAGCTCAGAGCTCCAGGTGAGTAACATATCTCGCTTTTTTCCGTGGTTTCATCGATTCGAAGTAATTCTAAGATCCACGACGCGTTTCGACAGTCTCTGATTTGAAAGACGTTCGCTAGTGAGACGGCTGCTGCTGCTGCTGCTCTGTTCATCGATCCTAGATTTCAGTGTTCGGAATTCGATTCGGAGGCCGGTCGGCCAATAGCAAATGCCTCGATTTGGATAGACGAGCTCGGACGTGGGACGTTGGCGCGGGCGTGAGGCACTCGCACGCAATTTTGCAGGCGTCAATCGTGGTACGTTCATCTTTGGACAAACCAGATCCCATTCACTCATTCGGCAGTGCTCAGACGTTCCTTTTCTACGCGACGTACGCGTATGTTGAAAATTTATCCGAACGCCTAACCCGTATCCTGGACCCAGCCGTGCATGGTGGGAAGTTAGCGCTACCGTCTCGAGGAGGCCTACTGTTGTCGAGTAGGTGCATTCTCGTCTGTCTTTCACGGGCTGTTACCGTGGAGTCATGCAACCTTGATCTTCCTGAGCAGGTCCAATAAATCTCGCGCTGTATCTTCCTCATGGATGCTAAACCCGACGAGATAGAAATCTCGACATGCGGAGGCCAATTCTGGGATAACGCTCTAGTACAGGTGCGTCGTTTCCCTTCCCGCTTTTGGATCTGGGGGATGTAGGCGTGTAGGATCATCGACGGTGCCCCGTGCGGTATGTATACGCGGTAAGCGAATCTGGTCGCGCATTTAGCTTATTCTCACAGTAGATCTCGAACTCGCGCGCTTCGTGGACCCGGCGGCGGACGGGCTCGAGGAGAGCAAAGATATTGCGACGAATCTGGCTGTCTACCATCTGCGTAACCAGTCAAGTATGCCTCTATCGTTTATCGCACTTGCTGTTAGCGTGTGGTGGACTGCGCTAATGATACTGTGAAATCTCTTTCCTCCGTCTCTTCTCCTTCTCGCGTTGATGGTGCGATGGCGCATCGTACTAATATTCCGAGGCGTCAGCTGTGAACAGATTCAAACCAACAACCATACCATTTGTGATAGCTCCCGCCGGGTCTGTTCGAGTTCATCTTTTCTGTCTGCTTTAAGCATTCTTTCTCGGGGTCTCGTCCGTCCGAGACCGGAGGCAGTGATGGTGGCTGTATGGTGGGAGAAACCCAGAGATCAGTGTGACACAGCCGTAACGTCTGATAGCACATCTTGACAGCAAACCACGACGACCACAGCACGACTCAGCACAACCATGGATACGAATGCCGCTGAAAGCAAGCGCGGTGGGCGCGCTCGATTCTCGTTGAATCGGCTCACGCGGAGTCGACAGGATAGCCCTGCTCCTCCCGCAGCGCCCTCCGACCGTCCCGCGGGGGACGAGATAGCCATCGTCACCCCTCCCAAGCAGACGGAAGGGCAGCGCGACAAGAAAAGTGCGTCCTCAACTTATTCTCCTGGCAGTTGGTTTGACATTGACTCAGAAAAATCGTTCCTCTCGATTCCAATGCCAAAATGGCGGCGGTCAGACCGCTCATCTCGCTCCCCCAGTCCCTCGTCTCCGGGTCCCGAACAGGAGACTCAGGTAGACACATCCCCTCCATCCATTCGCCCATCTGCCGTCCCGCCGCCGGTGGAAACAGCCTCTCTGCCCACGGCCCCATCTGAGACCTCATCACCCCCCGGTGTAGCGCTGCCGGCGGACACATCCATTCCATCTCATACCCCATCTGGCATCCCGTCGTCTTCAGATGTACTGCCGCCAGTGGAAACACCCGCTGCACCCACAACCCCATCTGAGACCTTGCCGTCTTCCCAGGTAGTGCCGCCGGCGGACACATCCGCTCCATCTCAGGATCCATCTGCTATCCCGGCGTCTTCCGACGTACTGTCAGTGAACACAGCCGCCCCATCCGCCCCATCTACGGCCCCGTCTGAGACCTCGCCGGTCTGCCCTGGACCGCCGCCGTCATCCACAGCTCAACCGCCCATGTCGGGCAAAGCTCAAACACTGCTGAAGAAGCTGGCAAAGGCTACCAGCGGGGTCATCAACGTCGACAATGCCTCCGTCTGCGTGAACATTCTCAAGGAGGCGGCTGAGATTGCCGAGAATCTCCCTGTCATTAAGGCCGTGGCCGGCATTGTCGTGCATCTCATCAAGGTCGTCAATGTACGTGGTTTTTTTTTTCTTGGTGTTCTTGTCTGTTGATCCGTTTCACAGGAATATGACCAGTGCCGAGAGTCATGGGCGCGTTTGATGACAGCACTTGGGACGCTTTCCACATTCATGGCCGTGTTTGCAAATGAAGCCCAGATCCAGGACCTCCCTTCTGACACATTCGATGCGTTCAAGCCACTTGAGGACACACTTGCGGAGATCTTTCTTGCCTGGAGCAAGTTTGGCAAGAAGAACTTTGTTGCCGTTGGCTTGGATCGCGATGACCTCAAGCAGAGAGGTGACAAACTTGCAGACAAGTTGTGGAAGACTTTGTATGTCCTCCAGGTAAGCACATACCAGGTTTGCTTTGCACACAAGTTGATTTTGAGGCCAGAGTAACCAAACCCTGTATGCACGCATTGACAGCGCGCATATTCGAAAGGTACTTGATGAGATACGTGTGCAGATTGGTACAACAGTCAATCCTCATCATACTACTCAACCGCTCGGCCTTCTGCCATGCCCGTCTCCCTCAGAGTACTTTGAGGGGCGAGATGACATGCTTCTGCGGCTCACATCCATCTTTTCTGCGCGTGTGGTGGCGCTCATTGGAGGGGAGACATTTTCAGCTCGTATGGAGTCTATTCTCAATATGTTTGTCCAGGATTCCGGAATGCGGTAAGCAGTATGTTCTTTGTCATGCTCAAAATCTCATTTTTTGTTATAGCTTCTCGGGTGTTCACTATGTGAATGCAAGCTCCAAGGAGCGGCTTGAGGCAGATCTCAAGCTGTTCAGTGGTGCAGCTGAACTTGGGCCTGCCTGCTCTGCTATTTGTTCAAGGCCTGGGCTTCTGCTCATTGTCACCAACATCATGGACAAGAATCTTGTTGCATGTCTTCCTCGCTCTCTTAAGCTTTGCATGTTGTTATGTGGCGCAGATCAGACCTTGGAGATGTTTGCGTCACCAGGTCAATCCTGGATATTGGATGATCTTGTTGATGAGGTCATTATTGAAAGGATGAGGGGAGCATTAGTGGAGCCAGTTGAGAAGAAGAGGTGTGTGACAACACTGGTGGCAAAAGGTGGCACGGGGAAGACACAGATAGTGACAAAATTTGTAAAAGAGAATCAAGCAAGGTATGTATATATTTTCTTTCACTCAATGATCTATAGTTGATTGTGCAATTATAGCTTTTCTGACATTATTTTTGTCAATGCTAGCTCAATTGCAAAACTGGCAGAGCAGAATAAGATTGTTATAGAGAAACTTGGACAATCTCTTTGCAGCTATTTAAATAGCACTCTAGAGAATTGGCTTGTCATCTTTGACAATGCAGATGATCCTAAACTTGATTTATCACCCTTTCTTCCCTCTTCTAACCATGGCAATGTGGTTATTACAAGTCGCAATGCTGAGGTTCATGTACATGCATCTAAGAATTGTGACATTTCTGTTCATGATCTTGAGCATGATGCTGCTGTTACTATGCTACTTTCACGTGCCAAAGCCAATGTCAATGATTATGCAGCTGCCACAAGCATTGTTGATGCGTTTGCATGTCATGCCTTGCCAATTGCCATAGCTGGTGGCTATATTGCTTCCAACACTATGTGCTCTATCTCAAGCTATTTTAAGCGTTTTGAAAACCGTCGCAAGGAGCTTCTTGCCTCTAAAGCAAGACAAAGTATTGACAGCTATTCAGAGAGTGTTCTTGGTGCATTTCTTCTTAGCTTTGAGCATCTTTCTGATGATGCAAAGCTCATTATACAGTTGTGCTCTTTCTATCTCTATGCTGATATTCCCATTGCCATGCTCCGCAATGCTGCAGAGAACTCTTCTGAGCTTGAACTTTTGGGTGATGAAGCAGTCTCATCAATTGTGAAGGATCTTTTAGAGAAGTTTGCTTTATGCTCTGTTAATGAAGCAGTTGATGAAATCATCAGGCTGTCTCTTGTTACGTATGCAATTGAAAGTGAAGTCCTTTCATTTCATCCTGTCATTCATGAATGTGTGTCATATACTATAACCCTTCCTCATTTGGAAGTGAAACAGACAGCACTTATTGTACTTAGTCGTGGTATCCCTTGGGACAAGTCATCTACTTCATATGCTCTTCGGAGATATATTCTTCCACATGCCACACATAGTTGGGAAGACAATCTCAGAAGCAGGAAAATGGACAGCAGAGAAATCACTACGACAACAGATAGTAGATGCACGAGTAAAGGTTTTGGGAGAAGATCACCCCAAAACACTTGATGCAAAAGGTTTTCTTGCAACTACATATTATCATCAAGGAAAACATGCAAAGGCAGAGATACTTGGGAAAGAGGTGCTTGAAGCATGCAAGGTGATTTTGGGGGAGCGTCATTCACACACGCTTGTTGCAATGTCCAATCTTGCAGCTACATATTGTTATCAAGGCAAATATGCAGAGGCAGAGGTATTTGAGAGAGAGGTGCTCGAAGCACACAAGGTGATTCTGGGAGAGCGTCACCCAGACACACTTAGTGCAATGGCCAATCTTGCAAGTACATATTGTCATCAAGGAGAATGTGCAGAAGCAGAAGTACTTGAGACTGAGGTGCTTGAAGCACGCAAGGTGATTCTGGGAGTGCATCACCCAGACACGCTTACTGCAATGACCAATCTTGCAAGTACATATTGTTATCAAGAAGAATATGCAGAGGCAGAGGTGCTTGGAAGAGAGGTGCTGGAAGCACGCAAGGTGATTCTGGGAGTGCGTCACCCATACACAATGACTACAATGGGCAATCTTGCGAGTATATACCGTTATCAAGGGAGATATGCAGAGGCAGACGTACTTGGGAGAGAGGTGCTTGAAGCACGCAAGGTCATTCTGGGAGAGTGCCATCCAGGCACACTTACTGCAATGGCCAATCTTGCAGAAACATATTGTTATCAAGGAAAATATGCAGAGGCAGAAGTATTTATGAAAGAGGTGCTTGAAGCACGCAAGGTGATTCTGGGAGAGCGTCACCCAGGCACGCTCCGTGCAATGGCCAATCTTGCAAGTACATATCATCATCAAGGAGAATATGCAGAGGCAGAGGTACTTGAGAGAGAGGTGCTTGAAGCAAGCAAAGCGATTCTGGGAGAGCGTCATCCAGACACACTTAGTGCAATGGCCAATCTTGCAAGTACATATTATTGTCAAGAGAAATATGCAGAGGCAGAGGTGCTTGAGAATAGGGTTTAAAAGTCCGGTCCGGTCCGGTTTTTTGGCCTCTGAGATCCTGGACCTGGACTGGACCGGTCCAGCAAACTTTCAGATTTAGCTGGACTTAGGACTGGACCGCTTAGGACCGCAAAAACCGGTCTTAATCAGTCCGGTTTGCGGTTCTGAACCGGTCCAGGACCGGTCCAAGTTGCTACAAGCTCAAACTTGTATTTTGATAATTATTTTGGTAAGTTTACCATTTTATAAGTTTACCATGTAGGTTAAACAATATCTAACAGTCATTAACAAGTTTACATAGTATGCACCACTGTAGCACAAGTGATTGTAAAACTGAATCCTTAGTTGTGAGAGGATTTATGCAGCTAAGTGTATCATATAAGTACATAGTGAAGGTAAGTTTACCGTAGAAACGTGCAAATGAGGGTAAGTTTACCATAGAAAATGCGTAAGTGAAGGTAAGTTTACCATCAAAACATGAATAATGACCCTTTTGAAGGACAATTAACTAGTTCTGACTGAACCCTGAGTAGACCGGTCCAAACCGGTCCTAGACCAGTCTTAACCAGTCCAGATAAATCTGGGAGAAGCTCTGGACCTAGGACCTGGACTGGTAGGACTGGTAGGACCGGTCCATGTTGGACTGGTCATATGACCGGTCCAGTCCGGTCCAGTTCACCGGTCTTACCGGTCCACTTGGACTGGACCTTCAAACCCTACTTGAGAAAGAGGTGCATGAAGCGAGCAAGGTGATTCTGGGAGGGAATCACCCAGACACGCTGACTGCAATGGCCAATCTTGCAACTATATACCGTCGTTGGGGAAAACATGTGGATGCAGAAATACTCGAAGCAAGGCAGAAGCTCTTACAGACAGATACCTCAGATTAGGAACAATTTGCAATTATCTCGTAAATATATGTACTGAAATTTGAATTTGTGCAATGTACTGCTCACCAGCTATATAATAAGTCAGACAATTTCCACAGGTATGTGTCTGTGTCCTTGTTTGTCCGGCTCATGCATCCACCCTTGGTTGGGTGCTGTGGGTTTACCATCAGTCCACCATGTTCCTCTGCACCTGGCTGCTTGTGTGTCTATGCATCACCCGGGACCGGACCACACAATGGAAGTGTGGTGATTGTGGGAGTGGAGAATCTCCCACTCAGGCTGTCACCCTTTCCTCTCAAATGCACCCCGCAGCATGGTGCAGTGTATTGGGAGAGTGAAGAGGGATTCCAGTGTAGTTGATCTCACCACACTACAATCCGTGCCTATCCGCACCAAGTTGGTACTTTCTTGTCATTGCAGCATGCCGTGGAGTAGTCAGTAGTTGTCTTATGTGCATAGATTTTGACAATAGAAGATGTAACTTGCAAGACTGTGTTCATGAAGCCGAGTCCAACAGGCCTAGCACTTGTATAGAGGACTCAAACGTCCACATAGGCTAGTTGTCAGAAAACATACATTGAAAGGTTGTCATTCAAAGGCCAGTAAAGGGTTGCAATATGTAGTAAGTACAGAAGGAATATGAACAAGGAAGAACTCATAAGTTACGGAGATAGCTACCAAAGAAAATATTACTGGGCCACCGAACGAGACCGTCAAATATATCCCGCCGACCCATCACACATCCCGCCCATCAATTTCCACCCTCTCCTCCCACGCCTTTGCATCAACCACGGCCTCGAGGTCCACCGGCGTAGCAGGCAGGACGCTCGGGCTCGCACTGCGTGAGTACGTTGTACCCCGGTGGATAACCCGGCCCCTTCCTTTCTCACTCGATGCGGACAAAAAATATCGCTCGGAATCAGACGCGGACCGAAAGTATCGTTTGGAATCAGACGGCGAGAGGACTCGTTCGCGAGAGCGCAATTGGCTAGAATCATGCCTTGGACTCCACATTGGTGCCCTGTCCAGCTCTCTCTCCATTCTCGACCGCGAGCGCCTAGACAGCGCCTCCCAATGCGGGTACTTCTCCTCCCTACTCGGCGAGCGGGTCATCCGGCCGCGTCTCGCTGCAGGTAAATCAGTAGTCAGCTCCTCACCCCCTGCAACCCCAACTCCAACCTCCCAACTCCTCTCACACACCTCCCGCACACCCCACCTCCTCCCCACATCCCTCTCCAAACACCTCCTCACCACCCTCCCCGTCCCCCCACTCCCTCCCCCCACCTGCGGGATATCCCCATGCCGGATCTTCAAGATCAGGCGCAGCTCAAACGCGTCGGCGAGCGGGAGCCGGCCTTGAAGAAGATGACGCCGGCGGCTTTGAGGGCGTGGTGGTGGTGGGGCCAGAGGAAGAGCTCCGGCGCGGCTTAGGGTACGCTGCCAGTGCGTAAGTGCAAGAGGGTGAGGGAAGGGAAGGGAAGGAGGGGGTGAGGGCGGGGGAGCTGGATGAGCGAGGAATAGGGAGGGGGGGGGGCGTTGACGACGTCCGAGGAGGGGGAGGGAGTGCGATGAGGTGGGAGGGAAAAAACATTGGTGACCCAGATTGGGACAATCGTCCTCTCGTCCTGCTGCCGACGCCGCGGCGTGTTCGAACTCTGAAGCGTACGGGAGTGCAACTTTTGTGCCTGCTCCCGTTCTTGCTGCCGCGCCGTTCGTTCCCGCGGCTGCCGTGTCCATGTCCGTGTGGATGGGTGTCTGGTAGTTGGTTGGGCGCGGTCTGTGGGTGCTGGCTGGATCGACGCCGCGGTGGATGCTTCGCTGGCGGGGTAGCGCGGGCCGTCGTAGTAACCCAACCCGCGATCTGATCCCGCCAAACGTCGTGGAAAGTTGATAAACTCTCCGCGGCAGTCTACCGACAAAAGCCAGTGGTCATTTGCTCGTCTGCCGGCGTTCCTGCGTGCGGCGTGCGGCGATGATTGGAGGTTGGAATTGTGTTGGAGGGACTGATTGCGGTCTGCTTGAATCCGAGGCGAGAAATCCGTCCTTGTCGCGGCGCCGGGTGTTTGCAGTGAAGGGCCTTCCTGATTCGTGAGGACTGCGAGGAGGATAGGATCAGTATAATGATGTCGGATAGGAGATCAAATGACTGGTATAGGGACACTGCGAGGCGAGTGGATGTATGCGCTACTCGGTGAAGAGCAGCGAAGGGAAAGAATCGTTGAGCGTACGTAGAGGTGAACGAATATATGCATCGCCAACGCCGCACGAGAAAAAGCAAACGAAGCGAATGCACGTACCCTCACATCCAGGTGTCTGGGCACATATCTCCCTGCATGAATCGTCTCGAAGCCTGCTGTCTGTCCGCGCGTTCCGTCCTCGGATGCTACTGTCCTGTGAAAATCACGTTCGATAGTGATGGCGGAAGGAAAAACAAAGCAAACGTACGATCCAAGGCCCTCGCCAACGAGCGCGTCTTCTCGTATCCGAACCTAATTCCGGTGTGTGTCGTTTTTAATCCTCTTGAATGCGATGGAAAGAGGTATGAGAATGGTGGCAGACGAGTGAGTCTGCTACGAAGGACGGCGAAGGGCGAAGGGCGAAGGTGGTGGTTGCGCTAGGACGAGAAAGTCGTCCTCGGCGCGGCGTCACGTAGTAGTTGGATTGAAGCACGTTCGTTATGAGATTGGGGCTGGCTGTAGAGGATAAGGTCAGTAAAATGACGAGACGCAAACAGAAAGGGGGAATCGAGAAGGAGGAGCGAATCCACGAAGGAGAGGGAAACAAATCTGAATGCACGCACCCGTACCGCCAGGTTTGTCTCGCTTCGTCTCTGCTTGCTTTGATTGCCGTTCCGTCCCACAGAGTTTATCGTGCTATCGAGGTCGCGTCGACGCCTGGTGTACAAAAGAAAACAGGCAAACGTACGTTGTAGTGCACTGCTTGCTATATCCCTGTTCCACTGCAATTCCAATCCGAGTGCTTGGGAGTCGTGCTTCCAGTGTGCGATGTCCGGTGGTACGTGTTAGGTCCTGGTGAAAGCGATGGTACGAGCTGTTGCTATTGGGCGAGCGACTCCTGCGAGAGTTGGTTCAAGCGGACAACGGCCGAGGATGTCGCTGGCCCAAGGAAGGTCGTCCTCGTCTTGCCGCCGCCGCGGGGTGTTTGAGGTGATGCTCGGGAGGGTATGAGATTATTATGGTGGGCTGTGGGAGCATGAAAACGGGCGTTAGCCTCTTGAGTCTTGAGTGAGGGATGAAAAATAGAGGAGTCGGCACGCGAAAGAAATGCGAGACGGATGGAGAATTGCACGGCGGTGGAGGGGATGGACAGAGGCGGTGGTGTGCAGTCATGCATCGTTCAGGCTGCAGGTTCCAAAAAGAACGAAAACAAAACAAAATTACGCACCCAACGTCCGTCGTCACGGTCTGGTCTGCTTCATATCATGACTCCTGCTTCCTTCCCGTCGTGCAGCGCGATGCTTAGTCGCGTCCGAGCTCCATGCCTGATCAAAAGTGGTGGTTGACACTGGTTGTGGGAGGAAGCAAGCAAGCCGATCAGGGTGACATCACGAGTTTCCGTTTCGACATACCTTGATCTCTCACAACGACGACGACCACAGGACGACGATATGCACAGTCGGCGCGATAGGTTCCCGTCGAATTTGTTTCCACGCGCGTCGATACGACTCCCTCTTTCATATTCTCTCGTCGAGGGCACGAGCCACAAGACACTGTGGTGTATTCCCTCTCGAATGGCGCGACCAGGTTGCTACAGCGAACCTCTACGGAACTATACACGTTTGTTGGCTTGTGACAGTCGACGTCCACCTTTGCTGCTGCCGTGCGCGATCGCGCTGGTGGTCGAGGTTTCCCATTTCTGTTGAGTGGGTACTATTCATATTTCACATACCCATCCGTTTTCCAGTGCGCCCTCTCGGTGCGTAACTATAGTCCGCACTGCATTAGATGTCAAGAGTACTAATGCCATTGCAGTACGTCCCGAGGACGAACGTAAGCCCTACGGCGGGGATGTTGGACCATTGATGTACATTGCGATCACTCGCTGTGCGCGCAAGGACCAAAGTGAGTGTTTTGTTTACCTTGTTTCATTGACTGGGTACTGACGTGTTATGGTGGATAGCATGTCTACCTCTATTTTCAACGGGAGTCTCGTTCTCTTGCATGACGAGACATTCTCCGACAACTCGGGCGTTCTTCCCCGGCGGGATATGCTTCAACTTTTGGTGAGTAACATATTTCACTCTGTCCGCGGTGCCATCAATTGGATTCAAGGATTCGCAACGCCTTACTAACGCATCCATTTGGAGAGGAAGTTCCCTTGTGGGATGGTGACATCTCTCATGATTGTGAGTTCGACCAACGCTGCTCATGAATTCTCTGTGGTCGAAATTTTGATTTCGAAGGCAGGCCTGGCACCAGCGAATGCACTGACTGTATGGATGAACTCGGGCGCGGGATGTTCTCGAGAGCGGGCGTGGGCATCTCGCACGCAATTTCGGATGCATTGATTAAAGGTGGGTTTGATATTGTACAAGCCAGATCCCATTCACTCATCCGGGGTCGCTCATAGACGTTTGTGTGATATACGACGTACGCGTATGTTAAAGCTCAGGCTGAAAGCCTGATCCGTAGGTATCCTGGACCCAGCCATGGTGGGAAGTTGAGCGCTACGGTCTCATGATTGTGGAGTAGACGCCCCCTTGTCCGTCTTTCACGGGCCGTTCATGCATATTTTCACAGGTATGACATCCTTAGTTTTACCGCCGCTACACTTGTGACGCTAAACCCAACGAATAGACATGTCTTCGACGGAGGCGGACGGTTCTTCTTTCTATGATCATCCTTAACTTACGGGTGCGGGGGATGCCCCGGATGAGACGACAAAGTGTGGTCTGTTGTTAGGTCGGTAGGTGGATATTTGAACCTTGTCATAAACCCAAACTCGTAGTCAATTTTGAAGTCGTGCGCCTTGCGGACTCGGCTGTGGACGCTCTCGAGAGCGAACGGGTCGCAAAGAAATACAGCCCCGCATGGGTGAAACGAGACAAACTGCGAGAGCTCTCGGTTCGCACTGGGACGGTAGGCGCCTTCGAACTCTCTCCCACATTTACGTCTTCGGTCTGTTAGCGTCTGGTGGACTCTGCCTTCCGCCGTGTTTTCTCCCTCTCATGGGGTGCGCTGGTGCATTTGAAACTGATCTTCCGAGGCGCTAGCTGCGAACCAAAGACTGGGCCACTTGTTGCTACTGGACGTCGGACTTTTGGGCGCTCGAGGAGAATGCCATTGTTTTGCTTCGACTGCCAGCCCGTGTTTCGCAACCGGACACTGTCTGCTGAACGCATACAGTTCTATTATGTTGCATGAACACATGTCTGCGGTCTCTATGTCAATGTACCATGTTGACTTGCATTCAGAAAGCCTGTTCCGCGCTCGGAAGCCGGTCTGTTGAGGTTCACTTTTTTTATCCAATTTGCGCATTCTTTCTCGGCGTCTCGTCCGAGACCGGAGGCAGTGCTGATGGCTGAATGGTGGGAGAAACCCAGAGATCAGTGTGACACGACCGTAACATTTGACAGCACATCTTGACAGCAAACCACGACGACCACAGCACAACCATGGATACAAATGCCGCTGAAAGCAAGCGCGGTGGGCGCGCTCGCTTTTCGTTGAATCGGCTCACGCGGAGTCGCCCGGATAGCTCTGCTCCTCCCGCAGCGCCCGCCGACCGCCCCGCGGGTGACGAGATAGCCATCGTCACCCCTCCCAAGCAGACAGAAGGGAAGGGCGACAAGAAAGGTGCGTCTTCGATTGATAACCTGGCAATTGGGTTGACATTAGTTCAGCAAAATCGTTCCTCTCGATTCCGAAGTCGCAATGGCGCCGGTCGGACCGCTCATCTGGTTCTCACGCCGACAGCACGTCGTCTCCGATTCCTCTGCCTCCCGCTGTACCACCACCAATGTCGGGCAAGGCCAAAGCGCTGCTCCAGAGGCTGGCCAAGGCCATGTTAGCGTCCGTCCTAGGATCCTAAGTAGGTCGGTCCGTCTATCGAGATCGAGGATGTTCCGCTGGCAGGAATCAACACGAGCGAGGGTCGAGATGTCAATCAGACGGACTCCCCGAGTCGTCTATTGGTCTGTTCTCGCGAGAGGTCGTTCACTTTAGAGATCGACCCGGTCGATATCTTAAGAGGACGGTCTGTTTGGATGAGGAGACGGGGACGAGGACGAAGAACGGGATGGTTAAACGTAAAGTCCACTCTAAGGTTTTACAAGTATGATAGCGCTGTATTTATACGTCGGGCGGCGGGACCGCGCTGTCCCGCCATCTACCCAAAAGGGGCGCTCCTGACTCATTCTCCAAACATCGAGAACCTTCTTCAAGGTTCCGGCTAAAAGCGTAAACGACCCAGGCCTGTCCGGCGATGGCGGGTTGTCAGCCGACGCGGCGGGAGTCGATGCCGATCAGCGGCGGGATTCACCCATGCGGTCGCGAAGGCGGAATCGATGGCGATGGGCGCGATAGGGCGGGCGGTATCATGGGAGCGCGTGGTGCTTCTTCTCAAGAAGCGCCAGCCAGCTCTACCAGAGGAGAGAGCCCTCGTGAACATAGTTGTGCGAGGGGCGGGCGATCGGGAAAGGTCCTCGGCCGAGCGGAGACGGTCGGGCGCGCCTTTCTCCTACGGTGGTCGACCGCCCTGCTGAGTCTAGACTCGTACGAGCGAGTTCGGTAGGTGATGTGGCGAGAGTATTCCTTCGGGCTTCCCTGTAGTCGGACCGAGTGATCCGGATGTGGGCGCGTATGTTACTTAGTTCGCTAGGGTTTCCCTGAGGTGTCGAAATGACGGAGAGAGTCCGCAACCTGATTGCGCTGGCTTCTCGTAAGGCCGTATCCAATGGTACGTTTGCGGGGGAGGGAGGAAGACGGTGCTTCCGCGGAGGTGATATCCGTGAACGGAGTTCGTGGTGGAACAAGATATAGGTTTCGCCCGCGGGTACGCTCCTCGAGCGCCCCGAGGGGTTTCCGATGACCTTTCGGGAACCAGGAGGATGGCAAGGCCTTGTGCCTGTCGGACACCCGGACCAAGATCATAACAATATCTCCTCTTCAAGATTCTGGTCCCCAAGAATCGCAAAGGACAAATCCATTCGCTTGCGCGGAGCCCGGTCCTCTCGGCGATCGATATCACCGATCGACGCTTTGAGAACCGGGAATTCGGGACCGGGACAGGCGGGGTGTGGCGCAGAGTGAATACCTGCGCCACCTTCTGCGCTAACCGTGCGTCTAAGAAATCTTTTCGAAAACTCGAGGACCGGGACAGGCGAGTCCCTATGAATGGTTGTGAAATGATAGATCGATCTGTCGGGTAAGATATGTTCCCGTTGTGTGGCGATCGCCTGGAAATGCGAGTATTTGGGTGTCGATTCGTCCTAAATTCGGCGATCCCAGTTCTGGGGGAACGATGCGATCGTGTTCTCCTATTCGCTTTCGGTGTTTCGGGGGTCTGCGGCTGCCACCCAATCTCAGAGCCTCGCTCTTCTGCGAGGTACAACCGGTCCCGCCTCGCGGTCGTTTGTCCTCATGTTTTCGTCGTAGCTGTCGACGGTCCTCCCTGAGGCCGCCGCCTTTCCAGAATCGAATCGACCCTTCGTTACCCAAGTCTGACGCCCTTTTAAAGGGAGGACGGGGCTGCGAAGTCGCCACCCGCCCGCCTTCGTTCGTTTCGCCCGTATCGCTGCCGCCATGTCCGTTTCCTCCAACCCTTCCAAGCCAGTCGCTGTCGATCCCACCTTGTCCCACTTCTGGTTAGGCGCGGAGCTCCTGGACGTGGCCATCCCGCGGCAGTTGTCACATATTACGGAGGCGGCGAAGGACGAGATTCATGATGCGCTGGCAGGGCCTGCGCTCTTGATTTCTCTAGCGGTCCAGTCGGGGATCCTATGCGACGCGGTCGTAGATGGGTCGGACGTCCCAGCGTTGGAACGCTGGGCGGAGATTCGGGTCCCGTTGGTGCGTGCTGGTCGTCGAAGGGTCCTCGGGCGTGCTCTGATTCTTTACTTCTTTGGATAGGAATCCCTGTGTCGTGTGACGGCAGAGCTACGAGCTTGGGGTTGTATCCTCTGGGCTCGTCCAGAGCTCCGAGACGTAGTCATCTGCCTGAAGTGCGTTGTCCAACTGGACCTGATGTTCGACCTAGGCGTTACCGAGGGGATTTTCGCCGAGGCTCTTCACTGGTGGGACTCGGATTCTCATCCCCTGGACCTGTCCATCCTTCAGGTCACTTGTTGGGAGAGGGAGGACCCCCCGGTCTTCGCTTCCCTGGCGTACGAACCGTCGGAAGGGGACGACGCTTTCGAGGGGCGATGGGATCCTCCTCGTTCTTCCATGAGGCCGACCCAGCTTAGCGTTGTCCGCCCCGTCGCCGAGCCTTCTCTTGTTGTGCCTTCGGTCGTCGTAGAGCCCAAGTCTTTGGACTGGTTCGAGGCGTCGTACGAGGATGACAATGCAATTTCTTGGGGCGTGGACTCGACGCCTTCGTTGGAGACGGACTCGCGATCTTCGGCACCATCCCTCGAACTCCCCGAGTTCGAAGAGACGGTGTGTTTCCCTCTTCATATAGTTCGTCGTATGTCTTTTACTGAATTCTTTGCCTTCTAGATTTCGGAGGTCGAGACGTTTGTGGCCGCCGCAGATCCAGTACCCTATGAGGTCCGCTTGTTCCCCGAACAAGACTGTCGCTCCTGCTCCCAGTCGGGCCAACCCGAAAGTCATCCGTGTTTCTTTCGTCTGGACCAGTGGGCGTGGAAGGCGGGGAGTTTTGCTTGTGTGTGCTGTCGAACTCGGGGGGTTCTGTGCTCGCTGGCTTTGGTCCTGCGATCCTCTCGTGAGGCTCGAGATGCGCTCCGGGCTTGTGTTGCTATTGGGGATAGTCGGGGTGGTTACGAGTGGCACTTGCGCACTCAACGCTTCCTTCGCGATGTGAACTATGAGTTCCCGGAGGCGTATTACACCGGCCATTACTTCGAGACGGGGAAGTCGATGGAGGGGAAGAGGTTCTCCTGGGTTTGTCCGCTTCATGGGACTGGGGAGGGCGATGCAGCGTTTGACGAACTTCCCGAGTATCATTCTCGGTCGGAGTTTCGTCCTCCTCGGGGTCCCCGGAAGGCGCCACGCCCTTCTCAGAGTTTCCCCTTTCTGCCTCATCGTCGAGTGTGAGGAGGTTCGTGTGTTGATCTTTGGTGTATGATCAGGCCATTTGTTCGGGTGTCCTATAGCGATTTTCCGTAGTAGTTATATGTGTCCGTTTGAATGATAAGTTCGTGGTCGTTCCGCTCGTCTAGGTTCGAAGGGGGAGCTGGGGGCAGTTCCGTTGATAGTGTCCCACACGTCGACACTGGAAGCATTCCGTGGTGATCGCTTGCTGGTTCCTTGGACGAGGGGGGTTTCCAATGTGACGCGGGACGGGTGGGTGCGTATGGAACGAGTGGAAGACGCGTTCCGCGACTTGATCTACATCGCGTCGTACTCGGACGGGATTGATGGTAGGGGGCCTCGGGAGGAAGGGGCGAGACGGAGTTATGAAGTGGTTGTTCCTCTGAAGCGGTGAGGATCCCCGATCCCCACCCTTCAGCCTGGTCTCCAGTAGCCAGACGCATCTCCCCAGGAGTGCGAGGGCGATTGCGGTCGTTACAGCGCCCGCTAATTCGAGGTGGTTCATCGTGGCGTGTTATTCCTGGGAGCGATAGTAGAGAGTGGACTTATTGTTAGCGTCCGTCCTAGGATCCTAAGTAGGTCGGTCCGTCTATCGAGATCGAGGATGTTCCGCTGGCAGGAATCAACACGAGCGAGGGTCGAGATGTCAATCAGACGGACTCCCCGAGTCGTCTATTGGTCTGTTCTCGCGAGAGGTCGTTCACTTTAGAGATCGACCCGGTCGATATCTTAAGAGGACGGTCTGTTTGGATGAGGAGACGGGGACGAGGACGAAGAACGGGATGGTTAAACGTAAAGTCCACTCTAAGGTTTTACAAGTATGATAGCGCTGTATTTATACGTCGGGCGGCGGGACCGCGCTGTCCCGCCATCTACCCAAAAGGGGCGCTCCTGACTCATTCTCCAAACATCGAGAACCTTCTTCAAGGTTCCGGCTAAAAGCGTAAACGACCCAGGCCTGTCCGGCGATGGCGGGTTGTCAGCCGACGCGGCGGGAGTCGATGCCGATCAGCGGCGGGATTCACCCATGCGGTCGCGAAGGCGGAATCGATGGCGATGGGCGCGATAGGGCGGGCGGTATCATGGGAGCGCGTGGTGCTTCTTCTCAAGAAGCGCCAGCCAGCTCTACCAGAGGAGAGAGCCCTCGTGAACATAGTTGTGCGAGGGGCGGGCGATCGGGAAAGGTCCTCGGCCGAGCGGAGACGGTCGGGCGCGCCTTTCTCCTACGGTGGTCGACCGCCCTGCTGAGTCTAGACTCGTACGAGCGAGTTCGGTAGGTGATGTGGCGAGAGTATTCCTTCGGGCTTCCCTGTAGTCGGACCGAGTGATCCGGATGTGGGCGCGTATGTTACTTAGTTCGCTAGGGTTTCCCTGAGGTGTCGAAATGACGGAGAGAGTCCGCAACCTGATTGCGCTGGCTTCTCGTAAGGTCGTATCCAATGGTACGTTTGCGGGGGAGGGAGGAAGACGGTGCTTCCGCGGAGGTGATATCCGTGAACGGAGTTCGTGGTGGAACAAGATATAGGTTTCGCCCGCGGGTACGCTCCTCGAGCGCCCCGGGGGGTTTCCGATGACCTTTCGGGAACCAGGAGGATGGCAAGGCCTTGTGCCTGTCGGACACCCGGACCAAGATCATAACAGGCCACCAGTGGGGCCATCAACGCTAAGAATGCCTCTGTCTGCGTGGACATTCTCAAGGAGGCCGCTGAAATTGCCGAGAATCTCCCTGTCATCAAAGCCGTGGCAGGCATTGTTACGCATCTCATCAAAGTTGTGGACGTACGTGGCTCGTTTATCCTTCGCATTCCGGTCTGTTTATCCGTATGACAGGAATATGACCAGTGCCGGGAATCCTGGGCGCGTTTGATGACGGCACTTGAGACGCTTTCCACATTCATGGCTGTGTTCGCAAACGAAGCCTTGATCCAGGACCTTCCATCCGACATGTTTGATGCGTTCAAGCCGCTTGAAGACACACTTGTGGAGATCTTTCTCGCCTGGAGCGAGTTCAACAACAAGAACTTCATTGCTGTTGGCTTGGACCGCGATGACCTCAAGCAGAGAGGTGACAAACTTGCAGACAAGTTGTGGAAGACTTTGTATGTCCTCCAGGTAAGCACATACCAGGTTTGCTTTGCACACAAGTTGATTTTGAGGCCAGAGTAACCAAACCCTGTATGCACGCATTGACAGCGCGCATATTCGAAAGGTACTTGATGAGATATGTGTACAGATTGGTACAACAGTCAATCCTCATCATACTACTCAACCGCTCGGTGTCCTTCCGTGTCCGTCTCCCTCAGAGTACTTTGAGGGGCGAGATGACATGCTTCTGCGGCTCACATCCATCTTTTCCTCGCGTGTGGTGGCGCTCATTGGAGGAGAGACGTCTTCAGCTCGTATGGAGTCTATTCTCAATATGTTTGTCCAGGATTCCAGAATGCGGTAAGCAGTGTATCCTTTCAAATGTGCCAAATCTCATTCCCCACTACTAGCTTCTCAGGTGTTCACTATGTGAATGCAAGCTCCAAGGAGCATCTTGAGGCAGATCTCAAGCTATTCAGTGGTGCAGCTGAACTTGGGCCTGCCTGCTCTGCTATTTGTTCAAGGCCTGGGCTTCTGCTCATTGTTACCAACATCATGGACAGGAATCTTGTTGCCTGTCTTCCACGCTCTCTTGAGCTTTGCATATTATTATGTGGCACAGATCAGACCTTGGAGATGTCTGCGTCACCGGGACAATCCTGGAAGTTGGATGATCCTGTTGATGATGCGGCTATCATTGAACGGATGAGAGGAGCACTGGTGGTGCCTATTGAGAAGAAGAGGCGTGTGGCAACATTGGTGGCAAAAGGTGGCACGGGAAAGACACAAATAGTGACAAAATTTGTAAAAGAGAATCAAGCAAGGTATGTATATATTTTCTTTCACTCAATGATCTATAGTTAATTGTGCATTTATAGCTTCTCTGACATTATTTTTGTCAATGCTAGCTCAAGTGAAAAACTAGCACAGGACAACAAAATTGTTGAAGAAAAAGTTGGACAGTCTCTCCACAATCATTTGAATAGCAATCTAGATAACTGGCTTGTCATCTTTGACAATGCTGATGATCCTGCACTTGATTTATCACCCTTTCTCCCCTCTTCTAATCATGGCAATGTGATCATTACAAGTCGCAATGTTGAGGTTCATCTACATGCATCCAAGGATTGTGATATTTTTGTGCATGACCTTGAGCATGACGCTGCAGTCACTATGCTACTTTCACGTGCCAAAGCTAATATCAATGATTATGCAGCTGCCACAAGTATTGTTGATGCTTTTGCATGTCATGCCTTGCCAATTGCTATAGCTGGTGGCTATATTGCTTCTAATACTATGTGTTCTATTTCAAGCTATTTTGAGCGTTTTAAAAACCGTCGCAAAGAGCTTCTTAACTCTAGAGCACGACAGAGTATTGACAGCTATCCAGAGAGTGTTCTTAGTGCATTTCTTCTTAGCTTTGAGCATCTTTCTGATGATGCAAAGCTTATTATGCAGTTGTGCTCTTTCTATCTCTATGCTGATATTCCCATTGCTATGCTCCGCAATGCTGCAGAGGACTCTTCTGAACTTGAACTTTTGGGTGACGAAGCAGTCTCAACAATTGTGAAGGATCTTTTAGAGAAATTTGCTTCATGCTCTATTGATGAAGCAGTTGAAGAAATCATCAGGCTTTCTCTTGTTACATATGCAACTGAAGGTGAACTGCTTTCATTTCATCCCGTCATTCATGAATGTGTGTCATACACTATAACTCTTCCTCATTTTGAAGTGAAGCAGACAGCACTTCTTATACTTAGTCGTGGTATGCCTTGGGACGAGTCATCTACTTCATATATTCTCCGGAGATATATTCTTCCACATGCCACATATAGTTGGGATGACAATACCAGTTTGATATATACATGTGAAGCCTTGGCATTGCTTTATAAAGATGCAGGAAAATGGGCAGCAGAGGAATCACTACGTCAACGGATAAAAGATGTTCAAGTAAAAGTTCTTGGAAAAGATCACCTAAAGACACTTACTGCAATAGCCCGTCTTGCAGCTACATATCGTTATCAAGAGAAATATACAGAGGCAGAGGTATTTGAGAAAGAGGTGCTTGATGCAAGTAAGGTGATTTTGGGGGAGCGTCATCCAAACACGCTTAGTGCAATGGCCAATCTTGCAGCTACATACCGTCATCAAAGGAAATATGCAGAGGCAGAGGTGCTTGAGAAAGAGGTGCTTGAAGCAAGTAAAGTGATTCTGGGAGAGCGTCATCTAGACACACTGGGTGCAATGGGCAATCTTGCAGCTACATATCGTCATCAAGGGAAATATGCAGAGGCAGAGATACTTGAGAGAGAGGTGCTTGAAGCACGCAAGGTGATTTTGGGGGAGCGTCATTCAGACACGCTTGTTGCAATGTCCAATCTTGCAGCTACATATCGTTATCAAGGGAAATATGCAGAGGCAGAGGTATTTGAGAGAGAGGTGCTTGAAGCATACAAGGTGATTCTGGGAGAGCGTCACCCAGACACGCTTCTTGCAATGGCCAATCTTGCAGCTACATAGCGTTATCAAAGGAAATATGCAGAGGCAGAGGTACTTGAGAGAGAGGTGCTTGAAGCACGCAAGGTGATTCTGGAGGAGCATCATCCAGACACGCTTTCTGCAATGATCAATCTTGCATTCACATATTATCGTCAAGAAAAATATACTGAGGCAGAGATACTTGAGGAAGAGGTGCTTGAAGCGAGGAAGGTGATTCTGGGAGAGAATCACCCCAATACGCTCAAGGCAATGGCCAATCTTGCACTCACATACCATAGTCTAGGAAAACATGTGGATGCAGAAATACTTGAAGCAAGGCAGAAGCTCTTACAGGCAGATACCTCAGATTAGGAACAATTTGCAATTACATTGTAAATATATATACTAAAATTTGAATTTGTGCAATGTACTGCTCACATTGGCTGAATAATGAGTCAAACAATCTCTACAGGTATGTATTAGTAAATTCATCATGAAAGGTAGGACTAAATACAGCTAACACTAACCAATTACTTATTCTAATGCTCACAAATAATAACATGTGTCGGCATCCTTGTTTGTCCGGCCCATGCATCTATCCTTGGTGGGGTGCTGTAGGCTTACCAACCCCCTGACTGTAGTGTTTTCTTCCTCCCTGCATCCGTTGCCGCCAAAGCCCCGCCCTCCACATTTCTGGTAACGCCACATGCATCAGTCCGCCATGTCCCTCTGTGCCCGGCTGATTGTGTGTCTATGCATCACCCGGGCCTGGATCACACAATGAAAGTGTGATAATTGTCGGAGAGTGCAGAATCCCCCACACCCTGCCACCCTTTCCTGTCAAACGGGCCCCACAGCATGCTGCGGTGTATCGGGAGAGCGAAGAGGAATCCCAGTGGTAAGTAGTAGTCGATCTCACCACCACTACAATCTGTGCCCGCCCGTACCAAGTCGGTATTTATCTCACTGTGACTTGTCATGATTGCAACATGCCATAGAATTGTCTATGTGCATATGTTTTGACGTGGCCCATTTGTTGGGGGGGCGTATCACATTCCAACAAGCCTGGCACTTACTCAAATATACACGCTACATGCTCAGGAGTTGGGCTGCAACCCTGGAAAAGCACACTCAATGAAAGTCTGGCGCGTTAACGTACTAGAAGCGTGGTGTGGGGGTCTTTGCCCCCGGTGTGAGCTAGAGTGGGACTGGATTGAGTGCATATGATTGGCACTAGAAGATGTGGCCCATTCCTTGCGGAAGACTGGAGTGCATAAAGCGTGAGGTTCAAAGTGACAAGTACAGCGCATTCCAACAAGCCTGGCACTTGTATAGAGTCCATGCCAGCTGCACATTGAATCAGGTATCAAAAAAACGCAGTCATAAGAGGTCGTTCGTTATATATAAAGGGTTGCGATACATACACCGCCAAAGTGTCCGAGGGTCAAGAAGACAAGCGACGTTGATGTGACTCGGACAAATATGGTAAGTATTATTAGGATATTTGATCAATGCCGGTCGGACGTTGTCGAGCAAGCGTACGGTGGACAGTCAACATGATATTGGGTAGACATTGCAATAATGATAATGAAATATACATGATTGTAGGCTGATAGGATAAAGAACTGAGAGGCCCTCGACATTGAGCATGATAATAGAATGTTGTTGATATTGGATAGTGAAATGGTGTTATACCTGGCACGCCTCACCCATTCCACGCCTCTTCCCGGATACGCCTCTCCTTCTCTGGATCACACTGCGGCGACGGCGATCTCCATCCCCCTGCAGCAATCTCCGCCTCGAGCTCGTCGTCATCGGATGTTGGGACAACATCTGCGCGGCCGGAATAGCGAGCGTAATTCTGCTGGAAATAATTGGTAGGCAGGGGCAAAAGCTTGAAGGGCAATGATGGCCATGGGCAGGCATTGTATGATACACATTTGGGATTCACGGCTGCTGATATCACAGAGGTAGACGTGGTGATGGTGTGAGAGGCTTGGGGGGAAGGTGCAGTGGGATGTTGCTTTGCCCAAGCTTCCTCGAAGGCGCGAACTCCCTCGGGATCGGACTGAGTCTCGGAGAATGGTGATCCCAACGGGGCAGACATTGACAATCTGTTGGTCTCCCAGAAGGAGCAGCGGAACGGCTTGAAACTATGAGGGGTCAGAGCCCAAGGATGAGAGTTGCGGGGATGGGGTGGTGGAGTAGTAAAGCGGTCGGGATGGGATGCAGCAAGATGCGCCAAGTCACTCTCAGTGGGAGCGGGAATCTGCTCGCTGTCGGTGGTCACAAACTTGATTTGTATCGTCTGCAATGGGTAAGTCACTGGAGAGAAACAGACACAGAAGGACGCACAATGGGTCTGGGATCACAAGGTGTGATGTTGAAGACAAGTGTGATGCCACTTGCGAGGAGAGTGGGCGTAATCTGAGCTGTGTGGAAATGAGACATCAAGGCAGTGAATATTGGGGGTAAACTCGCAGAACACACCAATTTAAAGCAGGACTTGGCTGGTCAAAGCTGGCTGGTGGTCGCATTGTTGATCGACCATGAGGGTCTTTGTCAAGCAAGACCATCAGTGATGTCACAATTTGTTGGTCTTTGTGAACGACCATGGTGTCCTTCTCAGGCCGGCTGGTCTACACTTTGTTCTCCTTCAAATTGATCGCATTTGCCACAGCACATTCGCCTCACTTGCCTGTGTGATTTCTGAGAGTCTCAGACTGCTGCTCATATCATGCCGACGAAACGAAAAGAGCTACCGCCTGGTACGTGGTGCTACGTCTATCTACTGGCCAACGGTCTAATATCATTTAGGGATTCAACTTCACCCCCATGATAGAGAATCAGTTGTGTGCAAGATATGCCATCCAAACAACGCAGAACCTGTCTATATGAAGCGAAGTTCGCTCTCAAATCATCTAAAGGGTGCCGCTCATGCTATATCCATCACACGCAAAGAAGCACGTCAAGAAGAACACCGCGCTGCAGCCGAACGATATATGCAAATGTACCATGGACCTACTGCACTGCCAAACCCGCAATTTCAGCTCCCAGTGCCTGTTCCTCCACACCCCAGTCTCTTCTCCGAGTCTCAGATGGATACCCCCGTTGCCGATACATTCGAATCTATGCCAGAATTTCCATGGCAAACTTCGCAGGTTCCCACTCTTCTAGAGCCGGACGTGGCCGTGACACTTTCGAGCGATATTGAGGATCGTCTTGCTGAGCAATTTTGCGCCCTAATGCTTCACACGCAGCACATTGATGAATTTGGCATTGACGAGGATGATGAGGATGAGGACATTGCTCGGGAATATGTCAGCGTCGGGCCTATTCGTCTGTAGCGAGGGCGCACGAGGCAACGACTGGAGAGCAGTGTAAGAGGTAGTGTATTGAATCCCGGGGGAAAGACAACGGTTCTCTGAAGAACTACTCTACTGACTACTGACCCTTTTATACATTTCCCGACGCCCGACGCCCGATGGGCGCAGGTGCGCTTATCTGACTCATTCCCAAGTCATCGCACGAGTCATCGCGCCATCCCGCCTGTGATTGGTCGGGAGCGCGCCCTATCCCGCCCGATCCCGCTTTCCCGTCGGCCGAGCTCCGCCACCATGTGCTACCAGCGGACGGCCGTCGGATAGATCCCGACGATGGGGGCAATAGCGTCGCTCCCGCCCGCGCGGACGCCGTCCTCGCTTGGCGCGGCGCTTGTGGCGCAGTCGAGTCATGATAATATCCCCTCTTCAAGGCGCATGTCCTCATGACGCGAATCTTAGCGCGACGTTGCGATTGGGGTTGACTCCCTGCTGGTAGGACGTCGGCTATGATCCCTTTGCTCCGCTTGTAAGCCCGGAGGAGAGCCGGTGCTTGGATATCCGCTTCTGTTACGACCTGGTCCCGCCGTGACATGGACTCGCTCATGAGAGACTACCCCTGTAGTCAACCCATAGCTTTCCTGCGAGCGTACCACGTACATCCTCGTATTGTGCTCGACTGGTCGTACTGCACCAGTCGTAGGGTCCCTCGACGGTCGCACATCCATCTCGTCAGAGACCGAGATACCGTAGGAACCTAATCCCAAGGTACAAGGCTCGCCGCCGGACCTAGTCCCAGGTGTGGCGTCGGGGAGCCTTCTCTCGTCGGAATCAACGACGTTGACGGAGGTATCGAAGGGAGACATGTGGGTGAGTCCTACCACGGAGAGCTCAGAGTGCCCAACGGAGTTGTATGGGGGAAAACTGGTTAAGGACGAAGTCTGAGTAACTAGTACAGCGTTGTCTCTGTATTTATACTAATCCCATGCTTGCTCACCGTCCCTCTTCTCGAAGCTTCTACCACATACTCCCGATGCGTCGGGAGTGGTCCGACGCTGCGGATGACGGAGATCCCGACATCCCGATGACCGCCCGACAGATCGATGACCGCCCATTGGTCGGGAAGGCGGGTTTGGTCGGGTACCGACTCCCGCCTGACTCACGCGGCCTAAGTATATTCCCGGGGTGTCTCACACCATGTGTGCTTGCTCCAAAGTGTATCCGGAAGGGCGGGAAGCCCGACAAGGGCGGGACTTCAGGATCCCGGTTCTGTCGCCATAAGGGATCGAACTCTCAACCCCTTGATATATCTCTCGGCATCTTCCGGTGTGGCGCTGGTACGTGTAGCCGTAGTATCAGGACGCCAAAGACCAAAGTGGAGGGCCTTGATCTATGGTGAGGCCACATCATGACAGCTTCGTACGTCCAAGTATTTTCCTCCAAGGGGTACCCCTTCCATTTGAGGAGGTATTGGGTTCGCCCACGGAACTTCTTGTGCCCTACGATCTTCTCGACCTCCCACTGTTCCTCGTCATCCACGATGACGGGGTCGGGTCGCGTATAGGTCTGGTGAGGGAGTCCTTCGACGTAGGGACGGAGATAGACCGTGTTGAAGACGTTGTGTATTTTGAACAAGGAGGGGAGCTGGATGCGGTACGACGCACTACCAATCTTCTTCAGAACTTTGAAAGGCCCGTATCGTTTATCGGCGAGTTTCATGGAGGGGCGGTCGATCTTGAGATTGGTAGTTTCGAGAAGTACTTTGTCTCCGACCTTGTAGTCCGGGTCCGGTCTCCGTTTCTCGTCGTAAAACCTCTTCATAGTAGCGGCGGCGGCCGTCAGAGCGGCGCGGGCTTCCTCTCGAGCCTTGTCTAAACGAGTGACAAACTCGTCCGCGCTCTCGTTCCGAGTGGCAGTACGGAGTTCCGTTCCTCGAAGGGGATTGATGCCGTACATCAGTTGAAAGGGAGATTTTTTCGTAGACGAGCTGGCTTTGTCGTTGTAGGAGAATTCAGCTTGGGATAGCCAGGATGCCCAGTCATTCTGTTGGTGGTTGGTGAAGACGCGGAGGTACTGTTCCAGTTCCTGATTGATACGTTCCGTCTGTCCGTCCGTCTGTGGATGATACGCGGTGGACGCTCGTTGTTTGACGCCAAGTCCTTGGTATAATGCCGTGGTGAATTGGCCCACGAATTGGCCTCCTCGATCGCTGATGACACTTATAGGGAACCCGAAGTCCTTCCAGACGTGGTCCTGGAACAGCCTTGCTGCTCCTTCTCCCGTGATGTGGGTGGTGGTGGGCATGAACCTCGCCATTTTTGTAAATCGGTCAACCACCACCATGATGGAGTCGTATCCGAGGAATTCGGGGAGTTCGACGATTAGGTCGACGCTGATATGCTGCCATGGTGCCAAGGGGATTTCGTTAGGTTGTAGTTGTCCGACTTTGAGTTGTCGGGACGATTTGGTTCGTTGGCAGTCGAGGCATCCATTGCAATAGCGCGCCACGTCTGCGTAGAGTCCGGGCCACCAGTAGTTCCGTAGCACCAACTCCGTCATTCGGAACCGTCCCGGGTGGCCTGCTATCGCGGTGTCGTGGTGTTGCCGCATGATTCGTTGGCGTAGCGTGCGGTTGGCCGCGACATAGAGCAGTCCTTCCTTGGTAACGTATCCTCCCTTATCTTCTACGGTCTTTCCGATCATCTTCTTCACTTTCTCTTCCCATTCGTCCTTTGCGGCAATTATCCGGTCCATAAAGTCGTTCCCCTCGGTGGCGATCGTGACTTCATCTATTGCCCGAATATGGCTATAATCGTCAATCAAGATCGGGGTGGTGAAGATGCGGCTGAGGTATTCCTTTTTGAGTAACACGGTGTCGCGATTGTCGTCCGCCCCCCTCTCATGTCCTTGTCGTCTCGACAAGAGATCGGCCTTCTTGTTCTGCGCCCCCGGGCGGTGAACCAGCGTGAAGTTGTACTCTGCCAGGTCGAGTGACCAACGAGCTTGGCGGCGATTAAGCTTCTTGGCCTGCATGAACACCTCGAGATTCTTGTGATCCGTCAGGATGAGGGTTGGCTCCGGTGCCCCAAGAACGTAATGCCTCCAGTCGGCTAGGGCTCTCATGATGGCCAACATTTCTTTGTCGTGTATGTCGTAGTTGCGTTCCGCGGGACTCAGGGATTTGGACATGAATGCGATGGGGACCGTCTTGCCCTCTTGTTCTTGGCTCAAGACGCCGCCCGTCGCGAATTCGGATGCGTCCACCTCAATGCGGTACTGTCCGGTTTGCGTCGGAAAGTGCAAGATGGGTTCCGAAGTGATTCGTTCCTTCAGATCCTGGAAGGCTTTCTCATCTGTGTCCCCCCACTTCCAGGGGATGTCTTTCTTGGAGAGTGTCATGACTCGGTCGCGGACCCGTCACGAGATCGCGCACAAGCCGTAGACTGGATACGCCACACGGAAATAGGATTCATTCTGAACGACATGTCGCGCCATCACGGGGATTACCGAGGAATCTCGATCAGGTCGCTAGAACATCCCGTCGCGCCCGAAGGACTGGACCGACGTCGCATCCGTCAGCGAGCCATGGCTGTAGTATTTTGCCTTTTCTTCCTGGCTGTAGCCAGAAGAACCTGATTTATCTAACGTGGCACTAGCCAGGAAGCCTAGCGGAGTGTCGTATTGAAAGTCGGCTGACTCAGCAATCAGGGATATTTATATTAAAATATAATCTACTTAATAATAACATCAATTAAGCATCGTGATTTATTTAACAATATTATCACATATTCATACAACAGTAGGAGTTATTTGATGTCATGATATCTAGTTTTGCATTTTGAAGCAGCCACAGAGTAGGACAATTACCATAATAGGCAGCCCATAAAATCAATTAATTTCCTATTTATTATTTTCTCATCATTCTTCCCCTCATAGAAAAACGTTTTCAAACCCCCGAGACAACCCTAACCAACCCTAACCTAACCCTAACCGGTCTACATTAGACACTATTCTAAATCAGACTTAGGTTGCTCATCGCAACCTAAGCCTTTATATACAATAACACAAGGTTAATTATGTAATTGAATATTTAAGTGTATTAATACTGATCACATGACTTTAACCTAACCTATCACATGACTTCGTAGTGGTTTCATCTGTCTGGCTCTAGCCAGGCTCCTGGCTTTGCCAGGGAGGATAAATCAGCTTCTTGTGGCTACAGCCAGGAGTTTATAGAAATTGCTACAGCTACAGGTGCGTCAGCCGTCCCTCCCTATTCCCGCCATTCCGCACGATGACGCGCCATTCAATCGAGAAGTGACTCGACAGCCGTTATCTTCTAATCAGTCCCGCATGGCGCGGGCGGCGGCCCGCCCCATCGCGCCTTATCCCGCCCATCGTCCAATCAATGGTGCTCGATCCGGCGCGCACTCTCGGCCTCATCGGAAGTACCATGCGCGACCGCAGTATACCGTTCCCGACGCGTTGGGAGCGCTCCCGACAGAACCTTCGAGAAGGGAATTACCCGCTATGAGATTGGCGTATAAATACAGGCGCTCTCTGTAGTAGATAGGTAGACTTCGTCCTTATCAAGTTTCCGTCCGCATTCTCTTGCCGGATACCCTGACTCCCTCCGAGCAAGGGCTTCCCCCTTCGCCTCCCCTCGGCAAACCTCAGTGTGGTCCCTCGTTCCTAAAGAGAGGATACATGTGCGCCACACCTCGAACCGTGTCCGGCATGCAGCGCGACACCAGGAGACGGGGTCTCCAAGGTGTCCACTCTCCCGACGATACAAAGGAACAACCGCCGAGGGATTCCGCGACCCATCCCGAACGGTCGATCGAACAAGCTCCGGAGGTATGCGTGTTGTGCCCGCAGGAAAGCCACGGTTGGGGCGTAGAGACGTACCATTGTGAGCAAGTCCATGTCACGGCAGGATCAGGTCGTAACAGAGAGGGAGTGAAGGGGTTTTGCAACCTGTGCAAACTCCTCGATGAACCGTCGATAGAAATTGGCGAATCCGAGGAAGGATTGGACCTCCTTGACGGTTCTGGGTGTGGGCCACGCCCTAACACCCTCGACCTTGACAGGGTCCATGCGGAACTGTCCGTTCCCTACAATCAGTCCCAGGTACTCCACTTCCGATTTCTCAAAATTGCATTTGGATCCTTGTACGCTGAGATTGTTGTCTTGAAGGATGCGTAAGACTTCCTTCATAACCTGGCGATGCTTGTCGATGCTCTCGGTGAACACCAGGATATCGTCCATGTATACGATCACCTTGCCGCGCAAGATGAGGTCGTGGAACAGGTCGTTCATCATGGTTTGGAATGTCGCCGGACTATTCGTTAGCCCAAAGAACATGACCAGAGGTTCGAAGAGTCCTCGGTTGGTGATGAAGGCGGCCTTAGGCTCGTTGCCTTCGACGATCCGTACATTGTTGTACCCCCACCGAACGTCTAGTTTAGAAAATAGCTTGGCGTTTCGGAGCTTGTGGAGAACGTCGGAGAGGAGGGGAAGGGGGTACGAGTTCTTCACCGTCATGGTGTTGAGCTGACGATAGTCCTGAATAGGACGGAGGCGCCCGTCTTTCTTCTTGACGAAGAAGAAGGGTGAGGCGTAGGGGGATTTAGAGACGCGAATTCTCCCTGATTGGAGATACTCTTCTGAATTTGTCGAGTTCGACTTGTTCGGAGGGGGCAAGGGGGTATATCTTCCCTTTGAACTCTCTCGCGTCGGGTTTGAGTTTGATAGCATGGTCCCACTTCCTACGTTCCGGCAACCGATCGAACTCGGTTTTCTCGAACACCCGTCGGAATTCCTCTAAATATTGCGGGGGAACGAGTTCCTCTAAGGGCACCTCGCCCTTAGTCTTCGCTTGATCCCCCGCTAATTGGGTTGACTTAGTGGCGAAAGCGCAAATTCGCTCCGCGTCGAGACCTCTCTGCTCGTACCGACTCTGTGGAGTGTTCCACATTTTGACGACGAGAATCCGGTCTCCCTCCTCGAGGTCTTCTTCATCTTCTTCTCGCCATACGCGGCGAGCCTGGCGTCGTTGACACTCTGGCAGACACCTCGTGAACGCCAAGGTTCCTTTGACCCAGTCGACTTCGGGATTGTGCTTTTTCAGCCACTCGTACCCCAGGATGATGTCGACGTCTCCGGTGTTGGTCACCGCAAACGTGAAAACGTCTTTGTGTTCGTTGTCGGTTACGACCCGTAGATCCACGATCTGCTCTATCGGCCCATTATTATTGGGGGTTCCATCGACATTTGACACGGCGATGGGGCGTGATAGTCGTTGGGTGTCCATTCCTTCGTTTTCGGCGAAGTCTCGATTGACATAAGCTCCGGTAGCTCCGGAGTCGATGAGGGCGACCACAGTGAGAGCTTGGCCGCTGTTCAGGAATTTGAGGGTGATAGGGATTTTCATACAACGCCCCGGGCGTGTAGATCGAATCCAGCGGCGAGGCCGTCGAAATTCCTGGATAGCCGCTTGAGCGTGGCGGGAGTCCATGCCTAAGATATCTTGGACCGCGTCTGGGGTGACCTCAATTTCCCTATCGGTCCGGGCGTATTTCCGGAGCACTTTGAGGGCTTGTCGGGGATTGACCTGCATTTCATGCCAGATGAAGGGGAGGGTTCCGCGGATGTGCTTGATGGGTTTGATCCGCGAACTTCCTTTTTTGGTTATTTTATTCTTTCTTTCACGCGAGGGTTTTGGTTCGTCGAAGTCCATGGAATCGGATTGTTCGTCATTACTGTCACTGGGTTCAACAAGTAGACTACTGAATCGATTGGTCCATGGACCCGAGGAAGGGGGACTGGAAGACTCGCTCTTCACTCCAGTCCCGCGCCAAAACCCTGCTCTTGCAGTGTCTGGGCGAGATCCTCCCGTTCCTCGTTGCTGAGACTTTCTACGAGACCTTTAACGGACTCGTGCCTCTCCGTGCAATTCCTCGCGAAGTGCCCGGATTTCCCGCAGTTATAGCATTTTAACGAGGCCGCGCCTCGCCTTCTATCGATGCTCATGGGTTCGCCCTTCCCTCCATAGGTGATTCCCAAAGCTGGGGGGTTGTTGATTACCGTCGTAGTACTGGGACGTGGGAAGGTTTTGGGGGTGAATGGGGCAGGGTTTTTATATCCCTGGGTGGGGGCCATGCCTCGGTTGGCGTCGAATCGGGTGGCAAACTTCTTGTACTCGTCGTACGTCTCAGGGATGTTCTCCATCTCGGTGATTCGTTCGACCAGGGAGGAATCCAACTGATGGCGCAGGAGGGAGATAAGGGCGTCGTCGTTGAAACCGGTGTTGGCCTTGTACTCTTCGAAATCGATGAAGAAGGACTGGGTGTCCTGTCCCTTCCTCTGTTTCAACTTCTTGATCTCCTCCTGGGCGATCATTTTCGAGTTGGTCCCTCCGAAGGCCCTTTTCAAGGCTTCCTTAAAGTCCGTATAAGTGGGGTATGGGTCCTCTCCTTTCTCGTAGAGGGCGGTCTGTGTACTGGCCTACTTAATAACGGCGGGCCCCTCGGTCATGTACGATAGCGCGGCGAACACTCTGTTGCGCGCGTTTTTGTAGGCTCGAGGTTCGGAGGCGAAGAGGATGTGGAGTTGGGAGAAGAACGGCTCAATGCTGTCCGCCTTCCCACTGAACTTGGCTGGGGTCCCGAAGCGCGCCTTGGATGCGCGATGTTGCGCGGCTTGCGCCTGTGCTTGGGACGCGGCCAGTTGGACGCTGCTGAGCTCGGCAGTGCGTTGGAGGAGCTGAGCGTGGAGGTTCGCAACCTCGTGGCTCCTGTTGATCTCGTCCTGCACGATGGTAGTAATGCGTTGGTTCAGGCTGTCGAGGGCCGTTCCTATGCCGCTGAACATGCTGTGCAGCTCTCTCTGCTCGTTGGTGGGCTCGATGGCCGGGGGCATGTGGGCGTCTTCGGTGCTCAATGCTCATAGTCGTTGGGTCGTTGGGTGGGGAGAGAACCGTATTGTCAGCGTCGGGCCTATTCGTCTGTAGCGAGGGCGCACGAGGCAACAACTGGAGAGCGGTGTAAGAGGTAGTGTATTGAATCCCGGGGGAAAGACAACGGTTCTCTGAAGAACTACTCTACTGACTACTGACCCTTTTATACATTTCCCGACGCCCGACGCCCGATGGGCGCGGGTGCGCTTATCTGACTCATTCCCGAGTCATCGCACGAGTCATCGCGCCATCCCGCCTGTGATTGGTCGGGAGCGCGCCCTATCCCGCCCGATTCCGCTTTCCCATCGGCCGAGCTCCGCCACCATGTGCTACCAGCGGACGACCATCGGATAGATCCCGACGATGGGCGCGATAGCGTCGCTCCCGCCCGCACGGACGCCGTCCTCGCTTGGCGCGGCGCTTGTGGCGCAGTCAAGTCATGACAGAATACGCCAAAATCGGTAGGTTAAGACTCGAATCAAAAGCCTAATTCTAATGCATAGAATCTCTAGATTCGAATACTTCTGCATCTGACAATGAACAGCTCGCAGACCACATCGCCTTATCAGCCTCAACGGCTGAATACTCCCCTTATCCTAATAAGACATTGATGCTCTTGGATATTATCGACAACCTGCCTCGTCTCCGGCTTTCATCCAGTCATGTCCGTTTGATGCTTTGGCTGCTTTGAGAGCTCGGCATCAAGGATGTTCCATCATACGACAAATTCTGTGCTCTACAAACTAGTCTCGGAGCACTCTGTGGCAGTACTCCCAAGCCGGTAACATCGACCTTTGGCAACCACTTCCATGTCAACGATATCCGAGAGACTATTGCGCGTGACTTGTCCAATCCTGAGGTGGCTAAGCACCTCCACTTCTATCCTGAGGACACCGGTGGACGAGTATCTGAAATTTGGCAGGCTGAACGTTGGAAGGAGTTTGCCCCTCAGCAACTTACGCCATGTTTGCTCGCGGTCTTCGTCAGTTCTATATCAATGAGATTGCTCAGTTACACGATGGCCGATATGTAATCCCGACGAACTGGATACTTTACAAGAGCGAAGTACATTCGGATATGCATTTCATCGATACTGCTGCCGGTGGCTGGTCTATACTTCCAGACCTTCACCGAATCAAGGCCACGGAGCTGGAGTTCAACTACTTTGATGTAACCTCCCGCACGGGCTCGACCGTCTTTCCATGGAAGCCAGGTACATGTTGGTCGCTTGCTGATAACGCTTTGTCTAAACACTCTGATATAGATCAAATTGTACCGTGCATGCCGAATGATCTGCGAACATTAGCAGATGGCGAAGATCTTTATGTTGTGTTTGTTCCCGCGTGGGGAGATGATGTCTCCGGTAATAAGTCCAAGCAGTACAACAAGCATCTCAACATCTATACTTCGAACGGATGTCTCCCTGGACGACTGTTACAGCAGGAATTCTTCGTGAAATTTTACTCCACTTCACCGAACGCTACATCTCATGAGCAGTACGCCGCCTTCTGGGATCAGGTCAAGTATGTCTCTTTGTTTGACACTGTACGAGTCACTCTGTCTAACCACTATCACAGAGAGACTCACACAAAGCCCATACGATGTTACAATGCGGCCATAAGACGTAAATGTCAAGTTATTCTTCGTACACCAGGTCTTCCTGCCGATAATCCTCAGCAATCTGAGGAAGCCTCTCATATTGGTGGTAACGGAAACCATCCCTGTCGTCGATGTCATATTGGTGGAGATCAACGGGAGAAAGAGTCAAACACGGTCTATCACAGTTATTATGAGGTACATATCCCGTTCTGAAGTCGTCCCCATCTCTGACTTGTTTATATAGCCTGGCAAACCTCGTAACAAGGTAGAGATTCAAGCTGAAATTCAAGCTCAAGTCAACACTGCTATGCATGGCGTCAAGAAGCACATGGAAGAGCGCCAGACCGACTCGGGAACTAAGGATAAATTTGCGCAATACTGGATTGATATCCTTCTTGCCAAAGCGCAAGCAATCAAGCAGAACACTCCCAATACACCTCTTGAGGATGTTGTGGCAGAACTGGCAAAGTGGTTCTGGGGCACTGCTAAGTGTCCTGGTTGTCACATCCAAAGGTTTCTCCGAAATTCCCCCGTCGTGCAGGCACCACTGCTGACTCATCACTTCGGGAATTGCCACGACACCCTTATGGTAGCAGTGAGCACTAACATGAATGCCACGACACCCTTACTTATGTAGCATTGACACGTCTCTCCCCATTTCCTCGTGGCGGCAGCGCCCGGAACGCACTCACCAGTCTATTCCAGTCGACCACAAACTAAAGCCGAGCATGGACGGCGCAGAGCAGGTCATGGACCGGACAGTCGTGTCCCGCTACTGGGCAACAAGTTGAAGCAACGGCTGTGTCGACCCGTCACGATGCCAACTACGTCGTTGCCATCTTGGAAGGACGCGACATTTTCCGCGAAGCCGGCATGGCTACCTTGGATCAGGATACGGGGCGCATCATCCTCGTTCAGCCACCACAAGTCCTCGAGGTGTGTTCTAACCTAAGAATGCAGGTTGCGGAACATACGTGAATATGGCTCACCAGATCCAGATCCAGCTACACAACCCTGCACTTGATCTGGTCCCGGATACCTTCTTGTCGGCAGCGAGACATCAATTTTGCCGTCTGGAAAGCGGTCGGCGGGCGCGCCACTCACGGGAACTCTCGCTATAGCCTATTGAAGCGGGGCGCCATCTTGTGCTGGAAAATGTGACCTTGCCTGGGACTTCAGTGCCGAACCGAACGATGTCTATTGCGATGACACGTCGTCCTTCCAGATCGTGCAAGACCGAAGTGAGTAGTATCTGTTTCCTTTGGCAAACTGATTGACCTGTCATTGGATAGTGAATACTATGTCTAGTATCGGTTAGTTTCCTCTGGGTCTGTATTTTGCAAAACCCACTGGCATGCAGGAAAGAGTACGTACCTTCGCCAGGTTGGTTTGCTCGCTGTTATGGTGATGTTGTTAGCAGCAATAGTTGGAAAATAGATGTGATTATTATTGCCTCGAGAAAAACCGAGGGCTTTTATACTAATACAGGTAGACTAGAATGTTCTAAGCTGTGAGTAAGCTACGAGTCACTGTGACTCGATACTAAGTATGAGAATCTACGAGAAGATACGCGCCTATGGCGCTGACTGATGATCCGACCCGAGGCGCGTCATGTAGACACGTCAGTCGGCTTGCTAATCCTTCCGACACTCCCCCTCATACCGAACTCAGTCCGAGAGCCTGAACAAATGGCTTGAACTTGAATGAGGCAAGCGCCTTCGTGAGAATGTCGGCGGTCATCTCTGCAGTGGGGCAGTAGACAACGTCTAAGGTACCATCTCGTACCTGATCTCGAATGAAGTGGTAACGAATGTCAATATGTTTCGTTCGCGCGTGAAATTGACCGAGCTCTGCGTGTGTGAGTGCGACGGCAGACTGGTTATCGTTGTAGATGATGAATGGGAATGGAATGGGACCGATGAGCTCCGTGAGGAACTGCCTGTACCACAGGGCTTCCTTTGCGCAGTACGTGAGCGAGATATATTCGGCCTCTGTAGTCGAGAGCGCCGTGATTTCTTGTTGCTTCGATGACCAAGAAACGGTAGCGCCGTTCAAGATCAGAGCATATCCGGTGATGTGCAAGTTCGGAATAGACTTCTGAAAAAGAAGCTATCGTCTAACCACACTATCAATCCTTATCACAACTAACACTCCTTGTAAAGGAGCTGGGGTGCACAAAGGTTCGAGAGAACAAGGTGCTTTTGGGTAATGGAGAAATAGAGATGTATTCCGAATGCTGTAGTTAAACTACGAGTTGTTTTTGGGGGTGTAGGGATTCTGATCGAAATGACACAAGAAAACCTTGAAGTCGTAGGCCGAACCTCTTGACGTATGAAGACCTTAAACAGCGCGAGGCAATGTAGCTTCTACCTATCAAGTGCTCTGGTGTACAAGGACTTTGTCTTGGAATCGTCAGGCCGCTACCGCAGGTTTTACGCCACTGGACTGCTAACGATAAGGACTCCTTCTTGCACTTAAACCAAACTTCTAGTGTCTTGCACCGGGACCAAAGGTTCCGAAAGGTGTCTCAGACGTTGACAACACTCGTTCAAACTCAACTTATTCCTCAAAGGGAAGTACTTCACGAAAGAGCGTGAGTGCAGGGCAGAACCACTTGCAAACCGGCCTTCTTGCGAATACAAGGTTCTAACACCAAGTAGATTCGTTGGTACTCAACTTGGTACGTCGGAATAAGGTTCTTTTGAGTCTTTCAAGGAGTTTGGCAACACCTGATGTCTTTAAATCTTGGAAAGGTCTTTGGGGTCTTTGGGTACTTTGCAGAAATGAGTCGAAACTCGAGATAGATTCACTACAACGGCTGCGTCTGACTAGCGGCTACTGGAGGGGGCTCTAAACTACTGAAATATGGGTCCTTTGGGCCCTTTTATACTACTGGTGGGTTCCTACTGAGTAAGCATCTATTCTAGGATCGGATACATCGGACTTTCGAGTCATACAAGTGCTGGATTCTTATTGGCTATCCCTGGTCGAAACAACTGCGGACAGGCCGCTTGGTCCTTTAGCCATATACGCCACCTTGGCGGTATGGTACAATCCTTGTGCCCAGGAGATCAAGGTCCGATAAGGACTTCGATCCTTAGGTATGTCATGATGTGGCCTCACCATAGATCAAGGCCCTCCACTTTGGTCTTTGGCGTCCTGATACTACGGCTACACGAACCAGCGCCACACCGGAAGATGCCGAGAGATATATCAAGGGGTTGAGAGTTCGATCCCTTATGGCGACAGAACCGGGATCCTGAAGTCCCGCCCTTGTCGGGCTTCCCGCCCTCCCGGATACACTTTGGAGCAAGCACACATGGTGTGAGACACCCCGGGAATATACTTAGGCCGCGTGAGTCAGGCGGGAGTCGGTACCCGACCAAACCCGCCTTCCCGACCAATGGGCGGTCATCGATCTGTCGGGCGGTCATCGGGATGTCGGGATCTCCGTCATCCGCAGCGTCGGACCACTCCCGACGCATCGGGAGTATGTGGCAGAAGCTTCGAGAAGAGGGACGGTGAGCAAGCATGGGATTAGTATAAATACAGAGACAACGCTGTACTAGTTACTCAGACTTTGTCCTTAACCAGTTTTCCCCCATACAACTCCGTTGGGCACTCTGAGCTCTCCGTGGTAGGACTCACCCACATGTCTCCCTTCGATACCTCCGTCAACGTCGTTGATTCCGACGAGAGAAGGCTCCCCGACGCCACACCTGGGACTAGGTCCGGCGGCGAGCCTTGTACCTTGGGATTAGGTTCCTACGGTATCTCGGTCTCTGACGAGATGGATGTGCGACCGTCGAGGGACCCTACGACTGGTGCAGTACGACCAGTCGAGCACAATACGAGGATGTACGTGGTACGCTCGCAGGAAAGCTATGGGTTGACTACAGGGGTAGTCTCTCATGAGCGAGTCCATGTCACGGCGGGACCAGGTTGTAACAATAGGACGAAGTCTCTATACTGCCCACGTACCACTACATCGGAATCTTCCCCCTCCCCCGGCGTTGGGGTAACGCCTCCAATCACCACAACCTCCGACACTATCCCCCCCCTTGTACAAGCTCGCAGAACCGAACATCGAGTACTCTCCCTCCTTAGGGAGTTGACCATCCACATCGCGGAATTCAAACCAACAGTACGATCAGGTCCTACTCAATACCGGAGCCTTCTGGGCAGAGCTGCATGGGTCATAGACATGGTCTATAGGTTGCTGAGACTAGAAGAAGACTGGGTTCTTCTTCGGTCTCTGGTGAACGGACATATCCCCATCATGGCACGATGTATGGAAGTTCTGTGGAGAACCCCCCAACATCTATCTCGACACACGAAAGAGGGATTATGCCCCCTTCAGGCAAGATATCTATGGGGACCACTACGACGTATACAAACCCCGACATTCTATACCGAGCCACGCCTAGATCCCACGGTGTTCTATCACCCCCCTTCCCTCACCCTAGATCCCTGGGTCGTGCACCTACACAGTGCAAAACAAGCTTGCAATACCCCGCACCACCTACGTCTCCTCTACGGCGCGGAAATCAGAAAATCCACGGACTCCGCCCCACCTTTGGATCAAGGACTCATCCTCTTTCAACATCCAGTACTCTGCTCCGACAACGGGAAGCCTTTCCGCACAAACCAGGAATAAAACACCCAGACGATACAATGGACCTCCTCGTGGAGGAGAGTCCTGACGTGAAATGGAAACTAGCAGTGGAAAGACCGAAGAATAGGTTTCGAGCCGAGCAGGGTAGCTCATTCTCTTCGAAAGAGAAACACAGTCGAGGACTGTCGTAATAAAAATCCAGATCCACCGGTCAAAAAGAAAATCCCCATACCATGGAACGCTGCGCCACCTTCCGACGAGGACGAGCGTCTATCACCCATCGGCATGGCCGCAGGAACACCTCCGAAACGAGCACTCGCATCATCCGGACGCCTGATCCTAAAGGATAAGTTAGATGACAGAATATCTCCGGGAACGATCGACCATCACGCAAATCAGGAACATCATCCGTCACCACTAGTACATGTTTGTTAAAACACACGCGACGCGTCAATCACAGCAAAACGGCGCAACCAAAAATCAGAGTTGGGGTATCAAACGAACAAAAAAGGATATACGTCCGTAGGCGAACTACGAGGAACAAGAAACCCGAAACAGAACTCATCAACCCCCTACCGTATGAAATCCATCGCCCCAAGCCACCACTCCTCGGTCACCTCCTCCCACTCGCTCGCCATCCCTGCCTCGGACAGACCCCTCGTCTTCACCTTCTCCTCCCACCGATCCCTCTCCTCCCCGTCCGTCGACGCCCAGAACGCCACCACGAGGTCCCTACGAGACGAATTCCGCCAGAAATACCGAAGCGGGAGGTGGAAATCGACGTCCCCTCGAAGAATGATGGCGGGAGGTAGCCCTTCGGCCACTAGACCTCGTCAAAACGGACACGACGAGATAAAGATCAAAACTCACCCCATGGCGACAAAAGCACCCAGGCGCTCACGGCTAGCGCAGAAGAAGTCTCGTTGCCTTGGGAAGGCACGAGCGAAAGGCGGCTCCAGGTCGCCGGCGGAAGAAACTCAACGTCGTTGGCGAAAGCAAGCGCGGCGCGCAATAACGTGAACTATATGCGCCCACCCGCCCAATCAATGGGAACCACTAGGAGCCAATTCGACGACTTACCAAGGCCAACCACTCTGACGAAGACAGAGCCCCAGATCCAAACGAATTATTATTCAGCAAGCCGTCATCGACGGCAACGATGCATCGGATCCATTCCTCCAGAACGATGCTCGGAACTCGGGCAGGGCGCGCCACCTGTAGCAGGCAGACTGATGTATGAACTGTGCCAAATGGCACATATACCTCATGCATGAGGGGTGCCATATAGCACACAGCCAAAATCAGAGGCGGGAAATAGCTGGGGGGCGGGGCTGATGGCTGAGAGCGGATGGGGAGCTCACTGGGCGGCGGGTTGAGCTCACTGTGTGTCGGAGAGGTAGCTTATGTGATCCTGGATGGGCGGGAAAGGCTACCAAATTGGGATAGCTAGGGGATGGGGGGAAAAGGCGGGTAAGCGGGGATGGGTGGGATTGGGGGGGTGGGCTGGATGGGATTAGGTAATGGGTGAGGTGATGGGTAGCTCCCGCTGGGTATTGGGGTGGGGTGGGGTGGGCTTGGTCAGTGTGGCGCAATTGAGGGAGGAGGAGCAGGGTTGTTGGGGCTGGTTCGGGGATGGTCCGGGCATAGGGTAGGGGTTCTGGGGTGGGTTCTGGATGGGGTATAGCATTGTTGTGTGGCGTGCAAATAAGGATAGGAATGGGGATTCTGCTGGGGGTATTCAGCAGATGATGGGGGGTGATCGGGATGTGATCGGGCCTTCCTCTCTTGGGTTTCCCGCCTCCATCACGGCTCAAATGAGGTGGGGGATCGGGGAGCACCCCCACATCAAAATGTGGCGCATTTTTTAAAAAAGTATTTTTTAGGTGCGCCTCACTCGCCTCTACTCTTTCCAGTAAAAAAAAATCAGGTGCAAAAAATTCACAAAAGATTGATATATCAAATGTCTACAATTTTTCTAAAACAAAAAGAATATCCACCACCGTTCTATTCCAACTAGTCATCTGATGCTCATACCTCTCCTGGGCACGCTTGTCCCCCGTTTTAGTTACCATCACATCAATTGAAAACCTCCAGAAGAACAAGCCCGCCAGAACGTTCACAAATCCATTGATGCCCTTTATACGCAATCGCCCCCATTCCTCGTCCTTCACCCCATCCAGCTTCTGCAAAAACCACTGCGGACCTTCTGCGTGTCTCATCAGAATGGTCACCCCCTCCCAATCCCCCCTCACTCGGTTCGCCGGCTGCAAAAAGGTCCACCATCCTAAGAAGTCTTTCTCCAGAGCAGGTGTATTCTGCGTGGGAGGCGTCCAAGGCCAACGCCTAGCTCTGGCAATCCAGTCACTGACAACCGGAGGTCGGCCAGTCTTTGCCTTGATGTTGCCAGTCTCCAGCTTCCCCCCCACTATGCGAGGATTTTCCTCCCTCTCAAACTTTATCCAACGCCACACAAGACCCTCCCACTGCTCCCCAAAATCCCCCGACTGAAACATTTTCAGGCATAGCTTCAGCTTGGTATCCACGCCATCCCCCATGCTCATTTGGTTCAAGGGGAGGCGCCCTCTTGATGAGTCCGAATGGCTGGTGTTATCCATCCGGGCACGCTTAGAGGCGGTGGCGGCATTTTCATCCTCGCTTGATCGCTTTGAGCCCGCCGTGCTGGAGACAGACTTTGGAGTGGGACGGGCGGATGGAGTTGGCGACATGCTGGGAGGGGGAGGCGCTGATGTACTCGGAAGTTGTGACGTGGGCGCAGGTGATAGCCGAGGTGCAGAAATCGGCGACGGATGCATCGAGGGAGCAGTCGATGGACGCGGCGAAGGAGCAGGTGAAGGTTGGGGAGATGGAGCAGGAGACGGCTGCGGGGAAGGATTTGGAGACGGCTGCGGGGAAGGATTCGGAGACGGCTGCGGGGAAGGATTTGGAGACGGCTGCGGGGAAGGATTCGGAGACGGCTGTGGGGAAGGATTCGGAGACGGCTGCGGGGAAGGAGGGGAAGGATTCGGCGATGCAGCCGGCGAAAGTTGAGGCGAAGGACCTGGTGACAGCTGAGCAGAAGAGGCAGGTGATGGACGCGGGGAAGAAGCAGGTGAGGGAGCCAGCGACGTCCCTGCTGGGACGGTGTCCTTGTTTGAGGCAGCCGCGATCCTCGGGGAGGGGCCTCCTGCAGCTACGGAGGGGTCGTGCATGCGCTCGTCGTTGGCATCAGTGAATCGGGAAATGGTAACATTTCCCTCCTCGGCGTTCAGGTCATCCTCAGCCACGCCTCGGCTGTCCAAATTCTTCAAGCCCAGCGATCGACAGTGTTCAACACCTACAAAACGGTCAGTCTGCTTCGATTATGAAGGCGATGGCACTCACTGTAGCATTGTTTCAAGAACTTCCCCCAGGCAGGCTTTAACACCTTGTTATGGAAGGTAGGGTCGGCTTGTACAAAGTTCAAACCAACGTTGCCCTTTGTAGTACCCGAACACACACTTGAGGAAATTCAACGAGATATCAGTAAGTTCCTTGCATGGGAAAGGACGTACCACCTACGTTAACATTGTGAGTCGACCTCCATCGACGGGCTCTGGACCACCTCCAATACACATGAACGACCACCCTGTTTCCAATCGCACGTCGTCTAGCATATTTTGGATTCGTTCGGCAACAGTTTCCAACGCTCTGATAGCCAACGTCACTTCAGCTTGGTCTCACAATCATGAAGGAGGACGTACTCTTGGATGTCTTGAGGATTCGTACAAGGACCCTCATCCCTCCTTGCGACCAACTCCTTCACCTTCTCCATGTAAACCCTCTGCGCCTCCTCCAACTTTGACTTTGACTTTCTCTCCCAATCCTCCTGCACCTCTTTGGCCAGCGCCTCAAAGGCGGTCTTCTTGAACTTTGTCATCCTCCCCGCGCGCAACCCTTTCACCTTCTCTTTCACCTCTGCCGTGTATGCCTTCGGATCCCCGAACTCCTCCTGGAGAGACGCCCGAAACCCATCCATCACGCCAACCTTCTCCTCTTCGTACCACAACTCCAACGCCGATGTTTTGCGAGGTTTCTGTACCTTCTTCTGAGCCCCCTTCTCCCGCGTCTTCTTTGCTCGATCTCGTGCTTTTGTTGTGTCGCTGTGCCTCTCGATGTACTCAATGCGCCTTTGCAGCTTCTAGGAGAAGCGGGGGATTAGCAAACAGTAAACTAGACATGGAAGGAACACGCACCGAGACCAGGTCCTTTTCCCTCGCAGCAGCCTCCTCAAACAGAGCCAGCGCAGCTAAATATCTTGCCTCATCCCCCTCCCTCTTCTTGACCACGTCCTCTTCCCCCTCCCCCTCCTCCGAAGGAGAATCAAAGTCTTCTCGCTGAGGCGGAATTCTTTCCTCCACAATGGCGTCGTCATCGACGGCTTCCAAGAATGCGTCTGTTGGCTCCCACGAGTTAGGGTACTCGGGTGGAAAACGCCTGAAGAAGTCCCGGATGATTTTGCGGGCGGCGTCGGAAGCTTTGTTCTCTTTGACCGCGTCCTTGTAAAACGGGGCGCGGGAAAGAAGGAAGGCGCCGCGCTTGCCCCGAAAGGTACCAGGATTAGGCATAATATCTATTAAAAAAATTAATTTTGGAGCCAGCTTGATATATATGAACGCACCAAAATGAAGAGTGAATTAGGCAACTTGCGTTCTACGGTTGACAGTGTGGTGGTTTCTTGCAGGCGAAAAGACCAGCTGCTTCCAAATTGGGCAACTGGGCCGCGGCGACTGAAACCGGGCCGGGAGGTGACAAGACACATGGATTATCTACAAGTCTACGCCTTGACAATAATTCTACTAAATAACATCAACGTCTCCATCGACCCAAGAAAGTACTTCCGACCGTTCAGCTTTGCACAAGGTAACCGTGAGACGCTGGGGTGCCACCTCATCCTCGTAAAATTGTTGCAAGATACCACTAATGAAGATATTGGTCAACAAGCATTATAAGATTGAAAGATCTCTTACCGATTGTCAAAGGCGATCCGTTCCCCATTATATTCAACGAGAAACATTGTTGGGCGACGTCGGATCGGAGCAGATGCTATAGCCTGACTCCGAGCTGATGGAGGGGAGCGAACGTCGCCTCGAGGGGTGGGGGGGACGGGTAGGGCTGTAGAAGTCCCTCGTCCCATGCGAGTAGGCGTAGCCGGGATGCCTGCCGTACGTGAAGAGGATGCAAGGGGAGTTGGAGATGGTGAACGAGGAGGGGGGGTGGGGTCCGGCTCAAGAGCAGCTTCCGCGATGCTGTTCTGCTGGGCCTGGGCATAGGCCGCATCCGCCCATTGCGAAAACAAAGCCTCCTCTCCTATCGACGCCACCCTCTCCTGATGTCCGTGCTGAGCCATGCAGATGTCCTGCCAGAATTTGCAGGCGTCGCGCCACGACTTCTTGCTAGGCGCATAAGTACTTCGTCCGCCCGGGATTGTCCACCTGCTCGCTAATCCGTAAGACTCACAGGAATACAACTGCATACTCACCAGACTGTGTATATCCCGGCCGCCTCACCAGTTGGGACGACGTAGAAGTTCCGCAAAGTCTCCGGGCGTCGGTCTCTGTCGGAAAACGCCGGCTTGTACGGCGGTGCACATCGGTATAACATCAAGAGGCGTCCAAGGAGGAAATTGGCAAGAAAGATGTTGGGCGTGGGACGTAAGGAAGGAGTAGGGAAACACATGGTCATGTTACCTTGGTCATATTGGTCTTGTCAGCGGTTGTAAGATCGCCGAGTCCATACAGAGTACATACGAGCTGCACAACGGAAATAAATTGACAATGATATGAAGCACACATGCGGCCGGACGGGAAACTACGAGTTATTCTCCTCAACTTCCCAGATCTCCTCGTCGTGAGGGTGTTCGGCATTCTCGTCATATGGTCCAATGACCACGCCTTCATCCTCCGGTTGATCCAGCCATAGGGAAACCTCCTCCTTATCAGCGTCGGAGGCGGGTATTTCTCCCAAAGGGATGGCGTCCTGAGACCACCGGTCGAATCGTGCCTCAAGACCGATGGTAGCTGCACGAACGCTTGCAATGAATGCGCGGCCGTGCTTAGCCCAAGTTTGAAGGTGACTGGAATCCTTGGGCCCCCCGCTGTAAAATCGTCAGAACGAGGAGGCAAATCTCTTGCTTGGAGGGACGCACTGCCGACCTAGGAAAAACTCCAGCATGCTCGGCGTATTGGCTTTGGCACAGTCTGACCATACGTAATCTGATAGCTGGAGTTCATCATCGTCGAGGTCGTCGGCAGGAAATGAGGAGTCGTCCCAAGTCACGACGGACGTGGGAGGGGTAAATGGTTGACGACGGCGCGAAAGGAGGCGGTTATGATCCAAGCGAAATCCAAGCATCTGGAAGGGAGGTATGTCAAGACTCATCAAAGGAGGGGGCTGACAACACGCACCTTAACTTCACGATCCGTCACATTCATCCACGTTTCCCTGATATACCGGTTCAGCTGAACCAAAAACCGAATTTTCTCGCCCTCGCCAATCTCCACAGCGCGCCGGTAGTGTGGACGAAGGAAACGCAACGTCTCCAGTTGCAGCGGGTGGACGTCGGTTGTTGCATAGATGACGAAGCGGGAGTGGAGGTTGTGGTTCAGCGCGGCGTCCAGGTGCCAGAGGTCAGACGGCGGAACCAGACCAAGCTGGACGCGCACTTGAGTGATGAGATCGTCGTCGTCGGCGTCAACGGTGATGTCGACCGTACGGCCGCGACGATCAGCCATGACAGTTGAAAGAAAGCAATGATTCAGGGGTTTGCGCCCAATTTGGTTGGATTTGATCTTGGGCCGGACTTGTGATCGAAACGCAACTCGCCTACGACCACCATGACCTCCGAGGACAACCAATTCGTCCACACGATCAACGTTCGTGAACGCCGCACCGTGATCGCCCAGATCCATTCCCCAACCGGTCTCGTCCCGCCTATCGACATCATCCACGCCAAAGCCGCTTTGAACGCCAACTTAGAGTCCCGCTACGCCGCCTACATTACCACCCCAGTCAAGGCCCTCCATCTGGAGGTCCTCCGCCATCTTCGACCATCCTACAGGCGCGCCATTCAGCGCGGCGAACGGCGGCTTTTTGTGATGGTGTTAGACAAGCACATTCGGGAGGCTTGGGCGCCTCTATCAGGGGCGCCTCTATCAGAGCGCTACATCAAGGTGCGCAACCGTCTAGTTGTCATTCACGTTTGTTGACGGACGCCGGCTTCATCATAGATGATTAGCTTTCGCCTACAGTACGACCGCCTCCTCTCCCGACGTTGGTACTCCGCCACTCCTCCAGAAGCCGTCTGCGCGGGAGCAGAAGGATGGGAGCACGTCCACACCCCACCAGAGGACGACGACGATCTTTTGAGACAGAACGTTTCGTGGACGGTCTGCGCCAAGTCTAATTTGGTGGATACCCTCGAGATGCTCCTCCCCGAGCCGTACGTTCCTTCCCTTCCACGACCGCCCTCGAACTCATGGCAAAGAACGCCTTTCAGACATGAGGAATCCATATTTACACCCAACCGCATCGAGGGTGACCCCTTCCTCCAGAAATGGGAAGTGAGAGCCCGCGCTCATATCGCCAAAGTTCACGCCGCCATCGCTGTCGTTGACACCATCTTCTCTAGATGGTCGGACAAGCCAGACGCACCTCCCCTCCTGGACGCCAACGTTCCTACCCGCCCTTCCAACGCGGCTCGCGGATTGGCGATGTGGGAAGGGCTTGCTGAAGATAGGTTCATCTTCGTCCCTCCGTATGACGAAGAGGACGAGCACAAAGACGTGGAGGAGATGTATGTGTTATTTGGTTGGAATGGGTAGACTTTTAGTTCATATCTCATTTCTCAATATCTTGCCTTTGCTCTTGGCTGTAATTAAATGTGTGCATGAAATGAAGACTTGAATTGAAATACTACATTGACTGAAACAAAAAAATTCCCTCTGTGAAGTCTTTGACAAAAGCCTTGGACCGGAGGGAAGCTAACACCTCATGCACCCAAAGTCGCGCCCCCGTCATCTCCCCTAATAAAGCGTCGCCACGTTCAACGCGGCCGTCGTCACCCGGGTCGGCTCTTCTCAGACCCTCCCTAGCCTGCTCGGCCTCCGTAACCAACTCCAAGATCTGGCGTAGGTCCCCCTTGAGAGCCCCCGCGCTCTCTCTGTACTGGCGCCCGGCGGTGGCGGCGAGTGCACCACAACGCTCCTGCAAAAACTTCCGGGGATCGGTTGCCATATAGTCCCAAGCGTCATCGTGCACTCGCTCCAGCCAGCGGAAGCATCTGGCGGCTTCCACTTCATCGGCAGACGCTTCTTCGGGGGAGGGTTGGCGTTGTTGTTGGACTTTCACCGATGGACCCGCAGTTGCACGTCGCGCCCGTAATCTGGCGTTCAACATGGGAATGGTGAGCTGTACAATCGTCAAGATTGGATATGCCACGCACCTGCCCACATCCTTACATTCTTCATGCTCATAGCGCGCCCGCCGACGAGCTCTGATCTCCTCCGCGTGCTTCTCGTAATGCTCCAATTGGGAGCGAACGCGCGCTTGAGCTCTTTCCGCTGGATCATCGTAGATGCGAGGACGGCCGCGTTTCTTTTTGAAGACCATGCCGGTCGCTCGTGGTGGCGTCTGGCCAAGTTGTGTGATGTGCCGATCACTCACTTTGATCGACATCACTGGCGCGGGCAATGTTCGAATGAAAATCCCAGCGTCGTGTTATTATGTGCGACCCCGATACAAGTAAAAACAGCCAAGCTACAGCATATTACTCCCTTGGACACCAAGAAGGTGTCCACAGATACATAGCAGTTGTCGTCCATAGCTTTTCATGAGAATGGTTGAACATCATTGTTCGACCGTTAATCCTAGCATTGTTTAGTTGAATAAAAATTGAATGTTGGGTTTGAGCAAACATATCAGTGAAAATGAAGAGGTGCACACAGCTTTCTCAATAGTCAATCATGGGTAACTGGCGATACAGACGGAGGAGGACGCACGGGAAGTAAGACTCACCTCTCACACCCCCACGACTTCATCCTCCCAAGTACTACCCAGAGAGTTATATTTGCCTACATCTAGTGATTCGATCCGCTTAGAAATAACGGGTAAGCTCTACGTTTGACAAGAAATCAACTATTTACACAGAGGGATTAACCGTTGAACGCAGATCTCCAAGCCCATAACAGTTGTGAGCCCTATGCGTGAGTCAAGTGACGTTGAACGCGACGGCTGGCGTCAGTACACACGAATTCTTCCAAGGAGTAGATATGAAGAACATCCAGCCAGCTGGATGTATTCCGATGGCGGGACTTACCATTGAACGGATCACCCATGTTGTGCACCGCGCTCGCTCACGTACTGTAACGCTGGCGTGCCCGCGAATGTCACATCACTGGCACGGTTGACTTTGCACCAACAACGGAATGCAAGGTGCGCACAAATTTCCCGACCCGCTCTTTTGTTCTCTGCTTCCAGCCTTCTCCCGACGCTGCAGATGAAAGGCTAACGCCCCTGGAGGGCTCGTAGTCTGCAGCGTCGCGTAGCATTGTGCTAGCCCTCGCGGCGGGCCGTCTACGCTTTTACTATAATTTTTTCCTTTTTTTTTTTCCTTTTTTTCCGCTTTCCCGTCTATCACAGTGATCTGATAGTCTCTCCTTGCACATAGAACGGCGGACGCGATCCCAGCGGGTTTTTTCTCCCTACGCCGGCCCTCCTCTGCCCCCCCTTGTTGCTCCCCACACAACGGTTGCCGAGCTTGTGCAGCGGCGCCTTCGTGAGCTCGAGCAGCAGGTGGAGCATCATGTCGCCGAGGATGATCTCTACACACGCACGGCCACGCCTCCGCCTCTCTCTCCTGGCCCGTCTCCTCTCACGTCTCCTCTCAGCTCTCCCTGTCACTCTCCCATGCCCAACGTCCTCGAGCTAGACGATCTCCTTACCTTGTTCGACTATCCGCCGTCCGATGACGAGGACGGTGTTCATGTCCCCCCTGCCGCGTCTCCGCCGTCCGAACCGCCGCTAGCGGCGACCCAAGACGACGCGCCGTCCGTCTACAGAGAGCGGCGCAAGTTCAACAAGCGAAGGCGCCGAGGAGCGCAGCGGCAGTCTACAGCCAAGTCTGCTGCAACTGCCGACCTTCCGCGGAAGAGAAAACGTCGGGCAGAAAAACGCGACGCCGAGCAGGCGGCGTTCGTTGCTGAAACGCCGCCACATCTACTCTCTCGCCTTCACCCGCCTCCGAAGAAACGTGCTCGTCGCCATGCGTGGGAGGCCGAGTTCGATTTATCCAGCGAGGTGCCGGAAATGGGTACTTGGCAGGGCGAGCGGACGGAATGGGATGTGGAAGAGTGGACCGTTGACCGTCTTCATGAGTTGAGAGGGGCTGGGCACACTGTGGTGGAGTGGGAGGGAGGGTAAGTCTTTCCATTCTTCTTGACTTCTTGATTTGTCCTAACTGATGCAACTTCCAGACGCCCCCGGGTGATTCTCGACGCCAATCGACGCCTCATTGTGGTGCTCGCTGGCCATCCCAACGACCCAGATTGGGACGCGAAGATGAGACGCATCCGCGAGCTCATCCGACGATTCAAGATGCAGTGCCGTTTCGACGATGAGCACTCTCATCACCGTCGTGGCGAGTACGAGACGCTCGGGTGGGGCTTATCCTTTGGGGGAGGACGGATCTATCCCGGTTGGATCAAGAACACCGTCGGGAATGATGCCGCCATGCGCGAGATCCTTTCTGATGAAGACATACAAACTCTCATCGAGTTTGCAGATTGTAAGTTTACCATTTGTCCTGCGTATTGGTTTCACTCACCTTCACCAACAGCTCAATTCGCCAAATACTTCCCAGCCATCTATGACGACTTCAAGGAGACGTTAGAACGCGTCGTGGATGATGACCCGAAGCTATCCGTTCCCATTCCCGGTTGTGCGTGGGCGGCTGCTCATGTCAACTTCCCACCTGGTAGCTGGTGTCATGCCCATACCGACCATCTCAACCATGTTGGAGGTCTTTGCGCCGTGTGGGCGTTGGACGAATTCGATCCAGACAAGGGGGGACATCTTATCTTATGGGATCTCAAGCTTGTCGTCCGTTTTCCGCCGGGGAACCTCATCCTTCTTCCCTCTGCGTTGGTCAAACATGGCAATATCTCCGTGTACCAAGGTGGTAAGCGTTCCGCCTTTGTCCTCTTCTCCGCCGCAGGTCTCTTTCGTTGGGTCTTGAACGGTATGATGTCCGATGCCGAGTTCAAGGAGTCAGCCTCCAAGGAGGATCAGAAGGCATGGCAGGAGTTTCGCGCAACTCAGGCTCAGCGTAATACTGAGCGCTTCCCGTTATGGGACGACCTTGTTAGAACTTTTAGTGTATAAATATATTTCCATGATTTCTCATCTCACTCCGCTTCTGTGATCTCCTCAGCCTGTTAAAGAAATATTCCTTGTCTTTGACTTTGACAAGGTTTGGCTAGCTCTGCAAGTCACGTGCTAATGTCCCGGCGTGTATCGCTGTATGCCGTAGGAGTGATTACCTGCTGTCCTTTCTCATCTACTTTTCACTGGCCTGGCCATACCCTCCCTCACCCGTCTCACCCTACATGTCTCGACTTCCAAACGGTGGCCACCTCGAATACAACTTCAAGGAGGGCCGTTACAAACCTATGCGAAAAAATCCTGGCGGCGGCAGTTTTGGCAAGGGCGCCGGCTCTAGGCGTGCTACAGGAGACGGTATCCGAAGAACGAATGGGCTCCAGCGTGAGCGCTTACTGGATGAGGCCTACGACGGGGATTATGAGCTGGTGCAGTCCCGCGATGCCGTTCAAGACTCACGAGGCCATGTACGCGTTCTTCCCGCTTCCCCAGGAAAAGGGAGGCAAAGTTGGGTGATGGGAGGAACGTTTTGGGAGGCGCAGGATGATTTGGAGATCGGGTTGGACGACCATGGTGGAGGGTGGGCTGACGAGGTCACGGCAGAGTTTGAGGATTCCCGAGTTGCTAGGCAGGCGGGGCTGAGCTCCAGAAAGAGGAAGGGAAAAGGCAAACGCGTTCGAAGTGAGAAGGCGGTGAGTAATGCATCTCACCTTACAACAGGTTGCTGATACGGTTCTAGTCTCGTCCAAATATCGCTTGGCTCAAGAATCATCGCACTCATTATCTGGACGAATTGTTGCGCGATCGAGGACGAGGAGAGTGGGCTAGAGTAAAAGTCTGTCCCGACTGTACGACTCGAAAGAGCATGTCACCTGGCCTGCCCGAATTTCGTTGTCGAGATTGTTTCGTCAACGACCTATGTTGTGGGCCGTGCTTTGTGAAACGCCACCGACAACATCCTTGCCATCGAGTTCGTGTACGTGATGTGCTGTGTCTTACCAGGCATTCTTGAAGCTCATACGCCTCAGAAATGGACAGGGCTCTACTTCAAGCGGACGTCTCTCAAGGCCGTTGGTCTCCGCATCCAACTAAACCACTCAGCCTCTCCCTGCCCAAATCCTGAGCCGTGCCACCGGGAGTTCAAAATTCTCCATACAACTGGTATTCATGGGGTGGCCGTGGACTTTTGCAACTGCGCGCGGCAACTCCCCAAAGCAACCCAACTTCTTCGTCGAAACTTCTACCCCGCCAGCCATGACCGGCCTCGTACCGCTGCTACCTTTGCTCTTCTCGAATTCTACCATCTGCACTCGTTGACAGCCAAGGGCGGTGCGCATGACTTCTACAAGACTTTGGAGAAACTCACCTCTAATACGGGCATGGGCGTTCCCAAATCACGATATCGAGCCTTTATGAGGATGACGCTTCAGTGGAGACATTTGAAGATGTTGATGCGTGGGGGGCGGGGACATGAGGTCGGTGGGGTGGAGGGGACTCAGCCAAGGGATTTGACGGTGATGTGTCCAACGTGTCCGTATCCCGACATCAACCTTCCCCCAGAGTGGGAAAAGGTTGAGGAGGCTTTTCGGTGAGTGATTTGATTACAGGCCGTCTATTCTTTTTTGTTTACGATCTATAGTTTTCTTTACGTAGTGATGCTATGCATGGACGCCAATTTCCGGCTCAAGGAGCAGGAGGTCTCTTCTTGGTCGCGGGATCCGGGGTTTGGAGTCGACTGGGGGTACTGGTGTGAACGAGGTCGATTCACTCGTTACGTGGCTAGCAAAGCCAAGGTTGCCGATGAGGTATGCAGTGAAATCTTTCCAGATGCCGCAGGAGCTCATGTTTGAGTAGATTAGTACCTGTGTTGGGTTCAACGCCCTCGAGAAAGCCAAGACCAAGTTTTCGAATGGTTTGCGCTATACGGGCATTGGTCAGTGCGTGTGCGCAAGGTCTGAGATGATCATATCAGCATGGAACTTGACTAAGGGAGAAGCGTGCGTGCGATTAATCTTCCTATTTTCTCTTCTTTGTGCTGACATGTCCTAAGGTATGCACCAATGGATATTGGATTTGGTACTGCCGCCTTGGTGTACTGTCGCATATTATGGATTGTCCTCATTTACGACATTGCCTGCCAATACTTTATCAACCTTTCCCCCCGCATGAAAGACTGGCCCCCCGAGCTTCGTATTCCCGATAACACAACCGTCACTCCCGGTATCGGAAAATTCCACGAACCTGGTCACAAGCAGGTCCAACATCAAGAGTTCTGCCTCATGCTAATTCTGGGCGTTGGATACACGGACGGAGAAGTTAACGAGCGAGTTTGGGGCCCTCACAATATTTTGGGAAATTCAACAAAGACTATGGGCCCGGGATCGCGCGCTCTAGTGTTGGATGATAACTGGGGTCACTGGAACCATCTCAAGTACGTCTACACCGGTCAGACGCTGGCGAGGCGTTACAAGGCTGCCGTAATCGAACGGAATAGGCAGGTAGAGGGTCATAAGGGATTTACGGAGCAATTGCCGGAGAACTTGACGAAGGAGTGGGATGAGATGTGTCTTGCTTGGGAGAAGGATTCTTTTCCCAAGAGAGCCTTCAACCCCTTTGATATTCCAGAGGAGCTCTTGGGGGAGAAGGAAGTCGAGGCGGAGTTAGAGGCTGAGGAGCAAGAGCGCCGGCGTAATGGTGGTCCCGTCTATCATGAGACCAGCGCCCATGCCTTTATTAAACTGGGGTTGGAGCTAGAGGCAGAACAGTGCGTATTTCCTTTTCTCTACGAGTTTTGGCGTTGACGCATACATAGATTTGAAATCAAAGCCAAGGCTACCAAAGAGGAGGCTACTCTACCAGGGCGGGGAGCTAGATCCGGACCCACGCGCGTCCAGACCGAGCTAGCCGAGCAGCGACGCATCTTCTTCAGGAAGCTGAAAGGGTGGTTGGACCTTCGGACGGTGTACATGCCGGGTTTGGTCCAGTACCTCAAGGATGTGCAAGAGCCCAATACGGAGCTTGGTGACGATTGCGACCTACCGGAGAAGGAGTTGCTATGGCTGCCCTCTGCTCTGGAGAAGGAACGCCGAGATGGAGTCTGCGTAGAGGGGCTGCCACTGCTAGAGAACCGATACCGAGAAGCGCAGCTTGGCGACTCCCTCAACAGCCTCCGCCATATTCTTCGGGTCAAATCGCGAATGGTGCAGTTCAAGAACGACAACATGCGAGGCCAGCGGGAGGGAAATCGATCACGAACGGTGATAGACCGGGTTCACCAGAGGGCCTTAGGGTTTGCTGTGAAGTACAGGAGAGCGCGAATGGCCAAGCTTGCCCTGGTAGGCGTTGGGATATGGGAAACAAAATGGAAGGACTTGGCAAACTCGGACATCCGGTCTTACGTTGACGTAGAGAAGAAGAAGCCAGGTCCGGGAAGAAAAGGTACCGACGAAGAAGGTGAAGAGGAAGAGGCGAGGGTAGAAGAGGAGGAAGGGGTGGAGGGTGGCAGAGAAGAGGAAGAGGAGGGAGGAGATGTGGATTTGATTGCAGAGCACCGAACGCGGCATGAGGGTACGAGTAGGACTCGGACGACCCTCTCTTGGATCTGGCTAACCGTCACCATCAATCTGGAGGACGGGGCTGATACCGACAATCGCATACTGCGGGCTGAATGGTGCAGAAGTCGAGCAAGGGCTAAACGGAGTACGGAGGAGGTCCTTTTGCTGCGAGAGGAGATGCGGAGGTGTTTGGAGTTTTTGGAGTGGAAAAGTACGCAGTGGAAGGAGCGGGTAGCCAAGCGGAGTGTCGCCGAGTCCTCCTTGAAGGAGGGCGTAAAGGCATATGCTGAAGAGCAGGGAGATTTGCAATTGGAGTGGCGTAACCATTTCAAAGAGTTATGGGCGGTACCCTTGGGTGACATGGGCGAGGAGCAGTCTCCTAGTGTAGATGAAGATGTAGAAGCAGATGAAGGAGACGAGGAGGATGATGTGGAGGATGAGGAGGAGGAGGAGGAGGAGGAGGAGGAGGAGGAAGGAGATCATGGCATAGATGCTATGCAAGACCCAAATGACGCAGAAGAGGATGAGTACGGTAGATCTGGCATACCCGCAGCAATATAATTTTTTTTTTTTTTTTTTTTTTCTACTGGAAAGAGTAGAGGCGAGTGAGGCGCACCTAAAAAATACTTTTTTAAAAAATGCGCCACATTTTGATGTGGGGGTGCTCCCCGATCCCCCACCTCATTTGAGCCGTGATGGAGGCGGGAAACCCAAGAGAGGAAGGCCCGATCACATCCCGATCACCCCCCATCATCTGCTGAATACCCCCAGCAGAATCCCCATTCCTATCCTTATTTGCACGCCACACAACAATGCTATACCCCATCCAGAACCCACCCCAGAACCCCTACCCTATGCCCGGACCATCCCCGAACCAGCCCCAACAACCCTGCTCCTCCTCCCTCAATTGCGCCACACTGACCAAGCCCACCCCACCCCACCCCAATACCCAGGGGGAGCTACCCATCACCTCACCCATTACCTAATCCCATCCAGCCCACCCCCCCAATCCCACCCATCCCCGCTCACCCGCCTTTTCCCCCCATCCCCTAGCTATCCCAATTTGGTAGCCTTTCCCGCCCATCCAGGATCACATAAGCTATCCGCCCCGACACACAGTGAGCTCCCCCTCCGCCCCATCTTTCCCGCCACCTACCCGCTGTCCAGCCAGCTTTCCCCAGGTCTGCCTGCCATATGGCACATCTCATGCATGACATACATGTGCCATTTGGCACGTCTTGATGCATGGATTTGACTTATAAGGCTGGGCGCGCGTGGATACGAAAGCCGCGATGATTGACGGCCAGAAGGGCGTCAGACGGCGCGGCTGTTGGACGACGCGAGATCAAAGCAAGCAGAGAGGTTGGCATCATTGCGGGGCGTAGGAGAGTGGTTCTAGGGGACCTTCTCCAGGGTGGCGCCATTATAGCTGCGCACGCAAGCGCTCGTTCCCGCACCCAACCTCTGGAACTTCTGGGATATCAGCAATAGGCTTTCAAGAAGCGCACCTGGGTCCAGAGAATAGACTCACTTGAATGATTCTGCAGATCATTCCGCGAGACCCTGGGATCTGTACCTCAGATGGATATCTGAGGGTACAGATATGGGGTCTTGAGCACTCAGATGGGGGTTTTGACTCGCAAGTAGTCCTGACTGCCCGGAGAAGACACAACCACGGTACCGAGCGCGTGGCGCGGGTACTATTCAGAGCTCGGGGAGCTCAAACGACGAAATCATGACCGATGCCGGCGGCAATGAAAAAATCGATTTCTGTACGATCAGAGGCGCATTCTCGAGGACATCTCAGGACGAGTATCGAAAATATACGCCACACAAAATCGATCACGTGACCCGGACAACAAAACATCGTCTTTACGATACAAACACTTCTGTCTACTCAGAATTCTTTCCAAACGCGTCTTCATCGAGGAAAACGCGTCTCAGCCCCCCGTAGCGGGTTCCGAGCCATCACGCCTTCTGTCGCAACTACACTTTGGCTCTAACAAGGCTCGGGGAGTCTTGTAGAAAGCATCGACGCAACCGTAGGAGTCCATAAAGAAGATCACTCTTTCATTTCTCGGGACGAGAAACTTAAAAAGGGGATATTGTCATGATGTGGCCTCACCATAGATCAAGGCCCTCCACTTTGGTCTTTGGCGTCCTGATACTACGGCTACACGTACCAGCGCCACACCGGAAGATGCCGAGAGATATATCAAGGGGTTGAGAGTTCGATCCCTTATGGCGACAGAACCGGGATCCTGAAGTCCCGCCCTTGTCGGGCTTCCCGCCCTCCCGGATACACTTTGGAGCAAGCACACATAGTGTGAGACACCCCGGGAATATACTTAGGCCGCGTGAGTCAGGCGGGAGTCGGTACCCGACCAAACCCGCCTTCCCGACCAATGGGCGGTCATCGATCTGTCGGGCGGTCATTGGGATGTCGGGATCTCCGTCATCCGCAGCGTCGGACCACTCCCGACGCATCGGGAGTATGTGGCAGAAGCTTCGAGAAGAGGGACGGTGAGCAAGCATGGGATTAGTATAAATACAGAGACAACGCTGTACTAGTTACTCAGACTTCGTCCTTAACCAGTTTTCCCCCATACAACTCCGTTGGGCACTCTGAGCTCTCCGTGGTAGGACTCACCCACATGTCTCCCTTCGATACCTCCGTCAACGTCGTTGATTCCGACGAGAGAAGGCTCCCCGACGCCACACCTGGGACTAGGTCCGGCGGCGAGCCTTGTACCTTGGGATTAGGTTCCTACGGTATCTCGGTCTCTGACGAGATGGATGTGCGACCGTCGAGGGACCCTACGACTGTTGCAGTACGACCAGTCGAGCACAATACGAGGATGTACGTGGTACGCTCGCAGGAAAGCTATGGGTTGACTACAGGGGTAGTCTCTCATGAGCGAGTCCATGTCACGGCGGGACCAGGTCGTAACAAGGTATCTTTATGGTGCAAGGTCCTACAGACTCCTGCTTTCTTGTGGATAGGTTGGATGGAGATCGTTAAGAACATCCTTTCGAGCGCGGACGCCACAGGGGAGTGCTTTCTTAAAGTGGTAATACACCCTGCTTTCGGGGTGGTCCTTGATCATAGATCATGATCGATCGGCATAGCGGAAGGCGTCGGTTCGGAGTCCTTGACAACTCCGAAGGTTGTTTCCCCAGAAGGGTTATGACGACCTTGAACTATTTCGGGACCTTCCAGGTCTTCGGATCGACGTGCGCAGGTCTTGGGTTTGCTCTAGCTGAGCTGCTTGGAGACCTTTGGACCCTCCTTGAGTGTGAATGGTTACAGCACATAGTCTGCAGTACAAGGTACACGCAAAGGTACGGGATCTTGACAGAGATCCAACGCGCGGATAAGGATATTCGGATGAAGGTGATCGAAGGTTTCGATCGCGCCTGTCCTAAAGGACTTGTTAAGGCGCCTGGACCTTGTCCTGGAGGCTTGCCCGCGTCAGGGCAGTAATTCCTGCGTGCTCTATCCTAAGTACTTGACTGGAGGTTCCTAAGGTCTTTGGGCTGTTCAGGAATCGCAAAATTCCCCGTTTCTAGTACTGTAATAGTACCCTGCGTATCATCTCCCCTTGACTTATGAAATGTCGTCCGCGACATAGTCCTTGGTGGTTCAGAACCTTTATCCTGGGTACCAGGCCGTCGTGACGAAGTCCCCTTTTGGTTTCTATCGCCCGATGGACCCTCTTTTGCCTAACTTCGTTCCGTTATAAAAGGTCCTGGGACTTGTCCTCAGACCTTTCATTCCTGCCTTTCTTCTATCATGGCTCCCAAAACTTGGACTCCCATCGCAAAACTGCTTCCCACAACGCCGCATGTTCCGTCCGCGAAGGACCTGATCACTACGCGCGACCTTGGCGCTGGTCTTGTCGCTTATGCGCTCGACTATGACCCTCCCGCCAACACACCCGACTTCCTTATGTACCTCGGCATGCATCTTACGCTCATCATTCCCAAGGTCCATCGTCTGGACCTCAAGAAGGCGTGTTCGAATCCCGACGTGGCACTGGAGATCACCGGCTATGTTGACAAGATCATGGAGAGAGTCCTTGTGTGTACTCCTTCGCTTTGTCCTTTTCCTGATCCTGACTTCATCCTATCCTTGTTTTTCTTTAGGCCGTCGCCCATGACCTTTGCACCTTTCCGAATGGTTCCAAGGTGTCGACGGACATGGCGGTGTTCTTTTTCAATCTTCGCCTCTATGTAGGGATGCTGGTACACCTTCTTGGGATTCACCCTCAGACGCCGACGCACCACATCGCTCATATTCTCCAACCTTTGGTGAGCAGCTGCAAGAAGGCGTCTAACGCCTACTTCCCTGGCCTGTCCCCGGGTCACCCTATGCATCCGGATAACGCTTATGTCAAGCCGGACAAGGTTGAGAAAGGCAAGGTATGTCCTTTCGTTACTCGTCGGTTTCCTACTGTAACCTCTGGATGTCTTCGCTTAGAAGGCGAAGAAATCGCCCGAGGTCGTTACTGAGGCCATGGAGAAACGAGCCGAGACGGGAGACGGCGACGTCGCGATGGATCCCGACTCTTGTGCGCGCTTCTTTCGTCCGGAGTACTTTAATTGGGCTGACGATGTGGCAGCTGGCGAGAGCGACGGTGAGGACTCCGTTGTCGTAGTCGGTGATACTGTGCGCTCAATTTCTTTGCCAGTCTCATCTTCCTTTATTGAAGCCTTTCGTCAGCTCCAAGTCGCCAATTCCTTGTCAAAGGAAGCCAAAGCGGTACGTTCCTTTGAATCCTATGTTTGTCCCGGACTTCCTTATGACTTCTTTACTAGTCATCCTCCGTCCGTTACCTTCCTTTCGCAGCTCTTCCGGGTATGGACATTAACGCCCGTGTTTACCAGAAAGCTCTTCAAACCTTGGGCGCAATCAATGGTCAAGAAGCTCCTCCTAAGCGTAAGCTTAACGATGAGAACGCTCGTCGCGTCGTTAAGGCTGCCCGACCTTTGACCTTTGTGGTCGAACCCGTCGTTCTTAAACAACTTGAAGGCGGTAAGGTGCTTTTTCCTCGCTCCTTGGCTTGCGTTGTTGATTCCTGGTTGCTTCCTTTTAGCGAACCAGTACATCAACGGTCTGTCCGCTGCGTTGGCCCAAGTCCACAAGCGTATGTCAAGGTTGTCTGGTCTTGACGATCCCAACATCTCGCCCAACTTGGTCATTTTGGAACGCCAGTACCGGCACGACATTATCTCGACTTTCAACGAGATTCGGGGCCGTATCCAAGTCCTGCAGTCGACTCGCGACCTTTATATCTCGGCCTTAGACGCGATTGACCAGGCTCAGTAGACTACAAGGTCCTTCTTTAGCTTAGCTTTTCGCCAAGTCTTAACCAGTACTACTTATAGTTTTCGCTACTTCGTCTTTATACTGGTTTCGGATTCCTTTTCCACTTGTAGGAGCGGTAGTCACTTCATTTCCTTAGACTACTCTAGGCCCAGTTGGTGCATAATCCAACTCCTTTCGATTTGAACCCTTAAAGTTTCCTGGACCGCACCTTGGTAGGTCTAAGATCGAACTTAGTTCGATCGGCTATCGCCGATCGTACCTACCTTTAGATAGGTGGCGCCTAAACTTTGTATTTTATCGGTTCGTTCGGACCTTCGACTGACGGGGGTCCTCTTTTAAGTCGGTCCTGCAGACAGGAATCTCATCTTTGATCATGCCCGCACCCGTCCTGCCTTCCTTTGCAGATACGCGCATTCAAGGCGTTCGACTTCGCTCGCCTTTGACCTCCTTTCAACATGACTTAGTCACAGCGGACCTTGCGCTGAGCTGCGCCATGGAGATGTACAACTATACACGCTACTTCGTCGCGGTAGTTCGTCGTCCTGATGGGACCTTAGCTACGGAAGACGACACTCGTCTCCTTCCCCAGCTCAAGCCTCCGGTTCATGCCTTTGGCCGCGACGAACCTCTAGACGTCCCGACCTTGCGCTATCTTTTGCACGTTCTGGTCAGTCTAGTTGATTTTGTCTCGACACCTTTCTTGTTTAACGGATGGTCCTTAGGTCCGCTTTCGTTATATCTGGGAACCCGCTTTTCACTTCCAGAACGTGGCCATTCCTCAAGGTTTCAAGGCGCACTTCTTTCCTTTGTACTACACCGCCGTCGAACTTTGCAAGGCTTGGTTCGCCGAAGGCAATACCTTTGACGGTGAAGGCGCCCGCTTCCACCTGGGGGACCTTAACATGGACATCCTTGCGAGTCACCCTTGGTTTACCCAAGAGTTCATCGGACCTTTCATGGTGAGTTAAACCTGGTCTTTTCCTTTCATGTCTTGTGGTCGGCGCTGACCTTAGACGTAGGTCGAGGCCCACTTTGGTGGTTACTCCGGCTTTTCCACACTCCTTCGCTCGCTTTACATCGGGTCTGACGACCTGAAGGTCCTCCCTGTTCAGTATGGGGACCTTCCTGCCGACCTTGTCACGGTTATGAAGTGGTGGCCCGAGTTCCAACGTCAGAACTCTGCTCTTTACGGCTGGGACGACGTCTACGCGTTGGATAGACCTCCCAATATGCGTCGGTTGATCCCCGAGATTGACCTTCCCGCCAATCGGGTCCGTGAACAACTTCGTAGTTTGAGGTCCGTTTGTAACTTCTGTGTTTCCAGCGCCCCAACCAGTCGCTGCCTATCATCGATCCACTACTCTGGCTCATCGACTGGTCGGAGGCCACCGAAGTAGACTACGAACTCCTTGCTGCTAGTATGTTAGCAATCGACCTTCGCAACGCGGGACCTTTCTATGCGCGCCTTGCGAACCTTGCGGTCCCTCCTGATTGGAGTCGTTTTGCTTAGTCCTTAGTTTGACTTCTCTTGACCTAAAGGTCGCTTGTCTTTTCTTCCTTACGAATGTTCCTTATAGTCACATTGCTTTTGCCTGTATTACCTTACTCGTAACGCAGTTCCCTGTGGGCCTTTTCGACTTCCAAGGTCCCTAGCCTCTGACCTTCGCGACCATTGGTATATCAAGGAGAGTCCTGGACTCTCCCCTTGACTTAAAGGTTCCAGCTAAGGTCCCTTGTTCTTGCTTCCTTAATGTTTTCACACGGTTCTTTGGGTACAAGAAGTTGTAATTTTTGCGTAAATTACAACGGGGGCGGGGGATGCGTATATGAAAGTGTCCATTTCGGCACTGTGACTAGCTTGCATGTATATATATATATAAAAAACATAGCGGCGGGACGCTACTAACGTCCTACCGCTATCTCGGCGACCTTCCTGAACTTCCAACGACTCTTCTCACTCAGGGAGAAGTACAACGCCAGGACCTTGTCCACGTCCTCGGCGGGGTCGACACGGCTGGCGGAGGCGGAGGACGGCGCGCCTTGACGGCTGGCTCCTTCGCCCTTGTCCTGTCGTTGGGCCGCGCTGATCGAGGTGGTGGCCCCCTTCGAGGACTTGGTCGAGGCGGGAGGCGGGGCGGCGCTGACCTTTCCCTTCTGGAGGCGGGTACGGGGCGCTTGGATTTCCTCGACGTCGGAGTCGCCGGTGCCCTCTTCGTCCGACGTCTCCTCCTTCTTCGCCTTGCCCTTCTTTCCCGCCGTGCTCTCGACGCGACGGCGCTTCGCCGGGGGCTCGTCCTTCTTCCTCTGCTTCTCCTCCTTCCACCGCTGGTCCGCTTCCTTCGCGATCGCTTGGGCGGCGTCGGAGTAGTCCTGGTGGCGCCGGGCCCGGATCTGAGAATCGGGCTTGTTCCTCGCCACGGCCTGCAACTGGGCGCGGACCTTCAACGCGACCTCCTTCCACGGCTCGGGGACCTGACTACGCCTCCACGCGACCCAGCACGGACCATGTTGCCCGTCCTTCTCCTTGCACTGGTCGCACATGAAGCTATTGTTCTTCTCCGCGGGCGTGGCGTGGATCCTGAAGTAGGTGCAGGTCAACCGCTGCTTGATGCAGGGGACGCAGACACCGTCGTCGCGGTGGAGAGGGATGCACGGATTGCTTTTGTCGCGTACGTCGAGGATGAAATCGTCCTCCTCCCCGTCGCTGGCCTCGGCGTCTTCTTCCAGCTCGTCCACCTCCTCCGGTTCCTCCTCGACGAACTTGCGCTTCTGGCTTCCACCAGTGGTGGCGCGTGCGACAGAGGTTTTCCTGGCGGGGGCGACGTCCTTGTCCTTGGGTTCCACCTTTATTGCGACGGCCTTCGGCCTTGTCGGAGCGTCAGCAAACGTTAGCGGCGCGAGGGTGCGGCGGACGTACTTGGTGGTCGACTTGGGACCTCCTTTGCTCGCCGCAACGTACGGCTTGCGCTTGGGGGGTTCCGCCTCGGGCTTGGGCGTGGGTTCGTGGTGCGAGGAGGGCGCCGGGGACGGCGTTCGCGAGTCGCGAGGACTGGGCGACTCTTCCTTCGCGATCTCCTGCATCGTGGGGCGCGGCGTATCCTCGTCCTCGACCTTGCTGTCGAGGCTGGGCGTCCCGTCGCGCTCGTAGTTGGCGATTCCGAGCTCGGTTATCGCGCTCTCGATCAAGTTGTCCATCGTTTTGTAGAAGAATCCTTGGATGGCGGTCTCGTCGCGCTGTCTTCGCATTTCTACGAGTAGCGCGCCCCAGAACAAATTAGCCCGGTCCTGGTTGTGCACAAAGTTCCAGAGGTGATCCAGCTCCAGAAAACAACGCTGGGCGTCGTCTTCTGAAAGCCGGAGCGCGAGCTCGGGGGCGATGCGGTCGTTATCTAGGAAGGTGATATTGTAGACGGGGCGGACCTGCCTCCTGTACGTCGTGGCGTCGCGCCACGCGGCGCTCAGCGCCATCTCGACACGTTCCAGCGGGGTGGCCTTGCCTGCTGGGGTCGACTCAAGCGCGTCCTGGAAGGTCAACCAGAAGACTCCGTTACGGAGATACGCCTTGTAGCCGGCCTCGTTCAGGATGTCTCGTGTTGACGCCGGTTTGGCGCACAACGACTCGGCCAGGCGCAGGCTGATCCCTGCGTCCAGCTCTGGTGGCGCGGTCATGTTCGTGAGGAAGCCGCTGTAGTTAAACAAGGGGCGGGTCATTTTGACATGGTCGGGCCTGGCTTCACATGCGATGGGCGGGGGCTAGCGCGAGGAGTGGCGGTGGTAAGTTTTGCGTATTTCTACGCGTCTTTTACCATTACTCACCTGTTCCTGCTCTTGCGCCTCTTTTTCCTTTTCTTCCTGAGCTGCGGGAGGCTCCTGACGTCCTTGTGGCGACGTTGGCGGCGGCGGCGGCGACTGCTCCTTTTGGTAAGTAAGTTCGCATGCCGCCCTGCCGGCGATCGTGTTGGTTGCTTACCTTCACGTCCTCCTGGCGCTCGGTGTCTTGGTGCGAACTTGTTGACATTGTCGTGGTGGTGGTTCGGTGCGTGGTGCTTCCTTTTTGCGCTTACCACATCACCTTACGGTTCCATCACCTTTAAGCTTTTCTTTATTCGCACCCCGCCACTTCCCTGATGCCTCGTGCCTTGTCTTGCTTCCTTATCCTGTCCTTATTTCAATGCTACCTTAGCCACCCTTGTAGCCAGCTGGGCACAGAATAAGTCTTAAATAAAATTTTTATAGTCTTTGAATAAATAGACCGGTGTCCCTCTATTCTCTCTTTACTTTTCTGATGACGTCCCCGTCATCTGGTATGGTACCTTAGCTTCCTTTGAAGCTGTAGTTCATTCTTGGGTGCTCAAGGTCACGTAGTTCTGGCAAGGACATCTAAGGTCTTCGTGATCGGCTTACTTATGAAGTGTAGTCGATCAAAGAACTGTTTTCCAAGGTCTATAGGATCTCGTCGCGATACAAAAGGTATTACACGGAACTGAGCTATCTTGTCTTTGTAGATCGTTCCGTCCAACTCGCAGACCACATAGTTTCCTGCCGAGGTCCTTGTTACTACCGCGTAAGGTCCCATAAACCTTTCCTTGAACTTCGCATTCATTTCTGATTCGATCCTAGTGTTCCTTACTAGTACTAGTTCGCCAGTTTTGAATTTGTAGCGAGGGATACTGTTCTGGAAGTCCTCTAGGAACTTCGCCGCGGCCTTCTGTTTATTTAGAAGGACCTTCGACCTTAGCTTGACAGTATCTTCCTTGTGCTTGATGAGCTGCCTAGCTCGGAAGGCAATAAGGTCCGAATGGGAGACCAGTCGGCCTGGTGCTTCGACCAGCCAAGTCAATTCCTCCAGGTCCATTGGCATGATTGGTTCACAACCGGTTACTGCCTGGAACGCTGAAGTACCTAAACTTCTCTTTATGGTAATGCGCTCTGCCCAAAGGACCTCATGTAGGAACTCTGGCCATTGCTCGGGTTTACCCCTGCATACCTTGAAGAGAGATTGACGGATATCCCAGTGTCCTCGTTCAACCTTTCCGTTGGCTTGCTTATTGTACGCCGTGATCAAGATACCTGTAATACCATATTTCTGTTCAATATGTACTAAAGCCTTCTTGATTGCTGGCCCGTTGTCAGTTACAATTTCCTTGATACAACCCCACCTGCACAGAATGTCCTCGAAGATCCATTCTCCCAGTGACTCGGCGGTCTCTTCCTTGAGAGCCCTTGCCTCGGGCCAACTTGTTAATCCACACCTTGCTACGGTCACAGCGTTGAAGCCGGCCCATTTCGAAGGTTGTTTCTTTCGAATGGATTCCTCTCCTGCCTTAGGCATCCGGAAGGTGTCTATATAAGCCCTTTCGTAGATACCTGGAGTCGAAGTGATTGTTGGTGCAACTTTTATGTTACGTTTCTGGCGCTTTTGGCATAGTACGCAGGTCCTTACATACCATCGTATGTCAACCTCCATACCTGGCCACCAGAATCGCTTCATGATGAGTTGTAACACGGAATATTGTCCTTTATGTCCTGCCCGGTCGTGTAGAGCTTTACAAACCGGGATTTGTTCATTTGGAAGTAGCACTCGACGGGGGTGGGAGTCCGAATGGGTTCGGTATAACCTTTCATGCTGGACAAAGAAGTCTTTGCTCCATTTCTCCAAGTCTTCGTCCTCAAGTACATCTTCCGATTGTAAGTAAGGTTGAAGTTTGGGCAAATAGGTCTCCCACAGCCGTTCCCGTTTGCTCTTATTGAGCTCTGGGAACTCCGTGATATGCATCCATCCTTCGATATCTTTAACGTTGACTAGTCCCGCAGTCCTTACCGCTTTAGAAACCTTTATATGGTCTGGTAAAGGACTCCGTACTATTTCTTGGAAGTAGCCTCCCCTACTGTCGATGTCATTCCTGAAAGTGTCAAAGTCTAAAGGTTGCTTCTCTATAGGCAGACCTTTGGGCTCCTGATACTCAAAGGTATTGACCTCGTCATCCTCTATGTTTATGTGAGGTCTGGGTACTACTACATCATGCTCTGAAGCTGGACGGCGACTTAAACTATCCGGGCCGTGAACCTTTCCTGGTACGTGTACAAGCGTGAAGTGGTACATCAAGATCTCCTCAGCCCACCTTTGCAGGTTTGCGTTCGCTAAGGAGTCCACGTTGGATAACATGCCTTTGATGTATTTTGCATCTACTTCAATTTCTAGTTTTCTACACCCTAGAAGGTAGTACTTGCACGCGGACAGAGCTCTGAAGAGCCCGAATAGTTCTCGCTTGGCTTGCGAGTACCTTGCCTCTTTCGTTCAAGGTCAGAGACATAAACTTCGCAAAGTATCGTTTCTTAGGGTCCTTGGGATCTACCTGGGACAGATAGAAACCTACTGCCTGGTAAGAGGTGTCTACCGACAGTGTGATTGGCGTGGACCATTCATAATTCAGTGGTTTCAGCATCGGACAAGTTCGTATGGCTTCCTTTAAGGTATCCATACTTTCCTGCTCCTCGTCTGTCCATCTGAACTTGGTGATGTCCTTGGTTAACCTGGTCAAAGGTAACGCCTTCTTAGAGTAGTCCTTTACGAATGCTCTGAAGATTCCAGCTGTTCCTAAGAACGAACGGACTTCCGTGAGCGCTTTACAAGGGGGCCAATCCGAGATCACCTTAACGCGATCTTCAGCTGGCTTTCTACCTTCGTAGGTACAGACATGTCCCACTACCACAATTTCTTCTGCACAAATGATAGCCTTGTGACCAGAAAAGGTCCCTCCGGCATGTTTCATTCGTTGTATGATCCTGTTCATGTTCACAAGGTGTTCCCAAACGAACCGCCGCACTTCAGGATGACCTGGAAGCGTTTCGTAGGTGCCATCAGCTTGTTCATATCGCGTGGCGGGCCCACGGACGGGCACATCGTCGATATAAGGTCTGGTAAAGGCTGGTATTTCATCTTTGAGAATCGTTGTAACATCGTCATGAAAGATAGGTACTGAATTAGTCCAGCCCATTGGTAAGGTCTTTAACCTTAATGCTCCGTAAGGTGTCGAGAAGGTGGTCATATCGCGAGACGCGGTGGCAAGGAGCCGTTCGTCGTATCCAACGAACAGGTCCAAGGTTCCTCCACAACTTCGTCCTGCAAAGGACTCCGCTAGTTCCTCCGTGGCTGGAGGTAACCCTGAGTGCGCAATGGTCACCGCATTGAGTGGTTCCAGACTGTGCACTAGGCGAAGTTTCTTTCCATCCTTCTTAACAACACAGAACCACCTGGAACGGTATGAGGAGTTCGAAGGCTCATACACGCCCGAGTCTAGTTTGTGTTTGATAATCTTACAGACTTCGTCATAGATTCCTGGTGGAATGGGTATATTCCTTAACACCCAAGGTGTATGTGGTATTACCGGGATATCCACTGGTGGAAAGAACTCTGGTTTGAAGTGTCCTTTCTCAGATTCCTCCCAGGCAAAGCCTTCGTTCTGGTTACAGAAGATGGAGTCTATAATCCGTCTTTCTGCATCCGTCAGGAAGTCCCCGACGTGGTCGGCTTGTATCTGTTCCCTCCTTTCGGCAGTATACCTACCTGTGGGTACGAAGGGTGGTGGATCAGGTACTAATTCCGGCATCCCAGCTAGTGGGTCTCCATGAATGTGGCGCTTGATCCTGAATTCTTCAGGTAAGGTTCCAAGGTGAGCTTTGGTTTTCAAGGCTACTGGCTTGTACTTCTTTCCTACGAATACACCCCTCTTAGGGATCTGACTTTCCAACCTTAGGAACTCCTGTTGTGCCTCCGCCATGTAATCTTTTGGTAAGGTTACCGACAAGCCCGTAAAGACTTGTTCTAGCTCCTTTGGTACCCCGTAAAAGAGATTCAAAGTCGCCGTGGCGTAGGACTTAAGTTCTTCTTGGTCTTCCGCAATCTGGTTGATATTGAATACCTTGCGAAAGCCTTGAGTCTTGGTTGGGACCTTTAATAGTCCCGTAGGTGTCACCATATATTCTGGGACGGTCATATGTGTCGGTGCCTGGTGCATCGATGCATGCATAAAGGCGTGTTGTTTCCTTAGCCTTTTGGCTGCCTGATGAACCCTATTGGGTGACTTCTTCATGTATAAGGACGTTAAGTCCCCTTCCCCGAAGGTCTCCCTGTTATCACCAGGTATCCAACTTTGCTTTACTTCGATGTTTCCTTCTGGTGACCTTTCAAGAATCAACACGGCTTCTTCATAGGAATTTCCTACGTCCTTAGGTTCCCGTGAAAACCCGTTTGTCCTCCTGGAATCATATGCCTTGGAATCTGACCTCGACGGTAAGAAGGTAACGATAACTTCTTCCCATTGGTGTTATCCGTAAGGGTTCCAATTGCGTTCCCGTTGGGGAGGTTGGTGATAACCAGGTTGGAAACGATCTCGAAAGGTCGTCCCAGTAGAACCTCATAGGCGGGATCCTGCAACACATGCAGCTGAAGGTAATAGACAATACCTTCAAAGTCAAAAGGTATGTTACGAGCCAATCCCAAGGTACTGGTTCGTCCCTTGTCCGCACTTTCCATAGTAATGGTGAAAGTGGGATCATAGGCTATTCCTAATTCCAATGCTGCCTTGAGCGAAATGGAGGCGATCGGCGACCCACCATCCACTAAACTCTCCTTTTTACCATTCTTGTTGATCAAGGGCCAAAAGGTTCGTAGATCTGCATTTTCCGGCGCCATATTGCCACTTATCATTTGAAAGGGACCAGTATAGTGACCTCCGGAAAGGTTTACAAACTGTTCTACCGCATCGTGGACTACAATCCCACCAATAGGTAAATCACCTTGCTCATGAAAGTTGACTGAATATAGCTCGGGTTGGAAGTGGTCTTGGACCGTATCGGCCACTACTTCCGTCTTGAATACCGCCACAGGCGTGTTGCGCTTCCTGATGAAGTCCGAAATGCTCTGCTGCCAAGGGGGGTTGGTAGCTAGTAGTGCTTCGGGTAACAAGAATTTCCAGGCTTCACGCCAACTGGGATTCTTGTGCAAGAGTTCTTCTGCCAGGCTACGACGTTGGAAACTCTTGACCTTAGGTTCCTTAGGGTGAACCTTTGGTTGGTTCTTTTCTGGCAGAGTTGAATCTGCTTTTAGTTGCGGCACCGGGTCTGGTTCTTCCATCGCCAGTACTTCGTCAAGGAGTTCCTGGTCAACAGGTTCTATTTCTTGAGTGACTTCCGGCTTGGAGAATGATACCTTAGGCGGCGCTGCTTTTGGAATGACCACGGACACCCGGTCCTTAGGCCATGAGGTTACCCTCTTTTGTGGAGTTGAATCCAAAGGTGCACTAGGTGCTTTTGTACTCTGACGAGTTTGACAAGTTTCTACAGTAAACTGGCTCTCCGGAGGAGTATGTGCTAACTGCACTCCTTCCTTCATCGAGCCCTGCCGAAACCCTGATAGGCGTCGGGGGCAAACTCTTCATCTTGGGTTGGAGCTTGAACATACATCGAGACCTCAGGTGCGAGCTCATCTTCTTGAGATTGGAACACCGATACCTTAGGTGCATTTTCTGGTTGAAACTTCTGGACTTGTTCCCAAGGGCTGAGAGGCTGCTTGGGACTAACCCTTTGAATAGGTTGACTAGTAGTTCCATTCGTTACATGATATATGTTGGTACCGCCAGGCTTGTAGATATGACCATTGCTTTCGCACATTTCCTTTGTAGGACAATTTGCTACAATGTGTCCTAGCTCACGACAGAAGTAGCACCTTCCATCGTTAACTACGAACTTGTTTCCTGGGAACGCGCCCGGAGGGGCTTTGTAGACTCCGTTCGGTAAGTTGGTCGGGACTGAGACACCTTGAGCAGGTGTTTGCAGATAGACCGGCGAGGCTTCTTGTACAAAACCTTGCGTGCGGAGACCTTGCGGACCTCCACGCTGTAAGGTATGGAGAAGTTCTGCCATCATCTTCTGGTCAGCCTTGCGAGCCTCTTCGCGTTCTTTTTCTCCTTTCTGGATAATATCCTGAAGGCTAGCTACCCTGTTAAGGTATTCATCCAACTCCTCTGTCTTGATTCGGGTGGTAGAGGCGGGGACCAGTTCCCTGTTGTAAGGACTGTCCTTTGCGCTCTTACTCATCCATTTATCGGTTAAGAAGTAATTGGAGATTGCTGCCTCGACCTCTGACAACGTGAAGTCATAGGTGGGGGTTGTCCCAGCTGCTGCCTTAGCTTTCGCATCGCGCCTGAGGTCCCCAAGGACATTATGCCAAACTCCCTCTGTGATAGAGGACTTGATATCTTCTATAGCACCCTTATTGGTAAGTTCTCACGACGTGATAAGATGTCCCATGATATGGAGCACTTCGCGCTGAAAGCTTTCCCAATTTTGCTTGTTGGCTATGGGCCTAGCCAGGTACGGGTCCAAGGCATCCTTTAGGTCGGCTGGGACGTACGTAGGATCGTTCTTTCCCTTTGAGTATGAGGAAAGAACTGATTCCTGGAAGTCTGCCCAGACACCTTTCAAGTAGTCTGGGTTTTTGTGCCACCTTAGGCGTTGTTCGTGGCCGGCGTATAGCGCAGCTACTTCCAACTTAGTGCCTTGTTCGGCGATTCCTGTCTGGTCAAAGATCCAGTTGCACATCGTGAAGAACTCCCTCACATCATCGCCGGAGTGTCCCTTGAATTTGGGAGCATCCCTTGAGAATGGTATCGGAATCTTCTTGCCTTGGATCTCTTTCTTAGCTTCAGCACTAAGCTCCTCGGAAGGTACAATTGCTCGTACTGCCATTACTGGAACTGGTATCGTGTTTTGGGTAGACGTGTTAAAGTCAATGAAGGGGGTAATAGGTTCTGGACTTTCGGGGTCTTCAAGGTCAGTCAAAGGACTTCCGAAAGGTGTCACAAATGCGGGACTAGGTGAAGTTCTAGAGTCCGAATGTCTTCGGATACTGGTTGGAGTTCTCGAAGGCGATTCAGGATCTGAAGAAGATCTGATCCTAGGGGCAGTAGGTGTTGAAGGTGGTACTTGCGTACGTTTCTTCTTTTGGTTCTTGGGAGTAGTCGGGTCTGCAAAGCGTCGCTGTGCTTGAGCTACTTCACTAGGTAAACCGTTGTAAAGTGAGCCGGCGACTGGGCGATTGCTTCTTAGGCGACTAGTGATACCAGAGGTTGCTGGATTTGAAGATCCGGCAATAACTGGGTCTCCTTTTGGTGGTTGTGGATTTGCGCGGTTCTGGCTGTTGGTGTAACGACCAGAGTTCCTTGCAGCCAGTGTCTTTTGTTTATGGAGATTCCGATCTCAAGGTCGACTTAGAAGTCTCTTTCGAAATCAAAATTTACACCCCCTCGCGGTGGGCTCCAAAATATGATGTGCAAGTTCGGAATAGACCTCTGAAAAAGAAGCTATCGTCTAACCACACTATCAATCCTTATCACAACTAACACTCCTTGTAAGGGAGCTGGGGTGCACAAAGGTTCGAGAGAACAAGGTGCTTTTGGGTAATGGAGAAATAGAGATGTATTCCGAATGCTGTAGTTAAACTACGAGTTGTTTTTGGGGGTGTAGGGATTCTGATCGAAATGACACAAGAAAACCTTGAAGTCGTAGGCCGAACCTCTTGACGTATGAAGACCTTAAACAGCGCGAGGCAATGTAGCTTCTACCTATCAAGTGCTCTGGTGTACAAGGACTTTGTCTTGGAATCGTCAGGCCGCTACCGCAGGTTTTACGCCACTGGACTGCTAACGATAAGGACTCCTTCTTGCACTTAAACCAAACTTCTAGTGTCTTGCACCGGGACCAAAGGTTCCGAAAGGTGTCTCAGACGTTGACAACACTCGTTCAAACTCAACTTATTCCTCAAAGGGAAGTACTTCACGAAAGAGCGTGAGTGCAGGGCAGAACCACTTGCAAACCGGCCTTCTTGCGAATACAAGGTTCTAACACCAAGTAGATTCGTTGGTACTCAACTTGGTACGTCGGAATAAGGTTCTTTTGAGTCTTTCAAGGAGTTTGGCAACACCTGATGTCTTTAAATCTTGGAAAGGTCTTTGGGGTCTTTGGGTACTTTGCAGAAATGAGTCGAAACTCGAGATAGATTCACTACAACGGCTGCGTCTGACTAGCGGCTACTGGAGGGGGCTCTAAACTACTGAAATATGGGTCCTTTGGGCCCTTTTATACTACTGGTGGGTTCCTACTGAGTAAGCATCTATTCTAGGATCGGATACATCGGACTTTCGAGTCATACAAGTGCTGGATTCTTATTGGCTATCCCTGGTCGAAACAACTGCGGACAGGCCGCTTGGTCCTTTAGCCATATACGCCACCTTGGCGGTATGGTACAATCCTTGTGCCCAGGAGATCAAGGTCCGATAAGGACTTCGATCCTTAGGTATCTTTATGGTGCAAGGTCCTACAGACTCCTGCTTTCTTGTGGATAGGTTGGATGGAGATCGTTAAGAACATCCTTTCGAGCGCGGACGCCACAGGGGAGTGCTTTCTTAAAGTGGTAATACACCCTGCTTTCGGGGTGGTCCTTGATCGTAGATCATGATCGATCGGCATAGCGGAAGGCGTCGGTTCGGAGTCCTTGACAACTCCGAAGGTTGTTTCCCCAGAAGGGTTATGACGACCTTGAACTATTTCGGGACCTTCCAGGTCTTCGGATCGACGTGCGCAGGTCTTGGGTTTGCTCTAGCTGAGCTGCTTGGAGACCTTTGGACCCTCCTTGAGTGCGAATGGTTACAGCACATAGTCTGCAGTACAAGGTACACGCAAAGGTACGGGATCTTGACAGAGATCCAACGCGCGGGTAAGGATATTCGGATGAAGGTGATCGAAGGTTTCGATCGCGCCTGTCCTAAAGGACTTGTTAAGGCGCCTGGACCTTGTCCTGGAGGCTTGCCCGCGTCAGGGCAGTAACTCCTGCGTGCTCTATCCTAAGTACTTGACTGGAGGTTCCTAAGGTCTTTGGGCTGTTCAGGAATCGCAAAATTCCCCGTTTCTAGTACTGTAATAGTACCCTGCGTATCACCGGACACGGCCTTGCGGTCCTCGATGGACATCCCGTCTGCGTCAGCGAAGATGTCGAGTCCGAGTGACTCTTCAGCACCGTTGTATGTGAGTCCCAGGGTGCGAGTACCCTTGAGGTACTGTAGTACACGCCGAGGAGCGTCCCAATGCGCTTGAGCAGGGTTGTCTACAAATCGTGAGAGCATGCATACGGTGAACGCGAGATCCGGGCGCGTTGCCGTGGATAGCCAGACAAGTCCACCTATGAGTTCCCGGTATGGGACCTCCTTCATGGCGTGGCGTGTGCTGTAGTCGTCCTCTGCAGGACACTGGTCGCGTGATAACTGGGTTGAGGGATCTAGAGGTACCGAGACGGCTTTGCAGTCCGTCATGTCGAATTTCCGGAGTAAGGAATTGATGTATGTTGTTTGTGAGAGTGCCAGTTTGCGTCTCTCGCGATCCCGTCTGACTTCCATTCCGAGAAGCCAGCTGATGGGTCCTAGCATGGTGATGCGAAATATGCGCCCGATTTCCTCTTGTACTTCTTTGATAAGTGCGGGAGAAGTACCTGTGATGGTACTGTCATCAATATGAATGGCGATCAATATGAGATCATCTCCGCGAATGAGACGATAGACGGCGTGATCCGAACGAAGTGGGTGAATGCCAAGTGTGGCAAGAGACGAGGTAAGTTTCTCATACCACTTACGGCTCGATTGCTTGAGTCCGTATATGGTCCGTCTGAGTCTGATGACATCGTGCGCGTTCCCGTTCGAGTAGTGTGGTGGTTGCTCCATGTAGATCTCCTCGCTGTCTGTAAACTCGCCGTTCAGAAAGGCAGCTGAGTAATCAAACACCTCAATGTCCCAGTTAAAGCGGGCTGCAAGTGAGAGAATAGTTCGGAGTGATGATAGCTTGGCGGTGGGTGAGAATGTCTCGTAGTAATCAACTCCGTGAACTTGAGTGAACCCACGCGCCACTAGGCGCGCCTTGTATTTGTCAATTTCGCCATCCGCCTTGCGCTTGATCCGGAGTGCCCACTTTGATCCGACAATATTGCGTCCTGCCGGCCGCGGCACAGGTCCATCGCCGAATGTGCCTGTCGTTTTCATTGCTTCCATCTCGACGTCCATGGCCTGCTTGAACAGCGGCCAATCATTCCTCTGCATTGCCTCCTCGACGCTGGGTGCATCTGACATATCGGCAACACCAGCATACGCGTACTCAATATCGGTATTGGCTCCGGGCTCGGCAATGACGTGGTGGGCTGCTCGACGCGTTTGAGTGCCTTCGATAACGTTCTTGACATCGATTTTTGCCGAAATATCGCGCGGCGCCAGCGGTTTCACCGGTTTTGGTGGTGGACTTGACGGTGGTGTGTCAGGAGGAGTAGTGAGAGGTGATAATGGTGGAGATGGTGTTTCTGGTACGGTTGCAGGTGCGTGCTGAATGTTTTCCTTCTTTTCATCCAGCCTAATCTCTTCATTCTCCCCCTCATTCAGCACTCTGTGAATTCCTCCGCCTCCTCGTCGCGTTTCTGGGAACTTTACGCTCCGCTCAACGTGTATGGAACGATTATCGGGGAAATAAATCTAATGTCCGTTGCTATCTTGGTCAAATCCTAGCCAACGACCCTCGCGTGCGCGTCCCTCGATTTTGGAACCATCTTTTACGTGGACCCAGACCTTGCAGCCCCATTCCTGGACATCACGCAGGTCCGGCTTTGATCCACGGAACACCTCGTATGGTGTGCGACCACTGATGGCCTTTGACGATGTCCGGTTTTTCAACCAGATTGCATGCTTCAGCGCCTCGCCCCACAGATTCTTCGGGAGTCCGGCCGCATGGAGCATGGCTCGGACCTTTTCGAGGAGCGTGCGGTTGAGTCGTTCGGCGACTCCGTTGTGTTCGGGTGTATCGTGGACTGTGAATCGACGCTGGATCCCTTTTTCGTCTAGAAACGCGTCAAACTTGTGTCCCTTGTACTCTCCGCCTCCGTCCGAATGCAGAATCTTGATTTGAATCCCAAACTCCTTCTTCCAGCGTGCCTCAAGGTCTTTGAAGCTCTGCAGTGTTTAGAGATGTCCACAAATATATATTCGAGTATATTCTTATTCATGCACACGAATAATCCCCCCTCCAAGGGTCATAATTGTTATTCATGAATATACTCTTAATCTTATTTGTCAACTTAATCTTCACTGCAAATATTTCGCTTTTATTCATGAATATTCACGAATATACGAGTATAATCATCTCAATGTCACTCAAGATCACTCTCAATGTCACTCAAGATCACAGTTAAAGTTATTGAATGACCTATAATCATTCAAACAGCATCTAAATTTATCATAAACTTGTCTTTAGTACTGAGAATTCAGTATTGTCAGATACTCATGAATGAGTTGAACTTAAAGGTTCATATTCTATATTTGTCAACTTATTCTTATTCACGAATATAATATATTTGTCATATTCATATTCATGAATAAGATTAAGAATATATTCATGAATATTCTCCTTTACTCCTTATTCGTGGTCATGTCTAGCAGTGTTTCGTCCTTGGAGTGGAGTAGCATTGCTACTGAGTATCGCGACGCGTCATCCGTGAAGGTAACATAGTATTTCTTGTGCTGGGGTGTCTCAACAGTTGCGGGACCCCACACGTCGCTGTGAACCTGATCCCCAACTCCCCCTGACGCGTCGTTTTCTCTAGATTTTGAGATAGCGCTCCGTGTCATCCTGCCATGCAGGCATGACTCGCATTGAGCCTTCGAGGTAGGTGAGCTCTCATCCAGCTCCAACCCTTCAACCAGCTGATCTTTAACCAGCTTCTGTGCAGCGTCGACTGGGAGGTGACCCATCAGACGATGCAACTCGTCTGGGGTAACGATACGCGGTCCTTCTTCGACGTGATGGGCTTTGGGTTCTGGAACAGGTATGTGGAGTCTGTATAGTCCTCTGTCAAGGGGTACAGAGCCGATCTGATGGAACTTCTTGTCCAGTATTCGGCACTTCTGGTCTCCAAACTGCAGGTGATAGCCTGCTTCGTCGATGCGCCCAATGGAAAGGAGGGTGACACCAAGGTTAGGTGCATGTAAAACATCCTTGACAAGTACTCGTGATGTCTCATCGGTGCCATTAGGAATGATGATCTCCATATCGCCCCTGCCAATCGCTTCAAACTTCTTTTTGTCCGCTGCCATAATTCCTCGCGGCTTGATTGTCCTGTAGTTTGACAACCGCTCACGCGACGGTGTCATATGCTGGGTAGCGCCAGAGTCAAAGATCTCGGCTTTGGACTCGCGCTCTGTTTCAACGGCAGCAGCAGCGAGCTGTTCGGAGGTAAGGGATATCATTTCTCCAGTGAGCTCTGATTCTTCAGGCTCGTCATCCTCATCCTCGTCATAATCGTCCTCGCTATCGCTAGCATCTAGAAGTGAGGGCATGTCCGGGTCCGTAAGATCGTCCTCTTCTTCAGCCAGATCAAAATCCACCTCCTCCTCATCAGCGACCCATGCGGCGTCGAACTCTTTCTCGACCTTGGCCGCGTTCGCTTTCCCATGACCATGACCCTTCCTGGGTCCCTGACCTTCCTTCCCTCCTCCCTTAGCCCAACAATCTCGTGCCATATGCCCCTTCTTGTGGCAATTGTAGCACTCCACGCCCTTCTTGGATCCCTTGCCACCCTTCCCACTATAGAAGGCGGCTTCCTTCTCCCCCTTGTCTCCGGACCTGACTCTTCGTCGGTCCGCTTCATCGTTGATGCCCTGCAGCACCGTATCGGGGTCAAGAGGTTTTCCAAGGAGTGTGGCTGCACCCGTCAATGCAGACAGGTATGTCTCAAATGAGCTGGGGAGGGAACCGAGCACGATCGCGACAAAGTTATCGTCGCCAGGGTCTGCTCCCATTGCGATGAGGTCCTTGCGTATGGACTGTAGCTTCGTGAGGTGAGCCTTCACATCACCTCCATCTGTGCATCACTCATCCTGGAGCTTCCTACGCAGGTCCACGGTCACCATCTTCGATTTCTTCTCATACTCTCCCTTCACCTTCTCCCACATTAATTTTGCCGTCGCCTCGCCTTTGACCTTCAGAAACAGTGAGTCCGAGATCACTGACGCGATACCCTGCTTGATGACAGCCTGCTCGGATTTCCAGATCCGGCGCCGTCCCAGGTACTCGTTTGTTGCCTTGGATTCATCCGGGGTAGGGTTTGCCGCATCCGCCACTGCAAGTTCAGCTGGCGGGATTGACGTTCCGGCTACTTTGCCCTCGAAGTGGTCGCTCAGACCGGCGGCATCCATTGCAAACAAGAACCGGTCTCGGAAGAAGATCCAGTTCGTTCCGTCCGCTTTGCAGGCCGGGAGCTTTGCGAAGTACTCGCCGAGTTTGGCGGTTGATGACAACGTGTTGGTAGACATGGCCGGGATGATTTAGAGTGGAATTGGGATGTGTGGTGAGTAGTCGTGTAGATTCAGTTATGGCCGGGGCCCATAACCTGTTAGCAGCAATAGTTGGAAAATAGATGTGATTATTATTGCCTCGAGAAAAACCGAGGGCTTTTATACTAATACAGGTAGACTAGAATGTTCTAAGCTGTGAGTAAGCTACGAGTCACTGTGACTCGATACTAAGTATGAGAATCTACGAGAAGATACGCGCCTATGGCGCTGACTGATGATCCGACCCGAGGCGCGTCATGTAGACGCGTCGGTTGGCTTGCTAATCCTTCCGACAGATGTGTGGGTTTGTCCCGGCAGAATATGCCAGCTCTAGGTGAGTTATGTATGTTGTCTTACAGACACAGTTTCACCATTATGTTTCTAGAATCCACGACGCCTTGCTGACACGTGTGTCCACTTTCGAACGATGATGATCTAGAGAAGAGCTTGAGCACGTTTGGGAGTGAGATGGCGACGTTTGCCATGATTATAGGTTTGTTTGAGACTTCTCTTCTGTGTTCGGAAGACTGAATCAGGCGTAGGTCTCGCAACACCAAACACACTGATACTTATAGACGAACTCGGACGCGGGACATCGCCAAGGGAGAGCGTGAGGATATCGTATGCGATTGCGGAGGTCTTGATTGAACAGAAGGTAGGTTTGGTCTCGCACTGACCAAAACCAGTTCACTGATTGAAGTTTGGTTGCAGGCTTTCGTGTTCTTCGTGACGTACGCGTGTTTCATGCATTTGCTGATCAACTGATACGAATCCTATGCCCAGACATTTTGGAAAGTTGAGCACTAGTGTTTGAGGAGGGCTACTGTTGTCAAGTATGTGTCTCTGTCTCTGTCTTTGACGAGTTGCTCAATGTAAGCTTCATCTTTCTGTACAGGTCTATCCTCTTTGTTTCCGTTCCTCTTCAACTTGGGATGTTCAACTCACTGGAATAGAAATCTCGGCCTACTGAGGCGAACTTTGGGATGACGTTTTAGTACAAGTGCATCGGTTTTCTTTCTTGTTCTCTTCCGGATTTGAAACTAGGGTTTGTACTACTCGAACCTTGTCGTCTTTGCTCATCTCATGGTAGGTCTCGAACTCGCGCGCCTCGCAGACTTGCCCGCAGACGTCCTCGAGGAGAGCAGACACGTCGCAACAAACCTGGCGGTCCTACATGTGCGGAACAGGCAGATAGTAAGGGCAATCAGGTTGCGCTGAGGTGGAAGACGCATTTGATAGGTACACCTTTGTCGTCTCCTGCACCCATGGTCTCGTTGTTCTTGATTTCCTTAGACTACTGATCCTCCGACCCATTCTTTTTCCCTTGTGGTGGAATGCGCTTGCGCATCGTACTAACCTTTGAGATGTTAGCTGTGAATGAACCTCAATCAAGCGCTTGACCATTCGTTGCTACCGGACGAGGAGCTTTGAGCGTATCTCGGGTATTTCCAGAAGGATATTGCGAGAGCGTTCATGGGAAGATCTCACTGTGCTCCTGGACTATTGGACTGATGATATCGTTTATGCTCTCTGTGTTGCTTCGACCAGCACACTGTTTATGTTATATGAATCCATTACTGTCGCGATCAACCGTGTATGTTCAATTCTAAGAGGATGAACGATGGTAGTTTATCAAAACAGGGACTGAGGTAGGCAAGATTGATGAGAAGATGAAGATGAAGAAGGACACAGAGCTGTAGGCAATCCACTGCATGGATGTGTTCGAAGGGCTGACAGATACAGTGACCCGGACTCTGCCGCAAGAAGTGGCGGCCTATACTGTTCATACGAAGCACAACCGGGAGATAAGATAAACCCTCTCTTTGATATTCCAGGTATACAATTCGAGTTCCGGAGCAACTTCTGTAGCTAATATCAACCCATTCAGGACTTGATCCATCTCAGGATACACCGGTCGAGATTTTACACACAATCCTCCTTGGTATCATCAAATATGTATGGCATATGCTTCATACAAGCTGGTCCGACTCACAACGAGCGTTGTTCGCGATTTGCCTTCAGTCAACATCGATTGATGGCCTGTCGATACCACCAATCCAGGCCGCTTACATGGCACAGTATCGAAATAATCTGATTGGGAAGCATTTCAAGACTTTGATGCAAACATTACCATTTCACGTCCACGGACTTGTCACTCCTGCCCAATTCGAGCTTGTCAAGGCTATTGGGCGCCTCTCTGCACTTCTATGGGTTCCCGAGATCCCAAACATGGACAGCTATCTGGTGAGTTCAAACGTCCGCTCTGTTCAGACAATCCGTAATCATTTTTGCAGAAGGATCTCAACATCCTTGTCGCAAACGTTCTCGACAGCTTTGTTGAGGCTGATCCCGCTAAGATGATACTCAAAATCAAGCTACATCTCTTGACGCACCTCTGTGATGACATCCGGCGCTTCGGACCTGCTATTCGTACATCAACTGAGGTGTATGAGGCGTTCAATGCTGTCTTTCGATTGTGTTCTATCCTCAGCAACCACCAGGCTCCAAGTCGCAATATTGCCACAAAGTTTGCTGGCATGGAACGCATGACACATATTATCTGCGGCGGCTACTGGGAAGATCCCACGACACATGTCTGGATTCAGGCAAAGCCAGCAGTACTGCGTGTGTTACACAGTCAGCCAGTCCTTCAGCGTCATCTCGGATGGGCACCATCAACTACGCTGAAGTCCGGTTACATTCGCATGCAGTCAAAGAAAAAGCAGCAGTCCTCGGTACCAATTTATTGGAGGTCAACGTGCGCCTTCCAGGCCCGAAGCAAAGAGCTACCCTTACTACTACCAGATATGGAGTGAAAGAGCGGTGTTTCTGTTTGTTCACGGGCAGTTGATACCTGCAGAATTGGCTCATGGATTGTAGGCACAGAGCTATATACCTCGACAACGATCTTTGGCCGCATTGAAGAGATCCTTGTCAGAGCCGCGTCGGACATCGTCACGGATGAGCTTCCAGGCGCAATTGTAACAGTTGCGGTATTCAAAATTGCAGCTGTATCTGATTACGCCCTGCAATGCCCTATTCTTCGTCAGCCAGATCCTCAGGATGCGCAGTGGGCTCTCATTCCCGCCAACAATGTCCACTTCATCTTCAATGCTCAACATAGCTGTCACACGTTGGGATGTGAGCCAACAGCGATGTGCATGCAAGTCCAGGAACGGCAGACCACAATGTCGCCCAAACGCTGATGGTGCATGTCGATAGTGACCACTTCGTTGTAAATATGTTCGGACTTCATAATGCGATTCTTCTCCGACAAGCATTACCACAAATACTAGTGACACCACTTCTCCGCTTTTCAGATCGAAAAACCTTCCACGACGAGCTGGTACAGAAGCTTCGAGCATCTCAGACGGAGAAGCAAGCTGCAACGGCACAGAAGGTGAAGGAAACACGCGCAAAGAACAAGGCAAAGAAACTTGCGAAGGAGGCTGAGATGCAACAGGCAACGTTGGAGCAGCACCAGGACATAGCCTCTGATATGGATACCGACTCCGATGGTGATGTTGGACATTTGAGAAAGCAGCGTCGGGAGTAGAGTCATTAGACACAGATTTACATTGCAGTAAGGACTTGGAAGTGGGATGAATTCGCATTGTTGATCAAATGTTTGAGATCACGTGTGAGGGAATTGTCTGTGATCAATGTTTTGATGTGACAAATGGTCTTTCCGCTTTCACCACGACAATGTTCCTCTTGCGCTGCTATAAGACGCGCCCTCCAGCCATTGATTTCACTCCAACCCACACATCTCTATGGCCAACATTGATCCCGCACTCGCTCTGCTGACTGCGGCACCCCCACCACCCGATCCTGTATCCACGAATGCAGCAGATAACGAATTCCCAGATCCTGGCCAAATCTCAAGCCCCTCAAGCGCGGAATCTGAACTTTCACCACTTGCACAGTCGCTTCTATCTCGTCGCCGCGCAGTTGATCTAGTCAAGCAACACTACAAGTTCTCGGACGAGTCACATAGCATTGGAGATCTTTGCCACCGTTTGTTGTTCACCTTCATATATTTCCTCACTGATAAATTCCATAGGCTCTGGGACTCGAAGAATGCCTGACAATACTGTTCGCATCGACATTAGAAGTGCGGGACCTCTTACGAGGCATGGAGGGTGCTAAATCGTCTGAGGCTTGGAAAGTCTCTGATCAGCTGAAGGCACGTCATCTTCCACTCTGATACTTGCCCGTACTGACAGCTCTGGAACGCTAGACCCAACTCACCCTCTACGCAAAGGGCTTTCTCCTTTCATCATCGTCTTAACATTCACCGGTTCTACAATCACTCCGCCCATCATCGTACGCCAGACATTATCACTTTGACGCTATCTGATCTTCCGCCAGGCTGCGATGCGTGAATCAAAAGTTTCTGATCTGCCCTCAGATTCGTCTGCCGTCCTCACGTCCGCCCTCAGCGGCGCTATAACCAGCTTCCGCAACACTGTGAAAACAAAGGTCTGCCATTGCTATCGTCTTTGACTCTGTCTGACTCGTTACGGCTTAGCTCATTGGCACGCTCGAAAACCCAACTGACGAAGACAGTAATATCACCCAATATTTCCCCATTTTGGCAAACCTAGTGTCGGACTACACAGATCCATTTGCCAAAGCCGTGTCAACCGACACGGTGTCACCCGACAGGCAGTTCGGCAAAATGGGTCAATTCCCCCGCCAAAAGCTCACAATGACACCAACCTAAAGAATTATTGTCCAAGGCCAGGCTCGAACAAGTGACCAACAAAGCTGACACCACGCACAAGACCACTAGACCATTGTCAGACACATAGGTTAATGGCTGTCGCTCTAGGTTACAGCCCACCCTAATTTCTCAAAATCAAACAAGGATTTCATATCAATGACATAGATATAATAAAGTAAATGCCCGTGTTCTACTACGTGTCACCAAGAACGGAGGAACCTTCACCTACCAAGGTTGCACCGTCACCCTCCTCTTCATTGTCAGCGCCCTCGTCCATATCGTCAACCTCCTCCCAATCGTTGTCCAACTCATCCGTAGCCACCCCGGCCGCTTGCCATCGGCGCACAAAAGAGGCCAGTAGGTCTCGCTGCACTGCGGCCTGATGTTTGGCGTATGCTCTGATGCCCTCCTTGATCTCGGGCAAAAGGGAAGTGTCTTCCGGCTCCAATCGACCCTCCCAGCGCGTCGCGTTTATTTCCATCGTCACCTGTACCCGCCTCATCTCTTCCTCGAGAAGCTTCACCTCCTCCCTCCAACGCATGGCTCGAGCCCTGCTTTTCAACCATTCAACGCGCGCAGCTAAGAGTCCAATCAATCACTGTCGGGGTCAACCAGCCTAAACAAGCGTACCTTCGATAACATCATCGTCTTTGCCTGAAGCGCTCTTGTTCGTCCATACCCACGACAGCTCACGACTCCCATCGCCCCATGGTAGGAAGACGTCTATGGAAAAGCTCCCTCCTGTCATGTTCGTGACGTCCTTGTCTTCAAGTGGTCGAAGCTCGCCAACCCATGTTCCGTCCGGTTCCAGTCTTTCCAACGCGCGACGGCACCGACGGTACTTGTCCACAGCAAATCTGGTTTGGGCCCGTTGGGTGTTGATGGTCCCCTGTGCTCGGGTAACCATACCTTGCCCATTGCTCTCAATATCCCGAAATACAAACAAGGCACGAAGAGTCTGTTCCGAATTTCGAATGGTCTCTAGACAGTCGTGGCATTGTGCGACCCGCAATCGCTGCTCTTTCTCGGCGATACCCGGGAGGCAACCAGTGAGACGCTCCTCGTAGGAGAAAGCTGACGGCATCCACAGTTTCTGATCCTCGACATCGATGGCGGCAGACCTAGCCACGGTCTGCGCCCGAACCTTGGCGCGCAAAGCGGGGACATAGACCTCCTGACTGGAGCGAAACAGGGCAATCTTCTTTGTCAAGTCCAGTCGCTTCTTTTGAATCGTCGTAGCCTGTGCCGTGGTCAAAACGCCCTCGCCGTCTGTGAGTCGCCGCAATTTCTGCCTGAATTGAGAAAGCGATCAGATTTGATAACATGACGATAGCGTACGGACGTACTGCAGTTCTTCGATCATCAGACCAAGCGTTAGACAACCACTAGGCCTGGTGTCATTGACGTCCAGTGCTCCAGCTGCGGCTTCCAAGCGTTCTTCCTCACGTAGCCGATATCGGACTTGAGCTTCGGTTTCATCTACAAGGACCGCCTCAGTCAGCCCGTGCAGTGCTAAACGGATGGAGGAGATTACAAGACACTTACACTTCACATCGTTGATATACGGATTTTCCTCATCGCGATCCCTTTCCCAGGCCTCGACGCGCTCAGTCCAGCTTTTGACCACGTCATCTGGTAGATGGACAGTAAAGTCCTCGTGTAGACCAGTCTGCTTGACGGCCTGGAGCTTGGCCTTCTTGTATCGACGCATTAAACTGTCACCTGAGACCAAAGTTAGTTAAATTGCTTGGCTAGCAGACGAGGATGGACGAACCGAGCCCAATAAGCTTCGACCAGTTGAGGAAACCAAAATGATCGTCTAAGGTGTCCGCGCGCGAACCCGGGCCCATTTCCTTGATACTTGCGGCGCACATCCTTATCAAAGCCCACACGCGCTCTATCGCCTCACCGTCCGTGCGTCCAACACCCGGCTGGATTCCCATGGCAAACGTACATTGACACTCGAACTTATGCCCGGGACAATGGCCCTTTGGAATGGCTGCGAGGATCTCCATGGTTGCCGGTAGTTGTAGGTGTTCTGGAAGGTCCAACATACGTTCGAAGAGATTGATGATCCATTGGCAGACGATGTCATAGGAAAAAAGTATTTGCAGCAGGGCGTGTAAACGCTTGAGAGACGAGGTAGCGACGTAGTCACTATTGCAGTATCTGTAGCGAAATAAACCGTCAAACGGGGAGAACAAATAGTCATAAAAATACGTACCGTTCACCCATCTGAAGATTACCGACTCCCTCTGGAGCTACCATCTCATGTCGGGCGCAGATGGATGCGAGAACGCCAGTGGTTCGCAGCCCGGTGTTGTCCTTCTTGTCGGCGTGAGCCAGGGCCTTGAAACCACTGCATGTTGAAATCTAAGAGGCTCATTGATTAGATAGAATCTTCCATTCAACCAGAAACTGACTGACGTCGGCTTCCTTCGCGTGATCAAGAATATACTGACCGTACCCAGAGTTCTCGTCAATCATATAGGCGCCGCTTGGGTGAAGGGACGGGTCGACTGTTTGATTCGACCGCCACAGACCAATGAAGCGGAAGCAAGCGTCCAAAGAGACAATTTTCCGATAAATATACCTACCGAGCGATGTCTATCAGGCAAGCTTTGGAAGAGAAGAGGTTTAACACTCACTGATCGACGCTCTCTCGCCAATCTGGCGGTAGATTCACCTCAGGAATGGGGCAGGCGGGACAAATGACGGCTAATTCGCCGGGTTCAACACGCGACGCCCCGTCCTTCTGAGCCCCCTTCCCAGCCCTCATCAGCATAAGCAAGTGTCGGTATTGACGAACGACTCGAAGAAAGGGCTGATAACGTTTCTGGAACAAAGGCGTGTTATTCTCATTAGGGACATTCGAATTATAAGTCGCTTACCTTTGGAACCCTGAGACCCAGGGCGTCGGTCATGTAGATCAAAGACTTGTAGAAATTGTACGCCGAGACCTTCCCGGTGAGAGTCGCCGCGTGAAAGAGCTGTAGAGCCTCGAAGCTGACGCAGGTCGCAGGGAGGTGGACCGTTGCCGGGTACCAACCCATACGCAGGAGCTGTATTCGCCGTGGGAGGTTTGAAGAGTGAAGGCAATTGCAGTATTTGACCGAGACCTCGTGGATAGCGTTATCGTGAATGACGACGAGGGGATGGGCGTCAACCAGGTGCATGATGCACTTGGAGCCGTCGGCGTGGCCAAGCTCTACGTGCAGGCCCAGGCGAATTAAAGGTACGAACTTGAAGCGATCGCCGGTCCATTGCTAGCACAACCTCTGAATTACGAAAGTCCGGATAGAAAATATAAAGACCGACCGCGACAAGATGCAGAGGAAGCTGAGCGTGATCGTCAAGGAGGCAAGTCTGGCAGACACGACGATGACGAGAGCATCTCGTGCATCGAAACAAAGGGTCCGCGGCACCACAACGGCACGTATTGGGGGCATCGCCCCGACCTTTATGCCAATGGAACTCGTAGAGGAATTCTTGAGCGTAATTATATCCACCAATGCGGCCAGCCCAGACACACATGGCGCGTTTCTGTTAATTGAAGAGTATAAAAGTTACGAATGAAGAGAAATCATTAAACGCGACGTACCTTTCCAGGCTGGGGAGCGGGAATGGACCGCACTTTCTTTGATGGGCTCTCTCCATCGTGGTCATCCTGTGGTTGCCCCTCGGGTGCGGGTGGGTCAAGATATTGCAGGACGATATCCTGGTCAAGGTCGTCGTCGTCTTGCCAGGAGAACGACGCATTGACTTGGCTGCTGTACGACGGCCCCTCATCTGCCCACAATTCGCCATCCTCATCTAATTCAAATACCTCCGTCTCCATCAACTCGTCTTCCGAGGACGGCTGCGAGGAAAAGTCATCGCCCGAAACATGTAATCGTCTACGGCTTCGCGAGGAGCCCTGCTGCCTCGCTTTTCGCCTCTTCCTAGCGCGGCCGGCGTTAATCTTGCGCGTGTTCATGGGCGGAGCTGGGGAATAAACATGTGGGACAGGAAAGGTTGAAGTGGCGGCAGTCAAACGTAAGGTAGCATCGACCGCCGAGGACCCAGAGCACCTGTCCTAACGCCACAGTGTCCAATGGGATACAGAATGAAGGCCGAGGTATGGGAGACGGAGTTTACGTTTCGCAAGAGAGAGAGAAGGCGGATTGAGTGGTAGACCCGAAGAGCGAGTGTATATAAGGGCGTCGCGGACAAGGACATGGCGGCGTCCTACCCAATTACTACCCTCGACACCAATCTCTCCTACAGCACCATGAACAACGAAGATTATAGTGCCTATTGTCGGCGTGTCGAAGCGGAGGCGGAGGCGCGCATCTTGGAGTTGCGCTATCGGGAGCAGATTCTGTCGTTGCCGTGAGTTTTGCACTCTCGCGCTGTGGTCTGGGGACTTACCCAGCACACAACCAGGGACGACGCGCCTGGGGACCACTGCGCGTACCCGGAATTTTTCACCACGATTGTGTATCCGATCTGGTTTCCGTTCACCGACGTTCATTACGACTACCTCGCGGAGTGCGCTGGGGAGTTTGAGGCGGCGGTGATGAGCAACGAAGCGCAGAAGTGGTTTCGCGCTTTCTTCCCAAAATGGTTCCGAAAATTCCCTGAGGATCCCGCCGGAGAGTTGAGTCCTGAGGACCTCGCCATGAACATGGCTCATCGCAAAAAGGTACGTGGTCGACTTCGCTGTTGTTGTCGAAAGGTGCTGAAAAGCCGAGACAGACGATTATCAAGATCTACATCAACGCGTTGGGTCGTCGTTGGAATGGGGAGCATCGTCCGAAGGGGAAGAATGGGAGGATGGACGTGATGTTGGTTCACTTTGACATACTCCATGAGCTGGTTGAGCATTTTCGTACCCTGTTCTGATGTGATGTAATGGGTCTGGGTCTGGGACCTCGGGCTTACCTTACGTGGTCACCGAGGTCTAGACCGTCTTTTTGATAAATTGATACGCCGACTCGAACTTGTGAAATACCACTTCGAAATCCGCTTTCATGTGCGACAAAATACGCAAACAGTCGACCCGCGACGCCGCCGAACAGGCTCGCGCCGCCATAGGCTCCCTCATTCTCAACCAAAGGGACGTCGTTACCGCGGCAGTTGAAAGCGCTCTCATTGAAACAGGTCAGGGTTGAATCCACCTGTCACCGCGACGCGCGCGCCCTGACACGCCCTTCAGGAAATTACCAACCACTTTCTGAAACGGAAGCAAAAGCAGCCTGCAAGGCACTCATTGGTCAGCAGGTGGTATCTTCGGGCCGAGAGCTGGGGACTGAACCTTGCGCCTGCGCCACAGATAAACATAACGAACTGTACCCTGTGGAGGGATCGCTCGTGCATGTGGAGGTTGTCAATTGGCTCAAGAAGGTTGGGCTCCCGGAGTGGGTGCGCGAATTTGAATCCCTGGAAGTCACCAATATGAGAACTTTACGCGTTTTCGCCGGAAGTACGTGACATATGTTCCCATCGGAAATTTACTTACCTCATCACTCAATAGTCGTCTCGGCAATTGGATCCTACAAGCCCTTGGAGAAGATGATACGGGATGCGTTGCCCTTCACAGATCCCGCTGAGATTGATGACATGTTTTTGCACCTTGGTTATCTGCACGATGAGACGATGTCGACCGTCTAGCATCCCCACCCTTTACTCAAGTACATATTACACATACGTCATCCTTCCTTGATTCCAGTTCAAATGATTTAGCCAAGAAAAAATTCTGTTGATTCGATAATAAAAGTATTTAAGCATAAATGAAGTATCAGTCCGAGTATGATAAGATATAAGGAACCCGGTCAGTAACACGACATTCAGACGACGACGTACAATAACACGACTAACACGACTCGACATATGCGGAAAAAGATAAAGAATCAACAGTCAAGAAGGAGCAATAAGAGCTCAGAGCGCTCCATAACTTACAACCGGCGTCGAGTGGCCATAATCTCGTCGACACAACTGTTCAGCAGCTCGCGCGACGGGACCTCGTTGTCGACAAGACTTCGTACGAGGACTCTGTCCATGGGGGGATCAACATGGACGCGGTGGGCGAGGTCCCGATAGAACGAACTGGCAATCACCTTGATGCTGCCGCCCTCTGTGTCTTCCGTATCGCGTTCTCCTCCCGCATAGTTGGAGGTGACGCCGCGGTTCATCGCTGCCTGGACGTTTGCCTCAAAAACTTGGCCGTAGTACTCGTCGTCATCGATATCGGAACGTGTAGGAGAACCCGGAGGTCCTGACGGAGCGCAACGATCGACAAAGTAGGGGCTGCTGTGAATGGTGAAGGAGCAATCCACGAGGGGGTCGGGTGTAGTCGTCCGATGCAGTGTACGGTTGATAGCCTCACGCTCGCGATTATCATCCTCCTCCAACGCGCGCCATTCGTCCTCCCATCCAGCCACAATGGAGGACTCGCGCCAGCGGAGTTGGTCGCGACGTGCGAGCAGCTCAGCCGCGAGGGCCTTGTTGATTTCGTCGGCAATCAACTCCAGATGTTGCAGCCCATCCCAGACAACGTTCGGTGCGGCGTCGATGGGGGCAACTTCTAGAGCAAGAGAACGGCAGCACTCGGAGAGGGCGTCGCTCGGAAGGACTCTCTTCAAGATGGCCGTGAGCGCCTCGATATGGATACCGTGGAGTGGATGAGAAAAGGCGTTGGAAGAGGGGGCGGCGACTCGGAGGATCGGTCGCGCTCAGAAATCACAAGCTGGCGGGCTGTAGTAAATTGAGCGCGAAAAGGGGTGTAGTCAGCCTCGTTCCGGGCAGCCTGCTCGACCATGTCGTGGTAGCTGGATGCGATCGGCGACCGAGGGCGGTTAGGAGGACGAGGGACATTAGGAGCACGCGGGGTAGGACCAGCCCGAGGACGCGGAAGGCATTCCTCAAGAGGAATGGGACGTTCCTGCCGTTGCATGTGAAACGTCGGCTGCGGGAGAGGACTGGGCTTCGAGAGACCCCAGCGGGAGCGACGACGCCAGTGCCAATAGTATAGGCACTCGACGGCAGCCTGGACACAAAACCAAACCAGTCAGAGATGTTCGAAGGAGGTCAGGATCCAAACTTACACGCAATCGACACTTCACAGTGTATTCTTGAGCTGGCCCAGCCGGAATGGGGAAGCGCGCTTGCATCTCTCTGCCAATGCGGTCTTGAAGGGCGTTGAGTTCGATCCAGTCTCCGTTGTCGAAGAGATGGGCCCATTTCGGGTTCCAGTTCAAAAGCCAGCGTTGCTCAGTGTGATCGAAACGCTAGGGAACGAACAGGAGGCGTCAAACACGACAGACGAAAGACGGGGCGGGTCAACATACGCAATATCCTCTAAGGTATTCCTGGCTGGGCTGAAGAGTGAACACGTCAATTTGAAGTAGCAAAAACAACGAAGTGAATACGAACCACCGGAATGAGCGGTAACTGAACAATGCTATCGCCTGGACGCGGCTCGTTCCTCAGGCGCTCGTAAAGTTTGAACTCGTATAAGCGGCGGGGCAGTATCTCTCTGGGATCACCCCTGCCATTGACTTCGGAGGAGGGACGCATGATGAAAGACATGATTCGCTCGATAAGGTGCAGGGGGGGAAGTGGTGGACAATTCGCAAGTCGCAATGGAAAGGGAACTCCGATATATGACGCCCGGCGTGAAAGCCAAATCCCCTTCCCGAAGACCGACGTGACGACGCCCTCGACCTTAGACCCCGTCTGTGACGTGTCGGGAAGCTGCGAGAGTGGCTGATTGAATGGAAACCCCTTCCTCGTTGCTGGGATGGGCGCCGTGGATAATTTGGGAGGAAAGAGAAACGCCGACCGCAACACAGTGGCAAGCAGGTTCTATGCAAACTTCCCCGCTGTTAATATTCATGTAATTGGAGGGTCGGGCGAATCATTCACCTCGTAAAAGGAAGGCCGAGCGTTTGAGGGCGAAGTCTTGATGAATTCCAGGACGTTTGGTGTTGTGAAAACGAGAGCCACAGCGGACTGACATCTCTGTGAACGAGGTCAGTCTTCCATTGTGACGGACAATGCCCGACACCAGAGCTCATTGAACCGTGAGGCGACACACCGCCAGCATCGTCACATAAGACCGCTCGCGCCACTGACAAGAAGCAAAGACAAGACAGATCAGCACTGCGGACCCGGATAACTGGAAGTCGGTGGCAGCCGTGGTGGCATTCAATTGGCAACGGCCGCGGAAGCAAATACCTCACACTGCAAAGGGACAGTGCAATTGATATGTATTCTCTTACAGTTCAGCTCAACCTCCCGCAAAAATGGCTCATGATTATTGAACCGACAATGAGCCCGACCAACGTTTGACACATGCTTCGATTCCTAAATACATGTATTCCGGTTTCAGTCATCGCTGTTTCGTTTCTCTTCCGACAAACGAGTCGTTATTCTTGTAATGACATAAAAGCTCAAATTTATAAGTATGTATTAGAGTGCAAAAATATATGTTGGTTGGGGTTATGCGCAACAAAGAACGCTGGTGAGGGGCGTGTATCAATATCCCCGGACAATGTCTCTCGAGAGTATCATCGGATTCATCGCTTCCCTAATCAACACCCTGCGACGACAATGTAATATGGAGATGATATGATCTGGATATCATAATATAACGTATACGCGTAACGCGTCCCAACCGAGAACATGAGACATGTAATATACATGATGTCAAGCTCAAGAATCACTCGGTATAGGTATAGAGACATGCGCGCTAGGTGAGATTGTTCGTGAGCGAGAGGTGTTGCAATCACAGAGCACTGAGCAGACAGACATACCACTGAGCAGACATACCCCCGAACCTCTGGCATAAACGCGACAGTACCTACCGGTCAGAGTGAATGACCTCAGAAACAAAAACAATCTTCAGCGAGGGACCCAAGCAAGAGAATCCGCCAGACGTTGAGGAAGACGATATTACCAGTGTTGCAATCCAAATGGACGGTCCTAACAGAGCAGAAACTGAACAAGCGCCATGCTTGCTCCGGGCTAAGAGAGAAGAAGATACGCCTGAGGTTCATGAGCCGTTCACGCCAAGGAAAAGACAGAGTGGTGCGCTACTGCTTGGCGACCCACCAGGCAAGTGATTAGGAGAGTGGTGTGTCGCGTTAGACAGACACACGTCTCGCTTGTCGCAAAACTCGGACTGGAGCGTGCGCATGGACCATGCGATCATCATCATTCGCAATACATGCTGAAGATGCTGCAGCTCAGTTTTTACAGACGCTGGAGTAAAGCTCTTGGAAGAAACACTCACCGTCAACTCATGTCAAAGACCTTGTCATCGCTAGGAAAGACATAACAATCTGAAGTAACCCAACTGAGTCTCAATCCTAAAGTTTGTCGTCACAGAGGAACAAGAATCACAACTCGGCAACGACAGGAAGGCGCTGCGCACATGGTGACAGATTGGTTTAGCGAAACCCACCGGAGACAGACTCGTAGATATCAGAATGAACCAGCCAAGACGCAGAGGAGAGTAAACCGTTTCCCAGTAAGATGAGATCAGAGCTGAGTGTCCTCCTGAGTGTACGATTGCAGACCATGTCGACGTCGAGGGTTTCCAGTGAGATGAGATCTGAGCTGAGTCCTCCTGAGTGTACAATTCCAGACCATGTCGACGTCGAGAGTCCTCCCGAGTCCCAAGACAATGGCATGAGCTTAAAAGAGGTTCACGGAACTTATAAACTTATCAGACTGATAAATAAACAGACAAATGGGCATATTTTTTTCGGGGATTATACAACGACAAACGGAGCACTACACAACATATCGGTAAAGACAGTAAGATGTGCATACAACTACACAACATATTGGTAAAGACAGTAAGATGTGGCCAAAACGAGAAACGCCGCCCCGACGCGCTTAAGGGAGGAACATGGCCTCACCGCCGTCAAGCGCATCTTGAAACTCCAGGCATCCCTGTTCGACAGTTGGAACGCAGTGGTAAATGGCGCCGCCCACGCCAAGAACGTTTGGAGCGGTACGGTGCCTATAACATCTGTTAGCTCATTGGTTTAGGAAACGAATAGAAATACCGACCAACCAGCGAGCACTCCAACGACGCGTCCACGTGTGACAGCGTAATAAGGGCCTGGGACTCCTTGGGCAGGGATCTGATACGCATAATCAGGCGGCAGTACGGCAAAGGGCGGGTAATCTGTCAAAACGCATTAGCGACGGTTAAGGCACATTGGACCTTCGAGATACTTACTTCCGTTGGGCAGTTGAGCGGCGGGAGCGGCGGCCTGAGCGGGCTGCACGACAGCAGGCTGAGCGGGAGCGGCGGCAGCGGCGGCCTGAGCGGGAGCGGCGGCCTGAGCGGGAGCGGCGGCCTGAGCGGGCTGCACGACAGCAGGCTGAGCGGGAGCGGGAGCAGCGGCGGGAGCGGGAGCAGCGGGCTGTACAGCAACCGCAGGCTGAGCGGGAGCGGCCTGAGCAGGAGCGGCCTGAGCAGGAGCGGCCTGAGCAGGAGCGGCGGCCAGCACAGCGACCGCAGGCTGAGTGACAGCGGGAGCGGGAGCCGCCGAGACTGGGGCAGCCGACGCGGTGGCCGGAACCTGTGTGGCGTACGGCGGCGGGATAGGACCTTCAAACATACAATTAGAGATCGACACCGAAACGAGTAAAGGTAAAAAGGTTACCAGCTGAAGCAGATCCGCCACCAGACGCGACTACGTAAGTCAAATCACAAGTCAATGTCAACATGCAAAGTAGACGAGAAGAGGAAAGAACACTGACCGGCGTTTTGAGCGTTGTGAGAGGAGGACGTGGGGCCTAGATAGAACGAGATGAGAAAGAAACAAGTCAAAGACGAAGTAGAACTGACTACCTTGATTAGTCGAGCCAACGGTGGCTGACGCGACCAGGGAATTAAGCAGTCCCGCTTGGGCAGGAGCGAGACTGATGTTGATCAGACGCTGAGCGAGATCTACGAGAGATTGTTAAGTTCAGGGAGAATGACGTGAAAATGAATGACTGTCTTACCTAGGAGATCGTCCGCCTGCATAGCGGGGGGAGTTGAGGAGCCTTTGCGTTGGGTCATTGTGATGAGACGATGTGGAGGTGGAAGAAGAGGGTAAAGAGCACTTGTCGCGTCTCGATTCGAATAAATAAGTGGCCCGTGGGTGCAACTGTACAGTTGCGGGCACTCAAGTATGGCGGTTGCCGCAAAGTCGGCGACTTGAAAAGCCAAAAGAGGAATGCGGAGGACGCAGGTCGAAGAAGTCTGTGGCGAAGAAGGGAATAGGAAACGAAGAAGGCCGTCGACGACTAGAGTGGCCCGAGCCCGATGTGCCAAATGGTAACTCGGCTAAGTCCAGGAAGTCTGCAGCCCGGAAAAGTCCACAAATTCTTGAGTCTGGACTGGTCCACGAAGTCTGTGGCGTCGACGGACAAACGATGCGAAGTGGACGACTAAAGTGAGTGGCCCGAGCCCGATGTGCCAAATGGTAACTCGGCTAAGTCCAGGAAGTGCAGTCCGGAAAAGTGCACGAAATCTTGAGTCTGGACTGGTCCACCAAGTCTGTGGCGTCGACGGACAAATCGACGAGGTGAGGTCAGCTGCAAAGTCGGATTAATTCACGAAGTTTGATAAATTCTGTGAGGACCCGTGTTTATGCCACCAAGAGGTTAGATTTAAAATGCGGACAAATTTTTCGACCCTGAAATAATTCCCACGGTTTCTGGTCATTGCGGCAAACGATTCAGCTCATTCCGCACCGAAAAGGTCGAAAAATTTCCGAAAATTTCTGAAAATTTGTCCGCATTTTCACATCTAACCTCTTATAGGCATAAACACGGGTCCTATTCTGTGGCGTACATGTGACGACGGGCGTCGAGTCGACAGTCATAATAGCCCGAGGACGGACAAATCGACGAAGTCAAGTCAGCTGCGAAGTTGGGTTAGTTCACGAATTCTGATAATCGGGCAGGACAATTCCGCGAATTCTGTGGCGTACATGTTGCGACGGGCGTCGAGTCGACAGTAATAGTAGCCCGAGGACGGACAAATCGACGAAGTCAAGTCAGCTGCGAAGTCGGATTAGTTCACGAAGTCTGATAATCGGGCAGGACAAGTCCGCGAATTCTGTGGCGTACATGTTGCGACGGGCGTCGAGTCGACAGTGATAGTAGCCCGACGTGCCGACTGTGAGAGGAGACATACACTCTTTCTCGACTCCTCCCTCCCTTCCCTTGTCGGCGTCAGATTAGATGGTGATGAAAGGAAGAAAGAAAGACATACGAGGGTACTTGTGTTTCTCCACGTTCTGATGCCGTAATCTGATGCCAAGAACGTTGCCAGGCACGACGACTCTGATGATGACGAGGAGTTGTCTGGCAATGACTCCGACTCGCTAGACGACAAGCCCAAGCCAGTCAATGGCGACAACAAGGACAACGACGACGAGGACGACGAGGACGACGACGAGGACGACGACGACGACTTACCGAAGCTCAAGCCTTTCTCGAAGGGCTGGCTGCAAGGAGCCGCCCTGGAATATCTGATTGATAACCACCGTTTGAAATTCCACGAGCAAAACACACTCAATGGAAAACTGGGTTGTACTCAAGCGGTTGTCGCGGCCAACGACATGTTACGAGTCTTCGGGACGTTTGGTCCTTGGGGTGCAACGTCAAAGCCGATCGACGAGAGAAGCGATTATGCCGCGTCGTCTGACGAGGAGGAGGAGCCGGAGAGTACCAGGCGGCGGGAGGGCGAAAGTGTGCAGGCGAGAACGGCGCGGTTACTCAAAGTTGCCGAGATCAAGCGATTTCGAACGGTGCGTCAAACATTCTCTTCTATTATTGTACCGTACTGACTATTTTGACAGAGCTTGACGCGCTTTTTGAAATACGAATACTCCCTCACGCATACTGGAGTCAAGAAAGAGAAGAAGAAGCGCAAGGGACACGCCTCCAGCGGCGAGTCGCCCAAATCTCTGGCCTCGCTCATGGTCCATGAACTTCTTGGAATCGGTCCGAACACCGCTCGGGTACCCCATCCCTTCCAGCTATACGCCAAAGATCAACCTGCCTCCTTTCGCAAGGATTTCCTGCGTCATTTCAAGACAACCGCCAAACCGGCCACAGATCGCGCAGGAGAGGAGATGGCTTGGTACGCGCGACAGTTTCGCTCGCAACCCGATGCCGTTTGCGAGGAGTACGAACAGAAGGCGGCGACGCTCAGAGAGGAAGCCGCAGTGCGACGGGAGAGGTTGAGTGAAAGACTGGAGGCTCGTCTCGATCCAGAGGACGCCGACCAGTACGTTACGTTCTCTCACTCGCTGGCTTTGCGATTTACTGACGTATCCGTCTCTGTCTAGGTTGCTTGAAGACCTGCCCTTTTTGCTCGACCCACTATTCGATGCCCTGAGCACTATGTTGAATGCGAAAATCAGTTTCCTGATGGGTGTTCCCCAACCGAGGGAAGACGGTAAATTGATTGTTAAAGCGTGCGTGCATTCTTGCCTTCTTTGTTTCGTCAGAGTTCGGACTAATCAAAATCACCAGTATCACGAAGGGGAAGAATCATCATCCGATCCCTGCGAACTTGGCGAAGACAAAGCATTTCGGCACGCACGTCAAAGCATTTCAAGATTTCTTGAACGACAATGCGTACGGTACGTGTTTATTCTTCCCGTATCTATCCACCGGCGTGACTGACTTGGACAACAGAGAAGGCTGAGATGCGCGCTGCTGCTCTCCCTAATACTCGACCAGCGGGAAGAAATTCCGAATCGCCAAACAAGAATCAGGATCCTGACCGGATCGTCATCATCGTTCAATCCATGGAGATCCCTTCGAAACCGAGTGATGTCGATGACGATGTTGAAGAGGACGGGCGCGATATTCCTGCCGGGTTGGCTGGTCGCCTCCAACGCAGGAACGAGTGTGAGGCCAAGCGCAAGCGACGTGAGGAGGAGGGCAGCCCTCTGAAGCGCCCGAGAGGCCGCCCTCGGAAGGAACGGACGCAGAAGCGGGGAGGTGACGAAGACGAGGAAGAGACGGATGAGGGCGGGCCAGAGAGGGACGAGCCCGAGGAGAGACCTCGGAAGCGTCAGAAGAAAGCCTTTCCGGAGGACAAGGGAAAGTCGAAGTCGAAGAAGAACCGCGCCGAGTCCAAAACGACAGCCAGCCGACCTCAGGGCGATACCTCCATTGGTGACGCTACCACGAGCAGGGGCAAGGCGAAGGCGTCGTCCGGACCTACTAGGCTGCAGCTGCGTGCTTTAGCCGGTCTGGTCGAAGCCAAAGCCCACGGTCGTTCTCCTTCCCCACCAGCTCAGTCTTCCAACCCATCCAGCGCGACACCCACTCAACCGACTCGACGACGACCCCGGCCCAAGCGCATCGCCTTTGCAGACGGTCCTCCGCGCTCTTCCCTGCCTCAACCTGCCAACGACGACTCTATGTCTGTTGACTCACCACCTCCACAAGACGATGACTCCCCGTTGAGGAAGATCTCGAACCGAAGGCGGCCTTTGAGGATTATACCCGAAGAGGATGACGACGAAGATGGGCTTGACACGGATAAACACACAGACAGGTCCATGAATAGCAGTCACCCCGACGCTATCAGTGTTGGGCCCGCCTTTGACGTTGACATCGGTTTTGAGCAGGTTGACTTTGGTTTTGAACCGTACAATATGGACCCGGAGGACCAGATGGAGCTGGAGACGGCTGCTGCCCGCGCCGCCGCCGCTGACGCTCTTGCGCGCACACAAGCTTCTTCCTCTCACATGACCGCAACTCCTGCGCGCCGTGCTCCTTCGTCTCGTTTTACCCCAGCTCCTAAAGCGCGCACACAAGCTTCTTCCTCTCACATGACCGCAACTCCTGCGCGCCGTGCTCCTTCGTCTCGTTTTACCCCAGCTCCTAAAGGCCGACAGCCTGCTCCTGCACCATCCTCTCGGAGTAGCGCTGCCGCTGCTCCGCACGCTTCTTCGGATCTCGGCAATCGGTTCAACAGGACGCAAGCACCCACCGCCGGTCCTTCCAAAATCGCCGCTCGTTCCACGTCGTCCCATGATGGAGTGAAGGGTCCGCCCGTTGCGTTGGTGACTAGAAAGCAACGTATTCCCCCCAACAGTGACGGTCGTGGGCGAACGCTTGGCCCAAGCGCACCGTCATCGGATTCTTCTACGATTCACCCTCCTACTACTCGCGCATCTCCGGCGTCCACCAAACCTCCCTCTACTCGTGCAGCTGCAGCAGCGGCCAGAGCCTCAGCACCTCCTCCACAGCTACCTCCATTCAACCCTTTGGATCCCTCGCTTTGGACCGAATGGGTGAAGACTTGTCACGCGAATGTCAACAACCTCGACGTGTCGACATATCAGGCGGTGCTCAACTTGTGGCTCCGAGTGGAAGGATCAAATAATTTCGAAGTAGGACGTCTGAATCTGCCATCTCTCCATCGACCGGTGCAGGTCGCGGGCTGGCAGAAGGCAAAGCGGAAAATCCTTCCGCCATTGGCTCGCAAGGATGTTCGATCGTTTGCTTCCCAGTTTTGGAGATGGTGGAAGTCGATGCAGCCATCATGGAGGTCGGTCTCCGACGTAGAGGGCCCGCTGTTGTCAGAACATCGTGCTGTCGAGTCCGATGAGCGTCAATGGGGGATTCTCCAGGACGCCAACGGGAGAAACGGTATTATCTCGGTGATCGCATGTCTTTATTGGTGGGGCCGACACCATCACCCGGGCACTGGTGCTTTGGCTGTCGGACTTCTGGAGGAGTGGGATGATGCCGTCGCAGAGGTGACATATGTCCTCGAAGGTATTCTCGCCTTCAAGAACCGTTAATTGCACCTGGCCCTCTCGCGACTCTTTCTCGGCTATCTGCTTTTCATTCAATGGTTTTTTTTATGTTCATGTTTATGTTGATGTTTATGAGATGATTTAATGCATGGTAGACTACATAATATTGTAACTCTCTCCAGCTATCAATTTAATTTCTTGACAGTAAATGGCCGAAATAGTGGAGAGTGGTCGGACTTGAAGACTTAGACTCTAGAGGGCTTTTGGCCCAGGTCCAACATGCCGAGTGAGTGCCGGAGGCGAGTTCAGGTCTAGGCTTTCGGCGCGAGGTCCGAATGCGAGGGTTCAATTCACGCTACCTGCCAGCAAAGTATTGAAAAACAAAATCCTGTGAGTTTGACATTGATAAAAATCCAGTAAGCACACCCTGATTACAGTTCACTAGCATTCATCCAGCTATGATAGGTATTTCGGATAGAGGTGTAAGACCCGACCAGTGTCAAATGATTCAATTTTGCAAATTTCATGAATTTTGCAATAATATTAGCTGCGAATCATATATTGAAGTACGAGTCAACAAGGTTATATTGAAGAACAAAGACAAAAGGGTTTTAAGGTAGAGCGCAGGAGCAAAAATATCATTTTTAATGGGGCAAGGAAATTTTGACAAATTGCTTGTCGGGTGACCCCCTGTCGGTCGAGGCAATTTTGGCAAATGGATCTGTGTAGGCCGACTGGCTATTTTGCCAAAAAAGGTATTTATGGGCTGGTAATATTGCTGTTGTTGCCTTCAATCTGGTTGGGCGCACTGGCATTCCCGTCACTCTCCAACTCTACTTGAGGCTTGCTTTTGTCGTACGTCACTGTTCTGCTGCTCATCAACACTTCGTGCTCAAGTTACATCCAGCGCTGGCACCTGAAGCACTATCCAGATGTTGGCGACAAGAAGTTCTGGGCAACCGTCGATAATACTGCCTACCGAGCCATCAAGCAGGGTGGGCTTACTCAGTACAATCTGTGCGCCGTCACTTCTGAATGCCGACTGCGTGCTGACCCTTAATTATAGCGCCCTCAACGTTGCCTATGAAGAGGACAAGTCGATATACGGAAACCCGGTTGGTCTAGCAGCAAAGTTTAGGGCAGTTGACATCAGCAGCTCCGAGGAAGACATTCCGAAGTGGGTCACTGTGCTGAACAAACACGTCGCCAAACTCAAGCCAGATGCTCTCACCACCGCTACACAAGGCAAGAAACGCAAGGTCGGATCTGTGGAGGAGGAGGAGGCCGAGGAGAGTTGATACTGTAATGTCCATAATGAACGAGTGCCATAAATACATCATATTTTCTTCTAAACAATGGGGAGGCCCATCTGTCAGTAAGACCGTGGTAGCTTAGTAAGTGCACAGCCACTAGAATTAGTGACGCCCGCCGAGCATCTTTGTTCCGTACCATACTCTACATGATTCAGGCCCTATAACGACAGACGTTCTGCTCACACATGCTATACCAATCATATTTACTTTCATCATGGCCCTAGTATGTGGATTCAGCAAGGCATGGACCGGTAAATATCTGCCACTGCTGCCAGTCCAGCCTTAACGTGCTAGCTGTTCTTCAGGTCCGGCGTGCATTATATTATGCACCAAATACAATGCGAGTCATGCACATACATGCTCTAGGGCCGAATGGAGGCGAGCTCGCATCAAGACATTTCATTAAGAGGCGATCAACTTGGGTGTTTTGATCGCGCCTCAACGCGTCGCGTGTCCAATGATTAGAGGTGTGTATGCTATCTAACAGTGGGATGTAAGCTAATTCATTACACTAAGGTCTTCACCACTCTGCTTCCGAGTCCGAGTCATACATCGCATCGTTCCCCATCGCCACATCACCATCATCATCAACCGGCTGCTTGTCCGCGACCTCCTGCGGCGTCTTGGGACGAGGATCGGTGACTCCGCGCAGCCGCATAGCGACAACTGCTTTGATCAGGGCTGCGACACGCTCTGGCTTCCGTTTGAGATGTGACTTCATCGGGATCTCCTTGTCCTTGCCATAGACTCGGTGAATCTCCAGCTGAATACACACCTCGGCATTATTGAGACTGTCGATCTCGTCACTGTTGACTACCAGCTTCGCCTTCAGCAGAACGTCGTCCTTCTTCTTCTGCTTGACCTGCCGCTCCTTGATCTTGACATTGGCTGTGGCGATCTTTTTGACCTGAGCACCGACATGCTCTCGCTTCCGCTCCCGTTCAGCAACTCCAGTCAACCGCTTCTGCCCCTCAAGTCGGATATACCCATCGTCCTCGGCGGTGAGGTTCTTCCGTGCCCACTCTTCAGCATGGTTTCGCTGGTACATATGACGAGCACGATGCTGATGCTGCGACATGCTTGGATGACGCCGCGCTGCAACCTGAAATGATCCCAAGTCGCCCTCGCATGGATCATTGACAGAGATCATGTAGTAAGCCTTCTTCTCCGCATCAGAAAGACTGGCAATCAGACCATCCTTAGCGAACTCAGGCGTGAAACGTGTGAACGTTTCAAGAGCGCCCTTCATGAAGGCTACTAGAACCTGGCGCAGATGAGGTACCTGGGGAACCAGCTCTTGGACTGCATCCCATGCGTCTCGGTTATGCCAGTCTCTACCATCGAGGACAGCTGTACGACTCGACGCATCCGGAGACAGTAGTATGTCCGGATCATCAATGATCTTCTGGAGATGAACGCTGACACGGTCGTGCAAGGGTCCGAGATCCAGGTGGTTGGGAATGTTCCCATGCGTCCCACGAGCCTGAGACATATAGGGCTTCCCAATCGCCAGTGAGTACAGGACAAGGACACAGAACTCGGTGAGTGTTGGTAGGTCCTGGATAGCTTTGAAGAAGTTCAATTCAATATTTGTGAAGCCGCGTTTGTCCTTTCCATCGCGGACATATTCCATGAAGGCGATGAACATGTGGCGATGAACCAGGATGACTTCAGCCGCATCACAGTTCGACCCGTAGCGTGTACTGCTCATTCCCGGATACGCAAGGGGATATCCAAGCTGGTCTTCGAAGAACCAATTGAAGTCGTGCTGTTGGCCCTTTTTGTCGTCCTTGTTACGACAAATCAGTCCGCCAAGCTCGACCGCCTTGATAGCACCTCGTGTTGATGCTTTCTCAGCGTTCGCCGCTGCCTGTGAGCCGCGCTCATCCTCAATACCCAGCACCGCCGCGTTGTCCTTATTGGGGAGAAGAATAGGTGAGACACCAATCGCTGCCCATGCTGGAAGGAACTCCTTGACCGCTCCCTTGAGCATGTTCAGCTCTTTATGCATGCAGCACCCGCCTCGAATGAACATGGACATCTCGCGCTTCTTTGCCGCGGGAAGATGGCTGAAGACGTCCTGGCCCACCTCCTTTACTACCTCGAGCTCCATTTTCTGCTCGTACCCTCGCTGCTCTAGTACTTCGAGCCCGTTCCACACAGCCTGCCCTCCAAGCTTCTCTATCCTCGCTGCCTTCGCCCGAACAAGTAGTTCGATCAACTGAATTGTTGACAGTTTCCCCGCTTGGATATGCTCGCGGCCTAATCGTTCGTTCCTCTCCTCTGTCTTTCGCTCGTTTAACAGCCTTCCATGCTTCTGGACATCGGAGGCGTGATCACCGCCGGTGCCACGAACTTTCCAGAGGAGGTCGCGCGGCTGAGCACTGATCCCAGTTCGCTTGGATAGTGGGCTGTTCGAGAACGTACTCGTTACCCGCTTGGTGATCTTGTCGAGACCGGCAAGCTGTGTTTCAACTGTATGGTCCGAGGCCGATTCAACACCAAGACTCAGGAATTTGCGCCGTCCCTCGCTGTCAGTTACAGTGATGTGCCGAGATTTGTAATTGGTGTGTTTGTGTGACGTTCCATCGCTGTTGTACATGATGTCTGACCTCCCGTCAGCTCAATGAAGCAGTAGAGTAGAGTTCTGCTTACTTTCAGCGGTGGCAATTGCATGCCCAACCTGCATATCCGCGATGACACCTCCCTCGGCAACGATCCGCTGCACCTGAGAGCGGCTTACGCGTTCAACAACCTTCACACCAAGTGCCCCGCCAACCTCCTGGATAATGGTTCCCACCTCACGTTCGCTGCATCCGGCCTGGATCATTCGACGGGTCAACGCGCGGACCTGGTTTTTATAGATGCCCTTGGCCTTCAGCCTGCACGTTGACATCTGCCGACGCATCTTCTCCCGAGTCCGCTGGATAGCGCGAGCAAGCACAAGAGCATGCCTTCGCTGACGCTTCAGGAGCTTCGCCTTCTCTCCCGTACAGGTGGCCAGCTTTTTCCGAAGGTATACAAGCTGTGCAGACCGATCCGAGACAATCGTCTGCAAGTGTATGTGATCACTTTGTAGCCTAGCAAGAGAACCATTCAGAGCTGCAATTTCGCTTCGGAGGGCTGGAACCGTCTCCGTCTTGAGTACATATATCTCTTTCTTCAGCTTGGAGATCGTGACGTTCCTCCGCTGCACTTTTCTCGTAAGTGTTTTGTTTTTCGTCTCTAGTTTTGCCTTTGTAACCAATGGAGCAGGCTTCTTCTTCCTCTCAGAGGGTGAAGATTGCGTCCTAGGGTTGACGTTCTCCTTATCGGAGTCCGGTGACTGCAGCTCAGCCAGTTTGACACGTCCTTTAGCCAGTGCTGCCTCCTGAAGCGGTGACCGAGTTTTGCGCCTGCCCATCTACTGCCAAGCATTAGAGTATGTAGTCTCTATATAAAAAAACATTTACTGCGACTTTTGCGGGTACTTTGGCTGGAGGAGAGGCAAGAACGGTGCGTATCCGCGATGTGGCGTGTTTTTCAAAGCGGGCTGTCACATCTTGTCACACCTCGATCGTGAACTTATGTGAACCGATCTGCGCATTGTAATTCAAGAACGAATATGCACTCAATCACTCTGAAATTCTACAGATGGGATACTAGGAGGTATTGCTACAAGATGTTAAAGTACAATACATTGCGAGAAGTGCCAAAGTACAAGATCTTATAAGTGCTACTGCAAGGATGACTTCTCTCGGTGAATCTGGCTTTAACAGAAGGTATGTATATGATAAAAAACACAATCTGTAAGTTAATTCGAGGTAGCTAGGTTGCGGACAAGAAGTTATAAGGGGGTGTCATGTTTCGCGATCTGGTTATCGAGAACAAACATGTACAAAGGAACCCGCGTTTGGAGACAGATGGGCCTCCCCATAAACAACCCGGGTGCTTGCTTGACTTGACATGGAAACGGACACGTCTGGAGCTGGGATCAATGACAACACACAGTCGGGTCGGGTCCAGGCTGATCTACGGTCCGTGCGGCTGACACGTCGTGGCTGTGGAGATGAGACATCGTGGCTGTGGCGATGAGACGTTGCCGTTGTGATGGCAAGGTGCCGCGACTGCATTGGTGCGACATCACCCTGATATGTCAGAGCACCTTACGCTGTCCTCATGAGTGGAGCATGGGTTTCGGGTTTGGACGAGGAGACATCAGGTTGACATTCCACCTCAAACGGATAGAGGTCTGATTTAATTCACGGCATTTCTTGGACATGTCATCGCTGCTGGGTCTACATCAAGTCATTTTTATTGAAACCACAAGTGAGGGTCCTCATTCCGACCTCTGACACCTTTTGCGGTGTAGTAGGTACAAGTGTAATATGAACAACAAAAAAAAGGAATATAAATTACAGAGATAAATACTAAGAGAAAAGGTTACTGCACCACCAAACAAGAATGTCAAATATATCCTGCCGGCCACGCGATGGGCCTATAACCCATCCTGCCCTCCACACACACGACAGGCCAATCAAACATCGCTCATCAATCTCCACCCTCTACTCCCACGCCTTGGCATCACCCACCGGCGCCTCGAGGTCCACCGGCTTAGCAGGCAAGACGCTCGGGCTCGCGCTGCACCCCGGTGAATGTCCCGTCCCCTTCCTCTCTCACTCGACGCGGACGAAAAAGAGCGCTCACGAGAGCGTGACAGCTTCTCCCTCGACGGACTCCACATCGGCGCCCTCTCCAACTCTCTCTCCATTCTTGATCTGGAGCGCCTAGACCGCGCCTCCCGATGCGAATACTCCTCTTCCCGACTCGATGAGCGCTTCGCCCTCCCACGTCGCGATGGGATCTCCTCCTCCTCAGCCCCTGCAACCCCCACCTCCCACCTCCTCCCCACCTTCCTCTCCAAACACTTCCTTACCACCCTCCCCGTCCCTCCCCCCACCTGCGGGATATCCCCATGCCGGATCTTCAAGATCAGGCGCGGCTCAAACGCGTCGGCGAACGGCAGCCGGCCTTGAAGAAAATGACGCCGGCGGCTTTGAGGGCGTGGTAGTGGGGCCGGAGGAAGAGCTCCGGCGCGGCGTACGGGACGCTGCCCGGTGCGCAAGTGCAAGAGGGTGATGGAAGGTACGGGAAGGAGGGGGTGAGGGCGGGGGAGCTGGATGAGCGAGGAGTAGGGAGGGGGAGGGGCGTTGACGGCGTCCGAGGAGGGGGAGGGAGTGCGATGAGGTGGGAGGGAAAAGGCGTTGGTGACCCAGATTGGGAAAGTTGTCCTCTCGTCCTGCTGCCGACGCCGCGGAGTGTTTGAACTCTAAAGCCTACGGGAGTGCGACTGTTGTTCCTGCTTCCGTTCCTGCTGCCGCGTCCTTCGTTCCCGCGGCTGCCGTGTCCATGTCCATGTGAATGGGTGTCTGGTAGTTGGTTGGCGCGGTCTGTGGGTGCGAGTAGTATTGATGCCGCGGTGGATGCTCGTGTGCGTGCGCCGGCGGGTTAGCGCGAGTCGTTGTAGTCGTGGTAGTAACCCAACCCACCCGCGATCCGATCACGCCGTACGTCGTGGAAAGTTGATAAACTCTCCGCGGCAGTCTACCGACAAAAGCCAGTGGTCATTTGCGCGTCTGCCGGCGTTCCTGCGTGCGGCGAGGATTGGAGGTTGGAATTGAGGTGGAGGGACTGATTGCGGTCTGCTTTGATCCAAGGCAAGACAGTCGTCCTCGTCGCGGCGTCGGCTGTTTGCAGTGAGGAGCGTTCCTGATTGGTGTGGACTGCGAGGAGGATGAGATCAGTATGTTGACGACGGGTAGGGAGTGGATGATTGGTGAAAAGACACTGCGACGCGAAAAGATGTACGCTACTCGGTAATAAGCAGCAAAAAAAAAGGTCGATGGTGAGAGCGTACGTAGAGAGGAATCAATATATATATATGCGTCGTCCCCGCCCACGCAAGAGACGCGATCAAATGCAAATAAACGTATCCTCACGTACAGGTAGGTCTGAGCACATATCATAGCCTCAAAGTCTTGCCATCTCTGTCGCCTTTCCGTGCGTCCCGTCCTCGCATGCTAGTGCCCTGTAAAAATGACGTTCAAAAGGTGGTGGCGGTAAGAAAAAAGCAAACGTACGTCGCAAGACCCTCGCCAATCCCAATCCAAGCGCGTCGTTCCCACATCCGAACCTAGTTCCGGCGTATGACGCCTTCAATTCCCTCTGAGTGGGATGGCGGTGGGAGCGAATTTCACGACGAAGGCAAAGAAAGATAGTAGTCGGCGGCAGCGGGTTGTTGACCAAGGGGCAGTCATCCTAAGTCGCGCCGCCGTCAGGTGTTTGGTTGGAGGGCATTCGTTATGGGACCGGGGCTGGCTGTGGAGGATAAGGTCAGCACGCTGACGAGAGACTGGGAAGGAGAGGGGAGGAAAGGGGATTTAGGGACAGCGTACGCATAGACGCACGGACGTAAGTATGAGTCGCCTCCGTCCCAGAAACGAGACAGAATCAAAAATGAACGCACGCACCAGCACGGCCAGGTCTGGCTGGATCCAATCGCGGCTCTCATGCATCCATCGTCCCATTCCGTGGGCATCTCTGGCGCCTGTCCGTGCGATTCGTCCCCAGGATGATACTATGCTATCGACGTCGCGTTAGCGACTGATATTGCAAGGGAAGAAGCGAACATACGTGTGCTTGGGCTCCCATTGTCGACGTGTGGTCTACAGTTTTGTACTCTGTGAATGCGATGGAAGGAGCCGTTGGGATTGGGCGAGTGGTTGTTTCGATTGGCCGTAGGCGAGGAGGTGGTGGTGAAGGTGGGTATGCGCACAAAGCGTGAGGCCGTCCTCGTTTCGCCGCTGCAGCGGGTGTTTGCTGCGGTGGAGCTCGGAAGGATATGAGATTATTATGGTGGGCTGTGGGAGCATGAAAACGGGCGTTAGCCTCTTGAGTCTTGAGTGAGGGATGAAAAATAGAGGAGTCGGCACGCGAAAGAAATGCGAGACGGATGAAGAATTGCACGGCGGTGGAGGGGATGGACAGAGGCGGCGGTGTGCAGCCATGCATCGTTCAGGCTGCAGGTTCCAAAAAGAACGAAAACAAACGAAATCACTCACCCACGTCAAGGTCTGCTCTGCTTCATATCGTCTCTGCTGCTTCCTTCCCGTCGTGGAGCGCGATGCGTATCATGTCCCGGTTGGCGTCGCGTCCGAGCTCCATGCCGGATCGAAAGTGGTGGTTGTGGGAGGAAGCAAGCAAGCCGATCAGCGTGACATCACGAGTTTCCGTTTCGACATACCTCGATTGATCTCTCACAACGACGACGACCACAGGACGACGGTATGCACAGTCGGCGCGATAGGTGCCTGTCGAATTCGTTTCCACGCCCGGAGTCGATACGGCTCCTTCTTTGAAATTCTCTCGTCGAGGGCATGGGCCAAGAAGACATTACAGTGTACTGACGAAGACTACAGCGAATCTTTCCGGATCTATACGCGTTCTCTTGCTTGTTACGGCCGACGTCCACATTCGCTGCTACCGTCGCGATCGCGCTGGCGGTCGTGGTTTCCCTTTGTCTGCCGAGTGAGTAGCCATACCCACATACCCATCCGTTTTCCAGTGCGCCCTCCTAGTGCGTAACCATGGTCCACACTGCATTAGATATCAAGAGTACTAATGCCATCGCAGTACGTCTTGACCTCCAGAACGCGCAAGGACCAAAGTGAGTGTTTTCTTTCCCTTGTTTCATTGACTTGGAACTGACATCTATGCTGGATAGCATGTCTACCCTTATTTTTCAACGGAAGACTCGTTCTCATGCATGACGAGACAGTACTTCCGACAACTCGGGCATTCATCCCTGGCGGGATATGCTTCAACTTTTGGGTGAGCAATATATCTCGCTCCCTGTCCGCGGTTCCATTGATTTGATTCTAGGATTCGAAACGCATTACTAACGCGTTCATTTGGAGAGGACGTTCTCTTGTGGAATGGTGACATCTAATATGATCGTAAGTTCGACCAACGCTGCTCGTGAATTCTCTGTGGTCGAAATTTCGAAGGCAGGCCTGGCACCAGCAAATGCACTGACTTGTATAGACGAAATCGGGCGCGGGATTTTCTCGAGAGCGGGCGTGGGCATCTCGCACGCCATTTCGGATGCGTTGAATGAGGTGGGTTTGAGATTGGACAAACCAGATCCCGTTCACTCATTCGGGGTTGTTCATAGACGTTCGTATTGCACGCGACGTACGCGTATGTTTGGAGCTTGGGTAGAAAGCCTGTCCCGGATCCTGGACTGAGCCATGCGTGGTCTCAAGTAAGCGCTACGCTATCGAGAAGGCCTGCTGATGGCGAGTAGGTATCTCCCTGTCTGTCTTTCGCGGGATGGTAATGTTACCTTCATCTTTCTGTGCAGGTCCGATAAATCTCGCGCTGTATCCTCCTCGTGGATCCTGAACCCAACGAGATAGAGATCTCGACATGCAGAGGCGAATTTTGGGATAACGCGCTAGTAAAGGTGCGTCGTTTCCCTTCCCATTTTTGAATCTGAAAGATGTGGGCGTGTAGGAACATCGACGGTGCCCCGGATTATGAGACATATTGTGGTATGCATACGGCGCGGTATTCGAATCTGGTCGCGCATGTAGCTCATTTTCTCAGTAGGTCTCGAAGTCACGCCCCTCGTGGACCCGGCGGCGGACGGGCTCGAGGAGAGCAAACGCGTTGCGGCGAGTCTGGCTGTGTACCATCTGCGGTACCAGTCAAATAGTGAGAGCGAATGGACTGGGGCGGAAGCTTAAAGTACGCCGTCATCGTTTATCACGCTTGTGTCTTCGCTCTGTTAGCGTGTGTTGGACTACACTAATCATACTGTGAAATTTCCTTCCTCTGTATCTTCTCCTTCTCGTGTCGATGGTGCGATGGCGCATCGCACTAATATTCCGAGGAACCAACGACCGTAACATTTGTGATGGCTCCCGCCGGGTCTGTTCGAGTTCATCTTTCTCATCTGCTTCGCGCATTCTTTCTCGGCGTCTCGTCCGTCCGAGACCGGAGGCAGTGCTGGTGGCTGAACGGTGGGAGAAACCCACAGATCAGTGTGACACGACCGTAACATTTGATAGCACATCTTGACAGCAAACCACGACGACCACAGCACAACCATGGATACGAATGCCGCTGAAAGCAAGCGCGGCGGGCGCGCTCGCTTCTCGTTGAATCGACTCACGCGGAGTCGAGCGGATGGCCCTGCTCCTCCCGCAGCGCCCTCCGACCGCCCCGCGGGTGACGAGATAGCCATCGTCACCGCTCCAACCAGACGGAAGGGAAGCGCGACAAGAAAAGTGCGTCTTTGATTGATTTCCTAGATATAATTCCTGAAGACCAGTCCAGCAACATCGTTTCTCTCCGTACCAATGCCGAAATGGCGCCGGTCGGACCGCTCATCTGGTTCTCACGCCGACAGCACGTCGTCTCCGATTCCTCTGCCTCCCGCTGCACCACCGCCAATGTCGGGCAAGGCCAAAGCGCTGCTCCAGAGGCTGGCCAAGGCCACCAGTGGGGCCATCAACGCTAAGAATGCCTCTGTCTGTGTGGACATTCTCAAGGAGGCCGCTGAAATTGCCGAGAATCTCCCTGTCATCAAAGCCGTGGCAGGCATTGTTACGCATCTCATCAAAGTTGTGGACGTACGTGGCTCGTTTATCCTTCGCATTCTTGTCTGTTTATCCGTATGACAGGAATATGACCAGTGCCGAGAGTCGTGGGCGCGTTTGATGACAGCACTCGGGACGCTTTCCACATTCATGGCCGTGTTTGCAAACGAAGCCCAGATCCAGGACCTCCCACCAGACATATTTGCCGCATTCAAGCCGCTTGAAGACACACTTGTGGAGATCTTTCTCACCTGGAGCAAGTTCAACGACAAGAACTTCATTGCTGTCAGCTTGGATCGCGATGACCTCAAGCAGAGAGGTGACGAACTTGCCAACAAGTTGTGGAAGACATTATATGTCCTCCAGGTAAGCATGCATTGGGCTTATGTTGCACATGAGTTGATTCTGAGGCCAGAGTAAACAAACTGTGTATCCGCGCATTGACATTGCACATAATCGAAAGGTACTTGCCAAAATGGATGGGGCACAGGACGAGCAGACCAAGATGATCCGCGACATACATGCGTGGATTGGTACAACAGTGATTTCTCGACATACTACTCATCCGCTCGGCCTCCTTCCATGCCCATCTCCCTCAGAGTACTTTGAGGGGCGAGATGACATGCTTCTGCGGCTCACGGCCATCTTTTCCTCGCGTGTGGTGGCGCTCATTGGAGGAGAGGCATCCTCCAGCCGTATGGAGTCTATTCTTAATATGTTTGTCCAGGATTCCGGAATGCGGTAAGCAGTATGTTCTTTGTCATGCTCTAAATCTCATTTTTTGTTATAGCTTCTCGGGTGTTCACTATGTGAATGCAAGCTCTAAAGAGCGTCTTGAAGCAGATCTCAAGCTGTTCAGTAATGCAGCTGAGCTTGGCCCCGCTTGCTCTGCTATTTGTTCAAGGCTTGGGCTTCTGCTCATTATCACCAACATCATGGACAAGAATCTTGTTGCCTGTCTTCCTCGCTCTCTCAAGTTGTCGAACAGGCATAGGTCCAGTTTGCTCCCAGACCGATTGCCGTTTGCGAATAGCGCGACATCCTCGCATTTGAAGGGTGAACCGTCACACTGATCAGCACCTACGCCCGGTTAACACTACTCTCGACGTTCTTGGACCCGATAAATATATCGATAGTCGTCCAATCCCACAAACCCATTTGATCTTAGTCTTACAGGATCCTCCAGTGCGTGTTCATGGTCCGCGCACATTTCTCCTCCTTAGATACTCGTGCCACTGCAGTACGTCTCCACTTCACGACCATCTGGTGGGCCATCGAACATGAAATCTATCGGGATGTTGGTTGTATATTGCGATCACCCGCCGCGCCTCCAGAACGCGCAAGGACCAAAGTGAGTGTTTTGTTTACCTTGTTTCATTGACTGGGTACTGACGTGTTATGGTGGATAGCATGTCTACCTCTATTTTCAACGGGAGTCTCGTTCCCTTGCATGACGAGACAGTCTCCTACAACTCGGGCGTTCTTCCCCGGCGGGATATGCTTCACCTTTGGGTGAGTAATATATCTCACTCCCTGTCCGCGGTTCCATTGATCTGATTCTAGGATTCGCAACGCATTACTAACGCGTACAACTGGAGAGGACGTTCTCTTGTGGGATGGTGACATCTCTCATGATTGTGAGTTCGACCAACGCTGCTCGTGAATCCTCTCTGGTCGGATGTTTAATTCTGAAAGCAGGTCTGGCAACAGCTAATGCACTGATTTGTTACGACGAAATCGGGCGCGGGATGTTCTCGAGAGCGGCGATCTCGCACGCCATATCGGCGGCGTTGATTCAGGTGGGTTTGACATTGGACAATCCAGATCTCGTTCACTCATCCGGGGTCTCACAGGCGTTCGTATGGTACGCGACGTACGAGTATACCTGAAGCTTAGCTGAAAGCGACCCATATCGTGACGCAGTCATACACGATGGGGACTTAGCGCTACGCTCTCTGGTGCATCCTTGTCTGTCTTTCACGGGATGGTAATGTCACATTTATCTTCTTGTGTAGGTCCGATGGATCTCGCGACTCTTGGATGCCCAACCCAACGAGATAGAAATTTCACATTGCAAGGCCAATTCTGGGATAACGCTCCAGGACAAGTCCGTCGTTTGCCTTCCCGCTTTTGGACGTGGAAAATATATCGACGGTGCCCCGGATTATGGGACACACTGCTCATCTGCACAGTGAATCTGCTGCTCGCGCGCTTCGTGGACCTGGAGGCGGACGGGCTCGAGGGGAGCGAACAAATCTAGGCGTGTAGCATGTGCGGCACCTGTCAAAGAGTGAGAGTGCATGCGCCCGGGCGGAGGGCGCTTATCAAAGTACGCCTCTATCGTTTATCGCACTTGTGCCCTCGCTCTGTTAGTGTCTGTTGGACTGCGCTAATCATACTATGAAATTCTTTCCTCCGTCTCCTATCCTGCTCGTGTCGATGGTGCGATGGCGCATCGTACTAATATTCCGAGGCGTCAGCTGTGAACAGACCTGAACCAACAACCGTACCATTTGTGATAGCTCCCGCCGGGTCTGTTCGAGTTCATCTTTCTCATCTGCTTTGCGCATTCTTTCTCAGCGTCTCGTCCGTCCGAGACCGGAGGCAGTGATGGTGGCTGAACGGTGGGAGAAAATCAGAGATCAGTGTGACACGACCGTAACATTTGACAGCACATCTTGACAGCAAACCACGACGACCACAGCACAACCATGGATACAAATGCCGCTGAAAGCAAGCGCGGTGGGCGCGCTCGCTTTTTGTTGAATCGGCTCACGCGGAGTCGCCCGGATAGCTCTGCTCCTCCCGCAGCGCCCGCCGACCGCCCCGCGGGTGACGAGATAGCCATCGTCACCCCTCCCAAGCAGACCGAAGGGAGGCAAGACAAGAAAAGTGCGTCTTCGATTGATAACCCGGCAATTGGTTTGACATTAGTCCAGCAAAATCGTTCCTCTCCGTACCAATGCCGAAATGGCGCCGGTCGGACCGCTCATCTGGTTCTCACGCCGACAGCACGTCGTCTCCGATTCCTCTGCCTCCCGCTGTACCACCGCCAATGTCGGGCAAGGCCAAAGCGCTGCTCCAGAAGCTGGCCAAGGCCACTAGCGGGGCCATCAACGCTAAGAACGCCTCTGTCTGCGTGGACATTCTCAAGGAGGCCGCAGAAATTGCCGAGAATCTACCCGTCATCAAGGCTGTGGCCGGCATTGTTGTGCATCTCATCAAAGTTGTGGACGTACGTGGCTCGTTTATCCTTCGCATTCTTGTCTGTTTATCCGTATGACAGGAATATGACCAGTGCCGAGAGTCGTGGGCGCGTTTGATGACAGCGCTTGGGACGCTTTCTACATTCATGGCCGTGTTTGCAAACGAAGCCCAGATCCAGGACCTCCCACCCGACATGTTTGCCGCATTCAAGCCGCTTGAAGACACGCTTGTGGAGATCTTTCTTGCATGGAGCAAGTTCAACAACAAGAACTTTCTTGCCCTTGGCTTGGACCGCGATGACCTCAAGCAGAGAGGCGATGAGCTCGCAAACAAGTTGTGGAAGACATTGTATGTCCTCCAGGTAAGCATGCATTGGGCTTATTTTGCACATGAGTTGATTCTGAGGTCAGAGTGACCAAACTGTGTATGCGCGCATTGATATTGCACATAATCGGAAGATACTTGTCAAGATTGATGGGGCACAGGATGAGCAGACCAAGATGATCCGCGACATACATGCATGGATTAGTACAGCAGTCATTCCTCGTCACACTACTCGACCGCTTGGCCTCCTTCTATGCCCATCTCCCTCAGAGTACTTTGAGGGGCGAGATGACATGCTTCTGCGGCTCACGGCCATCTTTTCCTCGCGTGTGGTGGCGCTCATTGGAGGAGAGGCGTCCTCATCCCGTATGGAGTCTATTCTGAATATGTTTGTCCAGGATTCCGGAATGCGGTAAGCAGTATGTTCTTTGTCATGCTCAAAATCTCATTTTTTGTTATAGCTTCTCGGGTGTTCACTATGTGAATGCAAGCTCCAAGGAGCGTCTTGAGGCAGATCTCAAGCTGTTCAGTGGTGCAGCTGAACTTGGTCCTGCCTGCTCTGCTATTTGTTCAAGGCCTGGGCTTCTGCTCATTGTTACCAACATCATGGATAAGAATCTTGTTGCATGTCTTCCTCGTTCTCTGGAGCTTTGCATGTTGTTATGTGGCACAGATCAGACTTTGGAGATGTTTGCATCACCGAGACAATCCTGGCTGTTGAATGATCTTGTTGATGAGATCATTATTGAAAGGGTGAGGGGAGCATTAGTGGAGCCAGTTGAGAAGAAGAGGCATGTGACAACACTGGTGGCAAAAGGTGGCACGGGGAAGACACAGATAGTGACAAAATTTGTAAAAGAGAATCAAGCAAGGTATGTATATATTTTCTTTCAATCAATGTTACAGCTAATGCCGCTTATATAGCTTCTCTGATGTTATCTTTCTCAATGCTAGCTCCAGTGAGAAACTTGCCCAGCAGGACAAGATTGTTGCAGAGAAACTTGGGCAATCTCTCCGGAGTCATTTAAATGGCACTTCAGAGAATTGGCTTGTCATCTTTGACAATGCAGATGATCCTGCACTTGATTTATCACCCTTTCTCCCCTCTTCCAGCCATGGCAATGTGATCATTACAAGTCGCAATGCTGATATTCATCTACATGCATCTAAAGATTGTGCCATTTCTGTACATGACCTTGAGCATGATGCTGCTATCACTATGCTACTTTCACGTGCTAAAGCCAATGTCGATGATTATGCAGCTGCCAGAAACATTGTTGATGCTTTTGCATGTCATGCCTTACCAATTGCCATAGCTGGTGGTTATATTGCTTCTCACACCACTTGCTCTATTTCAAGCTATTTTGAGCGTTTCAAAAACCGTCGCAAAAGACTTCTTAACTCTACAACACAGCAGAGTACAGACAGCTATCCACAAAGTGTTCTTGATGTATTTCTTCTTAGCTTTGAGCATCTTTCTGATGATGCAAAGCTCATTATGCAGTTGTGCTCTTTCTATCTCTATGCTGATATTCCCATTGCTATGCTCCGCAATGCTGCAGAGTACCCTTATGAGCTTGAACTTTTGGGTGATGAAGCAGTCTCATCAATTGTGATGGATCTTTTGGAGAAGTTTGCTTTATGCTCTGTTGATGAAGCAGTTGATGAAATCATCAGGCTTTCTCTTGTTACATATACAAGTGAAAGTGAACTACTTTCATTTCATCCTGTCATTCATGAATGTGTGTCATATACTATAACTCTTCCTCGTCTTGAAGTGAAGCAGACAGCACTTATTATACTTAGTTGTGGTATGCCTCGGGATGAGTCATCTATTTCATATGCTCTTTGGAGATATATTCTTCCACATGCCACACATAGTTGGGATGACAATACCAGTTTGATATATACATGTGAAGCCTTGGCATTGCTTTATAAAAATGCAGGAGAATGGGCTGCAGAGGAATCACTACGACAACGGTTAAAAGATGTCCAAGTAAAAGTTTTGGGAGAAGATCACCCAAAAACACTTGATGCAAACCTTCATCTTGCAAATACATATTTTCATCAAGGCAAATATGCAGAGGCAGAGGTACTTAAGAGAGAGGTGCTTAAAGCACGCAAGGTAATTCTGGGAGAGCGTCACCCAGACACGCTTACTGCAATGGCCAATCTTGCACTCACATATTGTCATCAAGGGAGATATGCAGAGGCAGAGATAATTGAAAGAGAGGTGCTTAAAGCACGCAAGGAGATTCTGGGAGGGCGTCATCCAGACACGCTGACTGCAATGGCCAATCTTGCATCTACATATCGTCATCAAGGGAAATATGCAGAGGCAGAGATAATTGAAAGGGAGGTGCTTGAAGCACGCAAGGAGATTCTGGGAAGGCGTCATCCAGACACGCTGACTGCAATGAGCAATCTTGCAAGTACATATGGTCAGCAAAGAAGATATGCAGAGGCAGAAATACATGAGAGAGAGGTGCTTGAAGCACGCAAGGTGATTCTGGGAGAGCTTCACCCAGACACGCTTAGTGCAATGGCCAATCTTGCAAATACATATCGAGATCAAGGGAAATATGCAGAGACAAAGGTACTTACAAGAGAGGTGCTTGAAACACGCAAAGTGATTCTGGGAGAGCGTCATCCAGACACACTGACTGCAATGGGCAATCTTGCATCTACATATCGTCATCAAGGGAAATATGCAGAGGCAGAGGTACTTGATAAAGAGGTGCTTGATGCATGCAAGGTGATTCTGGGAGAGCGTCATCCACACACACTGACTGCAATGTCCGATCTTGCATCTACATATTGTCATCAAGGGAAATATGCAGAGGCAGAGGTACTTGGGAGAGAAGTGCTTGACACATGCAAGGTGATTCTGGGAGAGCGTCATCCAAACACGCTGACTGTAATGAGCAATCTTGCAGCTATATATTATTATCAAGAAAAATATGCAGAGACAGAAGTGCTTGTGAAAAAGGTGCTGGAAGGAAGAAAGGTGATTCTGGGAGAGCGTCACCCTGATACACTTAGGATAATGGCCAATCTTGCATTCACATACTATTGTCAAGAAAAATATGCAGAGGCAGAGATCCTTGAAAGGGAGGTGCTTGAAGGTAGAAAAATGAATTTGGGGGAGAATCACCCTGATACACTTGAGACAATGGCCAATCTTGCAGATACATACCGTCGTCTGGGAAAACATGTGGATGCAGAAATACTTGAAGCAAGGCAGAAGCTCTTACAGACAGATACCTCAGATTAGGAACAATTTGCAGTTAAGTATGTTGTAAATATATGTACTAGAGTTTGAATTTGTGCAATGTATTTATTGCTCACATTGGCTAAATGATACGTCAGACATTCTCTACAGGTATGTATAGTAAGTTCATTGTGAAAGGTAGGAATTAATACAGCTAACACTAATCAATTACTTATCTCAATGCTCAAAAACAATAACATGTGTCAACATCCTTGTTTGTCCGGCCATGCATCTATCCTTGGTGGGGTGCTGTAGGCTTACCAGTCCCTGACTGCAGTGTTTTCTTCCTCCCTGCATCCTTCAGGAGCTCATCCCCCGCTGCCAAAGCCCTGCCCTCCACATTCTAGCCAACTCCACATGCATCAGTCCGCCATGTCCCTCTTGCGCCTGGCTGCTTGTGTGTCTATGCATCACCCGGGTCTGGACCACAGTGCACACAATGGAAGTGTGGTGATTGTGGGCAAGTGGAGAATTCCCCATCCCCTGCCACCCTTTTCTGTCAAACGGGCTCTGCAGCATGGTACGGTGTATTGGGAGAGTAAAGAGGGATTCCAGTGTAGTTGATCTCACTGCACTACAATCTGTGCGCGCCCCCACCAAGGAGGTACTGGTCTCCCTGTGACTCTTCCTCCTTGCCAGTATGCCGTAGAGTAGTCAGTAGTCGTCTATGTGCATATATTTTGACGTAGCCCATTTGTTGCGGGAGTGTAGCACATCCCAACAAGCCTGTCACTGACTCAAACGTCCATGCCTCAAATCAGGCAGTTGTAAGGTTGTTATACAAAGAGTTGTGATAGTAGGTAAGTACAAATGTAATATGAACAACAAAAAGGGAAAGGAAGGAATACAAGTTACTAAAAGAAAAAATTGGGCCACTGAACGAGACTGTCAAATATATCCCTGGGCCTATTACACATCCCGCCCATTCTCATTAATCTCCACCCTCTCCTCCCACGCCTTCCCATCAACCACGGCCTCGAGGTCTACCGGCGTAGCAGGAAGCACGCTCGGGCTCGCGCTGCGCAAGTACGTTGTGCCCCTGTGGATATCCCGCCCCCTTCACCTCTCGCTCGACGCGGCCAAAAATGATCGTTCAGAATCAGACGCGGACCGAGAGTATCGTTCGGAATCAGACGGCGAGAGGACTCGTTCGCGAGAGCGCGGCATTTGGCTGGGATCGTGCCTAGGACTCCACATTGGTGCCCTGTCCAGCTCTCTCTCCATTCTCGACCGCGAGCGCCTAGACAGCGCCTCCCAATGCGGGTACTTCTCCTCCCTACTCGGCGAGCGGGTCATCCGGCCGCGTCTCGCTGCAGGTAAATCAGTAGTTAGCTCCTCACCCCCTGCAACCCCAACTCCAACCTCCCAACTCCTCTCACACACCTCCCGCACACCCCACCTCCTCCCCACATCCCTCTCCAAACACCTCCTCACCACCCTCCCCGTCCCCCTACTCCCTCCCCCCACCTGCGGGATATCCCCATGCCGGATATTCAAAATCAGGCACAGCTCAAACGCGTCGGCGAACGGGAGCCGGCCTTGAAGGATGACGCCGGCGGCTTCGAGGGCGTGGTGGTGGGGCGGGAGGAAGAGCTCCGGCGCGTGCGTAAGTGAAAGAGGGTGAGGGAAGGGAAGGGAAGGAGGGGGTGAGAGCGGGGGTGTTGATGAGCGAGGAGTAGGGAGGGGGGAGGGGCGTTGACGACGTCCGAGGAGGGGGAGGGAGTGCGATGAGGTGGGAGGGAAAAGGCGTTGGTGACCCAGATTGGGACGGTCGTCCTCTCGTCCTGCTGCCGACCCCGCGGCGTGTTTGAACTCTGAAGCGTACGGAAGGGCGACTGTTGTTCCTGGTCCCGTTCCTGCTGCCGCGTCCTTCGTTCCCGCGGCTGCCGTGTCCATGTCCATGTAGGTGACTGTCTGATAGTTGGTTGGGCGGAGTGCGAGTTGGATCGACGCCTCGGTGGATGCTTGTCTGAGTGCGCCGGCGGGGTAGCGCGGGTCGTCGTAGTCGCAGTAGTAACCCAACCCACGATCTGATCCCGCCAAACGTCGTGGAAAGTCGATGAATTCTCCGCGTCTGTCTGCCAGGGAAAGTCATCTGTTCGTTTGCCGGCTCCGTTTAGGTTTCCTGCTCCTGCGTGCTGCGTGCGGCGAGGATTAGAGGTTACAGTTGTGGTGGAGAGAATGAATGCGGATTGCTTTCAGTCCGAGGCGAGAAATTCGTCCTCGTCGCGGCGTCGGCTGTTTGCAGTGAGGGCGTTCCTGATTGGTGAGGCCTGCGAGGAGGATGAGATCAGTATGTTGACAACGGGTGAGGAGTGGATGTTGGTCAAGGGACACTGCAAAGCGAGTGGATGTATGCTGATTGGTGAAGAGCAGCGAAGGGAAAGAATCGTTGAGCGTACGTATGAATGAGCGAATATATGCGTCCGTCGTCCACGCCGCACGAGAAAAAAGAAACGAAAACAAATGCACGTACCCTCGCGTCCAGCTTTGTCTGGGCACATATCTCCACGCAATTGTCGTCTCAAAGCCTGTCGCCCTTCCGTGCGCTCGTCTTCGGATGACACTGTCCTGTTCAAATCACGTTCAAAAGTGATGGCGGTCAGAAAAAAAGCAAACGTACGCTGCAAGACCCTCGCCAATCCAAATCCAAGCGGGGTCGTTTCCGAATCCGAACAGAATTCCGGCGTGCGAGGCCTTCAATTCCCTCTGAGTGGGATGGCGGTGGGAGAGAAATTTGCGACGAAGGCAGCGAAGGATAGTAGACGGCGATGGTGGTGGTGTCGGCTGGGGGACGGGAAAGTCGTCCTAGTCGCGCGCCCTCGTCGGGGTGTTTGGTTCGAAGCTGGGATCGGGGCTGGCTGTGGAGGATTAGGTCAGCACGCTGACGAGGAACTGAGAAGGAGAGGGGAGGAAAAGGGATTTAGGGAAAGCGCATGCAGAGATGCACGGACATCGCCCCACGAACGAGACAAAATAAATCTGAATGCACGCACCAGTACGGCCAGGTTTGTCTGAGTTCATTCTCGTCTACCCCTGCGTCCATCGTCCCATTTCTTCGCCATCTCTGGCGCCTGTCCGCGCGTTTCGTCCCCAGTCGCGTCAACGACTGATGATGCAAGGGAATAAGCGAACATGCGACTGCTTGGGCTCCCATTCGCAACGTGTGGTCTACAGTTTTGTACTCTGTGAATGCGATGGAAGGAGCCGTTGGGATTGGGCGAGTGGTTGTTTCGATTGGGCGTAGGCGAGGAGGAGGTGGTGAAAGTGGGTATGAGGACAAAGCGGGAAAGCAGTCCTCGTCCCGCCGCCGGAGCAAGTGTCTGCGGTGGAGCTCGGAAGGGTATGCGATTATTATTGTTGGGCTGTGAGAAATTGAAAACGGGCGTCAGTGTCTTGTGAGAGAGATGGAGAATGCAGGAGTCGGCACTCGAAAGAGCTGCGGAGTGGACGCGCGGCAGCGGAGAGGACGGGGGGATGTGGTGAGCGTACGCGCCGTGCAGATACGCGTCGCTCACGCTGCAGGAAAGGAACGAAAAGAAAAGAAAATCACGCACCCCATGTCCGTCGTCACGGTCTGCTCTGCTTCATCTCGTCTCCGATCTCCTGCTCCCTGTCGTCAATTCCCCCGAATTGTCAAGTCTTGCTTGCGTACGCGTCCGAGCTCGATGTTAGACCCGAGCGCGGCGAACGCGAAATGTGCTGATTGTGGGAGGAAGCAAGGAACCCGGATCAGGGTAACATCAATTGCCCATTTTGCATGCTTCCAGCAACGCCCACAGGACAACCATGAGTACACATCAACGCTGTTGGCGCTATCGTTTCCCGGAATTGACCGCAGACGCGGCGCTGTCGAACGCCGCCGTTTGGTTTGTAACCCTTCACGCCGCCGGCGGCCTAAAGGCAAGATTTCACCGAACCCTTCCGCTGCTGCTCTCAGACCCAATTGACGCTTGCGAATGGCGCGACCACTTTGCGAGTAAATGCGCACGATCACAGTGTATGTACGCTCTCTGTCTCTACTCTCGATACTTCCTGGGACTAATACTCGCTAGTGGACATTCTGTGCACGGTTGTTTAGTATTTTCCATACCCATTCATTGCATTTGATCTTTTCCAGTGCGTATACAATGTTCGCATTCATTTCTCCTGGGTCTCGAGCTCACGAGGACCCTCGCCATTGAGGCGGTGCGCCGGTGGGGTGCTACACGATGTGTGCCACGACGACTCGTCGTCCTCTCAGAACGCGCAAGCTTCTTTTTTCTTTTGTTTCACTGCCTGGGAACTGACATTCCTTGGTGGATAGCATGCCTTGCACGTATCTCCTTGAAATACCTACTTACACACTCGCGTTTCTCGACGCGTCGTGTGAGCGTTTCGTCCCGGCGGACCATGCTATAAGCGTCGTGTGAGTGAAATATTTCGCTCTCTGTCGATATTTTCATCGGTTTGAGTTCATTCTTAGGTTCAGGAGGCGGTTCAACAGTCTCTGATCTGAGACGCGTTCGCTAGTGAGACGGCTGCTGCTGCTCTGCTAATCGATTCCAGATATCTGTGTTCGGAGTTCGATTCTGAAGCAGGTCTGGCAACAGCGACTACACTGATTTGTATGGACGAAATCAGGCGCGGGATGTTCTCGATAGCGGCGCGGGCATCTCGCACGCCATTTCGGGGGCGTTGATTGAGGTGGGTTTGACATTGGACAAACCAGATCCCTTTTACTCATTCGGGGTTGTTCATAGACGTTCGTATTGTACGCGACGTACGCGTACGTTTGAGACTTGGGCAGCGATCCTGTTCCGGATCCTGGACTCAGCCATCCATGATGGGCAATTACTAGCGCTACCGTCTGATGACGAGGTAATGGGACGATGGAAGTAAGGAGAGACGAGAATGAACACAGGTAAACCTGGCCGTGTGGTGCGTGCATTCTAATTTACTTCCGTCTCGTTCGTATGGCGGGCGTGTGTCTTTCCTGAGCCCATCTCCTTCCCGATTCCTGTTTCTCCTGCATCTCGTCAACATACTGACTTTATCCTTCGCAGCCAACACCGATCGCCATAGCGAGAGCGCTTCACATCAAACACTCCAAGGCGGCACGATGAGGACGACTTTCCCGTCCGGGCAGACCACCACCATCGCCCTTCTCGTCCTTCGCAGTAAGCTTTGCTCCCACCATTGTCAAACCTCCTTACACCGCATTCGCCGGCGTCAACACGCCGGAAGAAGGTTCGGATTCGTGATGCGACGCGCTCGGATTAGGATTGGCGAGTTGAAGGGATGCAAAACGTTCGTTTGCATTCTTTTTTTCTTTCCGCCCCCACATTCGAACGTGATTTTAACAGGAAAGTTTCATGCGCGGACGGAACGCACGGAAAAGCCCCTCGTGGAAAGGCGAGGGGCTTTGAGAGTAATGACAAGGAGAGATGTGCCCAGACGAACCTGGATGTGAGGGTATGTGCATTCACATTCGGCTTTCTTTTCTTTTCGTGTGCTGTGGGCGACGCATATATGCGTACGGCGCTCGCACCATCGTTCCGTTCTCTTAGCTGCTCTTCACCGAGTAGCGCATATGTACATTTGCATTACAGTTTCCCTTAACCAATTAGACATACACGGTTCATCGAGAGGATATTGTAAGCCCAATAGTAGTCCGTAGTTCTTTATCCGGTAGCAGCGAATGGTCAAGCACTTGGTTGAGGTCGGAAGACCAGTGATCCAAACAATCAAGCAGTCAACAAAGACGCGAGAGCACGATAAAGGTGTACCTTCAACAGCGCATTCCGCCTCAACGCAACCCAATTCAATCAATCAATCAATACACGGCACGGACCCAAAGGATCGCCGGACGCAGCGTAGCATACAGAATTCTGTGTAAATTCCTAAACCACCTGCTCAACCTCAAACAGATCCGTCACAGCACCGTCCCACGCTCGATGCCTCCGTCGCGCATAACGTGTACAGCCCCATCACACTGTAAGAAGGCAAAGAGAGGTAATCAGTACCCCCGTCGAACATACTCATTCTATTGTATGGACCCATGTAATGGCACATCGTAGAAGATTTTAAGTAAGCTCTTACTATTCACCTCGTTCCGCGCATGCAGGGCCGCCAGGTTCATCGCGACGTGTTTGCTCTCCTCGAGGACGTCCGCCGCCAAGTCCGCGAGGCGCGCGAGTTCGAGACCTAACGCAATATGAGCTATGCCAACGACAAGATTCGAGTACAGACCATAATGCGTCATATCATCAGAGGCGCTGTCGATGATTCTATACACCCGTAGCCTTCAGATCCGGATGAGAAGGAAGAGGGTAAACCGACGCACTTGTACTGGAACATCATCCCGAAGTTCGCCTCAGTCGGTCAAGAGTTCTAGTCCGTCCCATCAGAAACAGAGCAAAGGTATCAGACCCGTGCACTGTGCAGAGAAATATGAAGGCTACAAATCCGGGCATGAACAGACCGCGAAAGACAGACAAGAAGACACCTACTTGACAACAGTAGGCCTCCTCGAAAGCGTAGTGATCAACTTCCCGAAATGTCTGGACGCAGGATCCATATTAGCTTCATCAGCATGTACATGAAACACCCGTACGTCGCAAAGAACACGAAAGCCTGCACCTAACTCCTATCAGTGAACGGCATTGGGTCACTGCAGGCAGCCTCCCAACCAGGCGGTGGTGAGTGTTCTCTGAGTCTGTAGGGCGTAGATATATGTATTTGGTACCATCGAGAATCGAACTGGGGCACGGAGACTTCCGAATACACAGCCACTCAAACCTTAAGACACAACGAACACTCACCTAACCGCCTGGCAACAAATGCCGCGTGGCTTATTTGGCACCAAAGCCATTGCCCTCATCACGCGCACCCGACACGCCTGCGACACGCCGACGCAAGTCCAATTTTGTCCATCAACCGCCTCCGCTTATGCCCTGCCTCAAAATCAAGCTCATTGAAATGCAGCTTGCGAGCCGGATCGACGAGGAGCTTGATCTCCCGGATGAGGGCATTCCTCACAGTGGTCAAGCACCAGATGAAGACACTGGATACGATGCCGAATGTCTCGAGGAAAAGGGTGCAGATCTGTGGTGCATCTTGCTGGACTTGATGTCGCAGGTGCTGGTTGATGGCAGAGGGAAATTTGAGAGAAAAGAGAGTCCGAAGATAGAGAAGTAAAGTTAGATTATTCTGTATCAATGCAGCCGTCACGTTGGAGGCGCGCTGCTCGATGTCGGCCACCATGGTGGCGGAAGGAGATAGGCGCCTGATGACGGCGACGCCTTCGGTGCCAAACAAGCCACGCGGCATTTGTTGCCAGGCGGTAGGGCGAGTGTTTGTGTTGGGATAAGGTTTAAGTGGCTGTGTAAAATCGGAGTCTGCCGTTCCACAGTTCAATTCCGCAACGTTACAGTTGTAATAATATCTAAGAACACTCGCCCCCGCCTGGTTGGGAGGCTGCACTGCAGGACGAATTTCACTTTTTGTTTGATCAACGCCTCCGCAATCACATGCAAGATTCCACGCCCTCTCTCGGCGACATCCCGCGTCCGAGTTCATCTATGAGTATCAGTGTTTTCGGTGTTGCCAGACCTATGCCACATTCCGTCTTCCGAACACCAAGGTGGACAGGCAAACATCATTGCATTCGTCGCCATCTCAGTCGCAAACGTGCTCGTGCTCTACTCCAGACCGTCGTCGTTCGACAGACGCGTCAGCAAAGCGTCGTGGATTCTAGAGCCATGATGGTGAGACTCAGTCTGGAAGACGACAGACGAAACTCACCTGAAGCTAGCATATTCTGCCGGGACGAGACACCCACACATGGCCATGACAGCGAGCAAACCGTCAGACTTGTCGCAGGTACGTGCTCTTCCCTGCATGTGAATGAGTCTTCAATATCAAGTCCCGAGCTAGGAGACACGTACCAGACTGTCATATCCATGCGTCATGACACAGGATCGGACCGGATTTCCGACTTACTCAGCCAGTCACGCGTCTCCTCGTGACCCCATTAATCATCCATCCTCGCCAAGGCTTGCCAAGTCCAGCCGGGCCGCCCGGACCTCCGCACGTGATCCTTTACTCAGCATCTCTACCGCCAAACTTGCCATACCCTTGACCCAGACCATGCTGCCCTTTGCCCAATACATGTGGACCTCCGCTTGTGATCTTACTTATCTCCTTATGCATCTACCTACTCAGTCCAGTATTTAAGCGCTTGTACTTTACCTATGTTTCCTCAGTTCGAATATCAACTTAGACGCTCCAGTCTAGTCTTCATCTCTTCTTCTTGTCTAAACTCAACTTGCGGAACTCCGCTCGTTGGCTAAGACTTACATTCTCCAACTCGCGTTGTCCTTACGGACCTCCGAGCTCATCTCTTGTCTCCTTCCTCCGGGTTTGCTCTTCCTTGGCGGACCCCCGGATTCAAGGCTCGACTCAAGGGACCAACCTGCTGAACGCAGGCAGCCCTGGTTCCGGACCACCGACAATCCTCAAGACCGGGCCCCCTGCAACTCTCACCACAACCGAGGGATAGCCGGACTACCGCTTGACGGGGATCCATAGGGTTGCAGGTGTGGAAACACGTGCCAATACAGAATAGGTAAACCTTTTACCTTTTCTTTCTTTTAAACACTTCTACGCTTATTCTTTCACAGGCTCGGAGCACCGCTTGTGCTGTGCTTACCGAGAAATCCGGTTTCGGACATCCGCTTGACTTGGTCTGGGGCACGGTCTTAACAGTATATTCGAACTCTTCCTTTGAGTCAACAAGATACTGCCGTTCTCAGCCATGTCTGATCACAACATTCCCCCACCCATCAATCCCTACTTCACCAACCACAGTGCCACAGACGAGGACCTGGCGCAAACATACCTATCTACTCTGGATACGGTTGCGCAACGACGCTCTCAGGATGTCCTTCGTCGCAGGTCCATGGGTATCTCCCTCCATGCGCGGGTATCCGATATTGGTGCTATGACCCGCGCCACACCTTTCCAAGCTGCCCAAGAGTTGTTTCCCAGACAACCCCCTCTTGTCCAAGTTACGCAGCCTCCCTCTAATCCTATTCGCCCTGAAAATCCCTTTTCTCCAGAACGCTTGGCCCAGGCTGGTTTTATTTACCAGGCTACTCCTCGAGCCGCCGGAAGGGCCGCTTTCTCACCGCACACTCCTACTCGTGGTGCGGGTATCCCCTTGCCCGAATCTGAGGCAGGGGGTGAGGAAGAGGTATCTAGCAATCCCTTCGAAGATAAACCAGGGCCAAGTGGAGATCCGGGCGAACCCGAGGGAAACGAAGGTGGAGGTGGAGGTGACGGACCACCAGGCGGTAGTCCACCAGGTGGTGGTGGAGGTGGTGGACTACCAGGCGGTGGTCCGCCAGGTGGTGCTGGTGGGGGTGGGGGTGGTGGTGGACCTCCTGGCGGAGGGCCACCCAATGACCCCACTGAAGAGCCCATTGAAATTGGCCCTGATGAGCTTAAGCTCTTACGGCTGATGCGGCTCTTTAGTGATTCCATGGGTGCATCGATTGGCGCCGCAATAAAGCCTGCTAGCACCCAGCAGGTGCGGACAAAAGTTAGGGAACCCGATCCATTCAGTGGATCGGATCCCTCAAAGCTACGTGGATTCTTACTATCCTTAAGTCTCAATTTTCAAGACCGTCCTGCAGCATTCAAGACCCAGTTCAGCAAGATCAACTATGCGATCTCGTATCTGACTGGGACTGCGCTGGGATGGTTTGAGCCGGATATCCTCCACCCAACTGCGGACCCCCCGTTGTGGACTCTATCCTATGATGTCTTTGTCAGGGAACTCGAGGTCAACTTTGGACCTCATGATCCTACTGGCAGCGCTGAGGATGAACTGGAGACACTTCGGATGCGGGACTCCGACAGGATTCTCCATTATAACGTTAAGTTTAACAACTTAGCGTCAATAATTGGATGGGACACCAATGCGCTCACACACTCCTACTATCGCGGACTACCGCCGCGAATCAAGGATGCGTTGTCACACCACGGTCGTCCCGACAATCTCAAAGACCTCCGCGCCAAATGTCAAGAAATTGACCATCGTTATTGGCAGCGGAAGGCCGAGCAACACAGGGAACAAAAGGCATCAACTCCTTCTGGCTCTGTTAGCTCGTCGGGTACCCCCAAACCCAAACCAGCTACGTCATCTTCCTCTTCGACTCCTGCCAAGGCTGACAACGCGAAAAAGGACTCGAATTCGGGCTCTGGTGGAGCTCCGAAGGCTGAGAGACCCTACGCGGACAAGCTTGGGCCCGATGGGAAGTTGACTCCCGCTGAGAAGGCTCGGCGGATAGCCAAGAAACTCTGCCTCTTCTGTGGACTCGGGGGCCACAAGGCAGAGGACTGTAACAAGCGGAAGGCCGCTCTCAAGGCACGTGGTGCTCAAACTTCAACTTCTAAAGCTGATGCACCATCGGACGCTGCGAGTTCGAAAAAATAGAGAGTAGCTCCGATACCTTAGTGCACGATCGGAGCTACGTTGACTCCAGCAGCTGCACACACAAGGTTGTTACTCTCAACGCTGCCGCTCTTTCCACAACCCCTTCATCCCTCGTTCTCCCTCTTACGATTCCGGACCCCCGCACCAACCTTGCAAAGGTTCGCCTTTCTGCGTTGGTCGACTCTGGGTCATCCAACTGCTTTATCGACACTCGTTTTATTCTCAAACATCACATTCCCACCTCGGATACTGCACCTGTGGAGCTCCGACTCTTGAACGGTTCATTTGGCTCTACTATCACTCAAACGGTTACTCTTACGGTTACCTTCCCCTCCGGAGATCCTCTGTCTGTGACCTTCTATGTCACTCCCCTTGATTCTACCTGCGACGTTGTGCTCGGATATAACTGGCTCCACCGTTATAACCCGTTGGTTAATTGGTCGGAGAACAGTGTTGCCTTCCGGCACACCGCTACGGGTGAACCATCTGCTTTGCAAAGCTTTTATCCAGTTGATGATGCACTTTCCATAGACTCATCAGCGTCAGCGGAAGATCCGCTCTCCGCCGCTGACTTTTCCTTCGGAGATCCGCCCATACTGAGCGGTCGTCCGAAAACTCCCCCTCTTGCTCCTCCTCTTCGAAAATCTAGAAAAAAGCCATCTTTTCCCTTTGAACCAATCTACGAGTACCCTCCTGGCGATCATTTCATCATCTCTGCTTCACCCAAGGTCTCTGTTATATCCGCTGCTGCGTACATCCGCGCTTGCAAAGAGCCTGGCTCTCACCAGTTCTCGATGCGACCTGATCCTGGTGCCTCTTTACGGGACGCCAAGGTTCAACCAGCAGACGTCTCGGATATCCCTCCGGAGTACCGAGACTACGCAGACGTCTTCAGCGACTCTCTTTCAGAAGTGCTTCCGGAACACCGTCCTTACGACCACAAGATCAATCTTGAGGACGGGGCTCCGCTCCCCAAGCTAGGTCCCATTTATTCTCTCTCTGAAGTGGAACTCAAAGCCCTTCGAGAGTTTATAGATGAAAACCTGGCGACTGGTTTCATCACTTCGTCGCAATCCTCCATCGGAGCCCCGGTTCTTTTTGTTCGCAAAAAGTCTGGGGATCTCCGACTCTGCGTGGACTTCCGAGGCCTTAACAAGATCACGAAGAAGGATCGCTATCCACTCCCTCTCATCACGGACCTCCTTGACACCGCTCGTTCTGCCAAGATCTATACAAAGATGGACATCCGACACGCCTATCATCTTATTCGGATAGCCGAAGGCGATGAATGGAAGACCTCTTTCCGTACCCGTTATGGATCTTTCGAGTGGAGAGTTATGCCCGAGGGGCTGACCAATGCACCAGCTACGTTTCAACGTTTTGTTAACGACATCTTCTCTGATATGCTCGATGTATCAGTCGTCGTCTACCTTGACGATATCTTGGTTTACTCCGACAACATGGAGGACCACGTCAAGAACGTTCGAGAGGTGCTCAAGCGGCTCCGCGCTCATGGGCTTTTCCTCAAACTCTCCAAGTGCGAGTTTCACCAGGACACTGTCGAGTACCTTGGTTTCATCATGTCCCCGGAGGGCCTCCGGATGTCCGACGATAAAGTCAAAGCTATCGTCGACTGGCCGGAGCCCCGCAAAGTTAAGGACGTCCAGTCTTTTCTTGGTTTTGCCAACTTCTACCGACGCTTCATAGAGGGTTACTCCGAAATCGCTAGGCCGCTCACTCGCCTTACGAAAAAGGACCTCAAATGGAGTTTCGGAGATCCGGAACGCTCTGCCTTCATTGCTCTCAAGGAGGCTTTCACTCGGGCGCCCGTTCTCGCTCATTGGCAACCTGGACGCCAACTTGTTGTTGAAACCGACGCCTCCGACTACGCCATTGCGGCTGTCCTATCCATCATCGGTGACGATGATGACCTTCATCCCATTGCATTTCATTCTCGCAGTCTCACCCCTCCGGAGCTCAACTACGACGTTCACGATAAGGAACTCCTTTCCATCTTCGACTCTTTTCAAGAGTGGCGTCACTATCTGGAGGGTCCGGCTTTCCCTGTTGACGTGGTAACAGACCACAAGAACCTGGAGTATTTCTCAACAACCAAGCTCCTCACTCGTCGCCAGGTTCGGTGGTCCGAGTACCTCTCCGCGTTCAACATGGTCATCCGTTTCCGGCCTGGTTCTAAAGGCGGGAAGCCGGATGCGCTCACTAGGCGTTGGGACGTTTACGCGCGAGATGACAGTTCATATGCAGCGGTGAATCCGCACAACTTCAGGCCAGTCTTCACCCAGGAGCAGTTATCCTCCTCACTGCGCGCCACCTATTTAGAATACCCTGCCCTTCGGGCCTCCGTCATCATGGATCTGGAGTCTCTGCACTCCGATATCAAGAACTCCTACGACGAGGATCCGGAAGTCCAAGCGGGACTAGCCCTTGCAGGTGATCCCTCTAATTCTCGATGGACCTCCGATGATGCAGGTCTACTTAGGTTGGACGGCCGCATTTACGTTCCCAACTCCTCGGACCTCCGCTTGCGGGTCCTCCGTCTTCATCACGATCATATCCTTGCTGGCCACTTTGGTCAGAATCGCACCCTCGAGTTAATCCGGCGGGGTTACACTTGGCCCAAGATTCGTGAGTTTGTCCGCCACTACGTCAAGTCTTGTACTGTTTGTGGCAGGAACAAACCCACGCGTCATCGTCCTTATGGTTTGCTCAAACCGTTGCCCGTACCCCTGCGCCCTTGGGACTCCATCTCTCTGGACTTTATTGAAGAACTTCCTTCTTCAAACGGGTTCACCGCGATTCTGGTCATCGTCGATCGGGCCTCCAAGCAGGCTATCTTCATTCCCACTCATGACACCATCACTTCGGAGCAGCTAGCTCATCTCTTTGTCATCCATGTCTTTTCCAAGCACGGAGTCCCATCGCATGTCACTTCTGACCGGGGCTCCGAATTCGTTGCTCATTTCACCCGCGCTCTCGCTCAGGCTCTCAATATGGAGCTCCACTTCACCTCGGGGCACCATCCTGAGGCGGATGGCCAAACCGAACGCGCCAACCAGACCTTGGAACAGTACCTTCGCATTTACTGTTCTTACCAGCAGGACAACTGGGATCAACTCTTGGCTCTTGCAGAGTTTGCGTACAACAACGCTCCCAACGCGTCTACTGGTATTTCCCCGTTCTTTGCCAACAAAGGATACCACCCTTCCATTACGGTGTATCCGGAACGGGATCTGGCCTCCGCTCGAGCACGCGATTTTGTGGTGAACTTGGACGAGTTGCATGCGATGCTTAGAGATGAGATTTCCCTCGCTCAATCCCGTTACAAGTTACAAGCTGACAAGAAACGGATAGCCGCTCCGGACTTCCGTATTGGTGATCGTGTCTACCTCCTGGCCAAGCACATCAACACTACTCGGCCAACCCGAAAATTCTCGGAAACCCACCTTGGTCCGTTCCCAATCATTGCTCAACCCAGTTCTAACGCCTTCACATTGCGGCTACCCGACTACCTTCGTCTTGTTCATCCGGTGTTCCACGTGTCTCAACTGGAACCCTTCGAAGAGAACACCATTCCCAATCGTTCGGAGTCCCCACCTCCTCCCGTCGAAGTTGAAGGAGAAATTCACTATGAAGTCTCTGAAATACTAGACGCCAAGTTGGATAGGAGATATCGGACCCCCCTTCGCTACTATGTGCGGTGGTCCGGTTATGAGGGCACGGATGAGGAGTTCTCTTGGGTCGGCGCTGACGATATTGCTGCGGACGAGCTGGTTGCGGACTTCCACTCGCGTTACCCCAAGAAACCAAAACCCGAGGCTACTACCGCGTAGTAAGCCCTTCCAAGGGAATTTTCTTACTGTCTGAGTTTTCCTTGCCTCACTCTGTTTTGCGGTGCTCCGCCGATTCGGCGGTCCACTTAGATTTCCATCTCGCTTTCACACCAAGAAAAATCAAGAAAAAGAAAAACATATCATTTTTCTATCTACTCCCCCTCTGCTTCCTCTTCATCCTCCTCTTGCTCCTCTTCCTCTTCTTCTCCCTCATCTTTCCCTGACGGACCTCCACTCGAGCCCTCTTCCCGCGCCCTTGCCTTCGCAATCTCCTCCGCGAATACGGTGCGGAGCTCCGTGCCCATATCCTTCGCCACCTCGGACACCATCCTGCTAATTCGCCTCATACGGGAGGCTTCGCGAGAGTCCAGCTCGTGGACGTCCATGTGGCGGGGCGGGAGTCCACACGCCCGTTTCGTCTTGATGCATTCGTCGCAGGATTTGGCCGGAGGCCCACCCCAGACGCAGGGCTCCTTGTCGTGGCTAATGCATAGTTTGCATCCTGCGGGTCTCCGGTGAGCCATCGCCATGTCAAGAGAAAATAAAGACACTCACGGTGATCTCCAAACCGATGCGTGGACCCGGTGCGGGCCTCCACCGCCTTCGCCTTGCCCTTCCCCTTGGCCTTCTTCTTGGCGGGCCCCCGCTCCTCCTCGTCGCTGTCCTCCACTCTCGCCCTCCTCCGCGTCGACGGACTCCCCGCTTTCTCCCTCCCCACCTCGCTCCTCGCTGTGTCCCACGAGCGGAGGACCGACCACCACTCCTCGTGTTCCTCCCAGAAAGCGGCAAGGTCGTCCTGGTATTTGGAGAACTCCAGGGCCCTCCGCGGGTGGTCCTCCGCCCTCCTCTCGAATTCTGCTAACTCCGCAGACCTCTGTTCGTCCGCGGCCTCCCGCAGCGTCTCGCATTCCTCCTCCCAATCAAGTCGGGCACGCTCCGCGGCCCTCCGCGCTTTCTTGTCGGCGTCTTCTGCTGCTTGCGCAGGCTCGGGCGGGAGTCCGACGTTGGGTGTGGCGGGCCGAACGGGCGGAGCCCCGGGATCGAATATGGCGTCGGGCATGCGAGGGGGCGGCCCACGTTCCGGATCCTCCGACAGGTACTGGAGGACTATGTTGCGGAGCTCCGGGTGCTCCGCGGGGGGCGAAATACGCAATATCGTCGATTGTGATCCACGCCGACGAGTCCGGGATTTGGGGGAGCGATGGGGGCGCCATTTTTTGAATTTATCTCAGAGTTGAGTCTCTGCCTTTATACTTGCGAGCATCCGCTACTCTGTCATCAGGATTTGTGGACCTGCGCTTCTGCGCAGCCGGTTCTCCCCGATCTTGAGGGGACATCCGCAGATTTGTCAGCAAATAAGCTTTCCGATTTTTTCCGGTGACTCATGCGGACCCGAACGGTGACTCATGCGGACCTGCACGGTGAGGGATTTTGGCCCCGGTGGAGGCCAGAACCTTGAAGGGGGGATACTGTCATATCCATGCGTCATGACACAGGATCGGACCGGATTTCCGACTTACTCAGCCAGTCACGCGTCTCCTCGTGACCCCATTAATCATCCATCCTCGCCAAGGCTTGCCAAGTCCAGCCGGGCCGCCCGGACCTCCGCACGTGATCCTTTACTCAGCATCTCTACCGCCAAACTTGCCATACCCTTGACCCAGACCATGCTGCCCTTTGCCCAATACATGTGGACCTCCGCTTGTGATCTTACTTATCTCCTTATGCATCTACCTACTCAGTCCAGTATTTAAGCGCTTGTACTTTACCTATGTTTCCTCAGTTCGAATATCAACTTAGACGCTCCAGTCTAGTCTTCATCTCTTCTTCTTGTCTAAACTCAACTTGCGGAACTCCGCTCGTTGGCTAAGACTTACATTCTCCAACTCGCGTTGTCCTTACGGACCTCCGAGCTCATCTCTTGTCTCCTTCCTCCGGGTTTGCTCTTCCTTGGCGGACCCCCGGATTCAAGGCTCGACTCAAGGGACCAACCTGCTGAACGCAGGCAGCCCTGGTTCCGGACCACCGACAATCCTCAAGACCGGGCCCCCTGCAACTCTCACCACAACCGAGGGATAGCCGGACTACCGCTTGACGGGGATCCATAGGGTTGCAGGTGTGGAAACACGTGCCAATACAGAATAGGTAAACCTTTTACCTTTTCTTTCTTTTAAACACTTCTACGCTTATTCTTTCACAGGCTCGGAGCACCGCTTGTGCTGTGCTTACCGAGAAATCCGGTTTCGGACATCCGCTTGACTTGGTCTGGGGCACGGTCTTAACACAGACATGCTATGCAACGAACCACGTCCGATCCCAATCGATGAAACAAAAGAAAAGAGATACTCACTTCAGCCCTTGCACAATCTGGAATGATGACGAGTCGTCGCAACACATATTCATTCGGCACCAACGTTCCCGCCGAGCTTACTTTCTCCAGAACAGAGAACAGGACGGCGCCCCGCTTTGATAGCGAGAATCCTCGTGAATTCAGGTCGTACTGCGATGGTTTCAGTCTCCCGTGTTGGACGCATCGAGAACTCAGAGAAGTTAAAGACCATAGTTACGCACTAGTGCACGTGGGAGTGCAAGTCAGAAATATACATTGGAGGCGAGGAGACTAACCTCACTAATTGAGACACGCGAGATCGACCACAACATGTCTACCATTGCGAATTGTACCGAATGTCAGTCATACATGAAGAACGATTGGTAGGAAACGCACCGCCTCGGAAGCCGTACACAGCGCCCTGCCTCGTTCAAGATCTCCCCAACGGGGTCCGTCACGGTGATGATCCTAGAGTATTCTTCGATACCTTCCTTCATCCTCGCGTTCATCTTCCTCAACTCCATCGAGCTAAACTGCCACCGCCCCTTCTTCAGGCTCACATTAAGAAACCCAGGCTCGGAAGCTCCCTCGGCGTCCGCCTTCTTCAGCGTAAACACAAATTCTCTCTGCTCCTCCGCAAGAGCGCGTTCAGTGCATAGATATCACCGACGCTTTCCTTGAAGGTCTCGCGGGCAACGTCAATCAGGCGACTGTAGTTGGCTTTGACTGCGTAGACGCGAGCGTTGACGGCGCCGATGCCATACTGGAGACCATACATCAGTAAAGACCATAGTGATCAAGTGCAAGACGATACCTTGGTCAGAAGCGTCTCTCGTTCAAGCCCTATCCTATAAATTTGTCGATCCTCGTGAGCCGCTCATTCGAAAGCATCTACTTCCGTCAATGAGTATCCCAGTCAAAACGCAAGGCGAGAAGACAAATTTCGTGGACGATGACCAGATCCGCGCAGGTCATAAGCCAGATTGTATTCTTGAAAGGCCCCTCGTTCCTGGGGAGGAGAATTAGAAAGAGGGTAGGGGAAGGGGAAGAACGGGGTGAGAACGGGAGAGCTGGAAGCGAGGAGTAAGAGGCGAGGGACGTTGACGAGGTCTGAGGAGGGGAAGAGTGCGATGAGGGAAGAGGCGTTGGTGATGAGCCGGGAGAAAACAGGGAGAGAGGAGAGCGTCGAGCGAACGACGGAGATCAGACTGGCGATATGAGTCGCCTCCGCCCACGAATGAACAAATTCGAAGCAAACACACGCACCCCATGCTTCCGGCGTCCATTGATTCGTGGCGCCATTTTGTATGCTTCGTATGTTCCGTCTCTCAGGTGTTATTCTGCTTTCGGGGTCGCGTTCGGAGAGGACGTAAAAAGGAAACAAGCAAACGCACATTGTGCGGCACCATTTCCGACGTCTCATGAGCTGGTTCGTGTTCTGTGATTGCGAGGGTAGCAGCTGTCGGAACCTGGGAGGCGTCTGCGAAAGTTGGTTCGATTGGGTGATCGTCGAGGAATGGTAGACGGCGGAAGAGGCAGCTTGCTGGGAAGACAGTCCTCGTCCTGCCGTCGCCGCGGACATTTGGGGTGATGCGCGGGAAAGATTGTAATTAGTGGTGGCCTGTGAGAGGAAGCGCATGGGCATTAGCGTGCTGTGTGTCAGGAAGCAAGGAAATATAAGATGGTGGATGAAGAAATCAGCATAAGGAAGGAGATATGCGCATGCGCCTCTACAGCGGAGAGGATTGGCGTATGCTGTGAGCGACAGCGCTGGGCAAATGGTATGCGTCACTCACGCCGCATGGAATGAACGAAGAGAAAACAAACTTATGCCCCTTGCAGCCTACCTGTGCATGATGACGGCGAAAGCGGAGCGAAATGTGCCAATGGTGGAGGAAAGGATCAGTGTGACATCAACGTGTTACATTCTGTCAATCAGTCAATACACGGACCCAGGATTGCCGGAGACAGCGTGGAACAAACACACGTTTTGACACTCCTTGATACCGAACAGTCACCACCACAGAGCAACCATGGACAGCAATACTGCAGAACGCAAGCGCGGTTGGCGCGATCGTCTCTCGTTGAATGTGCGGAGTCGATCGAAGAGCCCTGCTCCTTCCACAGCGCTTTCTGAACACCAATCGGACGATGTCGTCGTCCCTCCTGCTCAGGCCAATGGGGAGACAGATAAGAAAGGTTTGCCTCTCTCTCCGTCTTCCAGCAATTGCTGTCTGATATTCAATCAGCACCTTCTGTCTTCTCTCGCTTCAAATCGAAAATGAAGCGGCCAGCCCGCTCATCTCGCTCTACCAACCCGTCTCCATCTCCGTCGCCGTCTCCGTCTCACGGCGATTTGCCAGCCCCGTCTCCCAGTACTATGCCATCCACCTCTCTCATTCATATTCCGTCTCCGTCTCCCGGCCCCGTTCCATCTCCGTCTTCCAACCTTTCTTCTGTTATCCCTATGCTGTCTCCGTCTCCCGCTTCGAGCCGTTCGCCTTCTCCGTCTCCCAACCCTATGCTATCTTTGTCTGTCAACCCTATGTTGCCCTCCCCTCCCAGCCTTTCACGATCTCCGTCTCTCGTCATCATGCCATCTCCGTCTCCCAACGTTATGTCTCCTCCCTCTTCCACTTCGTCGCCGGCTCCGATGTCCGGCCCCATGCCGTTCTCGTCTCCCATCCATTTGCCATCTGCTTCTCCCGCCGCCTCGCCTTCCCCGTCTCCGATCCTCCAACAGCAGACTCCGGGGGGCACATTCGCTCCATTGATGCCCGCCTCGCTGTCTCCAGCATCTGCCACTCAATCGTTGCCATCGACCTCTCACCCGGCGCCATCGACCGCTCACCCGGCGTCATCTACCGCTCTCCCGGTGCCGTCCACCACTCAACCGTCAGTGTCAGACAAAGCCAAAGCGATGCTCCAGAAGCTTGCTAAGGCAACCAGTGCCGTCATCAATGCCAAGAATGCCGCCGTCTGCGTGGACATTCTCAAGGAGGTGGCTGAACTTGCCGAGAATCTCCCCGTTGTCAAGATAGTCGCAGGCATTGTTACGCATCTCATCAAAGTTGTGGACGTACGTGGCTCGTTTATTCTTCGCATCGTTGCCTCTGATTCCGTATTAATTCATCTGCAGGAATACCAAGAGTGCCGAGAGTTGTGGGCGCGCTTGATGACGGCACTCGGGACGCTTTCTACATTCATGGCCGTGTTTGCACATGAAGCCCAGATCCAGGACCTCCCACCCGACACATTTGCCGCGTTCAAGCCGCTTGAGGACACACTCGTGGAGATCTTTCTTGCCTGGAGCGAGTTCAATGACAAGAACTTCATTGTCGTCGGCTTGGATTGCGATGACCTCAAGCAGAGAGGTGACGAACTCACAAACAAGTTGTGGAAGACATTGTATGTCCTCCAGGTAAGCACATACCGGGTTTGCTTTGCACATGAGTTGATTTTGAGGCCAGAGTAACCAAACTGTGTACGCACGCATTGACAGTGCACATAACCGAAAGGTACTCACCAAGATGGATGGGGCGCAGGATGAGCAGACCAAGATGATCCGTGACATACATGCGTGGATTAGTACAGCAGTCATTCCTCGTCATACTACTCAACCGCTTGGTGTCCTTTTGTGCCCATCTCCCTCAGAGTACTTTGAGGGGCGAGATGCCATGCTTCTGCAACTCACAGCCATCTTTTCCTCACGTGTGGTGGCGCTCATTGAAGGAGAGGCATCCTCCAGCCGTATGGAGTCTATTCTTAACATATTTGTCAAGAATTGTGGAATGTGGTATGTATTGTATTCTTCTCAATGTGCCAAATCTCATTCTTCACTACTAGCTTTTCAGGTGTTCACTATGTGAATGCAAGCTCCAAGGAGCGTCTTGAGGCAGATCTCAAGCTGTTCAGTGGTGCAGCTGAACTTGGGCCTGCTCGCTCTGCTATTTGTTCAAGGCCTGGGCTTCTGCTCATTGTTACCAACATCATGGACAAGAATCTTGTTGCCTGTCTTCCTCGCTCTCTTAAGCTTTGCATGTTGTTATGTGGCACAGATCAGACTTTGGAGATGTTTGTGTCACCAGGACAATCCTGGAAGTTGGATGAATCTGTTGATGATGAGGTTATCATTGAACGGGTGAAAGGAGCACTGGTGGAGCCTGTTGAGAAGAAAAGGCGTGTGGCAACATTGGTGGCAAAAGGTGGCACAGGGAAGACACAAATAGTGACAAAATTTGTAAAAGAGAATCAAGCAAGGTATGTATATAATTTTTTTTGCTCAATGATCTATAGTTAATTGTGTAATTATAGCTTCTCTGACATTATCTTTGTCAATGCTAGCTCAAGTGAAAAACTAGCACAGGACAACAAAACTGTTGAAGAAAAAGTTGGACAGTCTCTCCGCAATCATTTGAATAGCAATCTAGATAACTGGCTTGTCATCTTTGACAATGCTGATGATCCTGCACTTGATTTATCACCCTTTCTCCCCTCTTCTAATCATGGCAATGTGATCATTACAAGTCGCAATGCTGAGGTTCATCTACATGCATCCAAGAACTGTGATATTTTTGTGCATGACCTTGAGCATGACGCTGCAGTCACTATGCTACTTTCACGTGCCAAAGCTAATATCAATGATTATGCAGCTGCCACAATCATTGTTGATGCTTTTGCATGTCATGCCTTGCCAATTGCTATAGCTGGTGGCTATATTGTTTCCAACACCATGTGTTCAATTTCAAGCTATTTTGAGCGTTTTAAAAACCGTCGCAAAGAGCTTCTTGCCTCTAAAGCACCACAGAGTATTGACAGCTATCCAGAGAGTGTTCTTAGTGCATTTCTTCTTAGCTTTGAGAATCTTTCTGATGATGCAAAGCTCATTATGCAACTGTGCTCTTTTTATGTCTATGCTGATATTCCCATTGCTATGCTCCGCAATGCTGCAGAGAACTCTTCTGGACTTGAAATTTTGGGTGATGAAGCAGTCTCAACAATTGTGAAGGATCTTTTGAAGAAGTTTGCTCTATGCTCTGTTGATGAAGCAGTTGAGGAAATCATAAGACTTTCTCTTGTTACATATGTAACTGAAAGTCAACTACTTTCATTTCATTCCGTCATTCATGAATGTGTGTCATACACTCTAACTTTTCCTCATATTGAAGTGAAGCGGACAGCACTTATTATACTGAGTTGTGGTATGCCTTGGGACAAGTCATCTACTTCATATGCTCTTCGGAGATATATTCTTCCACATGCCACATATAGTTGGGATGACAACATCAGTTTGATATATACATGTGAAGCCTTGGCATTGCTTTATGAAAATGCAGGAGAATGGGCTGCAGAGGAATCACTACGACAACGGTTAAAAGATGTCCAAGTAAAAGTTTTGGGAGAAGATCACCCAAAAACACTTGATGCAAAAGGTTATCTTGCAACTACGTATTATCATCAAGGAAAATATGCAGAGGCAGAGGTACTTGGGAGAGAGGTGCTTGAAGCACGCAAGGGGATTCTGGGAGAGCGTCATTCAGATACGCTGACTGCAATGGCCAATCTTGCAGTGACATATCATTCTCAAGGGAAATATGCAGAGGCAGAGGTACTTGAGAAAGAAGTGCTTGAAGCACGCAAGGTCATTCTGGAAGAGCGTCACCCAGACACGCTGACTGCAATGGACAATCTTGCATCTACATATCGTCATCAAGTAAACTATTCAGAGGCAGAGGTACTTGAGAGTGAGGGGCTTGATGCATGCAAGGTGATTCTGGGAGAGCGTCACCCAGACACGCTGACTGCAATGGGCAATCTTGCAGTGACATATTGTTATCAAGGGAAATATGCAGAAACAGAGAGACTTGAGAGAGAGGTGCTTGACGCACGCAAGGTCATTCTGGGTGAGCGTCATCCAGACACGCTGACTGCAATGGGCAATCTTGCAACTACATATTATTATCAAGAAAAATATGCAGAGGCAGAGATACTTTACGAAGAGGTGCTTGATGCGAGGAAGGTGATTCTGGGACAAAATCATCCAGATACGCTTACTGCAATGACAAATCTTTCAAATACATATCGTCATCAAGGGAAATATGCAGAGGCAGAGGTACTTGAGAGAGAGGTGCTTGAAAAACACAAGGTGATTTTGGGAGAGCGTCACCCAGACACACTGACTGTAATGGCCAATCTTGCAAGTACATATTGGGATCAAGGAAAATATGCAGAAACAGAGATACTTGAAAAAAAGGTGCTTGAAGCAAGGCAGGTGATTCTGGGAGTGCATCACCCAGACACATTTCTTGCAATGGGCAATCTTGCAGGTACATATCATCATCAAGGGAAATATGCAGAAACAGAGAGACTTGAGAGAGAGGTGCTTGACGCACGCAAGGTCATTCTGGGAGAGCGTCATCCAGACACGCTGAATGCAATGGGCAATCTTGCAACTTCATATTATTGTCAAGAAAAATATGCAGAGGCAGAGATACTGAACAAAGAGGTGCTTGATGCGAGGAAGGTGATTCTGGGACAGAATCATCCAGATACGCTTAGAGTAATGGCCAATCTTGCAGCCACATACCGTTGTTTGGGAAAACATGTGGATGCAGAAATACTTGAAGCAGAGCAGAAGTCCTTAGAGATAGATACCTCAGATTAGGAACAATTTGCAATTTTGTTGTAAATATATGTATAGAAATTTGAATTTGTGCAATGTACTACTCACCGGTTATATAATAAGTCAGGCAATTTTCACAGGTATGTATCATATGATTAGGGTTAAAAGGTAAGACTAAATACAGCTAACACTAACCAATCACTTATCCCACTGCTCAAGAATAATAACATGTGTCTGTGTCCTTGTTTGTCTGGCCCATGCACTCACCCTCAGTTGGGTGCTGTGGGCTTACCAGAGTTGGCGTTATTCCGCCCCAAGCGCGTGGCATTTAAAACTCCGCAAAAGGCAACTCATACGCATAGAACCTGAAACCCATTGTATTAATTTGTCACTGTCGTCACAATAAATTTATATTCCCGAGGCCGCGTCATCACGTCGCGCCCGCTTGCTGGTACGGGACCTCTGAACATGATTCACTTGAAAAATCAGCTGGGCCATTTCTAAATTGATTGTGAGGATTGATGTTTGATTGTAAGTTCTAATTAAGAGGCTGTTGTGGTGTATAGTACTGGTAAGGCTGCATGTAAGGAGGGGGATAAGGGAAGTGTAACGGCTGGGGCTGTACATTTGGGGGAGGGTATTGATATAGATATGGGTGAAGGTATGGGTTGAATGTGCTGGAGCTGCTGTTGAGGCGGGTGCCTCGAGACCCTCCAAAAGCCGTGCTATGAGAACATCCTTCACACCCGAGTAGGGCTTTCATTGCTTCTTGCAAAGGGCTGAGAGTTGTGCCACCTTGAGCCCGTAAAGAACGCGCGGATTTGATTGGTACTCAAATGTGTTGACGTTAAACTCTGCGTAGTCACATTCCCCGGGACGTGGAGGCGCAAAGGCAGTCGGCACTGAATCCGCTCCTTTTGAGGTTGCTTGCTGACAAGGCCTGAAAATAGGAAACATTGATTAGACAGTCACAAAGTAATAAAACTTTTAGCACGCACTTCAGCGCATCTGGTCTCGCTTTTTGACCGGATCTTTCACCATCAGCGTATGGATCCTGATGTGTAGTCTTGCGCTTCTTGATCCTGGTAGCCGCCGCTCCCATGACAGCAGCGGTCTCCGTCCAAGAATGCTGATTTGGCGCAATCTTGCTTTTTGCTGGAAGAACAAAGTCGTCCGAGTACTTGAGCTCATTGTCAAGGGCAATGGTGTCCGTGTAGAAGGTGAGCAATCGGGGAGTTACAGGTGTGGTTGGCGGGCACGCGTGTAAGGTGGTGGTAAGAGCAGAGAGCCTTCTGATGACATCGCTGAGTGATAGCATCTGTTTGTCATTTGTTGGCAGGTCATTCGAGTCCGAGTCTTTCTGCCGTATCTGAGACTTTGACACTGTTGTTGATGGACTCAGAACGGAATGAGGAACCTGAGGGCACGACTCTGGATAGATCCGTTGCGCAAGGCACAGATGCTTGCAAAAGTTAATCGCTGGAAAGGATAGACACGTACATTCACCAGTGTCCAGATCCACGGTATACTCAACACTGCAATCAGACTGTGAGCAAACACGGCATGTACCAGACTCTGAATGAACGGGAGAAACCAAAGATACCGGAAGTGATGCAGCACGTTCTTCGATCTGACGCCAGCGTTTAGCCTCCAGATTCGGCCCCGCAAAGCCAATCCATTGCCGATGATGTCGTTCGATGAAGTATGGGATAGTTTTGTCAACCAGCACATGGAGAAGATGATCCAGCCGACGATTACGCTTGCCCTCGAGGAACTTGCCCTTCAGAAGATGATGCCAAGCTTCGACAAGCATATTTGTGTTTGATAGATTATGAATGCTCCGATTCTGTCTGTAGACAGCGGACCAGAGCGTCTTCTCCGGCAGCCAATAGTCAGAAAGATAGATCCGAATGCTCTGTGGCGCAGTGGCCTGAATTTGGTCCCAGAGAGTATCAAACTCGGAAGACGTTATCGCGTGAAGCCATTTCTTCAGAAGCTCCCGGAGTTCTGGAAACTCGTTGATATTGAAGTGTTGCTGCCACGCGTGGAGAACATGCCACCAGCATAGAAGCAGAATGGATCGCGGGTAGCGTCGCTTGATTGAGTTCATTTGTGCGCAATCATGATCGGACATGAATAGAAAAGGAATGATGTTGGGAAATAGTGACACCATCGTCTGGAGGAAGAAGTCGACTAGGGTTTGAAAGTTCAGTTCAGTTGAGTTTTTTTCTAAGATTTTCAAAAAACCACAACTGAACTGTGATCTGACCTTACAGTTTTTCCTGCAACTCACAACTGAACTGCAGTTGCATAAGAGACCAGTTTTGAGACGGTGATATGCAAGTTTGAAATAGACCTCTAAAAAGGGACTTATGAAATCTATCCTATCTATCCTTATATCTCACTAATACTCCTTGTGGGAGCGAGGCTGGTGTAGTTGTTCAAAGGAACAAGTACTTTTGGTATTGGAACAATAGAGATGTATTCCGAACTTGCGTTCGAGTAGTTTTAGGGGGTGTAGGGAGATTGATTCACAAAGTCGAACAAGATAATCTGAAAGTCGTAGGCCAAAGTCACAACGTACGGAGACCTTAAACAGCGCGAGGCAATGTAGCTCCTTCTTATTGATCGTTCTTTTGTACAAGGTGATTGTCTTATGGCAGGCCGCTACCGTAGGTGTTTATGCTACTGGACTGCTACCAAGTAAGGCGATTTCCTCGTCCTTAAACCAAACTTCTAGTGTCTTGGACTGGGACCAAAGATTCCGTAAGGTGTTTCAGACGATAACAACACTCGTTCAAACTCAACTAAACTCCTCAAAGGCGAATACTTCACAACAGAGCGTGATTGCAAGGCAGAACTACTTGCAACCCGGCCTTCTAACGAACACAAGGGTCTAACGCCAAGTGGTGTCGTTTGGTATTGTCTTAGTGACTTGGAGGATAGGAACCTATGAGTTCTTCAAGGAGTTTGCTAACACCTGATATCGCCTAAATGGTTCTAAGGTCTTTTTGGGGCTTTCAAGGTCTTTTGGGTTCTCTCAAATTCAGAGTAAGTTGAGTCGAAACTCGAGTTAGATTCACTACAGCGACTGCGTATTACTAGCGGATACTGTGGGGGCACTAAGCTACCTATCTACTGGCGCTTTCTGGCCTTTTATACTATTCCTACTATTCTGTACTGTAAGCGGGTTTACTACCTGTCGGGCCTCTCGGAGGTCGAGTCATTCTGTACTAGCGTCCTGATTGGCTATCCCTGTTCGAAACAGCCGACCCGGGAGAAGACTGAACACTTGGTCAGCGCCAAGTGCGCCACACCACCGATCTGGCTCTTCCTTAAGTCTATTTCTGTCTCCCGAGGTCCCGCTTGTCTTGGCAAAAACTCCTTAATGAGTTCTTTCGTGTCTTTAGGCGTTGGTTGGGTTTATCCTTAGCGCTTGGAAGGTGATTTGTTTTCGACAACTCAGTGACGCCACATCAATATGTGAGTTCCAGTGAGGTACAAGGTCCATGATCGGGCCTTTTAGCCAGGTCTATCTTTAGTGATCGGCGGCGGCGGATCGAAGTCCGTTTTCTTTGGTGCGGGGCGTCGGAGCGGAGATCACTATTCCGAAGGCGCCATGGCCCGGAAGAGAGATCTTCTCCTTGATCTATTCTTGGTCGCGCGAGTTCTGACTTAGCACGAGTAAACTCCTTGAGCCTTCTTGGTAGAGTATCTCCTGCCTGGTTACTTTCCGTAGTGCTATTTCTGGTAGGCACTTGTCGTTGCATGACCGACACGGTTGAATGAACTCCTGGTTTTAAGAGTACAACACTTGGATAATGATATTCGGAGTTAAGGAGTATGATCGGTCGATCATACCGCGTCCTAAAGGCGCGTATCCCTTAGTCCTGGAGACTTGCCTGCGTTAAGGTAGTTTCTCCGTGTGTCTCTCTGGTCGTTGTGCTGTGACTGGAAGTCCTGGCATAGACTCCTACAGGAATCGCAAAATTCCCTGGTTCTGGCACTAGGATTCTACAATGCGTATCATCTCCTCTTGACTTTTGAAATGTCGTCCCCAACATCCTAGTAGTATCGCGAAAACGCTTATTCCTTCTGCCTTGGTGCAAAGCCCCAGACCTTTTGCCGTTCTATCTTTATCAAGGTCCTTGGCAATTTTCGCCTTGCTCGCCTATAAAAACGCCTGTTTTATCTCCTGGGCGTTTTCATCCTTACTTTCCTTCGACATGGCTCCCAAATCCTGGACTTCCTGCGCTCGTCTTTTGCCTTCGGTCCCTTACCTTCCTTCCGCGAAGGAGATCGCCACTCACAAGGACGCTTCCGTCGCCGTCCTCGCCTATTCCGTGGAATACGATCCTCCTGCGACCACCCCGGACACCTTTACGGTCCTTGGGCTTCGCATGTCGATGGCTCTCCCTCGCCTCAACCGTCTCGACATCAAAAAGGCCTGCCTCAACATGGAACTTTCCAAGCAGATCACCGAGCAGGTCGACAAAATCATGGAGGCGGTCTTGGTGTGTCCCTTTTATCCTTCGTTCATGTCGTCGTTTCCTTAATTCCTCCTAGATGGCCAACACCGACATCAAGTCCGTTCCTTCCGACTCGAAGGTCCCATCCGACCTTGTCTTGTTCTTCCACAACGTCAAGAACTACCTCGGATTGACGCTCCATCTCCTTGGCATTCATCCTCAAACGCCTTCGCACCACATCGCGCACATCTTCCAACCTTTGGTGAACACCGCCAAGAAGATGTCGAACGCGCAGTTCCAGCCTTTGCCTACTGATCATCCCATGCATCCGACCAACGTCTTCGTTAAACCGGACCCCAAGGTCAAGGTTTGTCTTTCATACTTGTTCGTTAGGTCTTTCTTAACGCCTTACCTCTTCACAGGGAAAAAGCAAGAAATCTCCTGAAGTTATCACCGACGCTATGGAGAAACAGGCGGAAGAAGACATCGACATGGATGCCGATGGCCGTGCGCGATTCTTCAAGCGCGAGTATTTTGATTGGGCTGACGATGTTGCAGAAGCCGACACCGACGGTGAGGAGTCCGTGATTGTCGTTGGTGAGAACGTACGCTCAATTCCTTTATAGCCCTTCGCCTTCAGCTGGCTGATTTCTTCCAACAGATGTCCTTGTCCAACAACCTTTTCAAAAAGGCGGAAGCGGTGAGTCGTTTACTACTCTTGGTCTTTTTGCCTTTACTTGGTTCTGATTGGGATTCCCCTTTAGAGCACTTCTGTGCGTTATCTTCCTTTTGCTGCCCTACCCAAGATGGACGTTAACGCCCGTGTTTATCAGCGCGCCATGCAAACCTTGGGATCCCTCAACGGTCAGGAACTTCCTCCTAAGCGCAAGCTCCCCGACGACCTTTCTCGCCGCGCCGCTAAGGCTGCTCGTCCTTCGACCTTTATGATCGAGCCGGTCTTGCTCAAGCAATTGGATGCGGGTACGTCCTGTTGCTTTGATCTGTCTTTCTCCTTTCTGACTTCTTGGATATTAGCACCCCAGTATATCAACGGTTTGCAGGCCGCCTTGACGCAAGTTCACAAGCGCATGACCCGCTTGGCCGGTGTGGATGATCCCAATATTTCGCCGGGACTTCTCCAGTTGGAGCGTCAATACCGCCACGACATTATCTCGTCTTACAATGAGATCCGGGGTCGTATTCAGTTCGTTTTGTCGACTCGGGATTTGTACATTTCCGCCTTAGACGGAGTGGACCAAGTCCAGTAGTTTCCTAAAGGTGGTCTCAACCTCCTCCAAGTCTTAGCCAGTCGTCTAGCCCTTTCTCCTTTCATGTTTACACCGGCTTCGGATTTCGTTTTATCCCTTGTAGGTCCGGTAGCACTTTGTTTCCCGTAGCTACTTTAGTACACAGCCGTCTCAACACGACTACCCTTGTTTTTACCCTTTGGCGCGATCCGTTAGAACTCCGGCGATCCTTCTTAAGTCCAGTGATCGCCTTTAATCAAACTAAGTAAGTTTGATCGGGAATTCCCGATCACCTTCGTCGAATCGTTCATCCTAAATTTTTACAGCGCCTAGGTCTTTTTAATGGTCTTTGGAGTAGCTTAAGCTTTATTCCTAGACTCGCTTAAGCTATTTCTTCCTTTGCCTTGGATCGTCACGGCGGTCCCGGCGCTCTATAAAAACGCCAGAGTTGCTTCTGGTTTTGCCATAACCGCCATGCCTATCCCGATTCTTCCTTCGTTCTCTGACACTCGCCTTCGCGGCATCCCTTTGCACAACCAACCTGCTCCGGAGGAGCTCGAGGCCCTACTTGGCGAATTGGCCTTGACCAGCGCTTTAGAATTGTATACCTTCGCTCGGCGATTCAGCATCGTTATCCGCTATGACGACGGCACTCTCTCCACGGTTGACGATACCGCGGCGGTAGCTGCCTTAGAAGAGCCAGTACTTCATTTCGGTGAAGGGAAGCCTTTGGATGTCCCGTCCCTGCGGTATTTGTTGTATACCTTGGTGCGTACCAACGCCTTAGGCCCTTTATGCCTGCTTACTTCCACTCCAGTGTCGTCTGGCGTATATGTGGGATCCCGCCTTCTACGAAAACCCCGTCATTTACCTTGGCTTTCGCCGGTACTTCTTTCCTTTGTACTACGGAGCCGTGGAGCTCTGTAAGTCTTGGTTCCGAGCCGTCAATGGAAGGACCCTCGACGGTTTCGCCCTTGATAACTTCCTTGGGTTTGGTTTGCTGGACATCCCGGGCGTGCATCCCGACTTGATGCAGGACATTATTCCCCGGTTCATGGTGCGCAAACACCTTTTCCAGAACCGCCTTGTCTGATTATTTCTTCTAGGTGGAATCCACCTTTGGCGGCTACATGGGATTCGATTCCACTCTGCGCGAGTTGATTATCGACCCAAATGCCTTGCGAATCCTCCCTGTTCAATACGATCAAACGCCTCCGTCCATCGTAACCGTTATGAAGTGGTGGCCGGAGTTCCAGCGAGCGAATTCTGCCTTGTATGGTTTTCCTAAGTTGGGGGCCTTGATGCGACCTACTCGTCTTAGGCGTTTGGCTCCCCACGTTGAAGTTCCCTCGAACACCGTTCGTCAACTCCTTCCCGCGCTTCGCACACCTTGTAACTTCTGTGCTTGTAGCGAGCCGATGAGCATTTGTCTTTTGTCACTCCATCCTTCTGGGAAATAGACTGGTCAAACGCCTCCGCACTGGACTACGAACTCCTGGAGAACTATATCATGATTCTTGATGTTAGGTCTTCGGGTTTCTTCTACGAACGCTTAGCGCGTCTCCCAGTGGGTCCAGATTGGAATCGTTTTTAGTCTTCTTTCCTCATAGAAACTCCTTTACCTGTCTAAGATTGACCACCTTAGTCTATAAAAGACCTTAGTCGTTTAGTCTACTTAGCCAGGTCCTATAGAATTTCTCCTTAGTTCGCTTTTATACACGCTTGTATTTCCCCTTAGACCTTATTCGAAACTCCTCTTGACTTTTGAGAAGTTCGCCCTGCCTGGGCTTGGCCTTTAAGGCGTTTTTGCCTTAACACCTTAGGTCTCGAGGTCTTTTTCTTTCTTCTTAGAAAATCACACTTGTTTTTAATGAAAAGCGGATTTTTATTTTTGGCGGGCGGGTGCGTGCGGTAGAGGTACATGTAAATATATTGTTCGTAAATTGTTCCAACAAAAACGGCGGCGGCGAAGGGGAAACTGTCCGCGACGAAGTCCTACTTCTTGCCAATGATCTCCCTGACTTTTTTCTGCGCGGTGGGCGGCAACGTGAAGTACCACGACAGGATCAGGTTGACCCGGTCGGTGACTTCTTGTTGATCCATCGAGGGGAGGAAGTCGCGCGCGGATGAGGTTGGCGCGACGGTGTGGCGCGAAGATCCTTCGCCTGCGTTGGCGGCCCTTTGCTTCTTGTCCTGCTCAGCCTTCTCTTTCTCCGTGACGAGGCGGAGGGGCGACATGAGAGAGACGCGACGCGTCGACTCTCGGCGTGCGCGCGGGGCTTCGATCTCCTCGAGTTCACCGTCGTCGTCGTCCTCCGGTACCGGGGTCGGGGCTCGTTTCGCCTTGGCCTTCCCCTTCTCCTTCTTCTTCGGGGGTTCGACCACCTCGACCTCGCTATCTTCCTCGACATCTCTCCGACGCTTCTTTGACTGCGCCGTTGCCTCTTTCTTCTCCTGCACTTCCGACTTGACGGCCGTTCCTCGACGCGCAGGGTAGACATAACGCGCGCTCGAGATCTTCTTGTCGCTGACCAGCGGCTGCGCCAGTTTCTGCAACTTGGCCCGAAGACGCCCATCGAGACTCATCCAAGTTGGTGCCTTTGGCTCCCGGTCCCAGACAAGAAGACAGGGACCGTAGATCCCGCGACTCAGGGAGCACTGGTCGCAACTGGTCTTGTTGCCGCGGTCACTCGAACGCATCCGGTTGAACGTGCAGACGACGCTACACTGCTCACAGGCGAGACAGTGCGCGTCGTCATCGTACAGGGGAACGCGCCTTGTCATTTTGCTGGAGGCTTCCGTCGTTCCTTCTTCGGCCTCGGTTTCTCCTTCGGCGTCCTCCTCGACCTCCGACGGTTCCTTGTCTCTCGGATCGACTTTGGCGATGGTCTTAGGTCTGGGGCGTCGTTTAGCTGGAAGCAAGGGAGCTATAAATTGCCGGACAACGTACTGGTTCGCTGTCTTGGGGCCGATTCCCTTCCCTTTTACCATGTGTCGCCTTGCCGGAACTTCCACCGCCTTCATGGACTTGGCTGGCGAGTGGGGTTTCGGTTGTGGTCGGGGTCGCGGGGCCACCGGCGTGGGGGACTTGTCCGTCGCGAGCTCATCTTCCTCCGGCTCGCTGCCCGCCTCCTCTTCCACATCCTGCATTCTTCGCCGCGGCGTCTCTTCTCTATCGCCTGCCTCGTCCTGGTCGTCGTCCTTCTCGTCGCGTTCGGAGGTCTTGGGGGCAGGTTCCTCTGGCACAAAGAGCTGGAGTTGGCACTGCGACGCTGCTTCTTCGATCAGGAGGTCCAATACGTGGCTGAAGGAAAAGTATATGGGCTGGGAGGTGCGTGCTTTCTGGAGAACCGGGATCAGGCGGCCCCAGAACTCTTCAGCAACTTCCGTCTGCGGCACAAAGGTCCAGAGCTGCTCTGGCGCGAGGAAAGCGACTTGGGCATCGTCTTCCTCGAGCTGTAGGGCGATGTCTGGGCGAGCGAGGGGGTTGCCTAGAAAACACGGCACTGGCGGGTCGTTTTTCTTTGGGTCTAGTTCGACTTGTTCGAGGGCCCTAGTGAGGGCGGTCTCGACGCGTTCCAAGGGGGTGTTGTCGGCTGCGTCGAGCGCCTCGAGTACGTCCTGGAATTCTGTCCAGAAGACAGCGTCCGCGCGATACGTTTTGTATCTGTGCTCTTCCAGGAGCTTCCTGGTGCGTTCGGGTGCCGACGCCAACTTGTGCGCTAAGGACACGTCTAGTCCTGCGGCTCGTAGGCCCATCGGTACGCGGTTGTTCAAGAGGAATCCGCTATAGTCAAATGGCGGTCGTGCTTCTGGGAGTTCTTCGGGACGCGCGTCTCCAGCTGGTTCCTTCTTTTTGACGCGTTAGTCGTTTTTTCCGTTTTTCATTACTGCTCCTGGCTTACCTTGACAGGATTTTCAACGCGTTCTGCCTCTGGCGAGGTCTCCTTTTCGTTTGCAGGGGCGGGCGACTTCTCCTTTAGGTAAGTTAGTTTGCTTCCCTGATGTTCGTTTTTGGTGGAGCCGTACTTTGTTTTCCGGGGCGACCTCTGGTGTTGGCGACGACATGGTGGGTGCGGTTGAAGGTGCGTGGACTTGCCCAGGCTTCTTTTCTTCGCTTAGTGCATCACCTTCGTTGCTCATCACCTTTAAGCTTTCTCGTTCGTAGCCGGGCACAGCCCTGCCCGAGTCGTGCGTCATCTTCTCAAGGGGCTACGACCCTCTTTCTTTCCATTCCCATGTTACGAGACTCCCATGTACCGTATTTAGAGCTCCAAATTTAATTTTTATTGCAAAATTATAGCCTTTAGAATAAATGGGACCGTTGTCCCTCTATTCCCTTTTTACTTTTTCTGATGACGTCCCCGTCATCCTGCCAGAGCACTTGGATTATTTCGGACACTACTGGCTCAACGGTTGAGCGTCTCGTCTTGGACTTGGTTTCAATACCGAGCGCCGGTTCGAGTCCCTCTGCTGCCAGTCTTGCATCCTTAACTGTCAATTGCATCCAAATCTTTTTCGCACAACTACTTTTCCATTGTTATCGTTTTTGATCCTTTTTAAGTAGTTTTTGCAATTCTATCCAGTGCTTTTCCGACTCCGCGACTGATACGCCTAAGCCTAGAGAAGAATGTCTCTCCTAAAGCAATAGGATCCCTTCTGGCCACGAAGGGTATTACTCGAAATTGAGCAATCTTATCCCTCCAGATGGTGCCATCCAGCTCACATACCACATAATTCCCTGCGGATGTCCTGGAAACCACCGCAAAAGGTCCCATAAAGCGTTCTTTAAACTTGGCATTCATTTCGGCTTCAATCCGGGTGTTTCGTACTAACACTAATTCACCTGTTTTGAATACATAACGCGGAATGCTGTTGTTGAATTCCTCCATGAACTTCTCCGCTGCCTTCTGCTTGTTCAGAAGGACTTTAGACTTTAACCTTGCCGTATCACCTTTGTGTTTTATTAACTGCCTTGCTCGGAGTGCAACCAAATCCGAGTGCGATACAAGGTGATCTGGCATGTCCACCAGCCAAGTAATCTCCACCAGGTCCATAGGCATTATAGGTTCACAGCCCGTTACGGCATGGAAGGGAGAAGTTCCTATACTCCTTTTGATAGTGATTCGTTCTGCCCATAGGACTTTGTGTAGATACTCCGGCCAATGTTCCGGATTTCCTTTACACACCTTAAAGAGTGACTGGCGAATATCCCAATGTCCTCTTTCGACTTTACCATTTGCCTGTTTGTTATAGGCGGTAATCAGGATACCCGTGATGCCATATTTCTCCTCTATGTGTCTAAGGGCTTTCTTGATAGCTGGACCATTGTCCGTTACAATCTCCTTGATGCAGCCCCAACGGCAGAGAATGTCCTCAAAGATCCATTCTCCTAGTGTTTCCGCTGTTTCATCTCGCAGAGCTTTGGCCTCTGGCCAACCTGTCAGACCACACCTTGCCACGGTAACAGCGTTGAATCCAGCCCACTTGGATGGTTGCTTCTTTTTGGCTGAATGTTCTCCGGCCTTGGGCATTCGGAAGGTGTCTATGTAGGCCCTCTCGAATATCCCAGGTGTAGAGGTGATGGTTGGCGCTATCTTTATGTTTCGTTTCTGTCTCTTTTGGCATATAAGGCAAGATCGCACATACCACCGTATGTCTACCTCCATCCCTGGCCACCAGAACCGTTTGGCAAGTAGCTGAAGCACCGAGTACTGACCTTTATGACCAGCTCTGTCATGCATAGCTTTGCAAATCGGAATCCGTTCCTTCGGTAGGAGTACACGGCGGAGATTTCCATCTAAGTGAGACCTATATAGTTTCTCGTGTCTGATTGAAAAGTCCTGACTCCATTTTTCGAAGTCCTCATCCTCCTGGACTTTACTCCCGACCAAGTGTGGCTGGAGATCCGGCAACCTATTTTCCCAAAGGCGTTCTCGCTTGCTCTTTACTAAGCTAGGGAACTCCTCGATCTCCATCCACTCCTCAATGTCCTTGATACCAGTTAGCGCGGAGGTCCTGATCGCCTTAGATACTTTCATATGCTTTGGCAAGGGACTTCTAGCTATTTCCTGACTGTAGCCTCCCCTAGTATCGATATCATATCTGAATGTCTCAAACTCCAGAGGTTTGTCTTCGGTCGGAAGGTCCTCAGGTTCTTGATATTCAAAGCTATTGATTCGATCGTCCTCATCCCCTTGAGTGGGTCTGGGTATTACTTCGTCGTTCTCCGAAGCAGGACGGCGGCTAAGACCGTCTGGACCATGGACTTTTCCTGGTACGTGTATAAGCTTGAAATGGTACATCAAAATCTCCTCTGCCCATCTTTGTAGGTTGGCATTGGCTAGGGAGTCAATATTCGACAGCATCCCTTTGATGTACTTAGCATCTGTTTCAATCTCTAGTTTTCTACAACCTAGGAGATAGTACTTACACGCGGACAATGCCCGGAACAGACCAAACAATTCCCTCTTCGCTTGGGAGTACCTGGCTTCTCGGTCGTTGAGCGTTAAGGACATGAACTTGGCATAGTATCTTTTCTTTGGGTCATCCGGATCTACTTGGGATAGGTAATATCCTACCGCTTGGTAAGAAGTATCTACCGACAAGGTGATCGGAGTTGACCATTCGTAATTCAAGGGTTTTAGCATCGGACAAGTCCTAACTGCTTCCTTGAGGAGGTCCATACTAGCTTGTTCAATATCCGTCCATTGAAACTTCGTTATGTCCTTAGTCAACCGGGTAAGAGGTAAGGCTTTCTTCGAGTAGTCTTTCACGAAGGCCCTGAAGATCCCCGCGGTCCCTAGGAAAGCTCTAACTTCGGTCAGTGCCTTACAAGGTGGCCAATCAGAAATCACCTTAACTCTTTCTTCTGCCGGTTTCCTTCCTTCATAAGTGCAGACATGTCCTACGACTACTATTTCTTCCGCACATATGATGGCTTTATGTCCAGAAAAGGTACCTCCGGCATATTTCATTCGTTGTATAATACGATTCATATTTAGAAGGTGTTCCCAGACAAAGCGCCTAACTTCTGGATGCCCCGGAAGCGTTTCATAACTTCCATCCGGCTGTACATATCTAGTGGCTGGACCACGGATAGGTACATCATCGATGTAAGGTCTTGTGAACGCCGGTATTTCATCCATTAGAATGGTTGTAACGTCGTCGTGAAATATCGGAACCAAATTGGTCCATCCCATAGGTAAAGTCTTTAATTGTAAAGCACCGTAAGGTGTTGAGAAGGTAGTCATATCGCGAGAGGCAGTGGCCAGTAGCCGTTCATCATACCCGACATACAAGTCCAGTGTACCTCCACAGGCTCTTCCTGCGAACGCTTCAGCTAACTCTTCTGTAGCAGGAGGCAACCCCGAATGTGCGATGGTTACCGCGTTAAGAGGTTCCAAGCTATGTACCAAACGGAGTTTCTTTCCATCCTTTTTCACTACACAGAACCACCTTGAGCGATATGAAGAGTTCGAAGGTTCATATACGCCTGAGTCTAGTTTGTGCTTGATTATCTTACAGACTTCATTGTAGATTCCTGGGGGTATAGGTATGTTTCTTAACACCCACGGAGTATGTGGAATAACGGGTATATCGACAGGTGGAAAGTACTCTGGGTCAAAATGTCCTTTTTCCATTTCCTCCCAGGCGAATCCCGCATTCTGTCCACACATAAGTTGGTCTACAATTCGTCTTTCCACCGAAGTCAGAAAATCTCCAGGGTGGTCCGCTTGTAGTTGTTCACGTCTTTCCGCAGTATACCTTCCAGTTGGTACGAAGGGCGGGGGATCTGGACTGAGTTCAGGCATTCCTGCTAGAGGATCGCCTTTGATATGTCGTTTGATCCTGAATTCTTTGGGTAGAGTCCCCAGATGGGCTTTGGTTTTCAGCGCCATCGGTTTATACTTTTTCCCGGCGAACACGCCTCGTACTGGACGTTGACTTTCCAGCTCCAGGAACTTGTCCTGTGCTTCCGTCACATAATCTTTAGGTAGCGTCACTGAAAGTCCTGAGAATGATTTGTGCAACTCTTGTGGTACCCCATAGAAGAGATTCATGGTCACTGTGGCGTGTGACTTAGTTCGTTCTTGGTCTTCGGCAATTCCCTTTATGTTAAACACCTTTCGAAATCCTTGTACCTTGGTTGCGTTGATTTCTTTCAATAAACCCCGAGGCGTTACCAGGCTAGCTGGGACAGTTCCTGGCACCGTAGAGGCTTTCATAAAGGCATGTTGTTTCCTAAGGCTTTTTGCCGCCTTGTCTATGTACGCAGGAGATTTCTTCAGGTAGAGGGAGGTTAAGGCCCCTTCTCGGAAGTGTGCTTCATTTTCTCCTGGTACCCAGGTTTGCTTGACTTCTACATTACCATTAGGTGATCTTTCCAGGATCAACACCGCCTCTCCGTAGGCGTTTCCTACTTCCTTGAGTCCAGGTGAAAACCCTGTTGCCCCGGTGGTAACATATGCCTAGGTATTTGTCCTCGTCGGTACGACGGTATGGTCAACTTCTTGCCATTGGTATTATCTGTCAGAGTCCCCACGGCGTTTCCATTGGACAAGTTCGTAATTACCAGATTGGATACAATCTCGAATGGTCTACCTAATAGGACTTCATAGGCGGGGTCCTCCAGAACATGCAACTGGAGGTAGTACACAATCCCTTCGAAGTCGAAGGGTACATTGCGGGCTAACCCAAGTGTACTAGTCCGTCCTTTATCCGCGCTTTCCATGGTTATTTTGAAGTTGGGATCATAAGAAACCCCTAGTTCTAACGCAGCTTTCAGCGAGATTGAGGCGATTTGAGAACCCCCGTCAATGAGACTTTCCTTCTTTCCGTTGCGGTTTATCATAGGCCAGAAAGTCCTTAGATCAGCGTTCTCTGGTGCAATGTTTCCCGTAGTCATGTGGAATGGTCCAGTATATTGCCCTCCAGTGAGGTTTATGAACTGTTCCACCGCATCGTGAACTACAATTCCTCCAATCGGCAAGTTGTCTCGTGCTTGTAAGTTAACTGAGTATAACTTCGGTTGGTAGTCGTCTTGTACCGTTTCGGTCAATTCCTCCTGTTGGAGTACCGAAACCGGCGCATTTCGTTTTCTAATGAAGTCCGATATGCTTTGCTGCCACGGAGGATTCGTTGCTAAAAGAGCTTCCGGAAGTAAGAACTTCCATGCTTCTCTCCAGCTCGGGTTCTTGTGTAGCAATTCTTCCGCTAAGCTGCGGCGTTGGAAACTTTTGACCTTCTGCTGAGGGTGTAAGGTCTTCTGGTTCGTTGGTGTACTCGAAGGTAGAGTTGAATCTACCTTAGGCTGCACTGCAGGCGCAGGTTCTTCCATAGCCAGAATCTCCTCAAGAATTTCCTGATCCACAGGAGATATTTCTTGGGTGACTTCGGGTTTAGTGAAGGTTACCTTTGGCGATACCGGGGCTTTAGGAGGTATTACCACGGAGACCCGGTCCCGAGGCCAAGGTATTTTTGTCTTTTCCGGTGTTGAAACCGGTTTGGAATGATTATCTTTATTACTTTGTCGAGTTTGAACAGTCAACTGGCTCTCCGGAGGAGTCTGTGCACTAGGCACTCCTTCCTTCATCAAGCCTTGCCGAAACCCGAAAATGGTTCACTACTGAACTCGCTTTCCTGGGGAGTCATTTGCATATATATCGAAGGATCCGGCGCGAATTCATCTTCTTGGGATTGGAACGCGGAGACCTTGGTTGCATTTTCTTGCTGGTATTTCTGTACCTGTTCCCAAGGACTTAGCGGTTGCTTCGCATTGGTCCTTTGAATGGGCTGTCCATTTTGTAAGTGGTAGATGTTTGTCCCCCCTGGTTTGAATATATGACCTTGGGTTTCACACATTTCTTTCACCGGACAATTGGTGATTATATGCCCCACATCCCGGCAGAAATAACATCTTCCATCGTTTACTACAAACTTGTTGCCTGGAGGAATCGCACCTTGCGGAGTCTTATAGATCCCGTTAGGCAGATTGGTCGGAAGCGAGACGCCATTCATTGGAGTTTGTAAATACACACTAGGTGTTTCTTGTACATAGCCTTGTGAACGCAGACCTTGAATGTTGGTCCTCTGCAGACTCTCCAGGACTGCCGTCAAGAGTTTCTGATCATTCTTTCTAGATTCCTCTCGATCTTTCTCTCCTTTCTGGATAACGTCCTGGAGCGAGGCTATACGGTTCAGGTATTCGTCCAGTTCCTCGGTCTTGACCCGCGACGTTGGCATAGGGACTAAGTCCCTGGAAAACGCATTCGTGGTCGGGGGACCAGATACCCATTTGTCCGTGAGGAAGTAATTGGAGACTGCCTTGGCTACTTGATCCAAGGTAAAATCATACGTTGGAGTAGTTCCAGCGACTGCTGTCTTCAACACTTCCTGCCTCAGATCTCCTAGGACATTGTGCCAGATTCCTTCCGTAAGGGAGGACTTTATATACTCAATAGCACCTTTGTTGGTTACCTCTCCACTCTGAATCAAAGCTTCCAGGATATGGAGAACTTCGCGCGAGAACGCTTCCCAATACTGTTTGTTATTAACAGGCCGGGCGATGTAAGGTTCCAAAGCGTCCTTGAGGTCACTGGGGACATACTCCGGATCGTTCTTACCCTTCGAGTAGGAGGCTAAGATTGACTCCTTGAAGTCTGCCCAAACACCTTTTGCATAGTCTGCATGTCGGTGCCAGCGTTTCCTCTGTTCATGGCCTGCGTAGAAGGCAGCCATCTCCATTTTGGTTCCTTGTTCCTTGACGTTTGAGACATCGAAGATCCAGTCACAGGTCGCGAAGAATTCCCTAATATCTTCTCCAGTCTTGCCTTTACATTTGGGGGCGTTGTTGGAGAAAGGTATGGGAACCTTTTTGTCCTTGATTTCTGCTTTTGCCTCATCGCTGAGTTCGTCAGAAGGGATTAACTTTCTAACGGCAGCCATTGCGGGCATAGTGTTGGTTCGTGGGTTGGAGTTTCCGAAGTTAATAAACGTAGGAATTGGTGGTAAACTGTCGTCGTCTTCTAAACTAGTTAGAGGACTTCCAAAAGGTGTGGAGCTCGTAGAACTAGGCGAGATTTCGGAGGCTGAAGATCGCCTTTGGCTGGTAGTAGCTCGCGAAGGTGTTTCAGGATCCGAGGTGGCTCTTCTCCTAGTGGATGCTTGGGGCGTCGGTGGTACTTTCGTTCCACGTTTCGACTTTTTGGACTTTGGTGTTGACGGGTTCGCTAAACGCCTTTGAGCTGCAGCAACTTCTTGGGGAGTTCCGTTGAAGAGAGATCCGGCTGTAGGTCGTTTTGTTCGAAGCCGACTTGCTATCCCAGAGTTTGTAGGACTTGATGATCCTGCAATGACTGGTTTTGCTTTTGGTGGTGGCGGGTTTGCTTGGTTCTGACTGTTGGTATAACGTTCAGAGTTCCTAGCGGCCAGGTCGTTGTTTGGAATTTAAGACTTCGCAGATGCCTTGGTAGGTTTCGTTGAAATCAAAATATATCACCCCCTCGCGGTGGGCTCCAAAATATGATATGCACGTTCGAAATAGACCTCTAAAAAGGGACTTATGAAATCTATCCTATCTATCCTTATATCTCACTAATACTCCTTGTGGGAGCGAGGCTGGTGTAGTTGTTCAAAGGAACAAGTACTTTTGGTATTGGAACAATAGAGATGTATTCCGAACTTGCGTTCGAGTAGTTTTAGGGGGTGTAGGGAGATTGATTCACAAAGTCGAACAAGATAATCTGAAAGTCGTAGGCCGAAGTCACAACGTACGGAGACCTTAAACAGCGCGAGGCAATGTAGCTCCTTCTTATTGATCGTTCTTTTGTACAAGGTGATTGTCTTATGGCAGGCCGCTACCGTAGGTGTTTATGCTACTGGACTGCTACCAAGTAAGGCGATTTCCTCGTCCTTAAACCAAACTTCTAGTGTCTTGGACTGGGACCAAAGATTCCGTAAGGTGTTTCAGACGATAACAACACTCGTTCAAACTCAACTAAACTCCTCAAAGGCGAATACTTCACAACAGAGCGTGATTGCAAGGCAGAACTACTTGCAACCCGGCCTTCTAACGAACACAAGGGTCTAACGCCAAGTGGTGTCGTTTGGTATTGTCTTAGTGACTTGGAGGATAGGAACCTATGAGTTCTTCAAGGAATTTGCTAACACCTGATATCGCCTAAATGGTTCTAAGGTCTTTTTGGGGCTTTCAAGGTCTTTTGGGTTCTCTCAAATTCAGAGTAAGTTGAGTCGAAACTCGAGTTAGATTCACTACAGCGACTGCGTATTACTAGCGGATACTGTGGGGGCACTAAGCTACCTATCTACTGGCGCTTTCTGGCCTTTTATACTATTCCTACTATTCTGTACTGTAAGCGGGTTTACTACCTGTCGGGCCTCTCGGAGGTCGAGTCATTCTGTACTAGCGTCCTGATTGGCTATCCCTGTTCGAAACAGCCGACCCGGGAGAAGACTGAACACTTGGTCAGCGCCAAGTGCGCCACACCACCGATCTGGCTCTTCCTTAAGTCTATTTCTGTCTCCCGAGGTCCCGCTTGTCTTGGCAAAAACTCCTTAATGAGTTCTTTCGTGTCTTTAGGCGTTGGTTGGGTTTATCCTTAGCGCTTGGAAGGTGATTTGTTTTCGACAACTCAGTGACGCCACATCAATATGTGAGTTCCAGTGAGGTACAAGGTCCATGATCGGGCCTTTTAGCCAGGTCTATCTTTAGTGATCGGCGGCGGCGGATCGAAGTCCGTTTTCTTTGGTGCGGGGCGTCGGAGCGGAGATCACTATTCCGAAGGCGCCATGGCCCGGAAGAGAGATCTTCTCCTTGATCTATTCTTGGTCGCGCGAGTTCTGACTTAGCACGAGTAAACTCCTTGAGCCTTCTTGGTAGAGTATCTCCTGCCTGGTTACTTTCCGTAGTGCTATTTCTGGTAGGCACTTGTCGTTGCATGACCGACACGGTTGAATGAACTCCTGGTTTTAAGAGTACAACGCTTGGATAATGATATTCGGAGTTAAGGAGTATGATCGGTCAATCATACCGCGTCCTAAAGGCGCGTATCCCTTAGTCCTGGAGACTTGCCTGCGTTAAGGTAGTTTCTCCGTGTGTCTCTCTGGTCGTTGTGCTGTGACTGGAAGTCCTGGCATAGACTCCTACAGGAATCGCAAAATTCCCTGGTTCTGGCACTAGGATTCTACAATGCGTATCAACG